>OZ024816.1:11916071-12516071 GCA_964017055.1 Chloromyia formosa | reverse complement strand
ATATTCGTATGTACTTATGTTAATGATCCCACTTCTACGTATCGAAGCAATCTTACTCCATGCTTATTTTTAACAACATACACAAATCATGAAACTGCACAACCACACATTCTTCCTGATAACCTAAATCAAGTTTGTCATTCAGTTTAAATGCAAATGTGTACGATATTTTGAAATCGGCTTTTGAATACAATACAAAGCTATCCAAATGTGTGAGTAACGGTTCAATATCAAGATCCACATTTTTATAAGATTAAAATCGCATATTTTCATATTCAATAAATATGGATATGGATATTTTTGTATCTATCGTTTATGAATATGCTTAAAAAACGACCATTTCCATAGTGCAAAAGAATATTGATGAAAATTTGTCAAAGAGCCTATTCTACAAGCATAAGCACCATGCAAATAAACCACCACCATACATATACATTATATGCCTGTTCTGTATCTGCAATCCACTATATTCAGATAGTTTGACGGCGTGCTCCAAAAGCGAGATACAAATCGCGAATAAATGAATCTATGCCATGGCGATATACGAATACGTGTATGTTGGATGAAATAAATGGCCAATGTTGGTGGCTATAATATCTGATAGATGCGGAAATAGTGCGCATCAATTTTGCCTATGTAGACAAGATGCTGGTTAAATGCGCTTCCATCGATGCATGCACGGACATTCAGCTTATCTGGATGATATTGATTTTGTCCATTGCGTCTATGCTGTGTGCAAGGCGAATTAATTATTCCGCTAGATAACTGTCAGAATTTATTAATGATAATGATTTATAGAAAGTCGATGTTAATACGACGAATGACTCTAATACCGAGTAGGAGATGAAGTGCGGAAGAACAGCCATCTTCCAGGATGTGGCGTGCTAGAAAGCGGATAAAACGTATCGCCTTGTGGAGTGACAGTCTCTAAGAGTATTATTTGATTTAAGAACATTGCAAAAATTCAATTGACATGATCCGACATTTCTTGTTGGATTGCCAAGGGACATAATTTGTGCGTTGTTCGGACGCTTGATTCTCCAGGGTTTAGGGCCTAGGATAATTGAAGGAACTAGTTCGATTCATAATAAGCTGCCAGATGTTGAGAACGTATTATGTTTATATTTAGAAATATTATTAAAGGTCATCTACATCGCTTCATTGACAGCTCCCGATGGTTTGACCTCTCATCGCGTTTGAGATTGCAAGGCTCCAGATGGTTTGACCCTCATCGCGTTTGAGATTGCAAGGTTTCATAACAAATCTAGTCGAGGTTTATATGTGCTGTGCTATGCGCAGCAGCCTGTATAACCTAACTTTCCAACACGCTCGGTGGCCGTGTTCGTTCGGCCACCGCTCTACGATCTAGTTCTAGTGAATGAAGGTTTGATCTCCTCGGCGCGAACTTAAAATTCCTCTAGGTACTAATGAAACTCCCACTGCACTCCGAGAAGGTGCCTGCTAGCAACTGCACGTCCGAAAAGTAGATATGCTATCGAAACGTCAACAAGACATAGAAATGCTAGAGATGTTGACGCGCCAATGCCCGTAGAGGGGTCAAGGCAATTAACAAAATTGACAGTTTGGTTCGATACGACATTAGAATTCCGCTATCCACCACTTTGGTATAAGACTACCGTCTCACTACCTCGTTTTATATTATTTATTAAAACTATGCTATCGAAGCAGGCCTACTATTCACATTCTCAGTGATTGCCATTATAGCTCCTTCAATAATAAAATAATCTGAACTGAATTCACAGATAACCACGTAGAATAGTATCCGCATTGCGGAAAATCCCTAGATACTTCTATCAACGCATCCTCGCGTCTGCTTCTGTTCCTCTCGCGGGAATAAAAATCGAAATGAAAAGTCGGGAAATCAAGGATAGTCTTCAGCATTCTCTGCTTGTATACATGTCCACTCCTCTTGCCTCTTCGTCCATGAATCTAAAATCAACTCTTAAAGTCTTTCATTTCGCTGGAGGATATTAATGTCAATGACAACTCGAAGGTTGCACCTTGTGACGGAGAAGTAAAAAGTCACAATTGAAAAAAATGGAAACTTAACCCGAACGTACAAATGTCGAATGTTCAATTTCGTATCCTATTCCAGTGATTCGATATAGATGCGGAGCTTTTCCTCCCACATACTGAGACTGGAGTCTCACTGTGTGGTAAACCATAAATTACCACATGATTCATATGAAATTTTTGCACATTTTTTCAAGATATTATCGAGAGCATGTTTGTTGGCAATCCAATTTTACAAAACGAATTTTAACTTTACTTTCTCCCATAGTCAGACCGAGAACGTTGTTGTATTTAATCCCCCGTGATAATATCTTTTGCTTCTCTGGCTGCGAAAAAATGAGGATGAAAAGAAAAAAAACACCTCGTAAATATTAAAAACTTTGTAGGAGTGTATACGTAGGAAATATCGTCGGGTTACTGCAAAAACAAGCTAACTTACATATTTCTAGTTTTGAGATAATTGAGTTTGAAGTTTTCACATCAAATTAAAATTCAGTTATTTTACGTTTTTCTCTCTCTCTCTCAATTGCCCTAACCCCTTGTGGGGCATAGCGCGTCAACTGTTCCATGTGGCCCAGTTGACGTTTCTCGGCATAAACTGGTTTCGGAGAATGCAGTGCCAGCATGCACCTCCTGCACATCCATGGCCACGAACGTCCTCGTTGACGGGATTCGAACCCGAAATGCCGGTAGTCAAACATGAGACTGATGCCTCAACACACTGCGCTACCGGTCGCCCCCACGTTTTTACTATACCCAAATTACTCTATCTGCCCGCAGATCATTTAATCTGGGCCGTATTAAACAGCAGATTACTTCATCTGGCGTAGCTTTATCTGCAGCAGATTACGCACCCAGATTATCTCGATCTAAACTCGACAAGTATGTGGTGAAAATAGATTACAAATACTGATGTAAATATCAGTTTGGTTATTGGATGCGATGGCGGACATTTGTAAACTTGGCTTACCGCTCCAACCTATCAAACATCATTCAAACGAGCTCTTGACTAATTGAATCCATAAAAACAATATTGATTCAGAAACTACACGAAATACCCGTTAGAATGATACCTCAACGGTTTCGAAATTCATTCCACCGCCCGAGATACAATCGTTCAAATTTTAGGCAAAATTCGTTATCAACTTTTGATGGGAAAATTCAACCCACATTTTATAACGGGGCTTTGCACTAAGATCTCCACAAAATCTGCAACAGATGGCCCAAAATCTTACCTTTCAAATGACATATAAATGTCTGCAATATCTGCAGGAGCAAGGAGCAACAAATTAGCAAATATTTATTTGCATGAAGCTTTTGTTAGATTTGAGCCAGTGGCGGAGGGGGGGGGGGTCAAATGTGGTTATATAGGCTGCAATCGCAATCCTGGCGAATTGGCAGGAGCAATAAATTTGGGAATTGAGCAACAAACTAGCAATTAATTATGCCTTTCATTTTGAATAGAATTTTGGGACGATAAATGCGGTGGGGGGTGCTAGCGTAACGTTTCGCTAGCACCCCCACATAAAATCGTCAAATTTGGCGAATCGGCAGGAGCAATAAATTCGGGAATAGAGCAACTAATTTACACCTAATTATACGCTATGCCTGATGTCCATACTTAGTGGTGGGGGTGACAGCGTGACGAACGTAAGTATAAGTGCTCTTATCTTACTTTGGTGGAATTCGAAGTAGCCGAAAGTGGCTTAACTTCTTTTATGCCAATAGATCAGCTTCTTACAGGCATCAGACCTTTTCCCGGTTTTGACAGGATATGGTAGAGCACCTGTCAAGCACACAACCGCACTTAACTTAAAAATGTAGTTAGCTTGTTTTTGCTGTAACCCGACTATACCTATTACATGCTAAAGTTAGGGGAAACTACTAACCTATAGAAATAGGATTTAATCCTGCTAAAAAGTACAATGAAGGCATTTTAACAGTAGCGCGTTTGAGACGAAACGGACAGAGTAGGTCTCTGAAAAAAAAAAACGGTCTGGATCAAGTGGCGGGCAAATTCAAATAACCACCATACAAATGTTTCGCCGGGTGGGGGCGAATTGCGGACTTCGTTACGATTGTATAGAGTGAATTGCTGGAAACAAGGTGAGGTGACTTTCAAACAATTCACTTTCAACTCTGATTCAGATGTGATCTGTATCATCGACGGTCAGTCGTTTTGTAAAGGAATGAGCTTTTTATCCAGCGAAAACAACGCGGCGACGTGCTCCCGCTACACAAGCGGCGCGTAAATAAGCGGCTACAGGTGACAGAGATCGTCTATTGCAGACGTCCATTGCACAAAAAAATCAATCGGCAAAATGTTCCTTTCGAATACATTCCTTTAAGCAACGCGCGGGTACAAACAGCAAATCCATTTTTTTATCCGCCGCGCGAGTCGTTTGGCGCAAGTAAACGCTTGTAGCCGCTTCGCTCAAACATGCTTACAATGGACGAAGGTTCACGAAAACCCTCAACTTTGGATCTGTCGCGCATTGTCGCTTGTTGACGCTTGTTTCGTGGGAGCGCGTTGCCGCTCAAATACGCTTGCAGTGGAAGACCGCCCTTAAGCATAACTATAAGCGAATTCAGCTCTTCACTGCTATCGGTAAATGGAATATCAAATATCACTCAAATACAATTGCAGAAACCTAAATTCAATTCCGTTGATTGCGGGAACAAATCAAAAGTTCTTCTACATGTTACCATTTATGCTACCAGATACACCGATGTGAGTTTGTACGGATATTTTTCAACAAATATTTTATATAAAAACATGAAAAAAAAAACTTTATCGTCATCCTTAGTCAGAACCCCTTCTGATTTGTGGTTGTTCACAGCGTCACCGCTTATGATATTTTTCCCCAGTGGCAATTTTTCTTGTGGAAAAATCGTCCTGTTTTTTTTCTTGTGGGCTCATATTCTACTCAGATTCACGTAAATTATTTTCTACGCGAAAGGGAAAAAAATTCCACTTCTCGGAAAACTGTATTGCGGATGGAACTTACGAAAAACTTTGTAAAAGTTAAAATTGTGATATCAAGGAAGACTGGCAAACAAATTGGTTCGTACAGAGGAGACATGACATGCTTGAATTGGTTTCACTTGAAAGTTGGTTCTATTTGCGTACGACGGCATGCTGGAGTACGGCAGATTTATAATTATTGTAAATTATTTGCACGTAAAATGCAGTTGGCAGTATTAAAGATATTTGTCGTGCTCGGTGGCCGTGGTCGTTCGATCACCGCTCTACGATACTAATCTAGAGCTCGGAGTTCAAACCTCAGCGCGATCAAAAACTGCCTGTGTGCATGCTAGCAACTGCACGCCCGAAAAGTAGATATGCTATAGAAACGCCAATAAGGCATAGAAATGCTAGAGATGTTGACCCGCCCATGCCCCTGGAGGGATCAAGGCAATTAACAATGAATGGCAAGTGAACGCAATTTCTCTACCCAACGCAATTTCGCTACCTAACGCAATTGGGAAGACGGAGGAGAGAGTAGGAGCTGGAGTGTTCTCTGATGGACTTGACATCAGCCTTTCCGTTAGTCTCCCTATTTAAGGCAGTGTTCTTCATGCCGACACTTTGTCGATTACTGAAGAGATATAATAATTTTCACTGACAACCAAAACGTAATAAGGTCCCTCGAATTGGGTCTGATAACGTTAAAGACCGTGGCGGAATGTCGCTTGACACTTACAAAGATGAGTGACGTTTTTAAATAAATATTATTTACTTATGCTGGGTCACAGGGGTTCAAGTGAGGCTGCTCTAATTCATCGGATCATCCATATGTCTATGGCTGCTTGTAAACTAGCTTTAAAATCCGAAGCGAAGAACTAACTCAAGATGGATAAATGGTAACACATGCTTTTCAACAAAGCCACTGTGGACTAGATTGCTATCGCTGAATAGACAACACATCAGAACTGTGGTGGGAGTCATCATTGGGCATTGTATACTAGAGCAGCACGCAAGGTGGCTCCGCCTCGCCTACAGTAATTTCTGTCGAAGCTGCGATGATGAGGACGAAGGGGAGTGCATTTTACATCTCCTCTGCTCCTGTCCTACTCTTGCAAGAAGGAGAAAGGAATTTCGACGAAACCAACTTTTCCTTTGAACTGGATGACTTGGCAAATGTTGATGCTAACAAACTCCATTGTTTCATTATCGGCACTGGCTGGTTCAATGAGTAGGATGGTATGGTAAGGAGTCTCGTAAGGTATCTTTGTACGTAATCTACTCTATCTACTATAATCCTCTACTACGGCTCTGCGAACTATCCCCCAATCAATTATCCTCCAAAAAATTACATAAACCCCAATTTTGGGGGAACTGTCCGTCTTGAACCTGACGGCCATGATAAAATATCACTGCTCACTCAATCTAAATGTCGTCGCTCGAATTGCTTTGGTGACGCCTTTATCGACCCGAATAAGATAGCTTCGACGCGCTGAAGCATTTAAACAGCATCGTCAGTGCGATCAAGCTTAATTGGCAAATTAATTGGGATTTACAATACAACCTAACTGCTCAGAGCCCTTATCTCTCCTTCTTCCAATATAATTAGCGCACATCCACACGAGGATAGTAAACTAAAAATTTCGATCTCCATACAAACTGGCAGACCGGTCTTTGATCCATGTCTATTGTTGGATCTCGTTGGATTTGTGCTGCTGAGTCGTGCCATTACATCCACAAAGTTGTCGCCCAGATATCTACCTGACAGTTCTCAAACGTCAATTGCATGACAGCCAGTCATACATATTTCAAAACAATAATTATGGACAACCAGAGTGGAAACAGTGAAAGGTAAGTCGATGGAGAATTAAATTGATTAAATGCTGCAATTTGGGCCGCACAGCTAGAGTCGCATTTTCTGAAATTTCAATTGACACTTCCCATTACTTTGACTTTAACTTCTTCTTATTTTAGTAAATACTGCCAACTGTTAGATTTTCTATGTATGAACTGCCTTTTCAAATCCATGCCGTTTTATTCATTTATGATCCAGGTCTGAATGAATCCAATGTACCTATTATCATGTACTTACACGCTTATCGATCGTACGCTGTATGATACTCCATTCATCCTAGATACAGTTTTCTGCATATACCTAGCCTAATGAAACACTACCTTCCTACCTCTTCCTTCTGCTACTAAACCTAAAATAGCTTCATGTCGACTATCTTGACCCAATTTACCTTCATCTATCTCTGGCCAGAACCTTCAAAGACATTTTATTGAATAATTAACAGATTCTTCGTCTACGGCAAATAGAGGAGAAACGACTGACAATAGATGTGAGAATACGTAATTTAATCCGGCTTCTTGCGGTGACTAATACATCCAAGATGTAGTGTTTATATGCAGATATCTATATATACACGTTCTCGTATGTTACTCGTATTAAAGGTGCCGAGTACAAAGTACGAAATGTGTAATAAAAGTTACTATGATTTTTCTAGATTAGATTTCTTGGAATTAATGGGCTGTTGCTGTTGGCATGTTTAAGAATAGAATAGTGCGAACATTTACAGCATGTGTGTCTTTGTTTATTCTTCATGTGAATGAGGTTGAAATTGTATCCTTTTTCTTATATCCTTGAACTGTTCAACCGCATTTACGATCTGATCCAATAAAATGTGTCGTCTTGAGGAGTATCTTGTTCGGTGCAATATTTTTTTTTACCTTTTCATTCAATGTCAATCATAGATTAGCATAACACCATGACGTCGCGTTGGGTCCTGGCCGTCTGGATAATTGTCCTTCAATTATCTCGGTCTAGTGAACGCGTCCTTCATTTTGGAAATCCAGCAATTGTTCGGCGGCTGCATCTACTGAGTCTCCCCAGCCAGCTCTCGGTCAAGACGTTGCAGTTTGACGATTCCCGAAACCTCTAGCTTATCGTACTTATCCGTACAGCTCATAATTGTACCGGATGCGCCATCCATTTCGGTTTCAAACTGCTCTAAGTGGCTGTTCACACTGCGTGCGATGCCGAGCCGAGCCGGGTCGAGCGATGCGATGTGGTGGGTGTTCACATTGCACGCCGTGCGATGCCGAGCCGAACGATGGCTTGCGATGCAAAGATGATCCGAGCGATGGCTTGCGATGCAAAGATGATCCGGGATGTTCACTGCACGCAATGATGGAGAGTAGAGACCAATTTAGTTCAAGGAATAGAATCTGTTCGATATCATGTCGTTTGTATGCTTGACCCAGTAAATTTATTTCAAAACAGTGCTCTAAAAATGGAACGGCGTCGCCATTGGGTGCACCCCATTAATGAAGAAAGGCCCAGTGTTGGTGAATTTCATCATCTCTTCCGCGACCTCAGACGACAGGTTTCACAAGCGGATTGAGCAGCGGCGCACCGCTGTGTATAAACGCAAAAATCGGCAGCCGCGGCCACTTTAGGACGATGAATGTATAAACCGCTCGACTCGCCGTTGCGGCCACCGCCGCGGTTTGTGGAGCGGCGAGATTGCATTTGAATTCAAACCGCTTGTGAAACCACGCCTTCTAAAAGCGACCTTATTACGGTGATAATAACCTTTCATTTGAGCCATACTGAATCAAAACCGGAATCCAAAGCGTATATACCCTAGACTTGTACAGACCTAGTTGTGATACCAAAACTTCCAACTGGCAACGGCCATTGCATTAAAAGTGAATTTTCCATATGGTCAGTTTGTGCTGTGGGCGTGGATCCAATGAAAAGTTTCATCGTTCATCCATTCGAATTTTGGATATTTACATTTGAACTAACGTTTACAGTAAAGGTTGCCGTTCATTCAATAGGATCTTGCCCATTCCCAAAATCAACTAACCAACCCACACTATAAATATTTGTCGCATTTTGCAAGTCGCTAGCATCATTGTATCGAAAGTTATCGCTCATTTTGAAATTTCATCTGTAGGGGTTCCTTCGGTCGGATCTTGCCCATTTTCAATACCAACTAACAAGATCATTCTACAAACATTTGACCAAAATTTCAAGTTTCTAACTTCATTCTATCGAAAGTTATCGTGCAAACGGACAGACAGACAGACAGATATGGCTGAATCGAATCAGAAGATGACCCTCATAATTTCCATGTATACACTGCCACACCGCCGCGCCTAAAAGTCTAGGGTATAAAAGCAGACATACATGCATTTTTTCAGTGTGATCTTACATCAAATACTACTTTACAGCTCGTTCTTGCACCATACTGGCTTCAAAAAGCTTCACATCGCAAAGCATCGCAAGGCCCATAAACTCCGTCGCAAAGCCCATTAAATTCCATCGCCAAAAATCAGCAGCCGGTACTCGCACGAAAAAGCAAAGAAGTTTGTGAAAACATCGGGCCATCGCTCGGCTCATCATTGCATCGCGCGCAGTGTGTACACTCAAAGCGTGATTCCATTTAAAATTGAAGACTTTTCATTTTCTTGCTTTAAAAGCTTGCAATCGCATTGCATCGCTCGACCCGGCTCGGCTCGGCATCGCACGCAGTGTGAACATCCACTAAGAAATCGTCGAAGTACAATACATTTCGTTCAAATGTTTTTAACATGTTTTCGGAGGTTTGAGTTAGGGTTCAGGTTTCGCCATACCATAACACAGGTCGTATGATGGTTTTGTATATGCGGAGCTTCGTATTTCTGTGGACATTCTTCGGTTTCATTATTGTAAGGATCGAGACGATATTGCAATCTCGGGAAGTTTCCCTGTGTCCTGAGCGACTTAATGCAGAATGCCCTATCTATCCTGGCGAACTGGGCTGGCGAGGTTGGTTTTGGAGTAAATCCGCAAAAAACTGAGCTTGTTTTCTGTTTACTAAGGGACACGCAGTACCCTCTTTCGAACCACCATTAATGGAGGGCACAAGGCTTGTACTCACCGATAAAGCCGAATTCCTTGGTCTCATCCTGGATAGAAAACTATGCTGGAAGGCAAACATTCAGGAACGTGTGACTAAGGTAACTGTTGCACTATAATCGTGCAAGAAGGCTACGGGCACAAGAAAAATTGCCACTGGGGAAAAATTCATAAGCGGTGACGCTGTGAACAACCACAAATCAGAACGGGCTCTGACTAAGGAAGACGATAAAGTTTTCTTTTTTTCATGTTTTTATATAAAATATTTGTTAAAAAATATCCGTACAAGCTCACATCGGTGTATCTGGTAGCATAAAGTTGCAGAAAACTAAATCGGCGGCAAAATGGTAACATGTAGAAGAACTTTCGATTTGTTCCCGCAATTAACGGAATTGAATTTAGGTTTCTGCAACTGTATTTGAATGATATTTGATATTCCATTTACCGATAGCAGTGAAGAGCTGAATTCGCTTATAGTTACACTTAAGCGCGGTCTTCCACTGCAAGCGTATTTGTGCGGCAACGCGCTAACACGAAACAAGCGTCAAAAAAGCGGCAATGCGCGCAAGACCCAAAGTTGAGGGTTTTCGTGAACCTTCGTCCATTGTAAGTAAGCATGTTTGAGCGAAGCAGCTACAAGCGTTTACTTGCGCCAGACGACTCGCGCGGCAGATAAAAAAATGGATTTGCTGTTCGTATCCGTGCGTTGCTTGGAGGAATGTATTCGAAAGGAACATTTTTCCGATTGATTTTGTTGTGCAATGGACGTCTGCAATAGGCGATCCCTTTACGTATTAATACAAATTCATAGGCCTGGGGAAGACAATACAAACAAGGGTGACAAAAAAGGGAAATGATTAAAAAAATATGGCGATAACGATGGAATGTTTGGCGGAAGGCTCAGATTTCCTCGAGTTCGCATCGGGGTCCAGGCGTAATGGGACCCTCGGGCTCTAGTTTCGTATCACCGACAGATCCTTACTCATCAGGTGCTGCCATAGATCTACCGGTGGAAGCAGCACATCCAGACCAGACTATGGTTCATTACAGGAGCTTTCTGAAAGCCATATGCCATAACTCTTACTGACGAGTGTAAGGAATCCCTCAACGACAATGTCATCAATATAGTTATCAGCGAAATAACCATCGCACTATTTGTTGACGGTACCGATCGTTTAGAAAAATTCTCGATCATTTGTTTCTAGCAACTCGAAGCTGTTAGACATCGCCGGCATGAGATGATGTCCTTGCTTCAATGTATGTTCGCCGTATTAACTGCAAATTGACAAATCCGCCATTAATAATAAAACATGATCTTCATGTTCACTTGGATGATCCTTTAATGTATCGCGAATGCGAGTAGCAAATTGGGAACATTCCTAGTTGACCGGGCGACGCATAGTGGTTCGTGCGTCTGAACAATAGTGGGTTTTTGGTTGAGATGATTTCTCACTCCCCTTGCCTGGGCTTCGCAGCTTAAAAGGTTTCAACCCTCAGTATGCCGCCCTAGAACGCTCGCTTCGCCTGCTCTATGTGCGACAGCGGCAAAACCACTATTAGGGCGCGAACTACGATGCGTCGCCCACCGAAACAGAAATATATCGCATATTGATTTTCCTTCATATCACTAAATTGCTTTCGATGTGCGACCTATAAACAATATCTGAGGAATGTTGATCCCAGGTCAATTTGGAAAGCAAACAAATCAGAAATAAAGACAAATGGCTCAAATTTTCGCAGGTTAATTTCTCTGAATTTTGAATTAGAAATGCTGTCGTTTGATTTGCGTTTAATTATTTTTTCACAAAAAAAAACTATTGTGAAAGTAAACAATAAAGTCAAAATCCTTACATCCAAAAAATAAAAGCATAAAACACAAAAACGGAAAATGTGGTCAATATCAACTATCCGCGACTTGCCAGATCTACTCCTGTGCAGGTCAGTCGATGCTTGGGAAATTTTCTTTCAATTTTCCTTCAAATGCATGTATCTCATCCTTATCCATTAATCTATTACTATCTTTCGGTATCAATACGGTGCCCATCTTATACGGTTTCAGTTCCATCTGTTATTTTTTTTATTTAAAACTTTTCACCTTTTAATTATCAACTGTTGTCACAATACACCAAGAAAGCCTATAGGGGAATAAAAGCATGGAAATGAAACCACCCCTGCGGCGTACAAACAGCCTTGGCATAAATTACCAAATAACAGGCAAGAACTTAAAACCGGTTCCAAAGACAATTTATGGAGCTTCCCAAAAGAAAGGGAAATTCATTTATAATCTCAAGGAAATATTTTGAGCCTGACAATAGCAGCTTAAGCGTATTTAAATCAATTAGTCTTCAATAGTATTATGACAGGCCAACGCGTCGCTCGAGGCAACATGTTCTTATTTTTGTTGGAAACGGTACAACAATATGGCATTGTTGAATGTTGTCAACGAATTAAATTGAACGGATTTCTTGGATTATGGGTATTAGATGTGTCAGATTTAAAATGATATCTTAACTTTGTTAAAATGTAATATACCATTTGGTAATTGACTACTAAATCGATTAAGTATTAGGAAATTTAGTGGACAAATGTCAATAGTAAGTTTAATTAAATTCTCGGATGTTTCAAATTTCATTAATTCATAAATTGTTTACGAGATATATAGGTAAATATAGATTCTGTAAATATTATTTCCAATCGCTGTCCTGCTCAAGTAATTATTTTAAATTTAAAATCCCCTATTCCTGTGCATCTACAAACGCAGTTTCCGATGAACGGTCCGGGAAGTGCTTGTCCAATGAGATATCAATTTTCTCCTTGCTGGAGGAGGTCGACGATCCATCTGGCTTCGTTAGATAGACAGGCATCGATGGATTAGTAGCAAACAATACGTCACATTGAAAAAAAAATAAGTATCCTTAAGGTAATGTCTCGAAAACTTTTTTTTCGGGAGATGTTTGTGTCTCTTGGGTAACGGTTCCACGTGTCTATTCAATTGTCCATTTAGATTTCATTGACTACATAAAATCTCACTGATCCCACGTTGGGCGCCGAATATTTTCAAGTTTTTTGACCATTTACGACTATTTTCTACTGTAAATTTTCACTGACGTAGGACTTGAGGTAATCTTAACGGTAGCTTATAGCAACCTTAAAGTAAATTAAGGTACCGTGTAGGTAAGATCTAAAAAGTTTTGGGTTTTTGTTTCTTGTGACCTAACGGTACTATGTGCCTATTCGATTGTCCATTTCGGTTTCATTAACTAGCTAAAATCACACCGGCTATTTCGCATCCGATGTGCTTAACGTTGTGAGAAGTACTGTTGCAAGCCAGGCAGATGTTCTGGATGCTGTTATCGATACGGGATAAGTGCGAGTTGAGGCGCGAACACCAGCCTGAACGTAGTTGAGCGAGCGTGATCCTCGTTGCTTTAGGCAATCTACGTTCATCTGGAGATATGTCTGGTAGTTGGGCCATGAGTACTAAATTTTGAGGCTGCCAGCATACACCTCCTGCACGCTCATGGCCACGAACGTCGTCGTGGACGGGATTCGAAACCGAAACGCCGGTAGTCAAAAATTAGACTGATGTCTCACACACATGCATGTGCATCTGCATGCTGGGTAGATATTCGTCATCAGTTTACTGATGATAATTTGACATTTAAATACAAAATCAGATTTATTTTTTCTTTTATCTCCGTAACTATTAATCCTAGCAAAAATTTTCTGAGGTAAAATTAAAGATCGCAAAAATATAGACAAGAAACGTTCAAATCACTTTTTTGTATCATAAACACTTTTCGAGACTATACACGTTATTTATACACGTACGCCCACGTATGGATGGGACCTTTTTTGTAGAAAATTTTGTCTACTTTATTTTGTTTCTACTGCATTTTTCGCTGGTAGTGATAGTCACACAGTCACTCGTATAAGCAAAAAACAAAATTCGCTTCTTTGAAGAAGGTCACGTATGACGACATGCGCAGAACAATTCAAAAATGAAATGCGGGAAGATGTAATTTTGTGCAGTTGAGTCATGTATTGTATTTTGATCATCGGAATTCGAATACTTCCCACGAAGTTCCTTCACAAGTTCCGTACAAAAACCTTGTCCTGCAGATTAAAAATTGACCATCTTTGCATGTCAGGCATCAAGGTTCACTGCGTTCTGTGCGCCATAAAAATAAGAAGAAATAGTGCCAAGAAATTACCGTTTACCATGCTTGATCATGATCACTAATCACAACCTCAATCCAACCGGTATCTTAATAGCTGTCGCTGTCTAAGCTTTTCTTGTCCGATCCATCTTACATAATTCCATCCACCTTATGCTTTCTGTGCGGCATTAAGATGACATAAGAAATGAGCCGTCTGCAAGAAAGATGCATCTCTTCGACGTCAGATTTCTTCAGACCAATTGCGGTCAGTGCGACATAAACTGGTCAAAACAGATAGATTAAATAGCCATCATCCATGCAGGCTATACCTACGAGTATAGGTATATGTACGGATGTGGAATTGTTGCAAAGGTAACTTGCGGTGTAAAGAAAAAATCTGAATCTGATTTTTAACAACGGTCCGATGTTGAGAAGCCTTCAAGGTGAACTGCCATCGACAAAGAAGTTTTCATGTTTCTTGATGGATCATTAATGTTTGCGTAAAAACAAGGCTTTATGATGCGCTAGATTCTTGTTAAATCGGTAACTTAATGATGCAGACAATTTATCGTGGGCGTAAATTAGTTTACACAATATTTTGGACTCACTACAAATCGACCGAAGAGGACAAAAAATGGCATTGCAAGTACCAAATTAGGAAGAAATTACAGATGGAATGATTATTTGTTTTACCGAATAAGGAAAACGTACGATTTTTAGTGTATAATAAAATACGTTGGGAACTATCTCTTCTGAAGAAATCTTGAAACATATGGCTTTCTGAATACATACACTCGGCGACCAATGCTTGGGCTCAGCGCGATATTCCGTACTAAGAAATGGTTCAATGGAGACTATCTGCAATTGCAATATAGCAATTGATTTGGCTCAAACCATAATGCGAGAATTTAACACAATAGACCTAAGGTCACAGTGCTTGTGGTTTTAATTCAACCTCGTAGCCCTCGATAAGAAAAGATAAAGGGGGCCACCTTTATCTTTTCTTATCGAGGGCTACAATTGCCTAGGTTCAGGAACCACTTTAGAATTTTGTGTGACATTTTCATTGAAAAATATTCCAGGCACGTGTCAAGGAGAACAAATATAGACATATAATGAAATCCGAGATAGTCTTTCTGAACTCGAGGCCTATGTGTGAACATCCCACCTCGTTTTCAGACGACGCCAAGTTGAGTGTAAATATTACTATTAGGTTGGTGCAGATGAAATGTCGGATTCAGTAGTAAATTTTTGAACAGCTGTAACTTTTTATAAAGACAATTTTATTATTCGAAATAGGTACCAGCGGTTGCGAAACACTGTTCCCAACAAGATACAAGCGCATTTATTCCTGTATCATAGAAGTCTGAGTTTCTGGTTCGAAGAAACTCCTCGAAGGCACTTTTGACAGCTGCTTCATTGCCAAACTGTTTTCCTGTCAAAAAGTGATCCAAATGTTTAAAGAAATTTTAATCCATTGGCGAGAGGTCTGGTGAATGTGGCGGGTGAGGAAGAGTCTCATAGCGCAACTCGTTCAATTTTTGGATCGTTGTTCTCGATACATGCGGTCGTGCGTTGTCATGGAGCAGTATAACTCCCTCCCTGTTGACTAGCCTATGTCGTTGAACTGTCAATTTCTGATACATTTCGTCCAGTTGAGCGCAGTATTTCTCAGCATTGATTGTTTCGACAGGTTGCAGGGACGAATAGTGGATAAATCCAGCTACAGACCACCAAACAGTCACCATTATTTTCTTTGGATGAAGGCTTGGTTTCGGCATGTGTCTTGGAGCTTCATCGGCATCTAGCCATTGGGCCGATCGGCGACGATTATCGTATAGTATACGGTTCAAGAACGGTTCATTTCTGTTGCGGGAGAGAAGAGAACTGGAAATCTCCATTCGACACGCCATCTTTTGCTGGGTAAGAGCATGCGAAACCCACTTGTCAAGCTTTTTCACTTTTCCAAGTTGTTGTAAGTGGCGGCAAACTGTCGAATGGTGCACGCCCAATTTCTCCGCAAGATCCCTTATAGTTTGGCGGGGGTCAAACTCCACTAATGCACGCAGCTCGTCGTTATCGATCGATGGTCCTGGGTTTCCATCCGGCTCATTTCGGAGGCTCATATCTCCGGATCGAAATTTTTCGAACCACCGCTGAGTGGTTTGTTCCTTAACCGTATCAGGTCCAAATGCCCTGTTGATATTCCTCGTTGCTTCCGCTGCGTTGTGCTCTAGATTAAATTCGGAAAAGGAAAAGTAGCCTTTTTCACTCGCTTCCATGTTCTTTTTCTTTTTTTTTTCACCGACCACCACGAAGTGCAAAACCGAAATGACTCCATAAGCCAAGGTAGCAGTACTTATACTTCAACATGTTATATCACTAGGGCCGCCTGGTAGCAGTTTGATACATAAAAATCATAAAAATCGCAGCCAACTTCATGTCATTGCAAATCTGACATTTCATCTGCACCAACCTAATACTTTTCAAAAATTCGGTTATCCGAAATGACGCTGCGCCGCCCTCTTGGTTCGGTTAGTCGCGAACCACTTTATTTTCCTCCCCGGTCTTCCGAAAGTATGATACTTGTGAAAAATTTCGTTTTGCGAAAAGCCGCCGCCCTCTTTTGTTCGGTTAATCGAGGTTTTAGATTTGCAACAACCTTATCTTCCGGTTCCCCGAAATCATTTATGGAAAATTTCGTCATCCGAAATGATGCCACACCCTTGGGTTCGGTTGAACGGGGTTTTACTGTATGTGGTCGCAAACCGCCTTACTATCTATTCCAACTCGTCAAATATACTCCTGCAAAATTTGGCGACAATCGCCCCAGTGGTTTAAAAGTTTTTGCACGACAAACACACAAAGATAATCCTCACTTTTATAAATTAGATTTTTTTTTTTTGTAAATCGGTCAGGTTGTCAATTCGTCTCGTCTATTTGTTGTACTAGTATTGTGTTATGGCCCTATAAAATTTGGACTCGTTTGCTCTAATGGTTTTGAGAAAATGGGACAAACGTGGCGAAAACGGTCGTTTTTCGGTCATAGGGATAAACTTTTGTTCTTCAACACAAGTATGATTATATGGTTTTGGCAAGACAACTTTGTTAGAAAAACTCAGTTTGAGTAGTACGAGGGCGGTTCAAATATGATCGAGACAAACGCTGTAGATGGCGCGCCTGTATGTTTTGAAGGTCGCGGCTTGAGTATGTGATAGCTGAGTCCCTTACAAATAGTGTGGCATAGTTTCCATGAGTGAACATCAAGTGCTGACCGCTGTTGCGCAACGTATTGTCATTCGTTTTTTGGTGTGGGAAGGCGTTAAAAACACGGAAATTCTTCGGCGTTTGCGAAATCAGTTCGCTAGTGAGTGCCTGAGTAGGTCTGCTGTGTTTAAATGGGCCAAAGCGTTCAAAGATGGCCGCGAAACCATCGAGATTGAGCCGCATGATCGTCGACCGCGAACCAGCATCACACCAGGTCATGTGTACTGTATTCTGGGACCGGCGGGGAGTGCTGTACGTTGACTTCCTGCGCACACAACGTTCCATCAATGCTGCATACTACTCTAACCTTCTGAAACTACATGTGAAACCCGCTTATCGCTCGAAACGGAGGAGCATATTCTAGCGCGAAGTGCTATTCTTCTCCAGGATAACGCGCACCCTTATACCGCGCGTCTCACGCTCGATACAATATCAGAATTGGGGTGGGAGGTACACCCCATCATCTAGTTCGTAACCTGCTGACGATTACCATTTTCTCGACTCCCAAGTAGCTTCTTACTGTTACTGTCAGCGATATCCTGCCAGCAAAGAAGAAATTTTGTTCGGTATTTTAGGCTTGACCTTTAATAAATTTGAAGACGGCTCACTCGTCAAATATTTCATTGTTGAATTTTACTATATCTATTTATCTACCTTCAAATCTTTCTATCAACCAAGTTTGTATTTTCTAAAAAAAAAAAATAGAAAAAAAAATTAACAGTTCTACGCCCTTTAAGTAAAGTTCACTGGACATTGCCATCAAACTTCATTAATAGTGCCTATCGGACGATCTTCAATCATCCTATGCAAAATAACTTTTCCCAACAAAAGCTCACTAAACGAACTCTTTTAATTAACAACCGATCGATCATAGAGACGAAGAAAGATTGCCCGTAAAAAATACCCAAGCCAAACGTCTTCTTATTTAACCGATCAACTTGCCGCAAGAACCTCAACGTCATCCTTCCATCATATAAATCTATCAAGATTTTAGCTGTTTACCAAGAAAAAAAAATTATCACTAAACTAATTCTTTGACCCAGGCGATATTAATCTTGTTAACAATTACATAAGAATTTAACAATTGTAGTTCTACCATTCCGTACTATACGAATGCGAGAGTAACAACACCGCCCAGAATTACGATCAACAATCTGGCAGATGGTTGGACGGGATGGTCAAGACTTGGGTTGAAGTCGAGTCATTCACCTCTTTTAAAGGTAAGGTGTTAAGAAAGGAAAATCTGTACGTAAAAATCGAAAGGTGTCTGAAAATTTTTCGCATTATCAATACGGCACAGTCAAGTGCACGAAGATTCGTTTGCCCTGGGTGTATGTATGTGCACGATCAATGGCAACCATACTAGCAAGCAAGATTCATGTTCGACAACAAGTAGCTTGTCTGAGAAAAAAATGGTTACCTTGGCGACTGAAGATGCGCGTGAAGCTCATTAACCCGACATATTCTTCAAGTGACTATTTGGAAATTTGATTGATTGTGGATCATTAATAAGAAATTGTCAACGAGCTTTTCTAGAAGTTTGTTTAGACAACCTGGCATAGGACTGATAGCCAGCTTAGGTGTCATAGGCACTGTGGGTCCATGTGTATAAAATATCTCGACACTCGAAACTTATACCAGTACCTATCCTTGAGGTCCCTGTGTCCTAATAAAAATAATATGGGGATAGGTACCTTCATTTACGGATAGCCAGGCTGTGGTAGAGCCCTAGAGTGTATTCTCACCACAGCAAGGACGGTGGCGGATTGCCGCGCCTCTCTCTCATAAATAGACATAACTTCTTTAATATGAGGTCATGGTGGATCTCTTGGCATAGCGGCTTTTTCGGTAATATCAAAGCTGATGGGCTCGCTCGATGGGGGACAACGAAGGCGCTTTCTCAAAATTAGCAGAACATTGGTATCCCCCTTGATTCTTGAACGCTATCAGCCTGTCCGCAATTAGCAGGGTTAACTAACAGTAACAGCACGTGTCGGATAACGAAGATGATGTGGCCTATGCTTGATTTATGCACTTCATGAGATTTTTGGCACTAAACAGGAGTTATATTCGCGTAAAGTGTGATTGTGGGTGTCAAAACTGGACACTGTGCAATCGGGAAGCATGCAAGGAGACTTGGGCTTCCTTTTAATGATTTTTGTAGGAGCTGTGATAAGGATGATAAGGGGGTGTACAGTACTACTCATCTCCTCTGTAAGTGTCCGGCTGTGGCATATTTGAGAACAACGCTTATGGCATACTTCTATACCAACTTGGGGGACCTGGCGACGAAGTATGTTGGTCCTAAGAGGACGAATTGGAAATTTTCGAATTAGTGTGTTCCAAAACTGACCTACTGCTAAGTTCCATTAGCACGACTGGTAAGTTGGAATTAGCCGCGGAACAGCTTAACGACGTGTTAATCACCTCCTACCAAGATAGCAGTCTGGCACGTGGTTTTAGTACGACACGTAGGGTTCCCTGGTGGAACGAGGAACTGGCGCGCAAGAGAGCCCAGGTTAGGAGAAAGTTCAACAAAGCGAAGCGAAATGATGAATGGGGTGCATACAGAAGTGCGCTCACGGAATATAATCTCCTTATAAGACGCTCCAAGCGGGAGACCTGGAGGAAACATTGTGCCAAAATTAACTCACTACCTGAAGCGGCTCGCAACCACAAAGCTTTATCAAAGGATCATTCCAATGGTATTGGTCAGCTTAAGAAACCAGACGGATCCTTCACTGTGGATCCAGTGGAAACATTACAGCTGCTCTTGCACACCCACTTTCCGGGTTCAGTACAAGCTGGACCCCGCGTGCCTGCTCCACCAGCTGACCATCGGGTTCCGGTCAGTCTGTTAAGAAGCCTCTCTGGGGTCATTTTCGACAAAGAAAAGGTCAAATGGGCCGTGGAGTCCTTTGAACCCTATAAAGCACCTGGCGCCGATGGCATATTTCCTGCTCTTCTGCAACGCAGCATTAGTTTCATTATCAATCCATTGATTGCCCTGTTCAGAGCTAGCTACACCTTCAGCTACATACCGCGTTTATGGAGAGCGATCAACGTGGTGTTCATTCCAAAAAACGGAAACAAGCCGGAAGAGCTACCTAAATCTTACAGACCGATAAGCCTTTCATCGTTTCTTTTAAAAACTATGGAGAGGTTATTGGATCTGCATATTCGACAGAAAATGGAATGCACGTCACCCCTGCATCGTACCCAGTTCGCCTACGTAAAAGGTAAGTCGACAGTGGTTGCCTTACACAATCTCGTAGGAACGATTGAAAAAACCCTCAATGACAAGGAAATTGCCTTGTGCGCCTTCATTGACATCGAGGGAGCTTTCGACAATACTGGCTACAGCTGCATATCTAGAGCACTTGAGCTCAGAGATATACCCACAGCCACTATTATGTGGATCGATGCCATGCTTCGCGGGCGCGAGATCTACTCAACGTTGAGTGGCGCCTTCTCCTGTGTTAATGCTGTTAAAGGTTGTCCTCAGGGAGGAGTTCTTTCCCCACTTCTCTGGTCACTAGTCGTAGACGAGTTACTAGCTAGGCTATGTGATTATGGTTATCATGCTATTGGATATGCCGATGATATAACTATTATAATCAGAGGAAAGTTTGAAACGACCGTCACTGAGGTGATGGGTGCTGCACTTGACTTAGTCCTTCGTTGGTGCACTGAAGTTGGCCTGAGTGTTAACCCTCAAAAGACCGTCTTGGTCCCATTCACACGGAGGAGAATTCTTAACTTAAGCTCGGTCAGTCTAGGCAGGACGGTACTTCAGTTCTCCACTGAAGTCAAGTGTCTGGGCATTACGTTGGACTGGAGGCTCAACTGGAGCAATCACGTCGAGACTGTCATTAATAAGGCCACTCGTATCATGTGGGCTTGCAGATCGCTCTTTGGTAAAACCTGGGGCCTCACCCCTAAAATGACTAAGTGGCTATATTTGATGCTGGTACGACCAGTCGTGACATATGCTGCGCTAGTATGGTGGCCCAAAACGCAGCAGCATTGCATCATACAGTTGTGTACCAAACTACAACGGCTTGCATGCCTTGGTATGGCAGGATCCATCCGTACATGTCCGACATCGGCCATTGAGGCGATTGTTGGTCTTACTCCGCTGCATATTTTTTTACAGGAATCTGCGGCTCTTAGCGCTCTTCGAGTGCGTTTAACTTATGATGCTCATGTGTACAATCAGGGCCACATGAGCATCCTGGAGCGGATTCCGGGTTTGCAGATCTGTTCGAGATCAGATTACATGACTACGGAATTTTGCTTCGATACAAAATTCTCGGTCTCAATTCCATGCCGCACGGAATGGGATAGTGCCAACCTCTGTCCTGACCCTAGCTGTACCATGTGGTTTACGGATGGGTCAAAGACTGATCAGGGAGTTGGTGCTGGGGTCTTTGGACCGAGCACCAGGATTTCAATCGCCATGGGCGTCTGGCCCAGCATATTTCAAGCAGAGATCCATGCCATTGAGACCTGCGCCAGAGAAATTCTGCACAAGAAACTTAATGGCGCAAACATTGCTATCTGCACGGACAGCCAGGCAGCTATTAAGGCTCTTTCTTCATACAAATTTTCTTCAAAATTAGTGAAAGAGTGTTTTGATACCCTTCAGTGTCTCACAAACACCAATCGGGTAACTCTATGTTGGGTACCAGGCCATCAGGGCATTCAAGGTAACGAAGCTGCGGATGAACTCGCTAGGCAGAGCTCATCTGTGAAATTTATCGGGCCTGATCCGTACTGTGGCCTGAGCTGGGCTACAACCAGACAGCTGGTTAAGCAATGGTCCGCAAATGAAAGGTTGCGTCACTGGAATGATCTCGCTGGTCTTCGTCAGTCGAAAGATCTTATAAACCCATACGGTATCGAAGAAACTAGCCGCCTGGGCAGAGCGGACCTGAGGTTAATCGTTGGTTACCTCACGGGACACCACTGGGTAAGATATCACCTCAACAAAATGGGTCTGGCTACTGAAACGGAATGCAAACTTTGCCTGGAGGACACTGAGTCAACCAAACACCTTCTCTGTGAATGCCCGGCGGTTGCTCGTTCGAGGTTCTTGTTTCTTGGAGATTCCATCGTGAGCTCCGCGGTCGTTAAGAGCGCTCCTACAAAGGACCTTCTGGCCTTCATCAGGCTGATTGAGAGTCTTTTGGATTAGTTTAAGGCTATAAGGCACAATAGATCTCATGGTCGCAGTGCCCACCTTTGGGTACCTTAGCCTGTCCTTATTTATTTATTTATTTATGTTGTTCAGCTGAATCATAGGCTGGACTGAAGTCTTTTATTCCTGTGTGGTATCACACCGGACCCACTCGTGGTCTCTGTGTGTAGTGGGCTATTATGACAGCCCGTAAGCCTAACCTAACCTACACTCCATTTTCCTACTTCGATCCTTTTAGAAGATTTTTTTTTTTCATGAATTGTAATTTGGCTTATTTGGTCGAAAGGGTTAATTCTAATTGCACTACAGCATTTGAGACCCCGCATCAGTTCATTTTGCCTTCTTTCGACCGTTCCGAAAAAAACGCATGAAATCGATGATTATGTTCCTGCGTCATGATCTATCCGTTCTGTTCAATTAACTTTGCGAACCATGAAGAGGCAGCATGGTGGCACGGTTGCTTTTAGGCTCCGAAACGTTCTAGAGAGCTCGCGAGGAAAGCAGAAAACTTAACTTACTTTCATCATATCTACCTTTTTGAAGCGTCATACATTAACAAAGTGTATTATCGTAAAAAATAATAATAATAGCAAACAGCACGCAACGTATACGAAACATAGAAATTCGACACGTACTTCGTCATCATCGTAGATAGCAAGCTTAATATGAGTTAGCTCGTACTCGACCACAATGAGTATTAGCCAAAGTAATCGCATAAGCAGCAAGCGGTGCTAGAAATGAATTAGGAGACTGTAATGTACACATAATGGCTAGGAGAAAACATGTATCTCCGGCTACGTACGAGTATCTATTACAAAATAACGTTTCTGTTAATAATCATAAAAGTACTCTTCCCAATACACATCGTCTTAGCTTGTATACCGGTCGATTAATTTTTTTTATCTGATAAAACGTGTTGCAATTAGTGTCAATGTTCTCTCAGATGTAGATACAAATTAAACACAAATGGGCTGGGCAGAAATCGACCATTGTTCCGGAATGGCAGTATAGAATACTACGCGGTATTATGTTTCTAATCGAAAGATATAATGAGATGCAGCCAGCACCCATCTACTCGTATTTCTATTATTAATCTATGTATAGAGAATGTTTTTATTTTCTTGGCGAACGTTATTCGTTTTCAATTTTAAGTTGGCCAGCTAGAAAGTCCCTGGGTATAGCTGGAAGCGAATTGAAGATGTACTGTAATGGTTGTGAATCTGAGACAGTGTACCGTATCGAGAACAGAACATTGGCAACGGAATTTATGAAAATTGTCTAAACTATGTACTAGTTTTTTTAAACTGGCCTCTCTCTTTTCTGTATAAAAATATAAATATTATGATTTACATACGCTGCATATAAAACTAGATCGTTTCAAGCGCATAGCGAGAGTCGAAAGTTGAACTGGACAAAGAAAAGACACTAAATCTTCTGATACACGAGGCACGAAAACGCGTCGTGCGTGTCAAATCCACGACGTATGTTAGGTGGCAATGGGGACGGAGCTATTTTGACCGTTAAGATCCGGAAGTGACAGCTGTCAAAGTTGGCAGCTGTCAAAATTGGCTCCTTAACGAGCTAAGCGGCGGCCTGTGCTTGTTGTAGTTCCATTCGGGAGATGGGGGCCGTGTTTTCGCCGCTCGTTTCCCCTGCCCGTACATATTAAAAAAGGAATTGACTGGCGTGTCTATCCCACAAACGAGGGGGGTGAAATTTGGAAAAAAGAAAGGAAGTGTGAAGCCGGCCTGCTCAAATGCCATCTTTTGATGCTCCGAGGTCAAGATTGCGGTGGTCTCGGCCTTCATAGAAGAGATGAGGCGTTTACCTCATCTCACAATCAACCTGAAAGGGGTCCGGGGAAGATCCTGTGAAGGAAAAGCCCATTATTATTATACATATATCAATTATTCAAAACTAATGACAAAAAGATCCCATTAAATGAATGAAAATACTAATTTAATACTTTGAAAGAAAAAAAGAAAGAAAAGGAAGCTAAGAGAAGGGTAACCAAAAATCAATTTGCAAAAAAATACTTAACGTTACTAGTAAAGATGCAACACACTTACCCTGAATCGTTGATGGTCGCCATGTATCGGAAGCGACTGCAACTTAACTTGCGTATTAGCACAAAAAAACGTAAGTAACAACACAAGTCCAAAAGTGAAGGAAATTAGATAAAAATTTACACAAAAATTATAGCTAATATAATGTTTTTGCAAAAGGAAATACCGGAAAAGAACGACAAAAAATAAACAATATTCTGCAACAATCAAGGCGGCAACTCCATCAATACATAAACATTATACCCATCCCGATACTCTCCAAAACAAAAAAAAACAATGGCCGTCCCCCCATGCAACATCGCGCCAAAACGATGCTGCACCACTTATAAAGTGCATGCCGCAAATGTACATTCGTAATAGGGCATGTGCACATTTTCGGTTCAACCGAAAAGTCAATAAAGTGGAACGGTTATGCGGGTGGTTGTCCTTGCACACAGAAGATTATGGCACCTAGAGCGAAGGCAGCGAGCGTAGCATATAAATTCGCGTATTTTATTGACATATTCGGTTGAAAACCGAAACTGTGCATGCATGCACTATTTCAGGGTGCCCTCACCAATAAAGGTGCGTTGACATGATCAAACTACGGCTTGACAAACCACGTTTGACAACCTACTTGAACGTGTCAACCCCTTGTCAAACTGGTTTGAAGTCTTGTGCTTCTGTCAAAACGTAGTTGGACGGTGCTCAACTTTTCATCAAATGCTGGTTTGTCAAATCGTTGTTTGGTCATGTCAACGCGCCTTAATGGCATGGCTGCCAACCCCGTGTTTGTTTACAGCGGCCAAGTTTGTTCACAGCGGCCAATTCTAACCCATAACTGCCCCTTTTTAAACCTGTAACGACTTTTCACAAATTTAAATGATTTAAAATAAATTGAAATCAAATATAATTGCGAAAAATATACAAATTCAAAAACTGGCAGTTATGTGTCACAATTGGTCCGTTACAAATGCTTACATCAATGCCTTCTTTGGACTGAATTCGGTTTTTGTTTTCTTATCTTTATCTTTTTTTATTCAGGTAATTACGTCCTTTTTTTTCAATAAAACTATTCTATTGATTTCTTGCTGTCAGCCAGGGATTGGGACACGGACACTCACGGATTTCCAAATAAGCTTACTCAAAACTATTACGCACTAAGCCAATGGAAAATTCTTAATCGTTCGATCACAAACGCCTCCATACAAACTGGGAACGATGTTCACTGCTCCTCAGTGAGCGTGCCGTTCTCTGCGGTGTTGATGCAGCAATCCGGTAGTCGATGCTTCGGAAATATCTTCTTCAATTTGCAAGGCGGCAAACACACCGTCCGCCGTGGGCTGCGTGTGACCGTGATCTTCTGCCTTTGCTTTTGTGCCGGACGGTGGGTGTACCTGTGTTCTCGATTCTTGCACTCGCCGAAATGGCCTAAACTGAAGAAAAAAAAATCAGGTGGCGTAATTAATTTCTCCAGGACACACGCTAACAACCAGGCTTACCGGCATAGTCGCCTTGCACCCGCTTGGAGCACATTCTGAGGTCGATCACGAAGAGAAGGAATTTTGCAATTCAGTGCCGTCGCCACTTTCCTGACGCGAAACCGGCACCGCACGAATGGCCAACTTTCAACCGTCACGTGTAATTTTGACCGCTCCTCTTCTTTTTTTCGTTTCCCACTGAACGCATAAAAGGCGGTTTTCAAAACTTCGAAAATCGGCATTGCCAAGCCAACTTCCGAAGCTCCGAAGACTGCTGTTCGTGTTCGACTGTAAATATTAGAAAAGAACCGGATCGGAGCATAGCAAATTTTTTGAGGATAATTTTTTATTAAAGATGGTTCGCTAATGAATGTTTTTCTTGGACTCGGTTTGGTCTTGTGCTTATGGAAAACCTAAATGGTGCCTGGTGCTGCGGTCATTTTGGAAGAGCAGTTGGTTGGTTTCCAAGAAACTATACCACTGACGAAGATGATAACCATGAGCAACGTCTTGACAGGTGGCCATTACAAATGACGGAAAGGTTAAACCGATCCGGCTAACTTTATCTCTTACTATCGATAACCTGAAGATTTTCAAGCTTGAATCATAAAATTCTTTTCTACTGAGTCGATCGTCTATGATGGACGTTGACTGCTCAGCCATTAGCAGTCCAGCTGCAACTTCCTGTGAGGCTATGGTGAAAAATTAGCTGAATTGGAGCCTAGCTGCATAAGGCTTAGAGGTGTTTTTTAGGGTTGCAATACGAATCGGTACGTACGCAAGAAGTCTAGTTGTGGTATCCAGATTCAATAACCCTCTTGACGACGCCTCCTTCGGCATATGCGATACATATATGGTATTAGACCGAGCCAGTTCAGTCAGCCCCATTGGAAGCTGCACGAGCGTTTCCAAGGCCTGCTTTCACCCGCCACTAAGACATGAGGTGATTGTCAAAATTTTCAGAATATGACAGTTACGACACATGAAATCAGTTTCAAACGTTGTTGTTTATTCGGCTTATGATCTCGTGTTTATCAATCATGTTGTACAATTAAATATTCAAACAGCAGGGCACAAGAACCACTCTGTTTCATAAGGTGAATATTCTTATCACGCTACAGGTGGACCAAATTAATTATTCACAACAAAAATCACGATTTTCTATTATAATGCTCATTTTTCATTGCTTATTGTTGTTAATGTCGCCACTCTGCTATTCACACGGCTGTCGAACTCTCCGATTCTATTATTATTATTATTGTAACCCAGTTCCGGATCCATAATAAACCTAATGTGTTTCAGTATTACGCCATAATGGACCTTTGTATTGTATTACTTATGGCCACAAATTCGTGGTAAATGGTGCGCCCATTGTTCGTCACTATTATTAATTTATCAACTATTGTTTGGCTATTGTTTTCATCGCGTCGCTGTTGTCATTAATTTATTCAAACTACAAAATTGGAAATACAGAATAATTTATCTTTTGCACCTACATTTTTGATTGGTGCTGCTCCATAAGCGCAGCAATGTTACGAGTAGTCACAACCACGACTCTCATTGTATATTTCGAGCCGACCACTGTTTTTGGAGACCAATGCAAGTGAAAGTTGGTAATGTAATTTGGAGTAGTCGAGCTCCAAGCCTGCAAGTATTCCGTCCAACTGCGCGATTTCATTGAATGTATAAATGAGCTGCACTGTGACCACCTACCTAATAGCGTAGGAGGAAATTATCTTACAATATTTTGGAATTCAAGTGAAGGGTATACACTTGTGATCCATCTTTTCTTTTTTTCTGCATTCTGCGCTAATACGAGTACGAGGTGTGTGCATTTTGAAAGTTTTCATACGTTCGGTAATGCATTTCTCCAATGACGCTGGGTTAGTACGTACTTCAGTTCTTGTTGTATTATTTAAGCAATTGAATTTGGATGATGCTTTCTTAATGGTTCTCGTCTTTATTTGATTGGACTTTTGAAAAGAAATGGACATTGTCCATTGTTCAAATGGTAGCACAGCCATATATGATGCGCTTTATGAATTCTGTCCAGGATATTCCAATCACAATACCACTTTCATCACTAGGTCAAGGCAGGAAGTCTTGGACCTAACTTTGTGCAGTTTCTCGCTATCTGAACGAATATACAAGTGGCAAGCCTCGGGCGAGCCTACCCTCTCTGATCGCCTGCATATTCGATTCGGCATTACACCAGTGGCTTCGGCTGCAGCTGACAGACAAATCCCGCAACGCACGAACTGGATCGGGTACTCCGAGTCGCTGCGGGAAAAGCTCTCTCTAATAGATAACCCAACCTCTGGGTGGCTGAGTCTTGATAGACCCATACCGTTCCACTCTCACAAAATATACTAAGAAGTTTAGAGATGCCAAACGTCGTAGCTGGATGACTTTGTGTGAGAATGTCAGCAACACCAACAAAGCTGCTAGACTACACCGTGTCCTTGTAAGTAAGGTCCCTAACTTAGTTAGCACACTTAAAAAACCGAACGGCAATTCACGCAAGACTTCGGCAGTACGGGACAGCTAATTCAGGACACTCACTTTCCTGGGTGTAGAAATGTTGTACATGATGAGTATGAGTTGAGGTATGTACCACGATATCCCTTACAGAGCCAAGTATTCTGACTGGCTGGCAGGAAGGAGAATATTCACTCACGACAAAGTTAAGTAGGCGATTGGATCAATTGACACCTGCAAATTGCCTAGCACAGATTGTTTTTTTTTCAGCCCTCCCGCTGGAAGAAATTATTCCGCACTTGGTGTACATCTTCAGAAGTAGCTTCGCGCTAGGTTACATGCCCAGTGCCTTCAGATCAGTGAGGGTAGTTCTTATTCCCAAAGTTGGAAATAGACCCCTAGACGATCCTAAATCGTATCGACCGATCAGCCTGACATCATTTATGCTGCAGACCATGGAGAAGATCCTCGATACTTACATCAGGACATCGCTCCTCGTGAGAAAGCCGCTTGATCCCAGACAGTTTGCCTATCAACCTGGTAAATCTATCGAAACTACTCTTTACAACCTCGGTGGAGAAATTGAATTGACAGCTGACGAAACGCAACTGAATGCGTTTCTTGACATTGAAGGAGCCATCCATCGAATCCTTCGAGCTAAAAGAAGTGGATCTCACCAACACTGTCTGAAGAATGCAGTTGCCAGCATGCACCTCCTGCTCCCCCATTTAGTCACCTGCCGGCGACAAGTCGGGATATGCTGTTGCTTATTATTATACTATGTTACGCCCCGCAACACAGGGGGAAGACAACACAACATCCATGGGATGGGATTCGAAACCGAAGCGCCGGTAGTCAGACACGAGGCTGGTACCTTTACGCACTGAGCTACCAGTCGTCGCCTCAACGTCTCTTGCATTACTGTGCCTTGCTGACGTTCGCTAGCAAATATTTTTTGGACGGTGCAGCTGCTAGCATGCACTTCCAATCCGCGCCGTCTTTGTACTGGCAAAATCGGAGTGCTGTGGAAGTTCTAGTACTACTCACAGGCAGTTTTTTATTAACGCGCCCATGATTGAACCTCCGCCTCTCTAGATGCAACATCGTAGAGTAGTGATGTTCGATTACTAAGAAGTTTTGCAAGGTTGCATGAGCGGAATAATGCTGAGAGGAAGATCGAGAGAGTTGATGCGGACTTTTGAAGAGAGAGTATAAGAGGAAGTGAAAAAGAGCGAGAGAAACGACGCAATTCGGCACAAGTGAGGAAGTAGGAAGGGGGATGAAAATTTGACATCTCTTTTGCTCTATATAGACCGGGCGGGTGTTCCGCGGCAGAGAGACAGACTGGAATGTTATGGTTCCGATTAGAAAAGTAGGAGAGGGGATGACATCTTACGTGCTTCCTGTTCTTTTATATAGACTGCTCGGGTGTTGCGCAGTGGAGGGCGTGTGTCTCTCTCTCTACTTTTTACGACTGGAATTGCTTCAAGTAGTTTAGTGTTGAGTATATGCGGATTGCTCCTCCATAGTTATTCTCTGTGATGCGGACGCAGAACAACTACTGGGCTTTCGAAATTGGAGGACGCGGTCATTTGACCGAGACAATGGGAGGAAAAGTATCCAGACGGCCAAGAACCGACGGACGGGTCGTTGCGCCACAATGATTATGATGATAATTATTAAGAGACAGCGACCACACAAATAAACCGGTTTCTTTCAATTTTGATAGAGGGTTTTGCTTAGTGATTTTAATCTGTGGAATCGAATCATAATATTCTTCAGTCAATTTCTACTGTAAAGGTCGATCTGATCGGCACCAGATACGACCGCTCTCCCTCAGATTCACAATATTTCACATGTATGTCGAAATGAGTGTCTGTCACTCAGTTGATCGTTACCAGTTATTGCTTTTAGTAACACGGCCAGTATACGTCAATTATTGCGTTATTTTTAACGTTCGTTGAGGAATTACTGAAACTGTTAAAGGGGATAAAAAATAAAATTACGCAACGATTGTACTTCGTGTGCTCGTGTGTCACCAAAAGAATAATGTGTCCTGTATGCGATGTATGTATGATGAACTATGTACACGATAATAAAAATAGTAATTCAAATACTTTGCAAAAATAAAGTCGATTTTATTATTCTCTCTATTTAAGGTCTTATACGTTCCAATCAGCCCAAAACAGAAAAATGTCCTTATACTTTCTTTGCTTTAGCGGTAGTTTCAATATCATTGACGATCTTCTTGGCAGTTTGCACGGTGCTATCGTAGATCTGCTTGACAACATCCTCAACATTTGATGAAATAACTTTGCCCTCTTCGCGCAATTTGACATTGAATAGTTCAGTTTCCTTGAGAACGTTCTTCAAGTGAGCCTGGAAATTAAAAAAAAATATCACAGTAAGAGGTTTTATTTATTTATTTATTTTCAATAGAAAAAAATTGACCGGAATTTTTTCAACTCACTTGGAATTTATCAATACTGGAAAAGGTCTCTGGTCCCTGTGCGCGTAGCTGTTCGACGGTGGATGTCAGTCGTGCTTGTAATCCTTGGAAAAGTTTATCGGCTTTTCCGGCGTTGGATTTGGCCTGAATTAAAAAAAGCATTATTTGGAAAAAGAATTGTCTAAATTATTTAATATTCACCTCGTCGCCGATGATTTTAGCATAGCTTTCGATCTTTGATGCATATGTCCGTCCTTGACTCTCCAACAATTTTACGAAATCATTCTCGTTCTTAGCACCAACAGTTGTCAAAAATTGAGTACGCAATTTTCCAAATATGTCTTCAGCTTGTTTAGCCAAATCGCTGAGGACAAGAGGAGCCGGTGATTCGCGGGCTACTCCTGCCGATGCGACCTTTAGTAGAATTAAAAAAATTGTAGAGCATATTCTATCATAGACAAGAATGCTAATAATTGAATTAAATAAATATGAAGTATTTCACTCATTTTTTTTCGATATTGCACTTTCCACTCACCTGAAGGACACAAGCAACCGCAACTAAGCCAACAAACTTATTCATTTTGATCGAAATTTCACTTTGAATCCTCACTTGAAGGGCAGGAAAATCCAACTGATACCGAGTCGGGACAAACGGTCGGCTTTTATAGAACCTCTTCGATCAGTACTGAATCCAAAATCGTAGGAAAAAAACACAGATAAGAACATGAAAATATTTAAATTGGTTCTCGTATAGGTCCCGAGATAATAGTGCCCTTGTCATTTGAAATGGCCTTATCACAATGGATGTCAATAAAATCTAATGTGCCTGACCTACACAGGAAAATATTTACCTGCTTAGTCACACAGGCATTGAAAATCCGTGCGTACTTTGGAATATGACCAAAGGTGAACGCTTGGTGGAAATTTTGGAAAATTGTTGAAGGGTGTAGAAAATACCATTCCTTAAATCATGATCATGTTTAACATGTTATCCTCAAAAAATCCGGTTTAGTTTTTAAGAATAAAAATCCATTATGAGTGCGACATCATTTTGAGTCTGTTGAAGAAGGGCAAGTAGCAAGGAGTACCTGGAGTAATTTAGATGCAGGTGTTTGAATTAAAAATTGGATAGCATTTTCCTGTTTTGTATTCTACTTTTTTTTTGTGGCAGAGGTTTTAAGACAACCTTTTGTATGCTATATATTTTATCATGTTCATTGTTGAATAGAGAGTAGACTGATCAAATAACTTCCCCTTTAATAGCAGCCATTGTACTAAAAAAAAATGTAAATTACTGTGCAATTGCATGTGAAAAAGATACTAGTTTGTAGATTTTGGCACAAGCGCTGCTATTTCGTTCAAATTTATCGATAAGGTTACCACTGTCAAGTCGTCACTTCCAATCACCTCGGCGCATATATACAAGCTCCTGGTACTAGCTCTTTTTCACACGATTTCTAGTACTTCCATCCGTCTGCACGAAGACCTGTTTAAATAATCGATGCTAATATACAATATTAGTTGCATCCTGCCCGCCATAACGCATTTACTCAATTGCCCTAACCCCTTGTGGGGCATAGCGCGTCAACTGTTCCAAATGGCCCAGTTGACGTTTCGTTGGCATAAATTGGTTTCAGAATATGCAGTTGCCATTGCCACGAACGTCGTCGTGGACGGGATTCGAACCCGAAACGCCGGTAGTCAAACATGAGACCAATGCCTCAACACACTGCGCTACCGGTCGCCCTATAACGCATTTGCGAAAGCATATTTATAGACCTAGAGCCAACGACCAACAAAGCTAAGTCATCGCCTGCCTACTGTAACGTGTTGCTAACGGGTAGAAAATCTGTCCCTCAAGTGGTAAAAAATGGAGGCAAGTCAAGTCATTTGCTAACGGTTCGCCTTTTGCATTGTAGCAGTTAGTAATAATAATAACAAGGACAGGCGAACATAGCCAATGGTGGGCACTGCGACCATGAAATCTATTGTGCCATAGCCTTAATCCAAAAGATCCTCAACCAGCCTAATGAGGGCTAGTAGATCCTTTGTAGGAGCGCTCCTTACGACCACTGAGCTCACGATGGAGTCTCCAAGAAACAAGAACTTGGAACGGGGTACCGCCGGACATTCGCAGAGAAGATGTTTAGTGGACTCTGTATCCTCCAGGCAAAGCCTGCACTTCGTATCAGTGGGTAGACCCATTTTGCTGAGGTGATATCTCACCCAGTGGTGCCCCGTGTGGTAACCCACGATTAGTCTCGGGTCCGCTCTACCCAGGCGGCTGGTTTCTTTGAGACCGTAGGGTTTGATAAGATCTTTGGACTGCCGCAGCCCTGGAAGACAATCCCAGTGACGCAGTCTTTCGTTGGCGGACCACTCCCTCACTAATGATCTTGTTTTAGCCCAACTCAGACCACAGTAAGGATCAGGCCCGAAAAATTTATCCGAAGAACCTTGTCTAGCAAGTTCATCGGCAGCTTCGTTACCAGGGATGTCCTGATGGCCAGGTATCCAACATAAAGTAACCCGATTGCTGTTTGTGAGACACTGAAAGGTATAAAAACACTCTTTCACTAATTTCGATGAGAAACTATGTGAAGAAAGAGCCTTAATGGCCGCCTGACTATCAGTGCAGATAGCGATGTTAGCGCCTTTGAGTTTCTTGTCCAGAATGTCTCTGGCGCAGGCCCCAATGGCGTTGATTTCAGCTTGAAAAACGCTAGACCAGACGCCCATAGCAATGGAGATCCTGGTGTCTGGTCCAAAGATTCCAGCACCAACTCCCAGCTCCGTTTTAGATCCGTCGGTAAACCACATGGTATACCGGGAGACAGCTAGGAATGCCACTGTCCCATTCCTCGCGAGTGGGGATGGAGACCGAGAATTTTCTACCAAAACATATTTCCCGAGTTATGTAATCAGATCTTGAGCAGATCTGCATACCAGGGATCCGCTCCAGAATGCTCATGTGTCCCTGATTGGACACATAGCCGTCGTATGTTAGACGCATTCGAAGAGCGCGCAGAGCCGCATAATCTTGTATGAAAATATGCAGCGGAGTAAGTCCAACAATCGCACAATAGCCGATGACGGACAAGTACGGATGAATCCTGCCATACCAAGGCATGCAAGGCGCTGTAACTTACTACAAAGCTGAATGGTGCAACGCTGATTCGTTTGGGTCCACCAAACTAGCGCCGCATTAGTCACTGCTGGGCGTACGACCATTAAATATAGCCACTCGATCATTTTCGGGGTGAGTCCCCAAGTTTTGCCAAACAGAGACCTATAACCCCACATGATCCGAGTGGCCTTACTGATAACAGCCTCGACGTGATTGCTCCAATTAAGCCGCCAGTCCAACAAAATGCCTAAGCATTTGACTTCAGTGGAGAACTGAGGAACCGTTCCGCCAAGGCTGACAGGGTTTAAGCTTAGATTCTTTCTTCGAGTGAAGGGAACTAAGACGGTTTTTTGGGGTTTGACGCTCAGGCGAAGCACTAGATCGATTGCGGCGTTCATCACCTCAGTGACAGTCGATTCAACTTTACCTCTGATTATGATAGTTATATCATCGGCATAACCGATTGCATCATAACCATAACCATGTAACCAGAGAAGTGGGGACAGGACCCCACCTTGAGGGCAACCCTTAACAGCATAAACACTAGTTTGGGTGCCGCCCAAAGTTAAGTGAATTACTCGCCCACGAAGCATTGCGTTGATCCACATGATTGTGGCAGTAGGTATATCTCTGAGCTCAAGTGCTCTAGCTATAGCCAGTATTAGCCTTCGGAAGAATGGTGCTGGGTCTCTTGCTATCATTTTTAAGGGCTATAGCACAATAGACCTTCTATGGTGGCAGTGCCCACCATTTGGGTCAGTAGCCGCGCTTCTTAATTCATCACCTTAGATTGCACAGTGGCCCTAAAAGAGGAAACATATTCGAGAAAACTAGACGCACTGAAAAAATTCCTATTTCATGTTACTCTGTTAATTACGCTCTTTCAACAAGTTATTAATTACAATTAATTGAAACAGATAAAAAATATGACTTTTCCCGTAAATGGTACGCTATTTTCACTATATAATTAACGCACCTGCCTACAAGCACATACCCATACGACAGTGACAACAATTGAATCCAATTGAAACCGCACTACCGTGTTCACATGAATGACATATTGCTCAATTGACTTTTTATCCAATTGAAAAGTTTATTACTCATTAAAATTATGCAGAAAGCAATGGATGCAACTGCCATGGTAAACATATTCGCAGTGTGGCGAATTTCCACTATCGCCATAAATGCATTATTCGCATGAATATGCAATACATCTCCCATTTGCATATAATCACAGTCCCAGCGTGCACTATTACAATATCCGTATACAATGAAATTTTATTTAAAGTTTTAATATTTCCCAGAAGGTATGTATAGAGTCAACTGGTGGCACTTTTCACAATACGTGTTCGAATCCATGCTCTTATAATTATATCATAGATTTGCATATTACAATTGCTCGTACATTCCCATATTGTAGAGCTAATCATCATATTGTAATTATGGCATCAGGAATACGCGCAATTAGAATTGGAAAATTTCCAGAGACTATTCAGTGTTAAAGATTTTGAAAATGCTGCAACATTATGTTGAATGAAGCTAATTTTGAATCAGCAAAACATTCACCTCTTGAAATGATCATTATTACTCATTACATGAACCGTGTGTGGACAGACAGGAACGACCAAAATTGCATGGCATACATTTCTAAATGCATTAATAGTGATTAACCAAAGTCTTTCCATACGACGTGTGCCTAATTGGACATAATAACTTCCACCTAACCATGTCGACTGAATGAAGTGGCTGATACCTTCACCACCACTCATACCACCATTATGAATAAGTGCTTGAAGTTTGAAGTGTCAATTAAATTACCACAACAAGGACTCAATGACTTTCATGAATTTATACTCATATGTAACTTTGCCCTTAACTTACGCTTCTATGGAAATTGTACATACTACAAATTTACCACGTTGCGCTGCACCGTACTCGTACGAGTTTCTAGAACAAACTTGAAAACTTTTAATTGTAATGCTGCTTCATATCAAAGCCTGTTGACTTTTAATGTCGTACTTAGTTTTCTCAAAGAGCTTGCAATGTGTAGAGCAGTGATTCTTTGTCCTGTGGTGTGGGGCGTAAGATTAATGCCACGGCCTTTCCCGGCATGTCGTGGCGACTAGAAAGGACAGGATGTGTATGCCAGCAACTTGCATCATCGGAAAACTTATATATGCTAACGAAACGTCAACTATGCCTCGGGTAAGGACGTCGCGCGTCAACATCTCATGCATGACTATGCCTTTTTGAGGTTTCAATAGCATATATATTTTGGATAGTGCACTTACGAGGCATCTTTTACTGACGAACATGGAGCGCTGTGGGAGCTCTAATAATATACCCATAAACAGTTTTTATTGACGCGCCGGGGATCGAACCCATGTTTTCTAGATAAAGCATCGTAGAGAGGTGACCGATACTTCACAGCAATCGGGCGTGTTAGCAGGCTTGAGATTTTGTTAAATGTTATTGAAAATATTTTACTACTCGTACAACACAGACCAGTACACTTCGCAACACTTTGTCTTTCATTCAAATACATAATTAAATTACACTTAAGCCCATTTTAACATTAATGTTAATTTTATTTTTTATTGTTCACCCGAATCTAATAACAATGAATATCTTCGAATACAATAGGATATTAATTTTCAACTTAACGTGTTTAAAAGTTTAAGTTGATATAGTTTTTTTTATACGAGAGGATTAAGTCACCGGCACGCCAACATTGATTTTGATTCCCTTACAAAATCTCCGCCTCGCTTTCGTACTGTTTTTTTTTATTCGCTGAGACAACACCTGAAATTTTAATCGTTTCACACTACTTACCTGTAGCGGTGGTTAGTCAAAGCCATCAATGTCTTGTTAATCATTTTGATGACGGTCAGCAAATAGACGAACCGATAGACACCACACGGGTGAATTAGCAGACAATACAAGATTCAAACTGAATTACATTGAAATTTCACTCATGTGGAAATGATAAGTGTACGCGCTAACGGTCAGTAGTGATAATCATCAACCTGAAGATGCATCACTTTTATTTTGAGGTCATCGTGTGTACCACGCAGCTGTATAACAGTTTGGATTTTTAACAATTATGTGATGGGGACCGCAATTGCAGTTATGTATTATTATAAATGCATCAAAAAATAATTATTTACAAAAGCTGCGTGTTTTTTTACAACGTATTAGGATTCACGGATGTGATAGGGTATATTAACTTTGTCATGAAGTTTGCAACGCACAGAAGGAAGCATCTCCGACCATATAAACTATATTATATATAGGTATAGTCTTGGTCAGTATGATGAGACGAGTCGATTAACCTTTGTCCGTCTGTCCGTCTGGTTCTATGCAAACTAGTCCTTTAGTTTTAAAGCTATCGAGCTGAAATTTTGTACAAAGCCTTCTTTCTATTGCATGCTGTAAATATGTCGGAACCAACGAAATCGGACCACTACGTCATATAGCTGCCATAGAAACGACCGGTTCGAAAATTCGTCTATGTGAGAAAAACTTTTCTATTTCTAAAAGTATCTTTTTCAAATTTCACACTTATCAATAGTATCTTTAGTAAAATCACATTCCCGAATTTGGTTAAAATCGGACTATTCTATCATATAGGTATAGCTGTCATAGGAACGACCGTTCCAAACGCAAGTTTTTATTAGAAAAACTTTTTTATTTCTGAAGATATCTTTACGAAATTTCATATTATTCAATCATATTGACTGCCAAACTATATTTCTAGATTTTGTTGGAATCGGCTCACTATTTCATATACCTTTCATAGGAACAGTGAAATCGGAACACGTTTTACTACTAATTTCAAAGTACCAAATGCATCACAGGTCATAGCGAAGGTATGATACGCGAAGCGTGAAGGGTATCATACTGTGGTCGTTTTTCCTTTAATGATCGACTTAAACGCATCAATTGCGTTTGGTATCGATCTCCTGTGCTCACAGTTAAAAATCCTGGTCTATTATCAATGCTAATTGGGGTTACATATATGACGACACCAAAATTGTATTAGATTTTAATAAAATGAAAGTATTACAATTGCTTCCGTAAACTTCACTGGTTTAAATATTAAACTTTTCTGGCATTATTTTTTTAATCAAATTGTTGGTTTAAAATTTAATCTGCAGATATTATAATCTATGAAAAAATATTAATTTTACTGCGTTTTTTTAACTCCTCTAAGTTTTTTCTCCATTATTTTTTTTTTTTCAATTTTCTAAACTTCCAAATCCTTTATTAAACCCATCGCAGGTTAGCCAGCTAATCTTTAACTTTTTTCGCCATGGCGCAGCATCGAACCTGTGAACTCCGTGTTGAAGAGTTGCGACCTAGACCACTCGGCCACGCAGCATAATATTTTGAGCTGACTGCGAGTAGTTATAGTGAGACTTGAGACTCAAAAAATATACTTTGTGGGGTTTACCTTTTAATTAAACTTAGATTAGAAACTAATGCGAGAACAAAAAGAACACAAAAAGGTTTGAATTGTATTAGAATTTATTACAAATTGGTTTAAAATAGAAGTAAACTTTGAATTGTATTAGAATTTATTACAAATTTGGTTTAAAATAGAAGTAAACTTTGAAAGGGTTTAGATTATAGAATTAAAATTATTAAAAATGGTGGTAGTCCAAGACCAGGTTTAAAAAAAATACCGAGATTTTTAACTGTGCTAGTTTCATTCGGTTTCAGTGGCTCGTAGTAAATCACGCCGAGCTGGTCTCACCAAATGCAAAGCATAACCTTGGCGCCGTGAATATTCGGTTTTGCCGTCGACGTCGAGGCATGTCCGGGCATTTCCCATGACTTTCTGCGCTTGGGATTATCGTAACGGACCCATTTTTCGTCGCCAGTTACGATGCGATGTAGAAATCCCTTCCGATTCTGCCTTTGAAGCAGTTGTTTGCATTCAAATAATCGCCGTTCAATATCTCTCGGTTTTAACTCGTACGGAATCCAATTTCCTTGTTTCTGAATCATGCCCATGGCCTTGAAGCGTTTCGAGATGGCTTGCTGAGTCACTCCCAGTGATTCAGCTGATTCTTTTCGCATTTAGCACGAATCTTCATCGAGCAGTGCTTCCAATTCGTCGTCTGCGAAAATGTTTTCTCTCCCACCACCATGCTTGTCCTCGACATTGAAATCGCCACTTTTAAAACGTTGAAACCACTCACGACATGTTCTGTCACTCAGAGCAACCTCACCGTAAGTATCTGAGAGCATTCGATGAGCCTCAGCTGCAGTTTTTTTCAAATGGAAGCAGAAGATCAAAACTTCCCGCGAATGACGAGAACTTGGCTCGAAAACAGACATTTTGAATCGCGAATCTTATTAAAAATGCAAACAACTTTTACTAATGCGGGGATGTCGATACGTTCACATACGTCCAAACTCACTTTGTGACACTTTTGAACTACGTATTTTGACCAGCCCTCACCGATGCAGCCGTCTGTCGGAAAACGGCGGAAGCAAAGTTGTAAACTCCGGCTGCCTATATATAGGTATAGGGTGGGTATATCGGTAGGCGAAAATTGAAAATTATAGCCCCCGCATGGGGAGTACTCAATTGTATGAAGAGGGTAGTTACAAAGAAAGGCCAGTAAGGTGGCAAGTATTTAACCTATCGGAAGTACCCCCTATGTCACTTGTAACGGAGGGTTTGGTGGGCATCCGAAGATGCCCGTGGGGACGGAGCCTAAGGTAGCATAGTTGACCGTGAAGGTCGGGCTGTGCCATCCGGCGAAGAAAAAGGCTCCTCAACGAGCTAAGCAGCGGTCAATGCTTTCTGTAGCTCAGTTCGGGAGACGTGGGCGGGGTTTTCGCCGCTCGTTGCCCCTGTCCTTTACGTATTAACAAAAATTCATAGGCCTGGGGAAAACAACACAAACAGGGGAGGTAAAAATGGGGAATGATAAAAAATGAGGCGATAAGGATGGAATGTTTGGCGGACGGCGCAGATTTCCTCGCGTTTGCATCAGGGTCCAGGCGTAATGGGACCCTCGGCCTCCGGTTTCGCACCACCGACAGATCCTTACTTATTAGGTGCTGCCATAGATCTGCCGTTGGAAGCAGCACTACCAGACCATAATAAACTTGTATGGACCACGCAGATTTCTAATAAGTAATCGACATTTCACAAAAATCCTTAAAAAATATCTACGTAGAAAGTTTGTCTTAGTTCCCAAGCAAATGCATATCCGCATCCGAAATTTCAATCAAGATGCTATGCACCAGTTTAATCCAACACGTATTTATTTATAAAATTACTTTAAACGTTGCTGTGTTTTTTTGTTGCTCCATTCATTAAACATTTAAATGAATAGGAAGGTTTTTCATTCGACTTTTTTTTCGGTGAATAGCTGCAAGAAAAAATTGAACTACAATTGGAATTCGAGATCATTCTTCAAATCGACAATAGTGTTTCCGTTGAAACTTCACTTTTTCTCTCTCTCCACGGGGCTGAATCTACATGTATGTATATGTATATATATATAGAGCCCAGGCTGACTGGCAGAATTTCTCGATTTCTTTCCGCATTTCCAGCTTTCAGGTGTTTTTTGTATTTCGGAATTGTAATTCCGTAATTTTAAATAATAGATGAGATGACTTTCGGCTTACTTACATGAAGAAAGCTTCAAGAAAATTGGATTCTGATTTATGGGTGTTCGTAAGAGGGCGGAGAGCGATTAAATAGCGAAAATTTACTCGAATGTAGGAAAAAAATGCGAGGTGAGTACATAGTACATATTTATCGATTTTTTTTAGTCAACTGCTCTGAAATTTTCCGAAAATTGCTAGTACGTGTACACATTTTAACTGTATGAGTAATTTCATTTCAGATTTGCATACTAGTACCTGCTATATTTGATTTATGGTACTAATAAAAATCGCAGTTAAGATTAAATTTCATTTTCCTGAATTTTATTTGATTTTTCAAATTACAGGGGCATTTCACTAGTTTGTACGTCCTATAAAATTTTGACGAAAATTCTGGAAAATAGAATAAAACCGTACGCAGAACGAATCATTGACAAATATCAAAGCGGCTTCAGACCTGGTCGCTCTACATCGAATCAGCTCTTTACGGTCAAACTGGTACTCCAGAAGTGCTGGGAATACAACGAAAACGTATACCAAATTTTTGTCGACCTCAAGCAGGCATACAACAGTGTCGACCGTGGAGTACTGTACAACATCATGCTACAATTTGGTGTACCGGCCAAAGTGGTGGTTGTCAAGGGACGCCAATGAAACTGACGAAATCAAGCGACGGATACAGTAAGCTAATAAGACTTTTTTTCTAGGTTCTCTTCTAATAAAATCGAAGCATACGCACAGAAACACGAAGCTCCGCGTGGACAAAACCATTATACGACCAGTGCTATGCTACGGCTGCGACGCATGGACTCTAACTCAAGCCTCCGGAAACATGCTAGACACATTTGAAAGTAAGGTTTGCGGCGAATTTTCGGGGCCGTTTCCGATCGAGATGGATGAAGCATCCGGTACAACCATGAGTTGTATTGTTGTAACTGTACGATGAGCTGGAAGTTTGGAAAATCGTCAAACTACAACGACTTCAAATGGCAGGGCATGTACAACGAATGGACGATGATCGCATGCCAAAGAGAGTAATGATTGCAGAACGAGTCGACGGAGCGAGACTGCCTAGACGACGAGATCTCGTTGGGAGAGCTCAGTATATGCGGATGCCGAGCAGCTACTGGGCTTCCAAAATTGGAGGACGCGGTCACGTGACCGAGATAATTGGAGGACAACGATGCAGGCGGCCAAGGCCCGAAGTCTGGCTGTCGCACCACGATGATGGTGATGATGTCATCATTGAGTGCGACAGTGTGCATGGCAGATGCGTGCGCTCAGTGATTACGTTCAGAACCTCAAACGTAGTGCGAACGTCTGCGTTCAGGATCCTCAATGTTGCAATTTCGTTTCTTTCATTTCAATTCGGTTTCAAGTCGAGACTGCATGTAAGCCATCAGAAGGAGTAACAATCACAAATTCCGTGGGTTAATTCCTTCTGTTTCAGATTCACATGTATCTCAATGGCTGGACACTTGCTACGTTAATCATCGTTGAAGATCCTGACCGAAGCCATTGATTTTGTTGACCACCCATTTCAAGGACCCCGCCATTGAGGTAACCGCCGAGCCTGGTAGGCCAGGTTGCCCCGGGCCCACGTTACAGTGTTTCGCGTTATGTAATGCCTATTCGACTCCAAGGGTGTGAATTATATTCCAATGAAGAAACTCTGTTACTAAACTTGTATCTCAGGTTCGGGTCTCGAGAAGAGGGTTGAGTGGAGTGGGCTACTAACTAGGTTCTAGGTCTAAGGTTCTCGTTGTGGATGTGTGCCTCTCCGCCGCACACGCCACATCACATTTCCCCATTTATTGCGATAAATTCTTTGATTTATATCGAGTGGTGTAATTGATAGATATCGGAGCTGCAATTATGTCAAATTGTATCCTCGTTTTTTCTATCACGAATTTTTTTTTAAAGGCACCGAACCCCAGAACGCGCCCCACGTCAAAGAAGTCTGTTTCCCAAAATAGCTCAATCGAAAATTGAACCGACTTAGTGGTGAACAAAAGGCACGTTCGTTGCTAATTAAATTAAACTTTCTAGCCGACGCCATGATTTCGGATAATAGCCATTTCACTGTATCTCGACCTCAGTTCCTATACATGACGCATCGGAGGAATTTGAACTATACACACATCTCGATAAAGACATCATTGAAAGGAAAACTGCTACCGGAATGCATTTAGATGAAATACAACGGTTACTCTAACCTTCACGCTTCAGATGTTAAACTTAAACAAGTATGCAAAAATATTGTAAACATCTTGGGATGACGTAGCGCGGCGTGTTGATATGATGGTCATCTCGAAGAGGCTGGCTACCTAACTACCGCATACCGTGTATACCATGTACGTTAGGTAGTAATAAAATAACAGAGGAAGAGGAACTGGACCGCGAAGACACATTCCAATCCAACATTCCGGTAACACCTCTTTTGCATAGTAAGCAGTTCACGCGCTATTTAAGAACCTAGAAAGGTATACTTTTAAATGTGCTATTTTTTGGTATTTCTTACGATCATATTTCAGATATGCCGACTGATATGGATATATGTAACTATGATTTGAATAAAATGACTATCTTAATCTAAATTTCTATAATACAAAAAAAAAAAAAATTAAGTGGACTATGAGTTGCAACCATTCGAACTCTTAAGGTCTCCCCAAACCAAAGCGATCGTGATAGCAGTCCTGCGATACCCATTTAAGGTCTCTCCAAACCAGTGCGGTATGCGATAGCGGTACAGTGGTACTCATTTACGTTGTGGTATATGGGAAAATTCAAACCAGACGTGGTATATCGCAGGAAAGCTGCAATGTGAAGGTCTCCCCAAACCAGATTAGTAGCGGTACGGCGGTACGCATTTATATTGCAGCTAAACTACGGTATACCGCGTCTGGTCTGAATGCTCTCGTATACTGCAATGTAAATAGGTATCGCTACTGCGAGAAAAGAGGCCTTTAGACCTAGGTTTGGTACCGGCACCACTATCGGGTACCGCGCTGGTTTGCAGAGGCCTTAAGTTCGAACCACTACCGTGACCGCGGTGGTTTGGAGAGACCTTTATATTGCAGCTTCGTGCCATCAGGCAAAACAAAGCTCCTCAACGAGCTAAGCGGTGGCCTATGCCGAGACGTGGGCAGGGTTTTCGCGGCTGGCTCCCCCTGTCCTTTACATATTAATAAAAATTCATAGACCTGAGGAAGACAACACAAACATGGGAGGCAAAAATGGGGAATAATAAAAAAATGGGGCGATAAGAATGGAATGGTTGGCGGACAGCGCAGATACCCTCGCGCTCGCATCGAGGTCCGAGTGTAGTGGGCCCTTCGGCCTCTGGTTTCGTACCACCGACAGATCACTACTCTTCAGATGCTGCCTTCGATCTGTCGATAAGACCAGCACTAACAATACCAGAATACCCATATACCGCAATGTAAATGGGTACCGCTGAACCGCTACTGCGTACCGCGCTTGTTTTAAGAGACCCTTAGACCGGGGGTTTCGCAAAAGCGAATACATATCTATGCTACATTCGCAGTGTCTCTTGTTGAATCTTGTATAAGAGTGTAGGTTAGGTTAGGTTGGAAGGCTGCCGTGATTGCCACAGCACAGTTAGACCAGGGATAGGTTCATTGTGTTATTCAAGTTGTGTTCAGTCTCTATGTTATATCGAACCATTCGGAGCTAACCGCCAACTGGAGAAGTCAACCGATATCCACATCTCTTAGTTTACCAAGATGGTCGTAGAAAGGTTTCCCAATGGTTCTATATGCTAGTGCCGGGCAGCTACAGAGGAGATGATGAGTGTTCTCCTCCTCATCACTGCAAATTTTGCAGAAGTCGTTGTATAGAAGTCACGTCGACTCGGAGTTGCTTCGAATGTAACTTGAAATCGAACGCACCATTCTGGGCTCGGTCGTTTTTTTTTTTTTTTTTGGTTCCAAACATACCGCATGTGTCGAGCAGAGTTACAGTTGCAGTCGAGTCGATGTCGAGCCGCCCAGTGTATAGAGTTCTATTCATAAACATTTAATTACGAGTCGCAGTCGAGTCAATGTCGATGGTCTTAAATATGATTTCGAAAAAGTGATAATGTTTCCGTAAAACTTGAAGAATTCACTAAGGTTAGTAATGACTCAGAACGACTGGGATTTTTTTTAACGACCCGCCTCCTCGGTAATGTCGGTCATCCTATTCAATATATTAATAATTGTCAGTCCCGTCTTAATTTAATCTCGAAATATATATGTAGGTGGTATTTAAAGGGCTTATTGTTCGTATTATACTGCCAAACTAATACCATTATCAATTTGACGTCTCTTTCGCCCCAATCCTTCAACTCCCAGACTTTAATAAATGTAATGCATCTTGAGCCTATTTATACCCTGCACGATTTGTATTTCTCCGAAAAGGATATGATGGAGTAAGTGGTAGCTCCTAACGTTAACTATTATGGCATTAATGCGTAATTAATGCCACAATCAATCATACCACAATAATTGCATGCAAACTAATTCCCGGCTTCAATATCCACTCGATTTCAATTTCCACGAAAATGTCGAACAGCACCGATGAATAAATTTCAAATAACCATCACTTCACGTTGCGCCTGGGTAATTCACAGAATCACTCAGCAATCCCTTTTCGATTTGCTCCTAAAATAAACTTGATCTCGTGTAATTTACTTGAATAATATTTAGGTTTCGATTTTCAAACTTGCCTACGTCTCGTGAATCGTTCCCAAGCATCATCAAAAGGGTAGAAATAGGTTTAGGTTTAAGTTGTACACGGAAAACTTTCGGGTTCTTCAATTAATTGGGGAAAAGTAGTGTGAGAGTGAGCATCTGTATTGAATGTAAATTTTGGTTTCGAATTCCACAATCCGTCTATGGAATTCGGCATTATTTAGATTTATTCGTATAGGCTTAACAACTGTCTGGCTTCTATAGACTTTGACTGAGACACGACCGGCTGTCTGTCTGTAAAGTAGCCATCCTTCCGTTGTTTACAGTGAAGAAAGTCTTATGCCCACCCATCAAGATGTAAACTTCTTGGAATCAATTCAAGCCTTTCTGGAGCCTTTTTCGTGAAATATGTACAATGCGATCAACAAATCTAAACTTTCGATTCAGTATAGACACTCGTAGAAGCCTTATTTTCAAGTATTTACACAGAGATTAGTATATTCCCTGATCCCTCCTCGACGACTTATCATTCTATACATCTAACTCTTGTAGCATATCAATACCACCATCTCTTCGTGGCAAGGTATAGGCATCTTTTCAGCAGGTGACAGCGTCATCGAGAAATGACCATTCAATTGATGCTGATTAGAGATTAAATTATGTCCGTGTACATGTCTTGGACCCAGAAGGAATGTTGTTGCTTGGGGCGATGATGCTGTAAGTACTTGTCCAAACAAGTGCATCCTAAAATGGTAAACAGCGGCTTTGGTGGAACCTACGGGGGCACAAATCAAAACTGAACCTAAAAAAAAACGTTGTTAAAGAAAAAGACGAAGAAATGCAGGAACTGGTTCTTGCGTGGTCCAGACGAAAGGCAACCAATAAATATTGCACGTTTTGTGGGCTCTCCTGTTGCTGATAGGAATAGGGAATGCAACACACGTTTGTTTGTTCGATGATGAGATAATGCACGTTAAGTGGCATAGGAAAATAGTTGTCCAGGAATTCGGTGCGTTTCATGTCCATTGACCTGAACTGGTCGATTGGTTTTTTTTTCTTATTGAACGCTCTACTCGTATGTTGGATTTGGATAAGTTTTGGACAGCAAATGTTTGAAATGAGTTTCACTTTAATATGGAATTGCAGGATAAGGTTTGAAGACTTTTTCCCAAAATATTTCAGCAATTTAATATAACCTGAAATAAAAAAGTCCAAAGGGGCTAAACCGCATGTGCGTGAGATATTGCTAAAGCTCTGTCTTGAGCTTTTATAATTGTCGGGTGAATTCGTTTCATTCTTCTTTATGGCATGAATGAATTTTATATAGAAAACAACCGGGCAATTATGAATGTGATCTTGAGCTTTATCAATGGCATGGAGAAAGAAAGCTCCATGAGCACGTCTCACGTGAACTTTTCTCTTCGCTGAGTGTTCACAATGAAAACGCCAGCATCCAGCTCGGCATCAGCTTTCACTCTCTGGTCGTGCTTAAGATGTATACTTTGGGAATATTTAGCATAACCATAAAACAAACAAACAAACATAACTCCGTTATTTTGTACCAAAAATTATTTCAATTTTGGGAACATTCCTAGCGGGCGGCGCATAGTGGTTCGCGTCTTTGACTAATAGTGGGTTTTAAATTAAGATTATATCACACTACCCTTGCGTAAGTTCCGCTCGCTACGCGAGCTCCGTGCCTTATGAGGTTGCAATCCTGATAATTCAGCCATTGGGTGATTTGGGGAAACAAATTGTGGATGAGAATTTTTTCTTCCATTTTTTATGTTTTTTTGGGGTGCTTAGCATGAATCCGGAGCTCTCCAAAAAATTTTTTTTTTTCGGAACATGGTCAAAATCTCAGAAAACCTCGAAATTTCGGTACTTTTTTTGGTTTTTCGCTTATGCCTTGAAAACCGTGGATCCTGGCTAAAAAAATGTTTAGGAATAAATTGAAGAGCATAAAATTCTACGTCGAATCAGCTACCTGAACTTCAAATTCGGTACGGTGGTGTAGCCGCAATCGGCAGTCGAAAAATGTCGATTTTTTTTTTCAACTTTGCAAAAAACCCTGTTATGGTCACATTTGATCGTCTGTAACTTGAAAACGGCTACTAATACGTAAAAATACTGCAAGTGAGAGTGGTAGTTTTTAAGTTACAAACGTTAAAATGTGACCATAACAGGGTTTTTCGCAAAGTTGAGAAAAATCGACGTTTTTTGACTGTCGACTGCGGCTAAACTACTGGACCGAATTTGACGTTTAGGTAGCTCATTCGACGAATTTTAGGTTTTTTAATTTATTCCTAGACTTTTTCTAGCCAGGATTCACGGTTTTCAAGTTATAATCGAAAAATCAAAAAAAGTACCGAAATTTCGAGGTTTTCTGAGATTTTGACTATGTTCCGGAAAAAAATTTTTTTATGGGAAGCTCTGGATTCATGTTCAGCACCCCAAAAAACATAAAAATTGAAAGAAAAAAATTCTCCACCACAATTTGTTCTTCCTAAGCCCTTCTGAGTTCCTAATGACTGGATTATCAGCCCTAAAACGCTGGCTCTTTACGCTTCCTCTGAAATATCTTTCAGAACACTAAAAGCAGGAATGAGACAAAAACTGCCCCAAAATTTGAAAGAAAAACCCGTTAAAAACATCTCAAAATCCTTGATATCAACAGTCATCCATCTGAAAGTACGTACATTCAGTGGTTAATTTAAGTCAAACGGTCAATGAAACTTGACTCAATGTACAGAGTCTATAAGACTTGATCATCATCAGCCACATAATTGCCATCTTTCTTCTTAAACTTATAATTAAAGTCACAACACGCTCCCTTAAAGACAACAATAGCAATCTTCAAAATGACACTACATTATTCCACCATCAACATTAACAACAATCGCTTTTTTACCACCATTTTCATTATACGATAAAGATGACAAAGTCAATGATTTCTTTGAATGCTAGCTAGCGAAGACGTGCAGGCATCAGATACACCGCTGATGGCTTGCTTCACTGCCTACTTGCTGTCTGCGGCTAGGTGTACTAGTACTAGACCCACTAGACACTCTACCCACTCAACACAACAAGGTCTCCAAAAGATGACCGTAACAAATTTCCCTTTCACTCTAATATGTCGCGTGACTTATTTCATTATCCACGCCAAGTTTTGCGATGCTATTGAACTATCCGTGAATGAATGCCGTGATTTTTTCACCAGTCAGTGGCAAAACAGTATGAAAGCTTCAATTATCATCACATGTCGTTGGCACCTTCTTCTTCGTTTGTCTCAAGGCGGTGTCAGTTTCAATTACAGTAATCATAATTTTAAGCCGCAGGCGAAATTGACGAATTAACGATAGATTGGTGATAATCATAACCGTTTGAGAAAACGACAAGCATCATATTGTCTTGGATGTATCTAAGTATCTTGAGTCAATTGTTCACCTGAAACGTTAAAATTCCCAGCAATTAGGGGATGGTAGATTGTGAGCGTCACTTGCTTCATTGATCAAATTGAATTTGTGTAATCTAATCATTAAGAAAGTCGAAAAGCCATGCATTGGACATCTTAAAAGGTTCGAAGAGATAAGTGCTGAACAAATAGAGGAGCGAGTAAACAGATAAACAAAGTCGGGACGCCTTTACTTGTCTGGATCATCCTACGGGTATAGACTGATTTATGTGATACCAATTCACCACAGCACTCAAAACTTAGTGGTGTTGTTGTGAGCTCCTTTCTTAGAGGCAATCCACCAACGCATGATTCACTCTTGTATGGATGTCAAAGGAATAGTCAATACCAAATTGAATTAAAGAATCACGAGGTAAATTTAGTGCTCACAAAGGACGACGACTACGACGACCTACCTACGAACTGTTTAAACTGTCCCATTATATTGTACTATATCTTTATAGACATTGAACTGTGATTAACTTTCAATTAAGTGATGTTTGTTTCATTACAGTGGCTGTGGCACTAAGAGATTTAATTGAGAAATTGGTAGAAATAAAGGGATCTAAATATAATAATTTTTTTTTCTTTATGGCTTTATGCGACTTGGAAGGTGACCAGGACGATAACAACTAGATTGCAAACTTTCGTGAACCAGTGTCTACGGCGCATCTTGCACATACGCTGGCCGGAGGTCATTTCTAACGACGACCTCCTGTTCATTACAGGACAGGATAGGCACCCCTATAAAAAGGCGAAAGTGGCAATGAATAGGTCACACACTCCGAAAGGGGCCGGAAAACATTGCTAAACAGGCCCTCGATTGGAACCCACAGGGAACCGATGCAAGTCGCTGCGTTGGACGACCTAGAAACACCTGGAGAAGAGCAGTTGAGGTCGAGGGTAAGTCATTAGGCAAATCGTGGAGACTGTTGAAGGCGATGGCGGCGAACAGGACGAGGTGGAAAGTCGGCGTGGTTAATGCCCTATGCCCCACAAGGAGTTGACAAGATCCAGAGAGAAATATAATAATATTTCATTTTTTCATTTTGAAAATAAACTTGGATAAGTTAAGTTTTTGGATAATATAGTATATTGTAGAGCAGGGATCGGGAAACAGCGGCAAACGAATTATGTACTTTAAGTATGAATCTACAAACCGCGAACATTGCAGGAGTACTGCAAGTGCAAATGTAAAAAAAAGTATAAAATGGGGATATTTTTACGTAGACGTCATCAAAATGGCAAACCGACCCTACTCAAGTGACTTTGTCACAGTCTTGATTCGAAAGTACTCGATTCCGGACACTCACAAGTGATTGTGTTAGTAGGCAAAATCAAAATTTCGTCGCCAACATTGCAATCGGAAATTTGGACGTTTGAATAGACTTGTTGACTTGAGTAGGTTCAATCGCCGACGCGTCAAGTTTCACTGTTTTTTTTTTCTAATAAATAATCCTACGGAAGCGTAAATGATGCTAAAAAATAATTAATTATTCGGCATTGCCGAGTACGTGGCCTCGTTTAAAAAAGTGTTTATTTTTTCTTTGTTGCTGAAAAAAATTTGGGAAGACTGGGAATTTTATGACTAAATGCCTGATGCCATAGACCAATTATTAGAAACATGTATATTATAGAAGTCTTGTTTGTGCATCCTTATATATTATCTGGCAACCGGGAGCTCAGTGCTTAGAGGCATCGGTCTAATATCTGACTACCGGCGTTTCGGATTCGAATCCCGTCCACGATGACGTTCGGTGGCCATGGATGTTTGTGTTGTCTTCCTCCCTGTGGTACGGGGCGTAATAACAAGCCACAGCATCTCCCGACTTGACGCAGGTAGGCGGGTAAATGGGGGAGCAGGAGGTGCATGCTAGCAACTGCATTCTCCGAAACTAGTTTCTACCAACGAAACGTCAACTGGGTCACATGGAACATTTGACGCGCTATGCCCCACAAGGAGTTAGGGTAATTGAGTAGTATCCTTTAATATTGCTGTATAACCACAAAATGTTGGGAAGCGTCTGAACCCCCGGACGCCCTAGACGCCTGCCCTGGCTACATCACTGGGCGAAGCAAATGAACAAAATAATAGTGAAACTTTTAAAATTAACTACTGTAGCATCATTAAAACAAACTGTTTAGGCTTCCATTTAATGGCATCTCGCTTTCCATCCCTTCAATCAAGCAGCATACACTTACATGATCAACACAATTTCCGCAGAATTGAACATCATTTCAACCTCATATTATACTCTCCATTCGAGTCAGTTCACCGACAAATAAAAATGAAACTTTTTGAATTCAGCTCACCACTTTCACAGGACTCGAAACAAAGCGCATCACAATTATTATGGATGTTGGCAGGAAAATAATTTTCTCTCTCTCCGTATTTGGTGAATCGATTAGCAACGGATTAAACCCCGAAGCAATGATTGGGTTATTTTCATCCCAAGTACATACTACCTTTTTGGAAAATTCGTAATGCGAGTGTGGGTTAAGGGCTGTCGAAGAGTACTCGTGGCAAAGCTTCTGTGGCTTGATTATGCAAAATTAATTAATGATGAAGTAAGTGCACGTTAACGTACATAGGTCTGTGACGTGGTGTGACTGGGAATCGGAAGTTCAATTAAAGTTCGAAATTTTCATTCTGAAAATGCAAGTGATTGTAGAGGTGGCAATTAAGTGGAAATGTAAATGATTTGTGCTATAGTATAGTATATGCAGACATAATGCCAGCAGTTATTGATTTCCGTAGTGGGCGAAACTACGAGTAACAAACAATTGCGTAACCAAAAGACACAAAATGCCATCAACGCTAATTCACCAGAATGTCAAAATGACTTCAACAGTAGTGTAGTGCATTCGCCTCAACAAGCCGTGTTATATGATACCCATTTTGTACAGATATCACTTTAATGTCAAGAAGGTCCTTTTATCCTGGCGCACACCTGCAGCAGGACCAAAATGTCACTGTGTGTTATTTATAATAACCCAAGAAAGCTACCTGTCAAATTTCGTTGAAATCGGACCACGGGAAAAGCCTGGAAGAGTAATTTTGAAAAGACTTCACTGATTTGAGCACAGCAGAATATACCGTTAGTCCAGTCGATAGCCGAATTTGCTGCCACCGTTCCGACATCACGGTCACTCAAGAAACCTTCATTTCAAATTTGGTTAGTATTCAGACCAAGGGAAGTGTTCGGACTAACGCACAAGCGAACGCAAGCACGTACGCACAGCATGGATCATTGCATATGCCCGTCCATCATATCAGTCTCCCAAAAACAACACTGTTGTAAAAAATTCCCGCCAAAAAAAAAACTCAACAGCCGCAAAAAGGATTGATAAGTTAATTTCTTTTAACGCTGTTTGGCGGGGAGCTTGCGGATAAGTAGGAAGATCTGAAGAACATGGCATGATTTAATTGAATTGAAAAATTAAGTTAATTAAACAAAAGCTGCTCAATAAAACGGGAAATGGAATTGATTGAAGAGAAGAACGGATAAACTATACATTAGGTTTTTAGGGTTTTGTATAAAAACAAATTTGGTGGAAATATGTAGAAATACTATAATTCTCTGGAGAAAGCGATGCGTCGTAATAGGTCAACTTTAAGGGGGGGTCGCCATAGAGGGGAAATGAAGGTCGAAATTTTTTTTTCGTTTGGTATAGGCAAGTGGGGTATCGTAAGAAAGGTACCGTTGAGTATATTCCATTTCTGGAATTTTTTTCAAATTTGAAGAAAGGGGAAAAGAGGGAGAGGGGAAAATATGTGGTCCGAGTTCCCCCCCCCCCCTTGCATTTCGAGACCGTTATAGCTAGACATATGAAAATTTACAGAAAAGCGGCACTTCACTAGCATAGAAAACCGAAAATAATAGAATTTTCAAATCTCATTCAAAAAGGTTAATAATAGTACATTTCTATAGTTGCAGTTAGCACACCCCTGCACCCCTCAAGCACACCCTAGGTCAAAAATATTGATGGCTGATGATGACCAACATCATAGGCAATAATACCTCTAAGTTTCATTACAATGACATAATATTTAATAATAGTACATTGACTTAAAGTTATGCATTTTGACACTATCCATACGAAAAATACACCTACCGGCCTCACGCATAGATATGCGTGTACTACTTACATGTTGTTTTTCGTAGTGCGAATTGCAGTTATTTAATGAACCAACTTTGGAAGGGTGAAGATTGGTGATTGGTGATCCTAACAATAACTATTCACACAGTTAATTTTTTTAGGGTTTTGAGTCTTAAATCTTACAAAATCGGTCAAATACCTGTCTGTCCGTCTGTTCATAGAATATCTTACGAACGGCTGAAGCTGCACACATAATTCGGCGAGAATGTGTAGAAATGCTATAATTTGCTGGAGATAGCGTTGTGTTGTAATTGGCCAACTTTAACCTTCGCTTTCATGAAGATTTTTTACTACGTGGGTTCATAGTATCTACCCAGGTAGATAAAAAAATAGTCCATACATTTTGTATGTGATTTTGTATTTACATCCAAGATAATTACAAATGTATATTGCAGTATGATATAGCATCATGGCAAAATAAGAGATCTGCAAATCTATCGATTGCAATATCGATAGTATCGATCATTTTTATATAAAGTATCGAAATTATCGAATGCTCCCTTTGGATAATTAAGTGCATGCCTGTAAACCAAAGCGGGACTTCTCGAATTATATCACATTCTGATTTAGTTAGAGCGTTAGGGAAAACTCTTATCTTCTCCGTATCATGGTTCAGGCAATGTATGAGCGGTTGACCGTCTGGAGTGCTAAGTGCATATTAGAGTAATGCATGCAACGATTCAAATTTTCAAGTGCGTGTGTAATGAGGACGAGAAAGAACTAACATGCACGCGTAAGGATTGCTTGTGATCTTGAGATAAGAGATAGTGGATTTGGTGGAGTATGGATGATTTTGCCTGTTTAGCGTAAAGGACGATTATCGGTTTGAACTGGTTGTTCATTCTACGTTGTGATCCACACGAGCGCGATACGAAGTTTTTGTTTTGAGATTTTATTTCATTTACCTCTTTGTTACATTTGTTTGTTTGTGAAAATTTAAATATGAGTACCGGTGGCAATTTTGAATATATTTCTGCGGCAGCTCTTTCCAGGTTGGTTTTTAATGATTTAATAATACCGCAAAAGTTAAGTTAGTTTATTTTTACGGAATAGATTGTCTTATGATGAGAGACAAGAATATCTACGCAACATGTTTGCTGCTGAATGTGATTCGGATAATTCCGAGGCTGAAGTTGCTGACAGCGATGAAGAATATTTGCCCGATGCAGAAGGTATGGATTCAGATGCAGAAATCGCTGACGCAAACATCGATATTGAAATAGATAGTGAAAGTGAATCTGACAATGATGAGAGTGATCATGAGGAACCAGTGGCCACCCCTAGTGAAAATTTCTTCAACTGCAGAGATGGTACGAAGTGGTATAAAGAAAATAATACGTTCACTCGTCAAGGAGCCCACAATATCATTCGCGAATCATCATCTATGGGGCCTAATCCGATCACTAAAAATTTATCGCCAGTGGATACATTTTTTTGTATTATGAGTTCGCCCATTAGAGACCAAATTTGTAGGTTTTCTAACAAAAAAGCCGAAGAATTTTACAGTAAATGGAACGCCGAAAATCCTACTAAAACCGCGGTTGTATGGACACCAATTACTGATGAAGAGTTCATTGCCTTCATTGGAATTTTACTCGTCATGGGCTCTCAGAAATCAAATCAAGAAAATCTAACGGAGCTCTGGAAACAAAATTCCTTTCCACTGTATCGTGCAACTTTGTCAGTGAATCGTTTCCAAAACATTTTACGGTTCATTCGTTTTGACAACCATGCCACAAGAGCCTCCCGCCAGTCTGAAGATAAGGCAGCACCGATAAGGGATGTATTCGAGATGATCAACTCAAATTTGAGATCTCATTTCAGGCCTTATGAAGTTATTACTGTGGACGAGCAGTTATATGGATACAGAGGTCGCACAAAGTTCACGCAGTACATACCGTCCAAACCAGCCAAATATGGGATTAAGATCTGGTGGGCCTGCGATGCATCTACATCTTATCCGCTGAATGGGCAAATTTATTCAGGAAAAGTTGGGAATACCAGAGACGTTAACCAAGGCGAGCGAGTTGTGAAGGATCTAGTTGCTCCCTACAAAAATTCAGGTCGGAATGTCACGGTAGACAATTTTTTCACTTCGCTTCCGTTGCTCCAGGAACTTTTGAAATGGAATATGACCATTGTCGGTACGTTAAAAAAAAACAAACGGTATATACCCGAGGAATTCAAAGCCTCAACGCGACGAGAGGTATATTCCAGTGAATTCGGATTTGGGCCAAGTGCAACGATGTGTTCCTACGTCCCAGCAAAGGGAAAAGCTGTTGTGCTACTATCGTCTATGCATCGTGATTCAGCTGTATCAAATATAAAACAGAAGCCAGAAATTATTTTGTTTTATAACAAGACCAAGGGCGGCGTGGACACAATGGATAAAATGGTATCCCAATATACCACAAAAAGGGCAACCACGCGTTGGCCTCTAGCTCTGTTTTATAACTTGTTGGACATATCAGCTTTAGCAGCTTACATAATCTACGTCACCAACAATCCGCATAGTTCTGTCAAGAAGTCTCGACGTAGACAATTTATTACGAATTTGGGCGAACATCTTTGCATTCCGCAAATTAGGACGAGAGCTAAAAGAACTATGGCTATCAGCAAGTTTTATGTCAGGACAGCTATTGAGTGCATTTTAGGTATTATTTTTTAACGATTTGCGACTGAGAAATATAAACTACTTTTCATATTTTAGGCGAGTCAATCTCGAAATCGAGTTATGATGATGAGTTTCAAGCTGATGATGAGCCGCAACGAGACGCTAGTGGACGCATCAAACAAAAAGGCGGTTGCTACATGTGCTACCGAGACGCAAAAAGGAAGAGAGCTACACGCCAAGCATGTGTCAAATGCAGGAAGCCCATATGCGTAGAACATAGCCTCACGCAGACAAAGTGTCAAGATTGTCATATGGGCTCATCCTCAGGGAATTACAATTTGCGTACATAACTGTTTCTTTTGTGTAAAAAATGAAAATGGATTAAATATATATGTAAATGTATTTTAAATAATGTTTTACGAATACCAACTAATTTTAGAATACTTTTTTTGGCATTATATTGGAAAAAGTACGGGATTTCTGTACAAATTTATAAATATCTACCCCGGTAGATACTCATTAACCCACGCACACAAAAAGACAAAACTAAAAAAAAAATATGAAGAACTGCTACAAATTTTATTTTTTTCTTATTTTCCTAATTAACGGGGAAAATTGATAACTGAGTCGGAGGCGTTTTGCGATTTGATGGAAACTCGCAAAGTTATTAGCAAATGAAAATTGAAATATCTACCCGGGTAGATATCATGAATGCGAAGGTTAAGAGGGGGGGGAGGGGGGTCCACATAGAGGCGAAATTAAGGTAAATTTTTTTTATCCACTGGTATAGCCAAGTGGGGTGTCTTGAGAAAGGTAATGTTGAGTACATTCCATTTATGGCATTTTCTTGAGATTTGTAGAAAGGGGAACAGTGGAGGAGGAAAAAATATTAGACCGTAATTTGTCCCAGCCGCCCTGAATTTCGAAGCCGTTACACAAGTTTGCAATTTGCAATGTCGTCTTAATATGAATGGTTAAGCATCTCGAAGAGTGGGACACTTTATCTCGTATACATACATATCTATCTACAGCTTCTCGTATTAAAACGATTACTTTGAGAGGTGACAGATGCAGTCTTTTTGTGAATTGGCATGTAAGATACTATATCATGGGTAAAACGTTTAATTATGGTGTTTTTATTCAGCTGAGGGGTACCAAGAAGAACAGGGAGCCAGTATTTACATGCCAAAATAAGCGCTTGCTACAAAACCCTCGAATTGCGGGCGTAGCCCTCTATATTCCGGTTTCATTTCATTTGTGCAGTGGATATCAAGTGCAGAAGAATATTCATACGCATTACACCAACAACCGGCTCAATCGAGAACAATTTTGTAAATGTGACGCGTGCAATTTTTCTTCTTCTCTGATCTGTGCTGTGCACATAATACGAATATTGTCCATTGATCACTTCTGGCCTGAAGTGCATCTCTAGTCTTTTATAAGGCAGGGAGCTTTATAAAGGAATCCGGGCGAGAAGACAGTACTTGGCATCAGAGCTTACAAAGCTCCCCGACAATCAGCGTTAAAAAAATTAACTAATTTAATCAGGGTTTAATATGCATACCCTAGAGCGAGGCGCAAAGCTACGAGTACTTTGACGGAATTATGTCCATATCAATCCTTTTTACGGCTGATTTTTTTTTTACGGGAAAGTTTTTACAACAGACCAGTTTTTGGGAGATCCCACATCTTTTTGCATTTTATGGAGGAAGAACTCGGATATGAATTCCAAAACTGTTTTAGAATTCTTAAAATTTATCGTTATGTACTATTGATTACCAACGTGTAGGTTTCTAATACATAGAACAACACACGAAACAATTTGCTGCAATTAATACCAAATTTCAACTGCACAGATTCTCATCTTCCATTTTACAGAACCTGAATCCTAAACCTTAAATTTTTTTGCGTATACATTTTTTCTCTATAAGTTTTACCAATCTGTGGGTTTGGAATTGTCCGAACAATGGTTCTACATTACTACGCCCAACTCCCGTTTACTAAAACTTGAAATAAAGTCGGTAGATCAGATATGTATCGGGTGGGGCTGAGCTGTCTGAATAATACAAAAAGAGCGATGAATTAATTCATCGGCACTTTAGGGCTGTCCCATATAAAATACATTTCACTTTCATCCATTTGCTTTTAAGTTGTACATAATTTGCTTTGAAATGTGTTACCCCAAGGAACTAATTATTTAGGTAGACATCATTAAGTAAATGTGCCTCTGGCATCACTATGAGTTACCTTCGATGAAATTATGTCTTTCGGTCCTTTATGTCCGTTGAGTCATTTATATCCTACATATTCCTTAAGACGAAACTGACCTTTTCTAGATTTGGTTTCGGTTTAATTTCGTGCTTAAGAAGATGATATTTTCCTAACTAAAGGACTCAAACACCATAAACAGTTCTCTACGATCTCTAGTCGTATGATACCCATCCTGCCTAGATATTGCTTCCTTGCAAAGATTAATATTTTTACAGTCCAAAGAGCTCAAAATGCCTTCAACAGTAGTCTACTACATTCGCCTCACCACTCCCGTCTTATAATACTCATCTTGCCCAGATATCGATTCCTGGCGAAGAACATCCTGTTTTCCTGCAACAGTAGCATATTGCATTCGCCTCATCTCCCCCAGACAAATGATACCCATCATCCCTTGATATCACTTCTTTTCCAAGAATGTCCTTTTTCCTCTCCAAAAGACGCAAAATGCCATCAGTCCTGACCGAAGGACTCAAAATGTCTTTAACAGAACTCCAGTGCATTGGTCTCATTACCACGATTCAGAATATACCCCTACCTACCAACTTTGGTTTTTGTTTAATTTCATAATTAGGTCCTCTTGTCCCGACCCACATCTCCAGCAGCACCAAAATATAACCGTGTGGTACTTATAATAACTGAAGGAAGCTACGTACCAAATTTAGTTGAACCACGGGCCACGGGTAATGCCTGGAAGATTTTCCATTTGAAATCATTGAAAAGACTTAAGCGAGAAACTCACAAATTTCACATTTTTGGATGTATCTTTTCATCTATTGCACGGATCAGAGCAAATATTAGCCTATGCACACCCTTGGGACACAGTCAATCCGTGAGAAAAGAAAACAGATCTCGATACCCTCGCTACGGGGCTGTAGCCCTGTCAAAGAACAACGAGATCAACGTGAACGCGAAAAATTTGAAAAATATGGATTTTTAAACTATCATATCTCGGGTGTTTTTCCTCGTATCGAAATCAAATTTGCAACACTTTGTAAGGCGACCGGAGACAATGACCATACCAAATTTGAACCCCCACAATCATCCTGGGCCGGAGATACAGAGGTCCGAAAACCCGTACTTGTTGTGTCGCGTAAACATAGTCTTGGACACTTTTCAGGCGGACGGGACGCTACCGCGTTCCTAGATATATGGGACTGATTGCGAATTTGAGGTTTGCCCCCCCCCCCCCCCCCCATTTTTTCTTTTTTCTAAAATTTGAGCTATAGCAAAAAAAACGCCTTTTTTAGTTTTTTGAATATATTTTGAAATTTAGCAAAAAACTTTCTTAATCGAAATGAAAGCTCTTGAATAGTTTAATAAAAATGTGTGACACACCTTTTTCCATATCTTTAATAGTTTTCTAGATATTCGCTCTTGAGAAAGACTAAAAGGGGCAAATCTTCATTTTTCTAATATATTTTAAAAGTGAGAGTATCTCGAAAACTATTAAAGAAGTGGAAAAATTGGTGCTAACCTTTTGTAAAGAATTTTTTTTACGTTATTTTAAAGGACAATCCTGGCAAACAAAAAGGTATCCAAGGATCTTTGGCGCTTTGTCCGGTCACCGAAGAGGCTCAGAATGCCGGCAATTCAAAGCCTTTATGGATACCTCAAATATGGTGCTAAACCACAAAAGACGAACACAAAGCCAGGACTGCCTTGTTAAACTGAATCTAAAAGGAAAAACTACTCTATAGGAAGGATGGGGTGCTACAGAGAAAAGCGAAGTGGCTAAGAAAATGGCTTTGTCCTAAGACTTAGAGCAAGTAGTCTTAATATGCTTGTGGGTATGCCATTCGGGGGAAGGACTAAAACGAACCCGATGAGTTCCTTTTCAGTCCAGTTCTTTACCAGAAATGGGCCCCATGTTGTCAGAATATTGACCTTGAAAGTCGAGCAGTGCAACGGCCTATGCTTGGTGTAGCTCAGCTCGGTGGACGTGGGCGGGGTTTTCGCCGCTCGTTGTCCCTGTCCTATACGTATTAATAAAAATACATAAGCCTGGGGAAGACACAAGCATGGGAGGCAAAAATGGGGAATAATAAAAAAATGGGGCGATAAGGATGGATTGGTTGGCGCTCACATTGGGATCCGGATGTAATGGGACCTTCGGCCTCTGGTTCTTACCACTGACAGATCACTATTCATCAGGTGCTGCCTTCGATTTGCCGGTGGAAGCAGCACTACCAAGGTGGTTCATTACAAAATATAGGGGCGAATTGCCGATAAAAATTTTACATTCAAAAAATTCATTTTCAACTCTAATCCAGATGTGATCCCATATGAAAATTGTTCTGATCCGAATGAATAGAACGGGACTAATAATTAAAATCGATCGACGGAATTACATTAAAACCAAATTGAATGAATTTTAACATGCATTTGTTTTTAGGCACAAACGCCTCGTTGTGGGGCCTAAAATCGATTCAGGTTTCGGCCAGTGGTGTGGAGTGAAACGAACTTACCAATACTAATTGGGAGTGAAATCCTTTTATTCTGCAGAAATAATGAGTGCTTGTCCTTCTACATTAAATGGAATAGTTCTCAACCCACTTGTTCTACCAGAAGGAAGCATCATTGGCCACATAGTTAGTAGGTCTGCGAAATCCCCATTCAATTATGCGCAGTGGGAATATTAATATGGACATTTTTGTTTGTTATATACCCTGTAGGGTGTAGATAAGGTTGTTGTTCGCTTGAACGTAGTAGGGATACATGTACATGTAGTGTATGAATAGAAACCTCTTGCCTTAATTAACTTAATGAATGGAGAAAATCAAGAACATGCATACTCATATGTAAGTATCGTATTGGTACATAATAGGAAGATGAGGATATTTAAAGTGAAGAATACGAGTAGTCAAACAGAAGGATGAGTAATTGATTCTCTACAAGATGTTTCATTAAATATACAAGCAATGTTTACAAAAGCTTTGTCTTATTATTTGGAGGAATTGAAAAAAATATGTACAAGATTTTTGGGGAATGGACTTTGTGCACTTTCAGAGGCAGTACATTACTAAACAACATGAAGTTCGACCGACTGTAATGATGCAATTGAAGCGCCCTAAAACCAGTTGTCGTGGATGTGCTCTGTCTAGAAATCAGGATAAAAAAATCCCAACTCTTTATTGCTTACGCTACATCCGAACTCGGAGTTCTTCTTTGCTTTTTTTTAACCAAAAAATTATCCAGACATATTTTTTTCTTCTTATTCAGGACATTTCATAAATTACTTTTTCCGACAATTTCACAGCAGCGCCACTTAGAAAATTATTTACTGGCGTAGCGTAAGACGTTAAAAACAAATCTAAGACTTTCCAACGAATGAGTACCACCTACATTCACCTGTCCAATAAAATATGTCTGCCGGTCGGTCTCTCTGTACATTTTTATCGGCTCCGCCATATATGGATGCAAACGTAGTGCATACATACTGTGATACCGAGTCTAAGACGTTTTACTTACAAGCCGTAATTTATTACAATCGTAACGTATAAGGTAACGTTGTTGTTTCACTATCGTTTTTGGAATGACACACGTTTTGTTGCAATTTTATTGTACAATACCATTCGGGCGTCTCGGTTGGTGTCTGGAACGGATTGAGTTGATCCGCTCCTCAGGCTCATAACTTTTCTACATGTTCCCTTAATTTTATTATTTGAAAAATTGATGGTGGCAACTTAAATAATTACTTGTCATTTTGCACTTTTGGACATACATACTGGGCGAATACATTTGACATGGCAAGTAATGATCATCCATTCGTTTTAGCGCCAAGTAGGTGTAGCCTTGTGCCTATGAATGTGTCAAAAAATAGTAAAAACGAAAGATAGTTTGACAATTATAAATGTGGCTTAGAAATACTAAAATAAAGCAGGTGTTTAGAACATATAAAATACCATAAATGAAACCGAAATATAGAGGGCTACGCCCGCAATCCGAGGGTTTTGTAGCGAGTGCTTATTTTGGTATATAAATATTGGCTCCTTGCTCTTCTTGCTACCACTCAGATGGTTAAAACACCATAATTAAAATATCTTACCCATGATATACTCGTACAATAGTATCTTTCATGCCAATTCATAAAAAAAGACTCCATCTCTCACCTCTCAAAGTAATTATTTTAAAAGCTGTACTATAGATTGATATGTATACGTACGAGATGAACTGTCCTACTCTTCGAGATGTTCAACCATTCATGTTAAGATGACGTTGCAAATTGCAAACTTGCATAAAAAATAAAAATTGTTTGAATAATTATAGAAAGTAGAGTTAGCGAACAGCCTGTTGGTTCCGACATATATACAGCGCGAAGTAGATAGGAGGCTTCGCGCAATTTCAGCTCAATAGCTTCAATAGCTGAGAGACTAGTTTGCATAGAAACAGACGGACAAACCTTAATCAACTCATCTCGTCATACTGACCAAGAATATGTAATGAACCATATTCAGGTCTGGTAGTGCTTCATCCACCGGCATATCGATGGCAGCACCTGATGGGTACGAAACCAGAGGCCGAGGGTCTCATTACACCTGGACCCCAATGCGAGCGCGAGGACATCCTAGCCGTCCACCAACCATTCCATACTTATCGCCTCTTTTATTATTCCCCAATTTTGCCTCCCCTGTTTGTGTTGTCTTCTCAAGGCCTATGAATTTTTATTAATACGTAATGGATACAGGGCAACGAGCGGCAGAAACCCCGCCCACGTATCCAAAACTGAGCTACAGCAAGTAGAGACCACTGCTTAGCTCATTGACGGTCCTTTTTCTTCGCCAGATGGTACGCCCTTCAAGGTCATTATGCTACCTTAGGCTCCCTCCCCACGAGCATCTTCGGATGCCCATCAAACCGTCCGTTATAAATATATATATAGTTTACATGGTCGAAGATGCTTCCTTCTGAGCGCTGCAAACTCCATGACAAAGTGAATATACTCTGTCACATTCGCGAGGTGGATAAAAGCGTAGAAAACAAATCGGATACACTTTGAAAATTTTGACTGTGGTAACATACAATCAGCCATCGAAGAGGGACAGTTTCATTTATTCATCAAAAAAAATCTTCCATAGTCATTCATCTTCACATACCATTAAAATTTTGGCTGGAAGTAATATAATTATAGTAAAGACAAATGTAAAGCTTTTATTATTAACTTTTAATTGGAAAAGTTTGAATGATGTCAGTAGAAGAATGACTGCAACGCAGAACAAGTTCTTATGAAAGTTTGTACGTAAATGAGCTCATGAGAGCTCTCGATTTTAAGCTGTTCATTAATATATGTACGTATAAAATAAATTTGAGCTAGGAACCTCTGGTAGCTAGTCAAATTATTCCTTCTCGTTAATTAAAGCACCATTTTGAACAAAAATTACTTTGATTAAGCTTTGTCCGTCTGTCTGTCTATTTCTATGCAAACTAGTCCCTCAGTTTTAAGCTATCAAGCTGAAATTTTGTACAGAACTTCTTTCTATTGCACGCAGTATATATATCGGAACCAACGGAATCGGACCTCTACGTCACATAGCTGCCATAGAAACGACCGGTCCAAAAATTCGTCTTAGTGAGTAAAACTTTTTTATTTCTAAAGATATTTTACATTTTTCAAATTTCACAAGAATCTATAGTATCTATAGTTAAATCATATTTACTACTTTATCAAATAGCTGTAATAGGAACGATCGTTCCAAAAGCAAGTTTTTATTAGAAAAACTTTTTTATTTCTGAAGATATCTTTACCAAATTTCATATTATTTAATCATATTGACTGCTCCTAAATTTGGTTGAAATCGGCATACTATTTCATATACCTCTCATAGGAACAATGAAATCGGAACAAGTTTTACTACTACTTGTAATTTTAAAGTGGCAAATGCACCATAAGTCATAACGAAGGTATGATACCCTTCACGCGAAGTATCATACCTTCGGCAAGCTGACGGCCGTCAGCAAATGACCCCACTGCTACCTGACGGCCATCACCTGCTGGCACCACCGCTACCTGACGGTCGTCACATATTGGCACCAACGTTAACTGACGACCGTCAGGTGCTGCCACCACCGCTAGTTGACGTTACGTTCGCATCCAACGCTATCTAGGAAATCGTCACATTTTGTTCGCATAGCGAACGTTTTCGTGAAGTGAATCAACGCTTTGTGACGGCCGTCAACTGACGGCACCGTTTGTCGAAGAAACCCCGGCTTTACGTTCACAATCAACGCTCTCTAGGAAACTAACACATCTACTTAGCAATGCGAACGTTTTAGTGTAGTCCACCACCACTATATTATGGCCGCTAAATGACGGCACCGCTTTTCTAGGAAACAGTAGCTTAAGCCACCGTCAGCTGACGGTCGTCAATTAACGTCCGTCAACTGACGGCCGACAACTGACGGCACCGTTTTTCTAGAAAAGCCGAATTTACGCCAACGTCGAACTGCATTCCGTAATTCGTATAGTGACTTAAGACGAGATGTGGGTACATAATACGACCCCTGAAACAAAGCAGTAGAGCATGGTTTGACCCAAAAAAGCAAAAGTTGTTCTCTCAGCAGGCAAGGTAATGGCTCGTTTTTTGGGATAAGAAGGGTGTTTTGCTCGTTGACTATCTCGCTAGGAGGCAGACTATGATTGCTGACAGGTATTGTGAAGTTTTGAAGGACTTGAGAAGGGGTATCCAAAACAAACCTCGCTTCACTGAACTGCTTGGCCAATTCAATTGGGACGTTTTTCCTCATCCAGCAAACTTCCCAGACCTAGCTCCAAGCAATTACTACCTGTACAGCACTTCAGCAATGACGACGAGCTCAAGGCGAAAGTAGACCGATTTTTGAAGGAGATGGCGGCCACAGACTATGAGGCCGGACTTGAAAAGTTATTGCCACTGCTAAAAAGTATGTGATTATGTGGAAAAACAGTTTTTGAATTGTGGAATCCGGAAACAAAAGATTTTTTTAACATTACTCGGAGTTCTTTTTAAATACTCGTAAAATAGGAAAACTTTCTATTTGTACGACCCTCGTAGAACAGTTCCTATAAGAACGTAATGACTAGGGTAATATAAAGCATAGAGAAGCAACAGTGATTCCTTTAAAATTGATTAACTTTATTCTATTTTTGAAAATCAAGATATCTGATTGGTATCTTCATCTATCGGGGTACCCATAAATATCTTTGAAAACCTTATCTACTGAATATCTGGCCTACTTAACTGTCAAATAAATCCAAAGCAAAGATTGTCCATTTTTCACTTATTCAAGTCAATCACATAACTCTCGTCAGTCCTTGACGCAAGAAGCCGTGAGAAAACATCAGCTATGGCAACAGGTGAATGCTTCACATTGGATTATAATTTTCTTCTGAATAAAAACACACATTTGTTTCCATTTCTACTTTGTTTACGACCGTGCAATTCACCGGTATTGTTACCGTCCGTTTCAGAATATCTTGATTTTGCCTTTCGATAAGGATGAAAAAGAATTCCAAAAGTCAATAAGAGGATTTCATAGCATCCGAACTACAGAATCATTTTCTTCTTTTGCTACAGCTACAACAGCATCCTGCCAACTATACACACGAGAACTTTCAAAGAAGATTACCATAAGCTCTGCCGTCAGATGAAAGTAAATCCGTGAATTGCGAGCAAAGCCAATTGAATTTGTTTTGTTCTGAGATGTTTTCATGGTGTTCATTTGTAACGTGCCTACTACAAGAAGTATAGAAGATGCTAGGCTGCACCAGCTGGAGGTGTACTCGTAGATAAGGCACGAATACTACACAAGACCTTCCGTTCTATCTCGTATCTAAAGTTCTTACGCTGAAATTGAATCGGTATATAGCACCGGTTTATAGGTTTTCTCTTACGTAAAAAGTAAATATCGTAGAAAATGCCAGTAAGGCTTAATTTCTGATAGTCAGCCATAAAGAAGGAGTATCTGCCTAATTACCACATCGAATTATTCACGGTAGATGTTCACGGAATATTCATTTATCATGCTCGAGTACGTTCCGTCGAATTCGAACATCCCATCCGGGGCTGAAAAGCCTGAGTGTTGGGAATTGGCGAGAAGCCAGTAATAAAATGCCTGATTAAGCCACTGAAACTATTGTGTAACCATCGGCTGCGCCTAATTACAATTTCTTGGTAGTTTTCGTTGGAATTTTATCGCAAGCATAAATTTCGTTTGTAACACGTTTTCCACATGTTACGTTGTATGTAAATTGTGGACTATTGTCTTTTGTGGTTTCCGTAAAGTTAATTAGAGTGAGCAGTGAGGTTATGGGAGACAATTTCGTACTATGAACAAATCCAGTAGCTACTATAGTCTAAGAACAAGGTGGAAAACAAAGGAAATTTTTGGTGTAGTTCTGATTTTTGGTACCTGTATGTTTTTGGGGTTGCTGAACACGAGTCTGAGGTTTTCCAACAAACATTTTTCCGGAAAATACAGTAATCCCTCGTAATACCTAGTACTAACTTTTTCTTTTCGTGTGAAATTCCAAATACTGTCAAAAGTTTCGTCCTGTTGACAGTATTTGTGTGAAATTGCGCACGAAAAGAAAAGGTTAGTACTAGGCGTTAAGACGAACTCGAGGAAGAAATACTCAGTTCGTGTTAAATAAATACGTGTTATCCGAATTCGTTTAACACGAATTGGGTTCGTGTTATCCGAATTTGAATATTTGATAAATACTGCATTCCTGACAAGGAAGATTGGTATGTCGCAAAAAGGATTTGGGCCAATGTAGGGTCTGACAAGCTCGTGCGCTTGTTCATGGCCTACAATATCAGAATGCCCAGATACCACGTAGATTGTAAGGTTATTTGAGGCTCCATTGATGTTAGGATACATTGACAAGACTTCACTAGCCTTAAGTTAATAGATGTATGTATTAGTCAGCGCCATGATAGCCTCTTGACTATCAGTGAAGATTCCTATGTTTCTGTTAATGTAGCCTGTAGCTCTGACTAGTCGCGCACAGACCTCGATGGCAGCAACTTCCGCTTGGAAGACAATGGGAAAAATTTCCCATGGGGATGAGAATTCAGTGTCCTGAGGGATCAATGCTCGCACCCTTCCCTCATCCATTTTATAGCCATCCGTGATCAGAGAATTGTAGGTCCCCCGTTCTCTATCCCAAACAGTTGACCGGAAGGAGTGATCGAACCATAGCTCCCCGAATACATACTAAGCTAAGGTGTCAATATTTATGTCAGGATTTCGTCGATCGCTACAAATGAGATAATCCGAAATTCAGAAATCATATGCCGAATGCTTACTGGAACCCATTCTTCTTCCAAATCTTCCCGTAAATCTTTACTTTGTACTGCTCCAATGAGCTCATTTTCCAGTAGGATGGAGAAAATGGAATTGACAATAATTTTACGTAGGATTACTTCATCAGGCGTACCATATTCGTTTTCTGTTTCCAATTTACTACCTACAGTGATAATGCACGAAATGGATTTCGAAATGGCTTTGCACTGTGAAAGTGTATCAAGCTTTGTGTCAACAACTCGACGATAAATCGGTTTCAAGTCGTTGCTTTTTTCCTTGTATACTCGGATTCTGAACGTATTCTACAAACTTTTTCGCAGCAGGCATGCACACAACACCTAATATAATACGTTCGATAAACGATTTCTCTTGTTCAACCAGCTATTTTTCCTTAGATGATGGTTTCATTATTGATTCCTTATTGAATACGTGCTGACACGATACCTTGAATTGACAGTGAATTGATTGAGTTGTTTACAGTTGTGACAGATGTATTCTTTACGAAAATTCTCAGGGGATGTGTTTCTTGTAATCGTGTTTAAGATATCCTCGTACGTTGACAGTAGGATCGTGTCAAAGTCTATTTGTCGACGTCGGGATAATTCTATTGTGGACTAATTTCCTTGATTTTTATTGATTTTCAGCTTAACCTAGGTCTTACATATACTTACTTAACCACCGGTGTGGTGACACAGGGAACTTATTGCACATTGAGCTAGCTGCTGGGAGGAAGCAATTTAACAAAGGAAAATCGGTTAGGGAGGAGTCGGACCTCGGGCCTCTTCTAAGGGCTTCTTGGTGTTTACAAAAACAAATTCGGAAAGCTAAACGTTGCTCAACAAAATTCTTCTGCGAGCAAATAGAGGGATCTAGCGAGGTCTCCAGACTTGGGAAAACTCGGGCGACTGACCCTTCCATGGCCAGTTAGTTACAGAAGCAGGACGGGTCCTAGACAGCCTCCATTGAAGAGACCTTGGAGATTGTTCTGGACACTCATTTCCCCGATAGCTCTTTGATGGCGACTCGTATTCATCACGTGGAAGAGTGGGAGAGACCCCTGCCATCTCCGTAGCTATCTTTCTTACGGAGAAAGTTCTTGGGGCAGTTTCAAGCTTTGAATCCTATAAGTCCACCACCGGACCTGATTGTATTATACCTGCAGTAGTACTGCAAATTCTATTCAACCGATAAATAGAGCCAGTATACCAACGGTTGTAAGTTGTCAATGCGTTCCTGAATGTTCAACTTCCAGCAAATTTTCCTATCCAGGATGAGACCTAGACCTAGGACTTGGCTTTATCAGTGAACACAAGCCTTGTGTCCTCCATCAATGGTGGCTTCAATAAAGGTAGGCTGTGTCTCTTAGTAAAGAAAAGAAGTACTATTTTATGCGGATTTACTTTGACACCAACCTTGTAAGCCCAGTTCGCCAGGATGGAGAGGGCGTTCTGCATTGTACCTCTTAGGAGACAGGAAAGCTTTTTCGAGATGGCAATACCAATGTCGTCCGCATAAGCAGTGAGTTTACCCTTCCAGCTCTAGAAGCAGTCCGTTGACCGCCAAACTCCAAAGAAGGGAAGAGAAAACACAACCCTGAGGAGTACCCCTGTTCACGTGTCGGCGTGCAGATAATGTGCCCAGACTAGTGGAGATAATGCGAGATGTAAGCATCGTGTATATTAGCCTGCAGAGCGAGTCAGCATCCGTGATGGCTTCAGGTTTCACGTTGTTAGAGGCACCCTCAATATCCAGGAAGGCCACCAGTGTGTACTCCTTGCAGGCAAGAGACTTTTCGGTGAAACGCACCGAAGAGTGCAGGGCAGTATCCACAAAATTACCTTTCCAGTAAGCGTGCTGGGAGGCAGATAGAAGATCCGCTGGAATAGTGCTCTGTAGGCGTATGCTGATCACACGTTCCAATACTTTCAGCAAAGTCGATGATAGGCTGATGAGTCTAAGGTCTTTCGGACTCGCGTGAAAGCTTTTACCCGTTTTCGGGTTTAACCTCCCTCCATATTCGAAGAATATAAATTAATTCAAACAGGGTTTGAAAATCGAGTTAATCCAGAGGTACACTACGTTCAGCCCGTGCTGTAGGTTCGCCGGAATTATACGATCAGGCCCAGCATACTTGAAGGAGTCGAAGCTGGTTACGGCCCATTCGACTTTTTCTTTCGAAAAAAATGACGCGAAATCGGATGGCTCCGCATTGATTTTAGGAGTAGTTTCCAGCGAGATAATAGAAGAGCTATCCGGAAAATGTATGTCTAAGAGGACCTCGGTCGTCTCTTGACTTGACGCTATCCACGTACCGTCATCTTTTAACAGATTTCATGGTGTAGTTGGGCTTGTGGACAGGATTTTCCGAAGTCTAGAGCCATCACTGGAACCATCGATGCTTTCGCAGAACGATCTCCACTAACTACGCTTACTCAATTGTCCTAGCCCTTTGTGGGGCATAGCGCGTCAACTGTTCCATGTGGCCCAGTCAACTGTTCCATGCGACCCAGTTGATGTTTCGACGGCATAAACTAGTTTCGGAGAATGCAGTTGCCAGCATGCACCTTCTGCACATCCATGGCCACCAACGCTGTTTTGGACGGGATTCGAACCCGAAACGCCGGTAATCAAACATGAGACTGATGCCTCAACACACTACGCTAGCGGTCGCCCCTATGACCCTATGTACATGTATGTGTGTAAAAAGTAATAAGTAATTAAGCAATAATTTTCTTAATTTTCAACAAAACGTACTACTTGCCACCCAACCAAAATATTGATGAGGCAACGGCCTCCGCTGCCCCCTGTTCCGGCGCCATTGCACCAGGAGACACCCTCCAACCACGTATCAAATGCTGTATGTTCTCCGAAACAAGAGTTATGTCTAAGACTTCCTGCCTGCGCCTCGTGATAAAGGTAGGCTTGCAACCAATATTGTAGATAAGGAGGTTTGATCCCAACCAGTAGTCGAAGAACACTTTTCCCCTCTCATTCGTGTCATAACTACCCCTTACAACATGATGTCCATTGTAATCAGACCCGGGAATGACGTTGATTCTCTGTGAATTGGCTGCATCCATGGTACGCTTCAGTATAGCCGATGGAATATCACCATCGTGTGGTAAGTAGGAAGAGATCAACCAGTACGACCTTTTTCCGAACTCCAGGGTGACAACCACCGCGCCCCCGTCGCAGTAAGGCGGCACCAAGGGCGCATTTAGGGTCTGCTTAATATAAAAAAAGTAGAGTTAAATTAGGGTCGACATTTTCTATAGGCTGGGAAGATCTTTAGCATTATTTTCCTTGTGTGTTTAATATTTGACGTGTTTAAGGCTTTATTTTCTTCAACACCTCTTCCAAGAAACACTGAATAACTACAGTGCCAAAAAAAAACAACCCCTTCCAAATTTAATATATTCTGGCAACATCAAAAACCGCACAAAATTTTCTAGTGGCCACACAATTTATTGCTGTCTCCGCGCTATTACGTCTAAATAATGAAAACTCATTTTCATACCTGCGATGAAAAGGACTTGAGACTACCATCACTTTTATTAACCTTAACAAATTTTCCGCGATAATTCACGAGTACCATTAACGCCTTCTTATCGCGCTATACTTTCCATTTGGCTGGGTGGCCAGAGCCAGGTGATAAGAAAATCTAATAAATTCGTACAATATAAATGTCTCCCAGAGGTATCACAGCAACATCAGCAACACAGAATATGAGAACTAATAAAACTTGTGGAATTTTTCATGATTGCCATATCTCTCGACTCTCGGTCACCGGATGAGAAACAGAAAACATAAAACATAAAAGTATAATATTCTCTTGCCGGGAATTTTATGGATTTATGGAATCAAACTTTTAATATTTTAGAAATAATATAACGATTTTTGTTCGTTCTGGGATTGAAGCATTCATACGATGGAAAAGTCTAAATGAAACATTATGGCTTACTGCCAGGCAAGAGTCCTTGAGTGTTCATGATGCATATTCGGCATCGACAGTTTCAATGTTCGCGATGCCAAGTTTTAACCATTGATAAAAATTTGGAAATGCTTCACAATTTGTGAAGGACCAACTGGGTATGCTTTCTTTCAATTTTAGTCCAGCACGCGCCCTTGAAGATATAAAAGTGTCCTTTCATGCTAATTGGCTTGCTTCTCTATGTCCAGTCCTTGTAATACATCTTTCGTCTCCTTAACACAATTTCCTTGTTATTATTTATATAACCGCGAAAGAGTGTTAGAAGACAATTCCAAGAGTTGAGACAATTGTCTACGAGTAAATCCAACTGAACTTTATACTCGTGTTTTCTAAACGACAAGTTGTGTTGATGGGACTGGAAAAAGTGCTTGCTGGGAAAGGGAAAAAGGATCGTGAGACGGCCAACGAAGGAAAGACTATTTGAACAGTTTTATAAGTCGCACAAAAAGTTATTTGTACCATTAAATTGTTTGCTGAATGAATGAAATTAATTTTAATAAGATTCAAGACGTATATCTGGCACAGGCTTACAGATTGCATAAAGTTTTGGTTTTATGTATGTGTCTTGTAAAAGATATAAAGGGAATGGGAATTAACGGAATGGCCGTTCCACGATTTGATAATCCAGATTTCGATTTCGTTACCAATGTTTCCATAATTACATTGAAAAACTGACTAATACAGTACACTTTTTTAATAGCCTACCAGGGAACATCAAGTCAATAGAGAACTTTTCGTCCTTCGAATCATTGCTGATAACACATATTCAAGCACCTTCACCAAATCATTAGATAATATGGACATTTAATCATCGAAATTGAATTTTTAATAGTATCATCCCTTATACCAACTGATAGTTGTCTGGGAGATACTGAAGATACTTGCAACATAAGATTATAGCACTACGGGATGTTTGATATTCGTTCAGAAATAATGAGCAAAAAAATATTCCATCGAAAAAAAGTTTCTGATGTGTAAACATCTTATGACACGGTACGGGGTAAAACCGTAGAATCTGTGAAATGCGTAAACAGCATTAGTGTGTGGTAATTCTCAATTTGTATTCATTGGATTTCATGTGCACTACATGAAGTTGCGACATAGAGGAAAAATATAACAGAGCTGGGACTCAGTACAAATTAAGCAAAGGTTGCTCATAGTATCTCACTTGCGTATGTGTTATGTTCACTAATCCGTACACAATGGATGTGCAAAAAGTGAAAACTAAAGCACCCCATATACCTTTCGATCAGTCGACATCGATCTGACGATATTGTGATCGTCAAATCGATCGCAGAGTGTATGCGCCTATCGTTGTCATTGTTTTTCTACAATTCCATATAATTTTAGCCACGAAATATTTTGTGGCGATCCACTATGAGATCGATCTGACAATTATTTGCATAGTGAATAGGGGGCCGTATAGTCACTTCCAATTGCAGAAAGAGAGCTCAATATATGAATTTTCGTTGAGTGGCTTATCGAATCTGTCTCATTTATTCGTCAAAAGCCATCGTATTAACCGATTATAGCCGAGCTGTCAAACAATCAGTTGTGTCCATTTTGGCGAATTTACTATCTCGATTTGTTAAGTGAAAATTTAGTGATACCACGGTGCAAGTGATTTATAACTAAATCGCGTAATTCGCAAGTTCGGTTAACATAAGTGACAATTCATATGAAAGTGTAATTTAAGCAAAAATCTACCGTCGCGATTTGTAAACAAGCGCATTGTTTACTAAATGACTTCGGGCCATTTTCCATCTCGCTTTGACGAGAGACGACCACTTGTGACAATAGTTGACAGTTGTCAGTCGCGCGAATTAAATCGAAGCTGTGAAAGTGAAGTAAACCCGAGAATTTCTCAAGTTCCTCCTAGAATTTTGTAATAATTCTTTGATTTCCACAAGTGGCCAGTGGGAAATTGTGCAAATTGCGTGAAGAAATCGTGGTAAGGTGGCCTCCTGGACTCCGCCGAGCGGATCGTGAAACGTGATCTGGTCGCATCGAAAAACGAGCTCCAAATTTGCGACACACACCTAACAACGATCTCTTCCACTTTTGGCGAAGACGAAGATAAAACCGCTTGGATGGTTTCCGTGCAATTTATCCGTCGTCATCCGGACATTGCAGCGCCACCAACGCGCCCCGTGGTGGTGGCTCTTCCCAATTCTGGCACTTGGTCGTTGTTTATTGTCCACGCCTTCTCACCAATCATCTGTTCTGACTGACGGCTTACTGCTATTTTGTGGAGGCAAGGAAAAGACCACATCCTGTGTAGGAATGACCGTGATGGAAAAGGTGTCAGCCAAGGATATCTGCCAGAATGCTAATCGCCCGCGAAATGGCGATTTGCGGCAACTACGATAGTGCGGGCATCTACGATGAGGGTCTCACGCAGATGCTGGGGAAAATGGTCGCATCCATCAGCAATCCAATGCGCAACGGAAAGTGGACACTGGTAAGTAAGCATATCAAGTGACATTCGCATGTACTGATCCGCACGCGCGCGTTCTCTCTTCCCACAGATACAGCAGCAGATCACCACGGAATACACAAAATGAAAGCCATCCAGCTGCTTAACAATATGACGATAGATTTCCAACGAATGCCAGCCGACGTGCGAACTCGCGCACCCCTGCAAGAAGAACCCACCAAAAATCCGGCTGCCTGGTTCCCACCCGATCTCGACATATGGACATCAGACATAAGACAGACCCAACCAGCGGAGGAACTCCATTTTTTATGTTAATGTTATTTTGTGATTGTATGACGCATTATGTTACATGAGTAGAGATATTTTAACATAATCTTTATTTTGTTTTTCTTTGAAATGTTTCATATGAATGTGAACAATGTTTTTATCGGGTAGGTCGATGAATGAGGCGTAGGAGTTATCGGTAAATCCTCATTTTCCGTGCTTGGGAATTCCGCTGCGTCTTGTGGAATTGACTACTTTCAGCCTTCTTTTGCAGTCTGTTCCACAACACGCACCGGTATCTTGCAGCTTCTAAAATAGGAAAACAAGGATTTCAAGGCAGTCTGTTCCGCAGCAGGCAGCGGAGTTTCGCAGCTTGAAAAACGAGGCTTTAAGGCTTGCGTTGAAAATATTGGCTTTCTCAGTAAATAAACAAAAATCGATATTGCAAATCAAATCGATTTTACGTCGGCTTCGAAGATCCTGGGCTTGGTGCTCCTGGAAATGTTGTATTACCAGAAAGGAGTCAAACTGGAAAAAAGCTGCTCGAGCGTTATTGATGCGGGACTGTACTGGACAGTTGTGTCCCATTGCCAAAAATTCCTAGTTGACCGGGCGACGCATAGTGGTATGCGTCTTTGGCGAACACTGCATGCAAATCACTCGATTTGAGCTCAATCTGGGTGTGGTGAGTTTAAAATTATATATGTTTGACAGTTTCAGATGAAGTGATCTGGCTGCAGTGTGAATCCAATATAGTAGTGGGTTTTAAATTGATTTGCAACCCTTGTAGCCTCCTCATACTTGCAAATTTTTGTAAAAAAAAATATGAACTAAAATTTTAGATCGAGTGTTGACCCGAAAATAATCACCGTAGCATGGGTATTCACGTTCGAAAAGTGTGCATCAACTGGATTTAAAATTTTTGTTCAAAAAATTATACAAAAACTAACTAACTGTTGGTAAAAGATACTAGAATGTTTCGCTCGCTCTATTCTGCTAAAGCGGTAAAGCCGCGAACCATGATACATTCCGGAGAAGTAGGAATGTACCCCCGTTTTAGGAATAGGACTATTGAAAAGTACTCCAGCGCACTGGGATCACCACTCCTATTTAAAAAGTACCCATATTCCCCTAGTTTGTGTTACGTTTCATTTCACAATCAAAAGGACCTTGTTTTCCTGATGGGCACCTGCAATAACACAAAAATGTCGAATCGCTCAAGGGAGCGTTCCAAACTTCATTGAAATATGAAATTGGACATTGGAGCACGGGGAATACCCGGATGAGTCAAATGAACTTTCTTGGGAAGATACTCTCTGGACCAATAAAAGTAGGGTGATTGCGTTGGAATCTGGCCAAACACATCTGGCCGTACCAGCTTGGGTCGACGGCACCACGACCAAGCAAACCAAATCACTTTGCACGAAAAAAATAAAACGGTAGAACATTTGCAAAGGGTTGCTTTTAAGCCAAGTGATTGTCAATAGAAATACTATAGATTCTAAATCAACACAACTCACGCTTTAATCTCTTTAGGAAAGCTAAAAAGAAGCCGCAATCGACTTGGAATGGGTCCACACAATAAGCGCATCGAATTTTTTTAAATCAAATCGGAAAGTATTTCGATAATCTCGCAAGACTGTTTATTTTTTAAAGAGAAACGGCGCCAAAGCTTTCAACGAATTGAAAAAACTTAACGAACAACGCATATGGTAATGCTTCATTAAGGTTTTTGTTTTGTGTTTCTGGTAACATGAAAATGCACACATACATTTGTGGGAAACACAAAAATGGCGACTCATACATATGCAACTGGGATGCCATGCCACGCATACAATGACGCCTGAGGAATCCATGGCTTTTTATTCAACAGACACAGCTGATTTGATGTGTTGGTGTCTTTATCACTCTAAAGGGTGGTTTGCTTGAAATAATAGCTGTTGCTTCTAGAGTGGCGAGACTTATTTGTGTGCGTGGGATTATTTGCATCCTGCTTTAAAAATTAATCTGTTCTGAGTTCCTGCTCTTATATCTCTGCTCTGTGGTTGCGAGTTGTTCATGTCAGGTGCACGTTTTGCACGGCCATTGCTTGTCGATCCGCGGGGTCGGCTTACTTGCGGGGCTCTTGCGTTGTACATGTCGGGATATTGATTATAAAACGAAATTGAATACATAAAAAATGTGTGAACCGCTTTTTTCTATCTTAAATGGTTTTCGAGATAATACAATAATCATTGAATGGCTCCCTGTTTCCACAAAGTTGAAAAATCATTGTTTTTGTGATTCATCATCATCGTGGCGCGACAGCAAAACGTCAGGCCTTGGCCACCTGGATCGTTGTCCTCCAATCATCTCGGTCCTCCAATCTTGGAGGCCCGTCGACTCGTTCTGCATTCATTACTCTCTTTGGCATGCGATCATCGCCCATTTGTTGTACATGCCCTCCCCATTGAAGTCGTTGTAGTTTGACGATCTTTGAAACTTCCAGCTCATCGTAGAGTTCATACAACTCATGGCTGTACCGGATGCGCCATCCATCTCGATCGCAAACAGCCCCGAAAATTCTCCGTAGAACCTTACGTTCAAATGTGTCTAGCATGTTTCCGGAGGCTGCTTCGCAGCCGTAGCATAGCACTGGTCGTATAATGGTTTTGTACATGCAGAGCTCCGTGTTTCTGTGCACATGCTTCGATTTCATTATAGGGAGAACCGAGAAAAAAGTCTTATTAGCTAACTGTATCCGTTGCTTGATTTCGTCAGTTTCGTTGGCGTCCGTTGATAAGTTGCAACCCAGGTATATGAAGTCGTTCACGAACCCGATGTTGAAGTCCCCCACATTCATGCTCGGTCAGCAACACGCTCAACCGAGTTGTTTACCCCATAAATGGGTACTCATTTAACAGCTGAATGGGCTCATAGGCCGACATGTAAATCCCCTTTTTTATCGAAAACTACCGCATTCAGTAGGAATCGAACCGGGGCCCAGTGCGTAGAAGGCGAACGTGCTAACCATTGCGCCATCCGGACTACTACATCAAATGCCTTACCTCTTAATTAGGTGGACACTTCAATTAGAAGGCAAATGGCATTTACTTGTGCTTTCTTTCCTGCAATGTCGCAGGAAGGACCATTATTTCGTTTTCCTCCTCAGCAAAAATGCATTTTTCAATAGAACTGCTTTGCCATTATTTACTGCCTTGCCTTGTGTTGCATCAACGTATAATTAGGTTCCTTTAATTAAGGCCATGCACTTCCTCTCAGTATTATACGAGTACTTCGTATGCGTTAGATTGCAGAAAAGCGAGAGCGAAAGGAAATTAAAGAAGAAAAACTGTTTCTAGTAATTCGAAAAAGGGAAACGCAGAAGCGAAAAAAATGTAAGGAATTTTCATAATGCTCTTTTTTAATTCCAGCAGCAATTGGTTTTTATAGCAAAGTTTCGAACTAATTAAGTTTTCAGCTTAAAAAAGTACTTGCCGTAAAGGAAGCATTTTTTTTTATCGAAAATAGAGGGAATTTATTGGCGTTGTTGTTTTTGTTTCTGGAACAATGTTGAATTTCTGAAAAGGACAAGACCCTAAATTGTCCTGGAAATTTCAGTGACAAGACTCGAATGAAGCGAAGGTCTGATTGCCAGTTTAGATCGCATTCGGCGCCCATCCTACATTGGGCGCCATTGTGATTTTAACATACCTTAAGACCATCTTTAGGCATCCTCAATCTTTCCTAACGCTTTCTTAAGTTTCGTTAAGGTTACCTTAAGACTGTCGAAAAAAAAACGAAAATATTCGGCGATCAATGTGGTTTAATTGATATGTTTGCCAAGAGTCATCCCCTAAATCCTTTGATGCAAGCATAGCCTTGGCGGAAAGGCAATTAAGGTAATCAATGGGGGAGAGGTTAAGTGATTAGGAAGTACCGGTGCACATTCCGGTTAAATTTTTGCAGGTCATACTTATTGGGGAATACAGTAGACACCTCTGATTTTTTCTCGTCGACGAAACAATAAGAAAAAATAAGGAAAATGAAACTTTTTAGGCCTTAAGGCTACACTAAGGTTTTTTTTTTATCTTATGTTGATAAAAATTAACGGTAGAAAATAGTCGAAAATGGATGTTTCAATATTCGGCGCCCAATGTGGGGCCAGTAGAATTTTAGCTAGTCATTAAAACCGAAATGACATTCGAAAGAGTGCGTGGTGCAGTTAGTTACAAGGAACACAACCGACACCTTTTTAAATCTAACCTTAAGGCTACCGTATGATTTTCAAAATGTAACATTTTGTTTCATTGGGCAGGAGAGCTCGCGCCCATTATGTACAGGCACACCCTGTTCAAGTGCTCAGTCTGCACATATGATAGAGCCGGGTCTGGATAGTGACATTCATTAATCGAATGAAATGGCGTAATAAGGAAGAGTTACTATTTTTTGATATCGCTGGTTTGCGTCCAAAAAGTTTGAAACTTTCCATCGCCACCATTATGTTTTTGACCCGAAATACAACCAGTGAGTGTCAACCCTTCGATCAGGGTGTGATTAAACATTTTAAATGTCACTAGCGGTTTAGTTTTTGTTACTTTATTCATAAAAAATTGGAAGGTTGCCTCAAAAAAATGTGGGCGTTCTTTTAAGCGGACACTCTCCATAACCGGGCGAAATTGTTAGCTCTGATAGTGTTCGGTTATGAGAGCGTAGACTGTAGATGACATGGAAAGTTTTTTGAGTGATAACAAGGACCTTTAGCACTAAGAACGTTCTATACTATTGAGTTTATTGTTGAATGGCTAAAATACTTTGATTGATAAAAATAAATATCCGAAGCATGTCATCGAGCATTGTGCAGCTTATTCGCCAATACATTGTATTCATGGACAAAGCTCCATTGTTAACTTATTCGGGCTACATGTCAGAGAAGGACATATCCAGGAGATTACGTGTATTTCAATTTTAGCTAACAATAGTACTTTGTTATTCAGACGGACAGACTGAGTCCGGAAAATCAACTATTGTCCCAAATTTCGGGCAATAGTTCGCAATGAAAAAAAAAACTTATACAAAATGTTTGCAGCGTTTCGTTGGTGTGTAACTCGTCTCTTACTGACAAGATTGGAAAGCTGTGGGCGTTCTAATAGTACCCGCAGGTGTTTTTTATTTGTATTAATGCGCCGGTGAAATGAAATCCTGAACTCTAGATTCAAGCATCGTAGAGTGTCGGCCGATACCTCACGGCAACCAAATGCGTCACAGAAATCCACTCTGAGAAATCCCAAAGGGTATTTCTGCTCTAAGCAGTACCTGCGTACAGATTTCAGCTTTAGAAGTACGATCCTACGGAAATCCACTCAAGGAAATCTCAGACAGGGTTGGAAATCAATTTTAGACGATTTTGCATTTCAAAAATGAATTTTGGACTATGGTTCATCTGAAAATATTTCCCCAAATTTTATGAACTTTTGACCCAAATTTAGGTCAACAGTTTTTAATAAACCATCGCGCCAAACTCATACCAAATATTTGGAGTGGTGGTTCATTTTCGTTTCGGGGCGATAGCTCGTGGGGCCTTAATTCAAATTCAATTCATTGGGAGAAATATTAGATCGTGAATATGCCCACTTTTCAAATTGTAAGTACCGAGAGGGGTCATCAAAGTGTTGATAATGAAATTGTAAATGTCGAATTGCGTCACCGGAGCTATTGTCATCGAATTGTAAATGTTAAGTGGGATCACTAAACTTGAGTTCATCAAATGGCAAGGAGGTTCGATCGGGGACGACCGGTAGCTCAGTGCATAGTCAGTCTCATGTCTGACTACGGGCGTTACGGGTTGAAGTTTCGTCCACGGCGTCCATGGCCATGGATGTTTGTGTTGTCTTTCCCCTGTGGTGCGGGGCGTAATAATAAGCCACAACATTTCCCAACTTTTCGCAGGTAGGCGGCTAAATGGGAGCAGGAGGTGCATGCTGGCAACGTGCATCGTCCGAAACTGCTTTAGGCCAACGAAACGTCAGCTTAACCACATGGAATCGTTGACGAGCTATGCCCCACTTGGGGTTAGGGCACATTAATAAGGGGGTTCGACGATTTGTGATGATGTGTGATATGGAGGGGAAGGAGGTGTCACGTCACGTTATTGTCAATCCTGTTATGTTTGAGGAAAACACTTTGTATTTCACTACGAATAAAACTGATTATTATTAAAGTGACACTCGTAACATGTGGTTTACAAAGGTAACTTGTCGAAAGTGCTGACTGCTGTCCTATAGGTTGAAGTTAGTGATGAACGAATGCAAAGTAGTAGCATAAGTCACTTTATAGTGGTGGAAAACAAAGATTTTTCAGTAAGTATTGGAAATCGTTCATACTAAAAAAATTTACATTTGTTAATTGCTTCGACCCCTCCAGGGGCATGGACGCGCCAACATCTCTAGCATTTCTATGCCTTGTTGACGTTTCGACAGCATTTCTACTTTTCGGAAGTGCAGTTGATAGCATGCACCTCCTATCCGCACCGTCTTTATACTGACAGAATCGGAGCACTGTGAAAGTTCTATTAATACTTACAAGCAGTTTTACATCGCGCCGAAATTTAAACTTCGAGCTCTAGATTAGTATCATAGAGCGGTGACCGAGCGACCACGGCCATTGAGCGCGATTCCTAGATAACAAATACAAGCACATCTTCTCGGAAGTTGCCATCAGTATTTTTAAACGTATTAAAACCCGTAAATATCTCGACTTGAGAACAAACCACTTACAAAGTAAACGGCCCATATGAGAGATCAAGATCTTTATCAATGCAGCTAAATAGTTCGGTACTCCAATGTTTCGTAGATGATTGACAAATATAGACTCATTGGCAGAATTTAGGGTGTTTTTGACAGCATCTGTCCTCTCGCAAAGCCTTTTTCCCAGATTGGTCACTGTCGAAGTTGCAGTCATAGTAGAGCGCGCTCTTCAAAAACCGTGCTGATGTTCCGAGAGACCTTCATTTTCCTCTTTTCCGATGTTTAATTGACTGCTTATTAGTAGAGCTGCGACCAAGACCTGTCGACCACAAAGGACGGCATTTCGAATTTATATTCTGGCTAGGCACAATCTTGTTATCCTTTTACCTTTGTTAAATAGGTCTAAGATTTTCGGGATTATTCGTCCCGTCCGTATCTAACAATATCTTACATACAAACCTAACAGCTTATCGAAGCCTAAAGTCTAAACGACTTTTCCTTCTTAAATATTCATGTTCAGCTCTGTTCCAATTTGCATAGTCATTGATTGATTAAATCGTCCATTTTCCAGTCGATCCTTTTACCTGAATTCTTGCTGTGACGTATCTATCGACATTCATTCGGAAAATACCCAGGCGAAAAGAAGAAAATATATGTATGCCGGTGGTTATCCGAGAGGATAATAGCTGGCGTAAACAAAGATTAACGACTATCCAGGGAATTGAGGCTGTCCATTTACATTGTTTGCTGCCTGACTGGCTAAAAGGAGATGAATTTGATTTCGGGTAAATCGTCTTCATCTTACATATACATTTTGTCTACAGACGAAGGTGAAGCGAAAGAATATCGAAGGTGAAGGTTACGCTACTTGTTGACACGGCTATTATGTTTGTACATACCCTTCCGGTATCCTTTCGTCTATTCGAAGGATAAGTGCTTACTTGTGTTACGTGCTTTTTTTTTGTGAGAATTTCTTGCTTTTTCTTATTGCGGAAATGTAGGCGTGTGTTAGTTTGATTGCATTTTGAAAGTCTTGTAAGCGGAAATTTAATGACCATTTTGAGATTTCTCTTGTTAATGACAAATTCGAGCTCAAAATGTAGTACACATACTCGAAATGATGGATGCTATATGAATATGATTTGATTTATTTAATAAAGGAGGTGGTGGGTCTTTTCGTCGCCCAGGGTATTGCAGTATTTTCACGGCGATTTATGAAGTCCTATTGTTGTTGTGGCGCAATGTTGTGACTGCCAAGGATGTTGTAATCTAATCACTTGACGCTACAGTGGCCAGCTCGCGGAGCGTATTGAACTGTCAGAATTCTATCTTAGAGATGGGAAATTTTTGCAATATTACTCTGTATTGGATTCCTGGCCATAGTTGATTTGTCGGAAACAGCAGGGCGATTGAGCTGGTTCGTGAAGGCACAACCAATATGGTAAGCGATAGTTTTCGTAGTTTAGGAATGCCTCTGGTAACTAGTAAACTGGCCGTAAAGGCTGCTACGACTGACAGAGCAAAGACTAGTTGAAGTATTAGCAGTACATGCTTAGTAACCAAGAAAATATGGCTTACACTGAACACTTACCGCTCTTCTGAATTGCCATTTGGAGAACTTGCCTGAAAGCTTCAAGTCCCGCACAATGACTATTACAGAAGCTGTGGTGATGAGAATGAGAAGGAGAGCTCCTTTTATCTGCTCTGTCCCTGTCCTACCTTGGCTGTAGGTAGGCCACCCTTGGGTCCTACTACTTCACCGACTTGGATGACCTGAAGGAGGTGAGTGTGGGTCAGTTACATCGTTTCGTTGTCAGCACCGGCTGGTTTGATGAGTAGGTTTTTAAAAAAATAACTGGCGCAACAGTCCAATTTGAACCATGACCTCGAGATGAGTTAGCATCATCTCATTTTCTAGATCGTGACGGTATGTCTTGTGCAGAGGTGTGTGATCAGCAACACGCTCAACCGAGATATTTACCCCATAAATGGGTACTCATTTAACAGCTGAGTGGGCTCATAGTCCGACACGTAAATCCCCTTTTTTATCGAAAACTACCGCATTCAGTACGAATCGAACCGGGGCCCAGTGCGTAGAAGGCGAACGTGCTAACCGTTGCGCCATCCGGACTATAAGTAGGGTTTTGGTGGTGGATTAATCCATGATGGTATCATAACTGATCCTTTGATGGTCTAAGTGTACCCTTTGTGTCAGAGGAGCCCTTTTAAACCTAACCATGCTAGTGGTTTAATGCTTCTGAACCCGATGAATTAAGCAGGCCAGTGACGGTTTTGACGTTTAGCACTCAACATAACAGTAGGTAAAACATCGAATCGATGTTTAGGCTTTTTATGTGTAATAAGTACTCCGGAAAATAAATAAATAATAAATAAATAACTGGCACAACAGTCCAATTTGAACCACGGCCTCGAGATGAGTTAGCATCATCTCATTTTCTAGATCGTGACGGTTTTTTGTGCAGAGGTATGTGATCAGCAACACGCTCAACCGAGTTATTTACCCCATAATGGGTACTCATTTAACAGCTGAGTGGGCTCATAGTCCGACACGTAAATCCCCGGAATCGAACCGGGGCCCAGTGCGTTGAAGGCGAACGTGCTAACCGTTGCGCCATCCGGACTACTCCGGAAAATGGTGTTAATAAAAAAACACCTTTCGGGTAGCAAAAATTAATCCATTTCGGTTTAAATATTACGTTTTAGAAAGCACCGATGGTTGTTGGAGCTCAATTGAACAAAAATTATTTTGCCGCCAAAGCTATAGCAGATTTTTCTTAAGTGCTATTGCAGTCAAGACAAACTCTTTCCTACGTAGAAAGTACTCCTCTTTTGGCAACAGTGAGGTTTGAACCCATGTCAGATATAACATCTGACATTAATCGAAGCATGCTGTTATTTGCATTCAAATATTTATCCGATCGGTGTTTTTTCGATTTATTTCAACAAAATGGGTGTCAATTCACCGTAAATGGCATTCATGAATTAAATATAATATACCCCGAAGGTGTATTGGATTCTGGACTCCGCACAGGCAAGATACAAAATAACGCCGTTAGGATAATAAAGTTGTGATAATCAACTATTTTACCATACCAACCGAACAGTAATAAAAATGTGCGAAATTCATTACTACACAGTTGCTATTTCCTACCAGCCTACCAGAAAAATACACAAATTATCATACTATAAGGCCCGTTTTCTCAATGTCCAGTTAAAATTTAAACTTGAGATAAAATTTGTTGTTGTTGTTGTTGTTTTCTCTGTAAAATTTGACAGATGGGTACGTTCAATATCTGTTTATTTTATTTATTTATTTATTTACGTTTGTTAATATAATACATACATTCAAGACAGTTATATTAAGTTAGAGTACAGACTCTTCGAGTCTTTGCTACTATGGTTTAATTGGTAGATACTTCAAATTTAGTTAGTCTAGTTACATAGTATAATAATAATTCAAGGAAAAATTTAAACAAAAAACCTTGCGTGTATATGGTTCTTATACTAACTTATATCTAACTTACTGTAAGCCTATATCTAACTTATTCTAAGCCTACTACTATCTTACTATCTAAAGTTTGAGATCAGATAACAGGTGACCCAAACTATATCTGTTTAACTGGACTTTAAATTTTAATCAGACATTGTGAAAACGAGCCTAACCCTGGGAAATCCACAAATTGACAGAATTGAATTTTACTATTAAAAACAACATCGATTTGAAATCCCCATTACAACGAACCACTTTCAAGCCAAGACGCCGAAATTTTATAATAAATTACAATAAATACATCGCTGTCAGCATTCTGTAATTAGAGCTCTCCAAATGTGGCCTTGAATTTATACCTTGGCCATTACACATCTTCTTATATCATACCGTAGTGATCCAAATTTTCTGATTGGTTCCATCGATCGTGTAATTTAACTTTTCGACCTTAACGTCAAATAGCAAAAATTCCTGCATATCATTGATATTAATTTTAGTATACGTTTTCCACACACTTGGTAGTACTACGAGTATAGGTATACGAGTACGAGTACTACTCGTATGTACGAGAAATATCTAAAGCTTTTTCGGTAAGATCAATCTCGTGATTAGGTAGATAGATACCATTACCCTTGCTATTGAGATTAATCATTCTGTCGATGCACATCTTAAGCGCAATGTTCCGGACTAGATTTTGGTTGTAAGATTTTTGACATGGATATGTCTTATAGCTGGGGGTCATCCTAAAAATTTGTCCATCACACGAAATGTCTGTTTTTCTACTCGGGGGTCAGAAGAGGAAACAAGCCCATTGAAAATTTTTCTTTTCTGGTTGTGCATGTCGTTTGAGTGAAGTGGTCATTGTGCATGGCTGTTGCTTGTAGATCCGCGCGGGCGGTGCGCTTGCGGGGATCCTGTGTGTACATCTTGGGATGTTGATTTGATAGCGATAAAGGTTGACGTTGTGGACGGCAAGAAATAACATAGTGTACGGGTGAACGGGCGGACTTTCAATGACCTTCAATTTCCGCCACTTCCCATTCATCATTTAATAAAATAGCCCGTGTTATACTATCTGAATCACTAGGGTCCCAGAAAAGGTAGCCAGTAGTCAGTTCGACTAACATTTGGACATGCGCAGACGCAATTTGAGAGAGTGTACATAGTTCCCGCCCCCCGAAGATGAGCGAGAGCGGATGAAGTTCATTCGAGCCAAATCGGGTGATCCAGCGACTGCGTTTGTGCATTTGCAATGGCGGCGATTTGAGGTCTGACTGGTCCACAATGTGGGCCCCCACCACACGTGCAATAAACATATAGAACAAAATGGCGGATTTATAGTAGACGAGTTAGAATCTCTCAAGTCCCGAAATAAAGAAATATTCCTCGCAGGATGTTATATGTTATGATTTATATTCAAAGGTGTGCAGAAGATCAAATCCCCCCTTCCGCAAAAATTCTTAAATGTTCAAAATGGCTGGAATCCAAACAAATAAAATAGCGCGCGTTGTACTACATATCTGAATCAATAGGGTCCCAGAAAAAGTAGCAAGTAGTCAGTTCGACTAACCTTTGGACATGCGCAGACGCAATTTTGAGAGTGTGTACATTACATAGTTCCCGCCCTCCGAAGATAGAGAGCGAGAGCCATCGCGGATGAAGTTCATTCTATCCAAATGGTTGTGCATTTGCAATGGCGGCTATTTGAGGTCTGACTGGCACACAATGTGGGCCCCCACCACACATGCAATAAACATATCATAAAACAAAATGGCGGATTCGTACTGCGCGAGTTAAAATCTCCCAAGCCCCGAAATAGAGAAATATTCGTCGCAGGATGTTATAGTTCCGGGTAGCTCATCGTGACATGATGTACATTCAGAGGTCTGCAGAAGATGAAATGCCCCCCCCCCCCCCTTCTGCAAAAATTCCAAAAATTTTCTTGTGCATTCTCTTTGTGCGTGTGTTGGAATGTTTTGTTTACTTTTGTTAGTTTCTCTTTCTGTTTGCCGGACACAATCGCATAGAGTCGCACGCGTTACTTGAGAAACGGATTGTGTGTGCCGGACCCGGACTGTTGATTAAAGGGGCGGGGTTTGGCGGATAGTGTGGGAGCGGTTTTGCAAAGATACACAAACACAATACACGTCCGATTGGGAAAAGATGGTGGGAAGCGTGATTGCGATTAGCAGAAACGTACTCAGAGAAATGTCGATAGGCTGCAGTCTGCAAACTGTACCGAACGGGTAGATGGAACAGGGTGCACGACAGGAGGTGAATATTGCACACACGCGATGCAAACGAAAACGAAACGATCCCGCGAGAGAAAGGAGCCTAAGCGGACAGGACAAAGCAAAGCAGAATTTATGACGAGTATCTACACTGCCACCAGGTACATGGGTACATGGATATGTCTTATGCCTACCGAAAGCGTGGGACGTGTTTTTTCGAATGATTTCATCCAGTATAACTATACTGGGATTTTTATAAAACTTACGTCGATATCTTCAACACAACAGGTTCCACGCAGTCGGTAGTCATAGACATATCCATGTTCCGATGTATCTGCATGCAGTGTATTTTAGATAAAATACTTTGTATCTTTTTTCATAAGAAATGTGCGAAACTGTTTTTGTTAAGTTTGACACTAAATGGAAAAGAACATTTGTTCAGATTTATACGGGTATACATACATATATGGGTTGTCTTGAGTGCTGTGCTATATTTTGCCATGTGTACTAGGATAAATTAGCAAAAACTAATTTTAAGGGGGCTCAACTAAGTTTTCTAATTAGTCTGCTAACTCAGTTACCTTAAATGTACATCCCCTTATTTGTTGCTTCATTCAATCTTTCATTGTAACAATACATATGACTCTTCTAAGTCATTATCGCATGTATGTATGATGCAACGGGGGTGGTCTACAACTCAGGATTCATGGAATCATATTCAACCATGTATTTAGTCCTTGACCCACCTCCTCAAAGAAGATAAATGTAGGATCACTCCTCCTGCGGTGCGTTGTTATAAACGGCTTGTTGTCCAATGAGATTTGATACAGTTATGAGTATATTGGAAGAGGTTTCAACTTTGCAGAGCTTCTAGCTTTGAAGAGGTTCTACCATTAGTCATGGTCATGAAATACGAGTGCTATTCAAGCGTACGTCTAAATTGATAAAAAGTGTGTGTGTGATTTGGCCAGCTTAGAGTGTGCTGCTTTTAAGCTTTCCTTGATGAAAGTTCTCTCGAGAGTGTTTCGATGTTTCTTCACGTTTGGTAGACCCGTCTTGATTTTCACTCTGTGTGACTTTGGTGTTACTTTGTATTTGAGACACAATTTTAAGAATTTTATGTTTTGGTTTAATGCAGCGATCTGTTTGCTAATAGGAGACGAAAAATTTATGAATGAAGTCATTGTGGAACAAGCACTGACGAAGGGCGCAAGTTGCACCCGAAACACGTGTCTGTGGCAATAAAAATAAATCTACAGTATAAAGGGAACAACAGTATTTTTATTGAAAAACATTTAATGAACTGCAGAAAACAAAGGAACTAGCCCAGCCACAATATTCGACAACAATAAAAGTTTAAAAATAATTACTTATCAATTACACGAATATAATAATTTCTTCCCATGCTCTGGAAACAATCATCTTCGTTCTTCTTAATTTGTACAAAAGCTAACATTTTCAAGATCATCCAACAGAGGCAAATACGTAACAAGAGTATGTGCTTAATTATTTGTTTTCATAAATCTAATGAATATTTATCACTGTGTCGTAGTCGGGGCATTCACACTGTTTCGGCGAAAAAGAAAAATGTTTATTTCAACTGATTGTGAAGAATGGTCGTCAATTTGTTTCAATCGTTTCTTTATTTTTTTTTACTTTGATTGGCTTTTATGTAAGATTTGGTCATTATTTGCTACGTTCTCACTTTGAAAGATGAAGGTCAAATGTGGGTTCCTATGAAATCACCTTATTTTCATTATTTTATGTCTCGTATACTTCCCCATTGGTAATGTTGAAAACTTTGTTTATTGTTGCTATTGTTAGTTTTTTACCACATTCGGAAAAATCGAAAGAGTATCATTTGCTTTAGAAATCTTAGACAAGAATGTTGCTATTGATTATTCTTAACAAGGATGTATTTATTGTCCTGAATCTTGGTCGGAAATGTCCTTGAACAGTGCTGTAATTGGATTAAGGAATACTGTGGTGCTTTTAGTGAGATTGGATGTCTTGGAGGATTTCGGTAGGTGACCGGTAACCTTGGTTGACATAATAACAGAAATATTTAGAAGAGACTTCCTTCATGCTCGTATAGTCTGTCGGTCAGTATTGCAAGTCATCCGGACGATACTGTATTTCATAAGTCAAAACACAACAAAGAAATAGAATTAATAAATAATGATCTGAAGTATTTATCATGTCGAGGAATATTGACAGATACAGATTGATACATGTAACCATGTCAGAAGGCTAAAAATCTAGCCATTATATTCTAGATAAATTGATACGAAAATATCCTCCCATATCTCTCGAGATAAATTACCGATAAAAAAGGGAGAAAAAGTCCTTTCATCTAAATATTGTTGTTGTTAATTGTCTTAACCCCTCCTGGGGCATGGGCGCGTCAACATTTCTTGCATTACTATGCCTTGTTGACGTTTCAATAACACATAGATTTTCTGACGAACTTGGAGCGCTGTGGGAGTTCCAATAATACACACTGACAGTTTTTATTGATGCGCCGGAGATCAAACCCATGTTCTTTAGATAAAGCATCGTATAGTGGTGACCAAAACTTCACGGCTACCGAGTGTGACTGTTTTTGATCTAAACAGTACAGTTTAAATATGTAGGTATGTATGGACATACTTATACAAGGTGTCCGGAAATTGGCATTTAAACGCACTGCCAGTATGCCACGTGATTTTCCATGCAATTTCCAGTAAAAAATATTGAGAAACATTTTGTCAAACTTTTAACGCTTTATCTAGTACAGGCATGTACATTTTATTATCTAGAAAACTAGTTCGCTCAAACGCGTAAACAAAAAGTCGATCGCAGCCGATACGTTACTCTAAAACACAAAATGATTTGGTGGAAATCAGACTAGCGGTTTAATTGTTATAAATTTGTAAAGTCAAAATTGTTGTTTTGCTCCGAAAAAAAAAATATTTCTTCCATCATAATTTTGTTAGATTTTTACACACATAACGTACTTGTAATGCCTCAAAAATTAATTCTCTATCTTAGTATGATTAAATCGTGTTAACATCATTTCATCCTAATATGTTAATTTCTGGTAGTTATAGCCCTTTGAATGTAAGAAAACATTCCACTTTGCATTGTCGAGCACTACGCCGATTTTACATTACTAAAAGTGCAACAAGTGGAAAACTACGCAAACTAGACTCTCAAAAAACACCTAATCTCAACTTATACCTTATCCTTATTTTATTAAATTAATTCCATAAAAATTAGAGGAATAGTTTGTTGGTTTTAGTTCTTGTTGCGACCCACGGCTTTGTCGAACCGTCGCCACTGGAACAAACCAGTGATCAGAGTGCCTGGTAGGCATCGATCCCCACTATTTGTATGCTCCTCAGCCCGTATGGGGGTTCTTAAGGGGGGGTCAAAATGGTGTCAAAAATACGAAATTCCTTATATTTTAGAAGTTATGGCCACAAAACATGGAGCATTCATCCCCACTATTTGGATGCTCCTCAGCTCTTTCCCTCCCTATCCCCTTCTCCCTTCTCTATGTAAGATTCGTTCAAAAAGAGCGATACAAAATCGTATCGCACAAAAAGATTCGTTCAAAAAGAGCGACACGAAATCAACTCCCACAAAAAGATTCGTTCAAAAAGTGCGATACAAAATCGAACCGCACAAAAAGATTCGTTCAAAAAGAGCGACGCAAAATCGACTCGCACAAAAAGATTCGTTCAAAAAGAGCGACGCAAAATCGACTCGCACAAAAAGATTCGTTCAAAAAGAGTCAAAAGAGTCAAAATAGCCCGCCCCGGATTGGCTGCCCCGTTTTCATGGGAAATAGTGGTCCGATCGGGCTGGCTCGAACTAAAGGGTATTGGGGGATCGCTAACTCCGAATCTGGGGTCAAAAAAGAGAAAAAAAAATGGGGTCGCCCATCCCAGGCTGGCAGCCCCGTTTTCATGGGAAATAGTGGTCCGATCAGGCTGGCTCGAACTAAAGGGTATTGGGGGCTCGCTAACTCCGAATCTGGGGTCAAAAAAGAGAAAAAAAAATTGGGGTCGCCCATTCCAGACTGGCAGCCCCGCTTTTATGGGAAATAGTGGTCCGATCGGGCTGGCTCGAACTAAAGGGCATTGGGGGGTCGCCAACTCCGAATCTGGGGTCAAAAAAGAGAAAAAAAAAGTTGGGGTCGCCCATCTACGACTTTTATTGAATATGTTATTAACCAAGTTTCAGACTCTTTGCATGACTCTTTTTGAACGACTCATTGGAAAGAGTGAGAGCTTATGTGCTGGCACAGTGAAAAGGGTCATTATACCCATCACCACAACAGCAACAGATAAACCTTTATAATGCAATGGTGTATGGATTTTGGGTTTTCGGTGTCCCAAATCCTGTATTTTTTTCTTCTTCTTCTTGACATACCCATTTAAATCAAATGGCTTCATTGCATTTTCTCTGTTGACCTGTTGAGTTGGGTCATTTAAATCTGCAATGGATGTCGTAAAAATAATGGAAAAATTATTGATAAATAGCAATTTATTTGCCTTTTCAATTCTTTATGCCTTTCAATAGGCCCTCTCCCCCATTTATCTGATTATTTATTACTAGATTATAAAATCCGAATTATTGTTTCATTCAGTTCTAATTAAATGTCACTTTTTTCTTGCAGATGTCACCGATGAATTTGTATGGGAAGTTTGAACCTAGTATTGCCGAGTATTGATTCCATATTAAGAAGGAAGTTAAATGGTATTACAATTTATTTAATTTATTTCTCTTGTGAAATTTCGCCTCAATCCAGAAACTGAAATTTCGCTTGTCGAAAAACTAATTCAAAAAAGTATAGGTCTTATTATACTCAGTTTTCGACTTTTTTTTAGTAAAAAAAAAACACAATTTGTCGCAAAATCGGCTAAATTGTAATGTTACGAAAGCGTCCTTCTAGCATAGGTGCGATGATGATTTGATAAACCTTACTGAACATAAATGTCAAAAAATTATCAAATATCAGAGCACACATTAACGGTTGTCCCAGTTGGAAGCTCTATCACTCCTAAATAAGTAGTTCGCCGAGTTACTCTGATCACTCTGTATTCTGTGTGCAAATATAACCCGGAATTTTGTTTTAATTTTTAAAATCCTTATTTATTCTTAAAAATTTATTTCATCGCCTTCGAAGTAATTCGCCTCGGCTGCAATGCACTTATGCCAGCGAATTTTCCATTCATCGAAACACTTTTAAAAGTCCTGTGTCGGTATGGCCGTCAGCACCTTCTTCGATTCGGCTTGAATCTCTTCCATCGTGTCAAAAGGGTGTCCCCGGAGCGTTTTTGTTTAATTTGGCTGAATTGCCAGAAGTCACATGGAGCTTAATCAGGCGAATACTGCGGTTGCGGAACAATATGGGTGGGATTTTTGGCGAAATGGTCACGAATAACGAGTGCATCAATGCGACGCTGCTATTCCAAAAAATTGAGGGTTTTTGGAACAAAACGAGATTTGACTTTTTTGAGGCACAAAACTGACTTCAAAATGGAGTTGACTGATCATTTGGAGCGCCAACGATATCAGCAAGCTCTCTAGTTGTCAATCGACGATTTTGGACAACCATTTCCTTACTGTTTGTCAGTTGATATTCTTGGTCGTCTTTGATGTGGTTCGTCTTCAACGCCCTCACGACCCTCTTTGAACATTTTGTGCCATTCGTATACTTGTGTTTTAGACATAGCCTGTTCCCCGAAGGCTTTTTGTAACAATCTGAGCGTTTCCGCAGCAGAAATATCATTTCTAACACAAAATTTAATCGAATTTCTTTGTTGAATATTTTCTGACACGGTAAAAATCGAAAAAGTTAATTTTGGTTGTTTACGAAAACGAGCGTCACTCTTCAACTAATCAAGATATTAACCTAAAATTTGACACAGATGGCAGTAACAGTCCTACCAACTTAAAAATAAAAAGATTTGGGCCCAACGAAATGCCCACGCAGTTTAAATTAAAAATTCCGGGTTATATTTGTACACAGTAGTATATTGGGCTCTCTCATTCAAATCATTTAATAGATGCCTTCACGTTGTTCCTTTTTGGTTTTCTACTTTACATGTGTGTTTAACCTGTATGGATTGCATCAAAATAAATGAAATGTCTATCCACGGACATGAATACGAGTATGTATTCAAGAATATTAAAAGCTACTGAATATTTCGGAAATTGGCTGCCATTTTCCTAGCTGTGTGGGAAATTAAAATTTTCTTTATGGCATCATAAGTGCTCCCCAGAATACGCTACACAGTTTTATCGTCAATAAAATCGAAATCTTCTCATTGAATGCCATCTTTATGCGGATGATGGTGACATTATGTTGACATTGGGTCGTAAAAATCCGAAATGTAATTGTCAAAGCTTACGGGATCACCCTTTGATACACAAGCATAGCGTTGGCAGATGGGATATTAAGGTAAAGGATGAAGGGAGAAACGAGTGATCGGAAAATGCCACTGTGTTTTCTGCTTAAACTTCCAAAGGATATAATTGCTGAGGGGAAAACAGTTGATAGGAGGCTTGTTCCTAAACCCTGTATATCGTTTTTTTTAGTACCGGTTCTCTTAAAGTGGAAATGCCCTTTGGGATTTCCCAGAGTAAATTTCTGTTGACTAGTAACGTCTAAAGCGGAAATGCCTTTCGGATTTTTCAAAGTGCGATTCCGTGGATTAGTGCTATTATCTCAAGTGGAAATGCACCCATCTTCAAGGGGTCAAGTTTATTTTAGACCCTTGAAAGGTGGCTAAGGTACAGGTGTACCTTCATACATTTTCTTTGAAAAAAAAAATGAAGAAAGAAGTAAAAGAAGAAGAAGTTTTGTTGAATGTTAATTTTTATTTATTGCAAAACAAGGTTAATATAATATAATAAAAGAGAATAATAATTTTTAATAGATCTTCTTCGCAATTAATGCATGTTGTGTTGGGCTTTCGAGTGTTCATTGCAAACAGGTCTTACGCAAACAACGCAAGACTTTCTGGTTTTATGCTGCTTTCGCTTTAAGTTTCTACAAAAATAACAACTTCCAACGACGGGATGGACCTCGCGACTTCCACGGAGGCAACCGCTACTTCTGGTACATATACAATTTGTCGTCCAAGCACCATTTCCATGGCACCTCGTAAAAAATGGGTTTTTTACCAGCTGTCGACAGGAGGTTTGTATAGGTCTCCTAGGTCCAATACAGTTAGTTCGCCAACGTTCCCTTGTCGAGGGCCATCTATTGGCTTTCCGGTGTAAAGCTGACCCTGAAATGGGTAGGTGGTCGACGAATCACACTCCTAAAGAATCTTGATAGCATACGTTGCGCGCTTCGATGTAATATATTGTGTAAATTTCGTATGGCCTCTATACGAAAATAATTGCTCGGTAAGAATGATACACTCATATGGCTTGTAGGCTTTTTCCAAATAACTATTAAGTATGGTCCAAACGTCTCGTATAGGGGCGTGACCCGAAGATGCCCGTGGGGACGGAGCCTAAGGTAGCTTAATTGACCGTGAAGGTCGGGCTGTGTCATCTGGCGAAGAAAAAGGCTCCTCAACGAGCTAAGCAACGGCCTATGCTTGCTGTAGCTCAGTTTGGGAGACGTTCGCCGCTCGTTGCCCCTGTCCTTTAAGAGAGGGAGAGGGAGGTAAAAATGGGGAATAAAAAAAATGAGGCGATAAGGATGGAATGGTTGGCAGGTGGCTCGCTTGCCCTCGCGCTCGTATTGGGGTCCAGGTGTAATGGGACCCTCGGCCTCTGGTTTCGTACCACCAACAGATCCTTACTCATCAGGTGCTGCTTCGTTCTGCCGGTGGAAGCAGCACTACCAGACCATAATATGGTTCATTACAGGCGGCTTTATCGGTTTTCATTTGTTCCGTACGTGTATTCTCGTTGTTGAACCGGACGAATCTTAGAATCATATTGAAGCTATCTCGAGAAGTAGCTGCTCGAATAAGTGACAATCTATCGACTTTCCAGATATCGTCCAAATTTAATTTGTTGTCCCTGTACACGCCAGCCGCAGTTAGTATTCCTAGGAACGTATGGAACTCTGCTTCTGTAAATTGCTTGAACAGTTTCGATGTTGGACGTTTGGAAGAATCAGGAAACTTTTGAATCAATTCATTGTTGTAAGGTTCACAAACTCTCCTGCCATTCCGATTTGATTCACGCAGAATAATGTCGCACATTTTCGAGGTAATGATTGGCTTGAATACTTCTTTTGGGATATAAAGATTACTAATTGTCGCAGGTTCACCTCTTAATCGTAAAATGTTACGATCGGGGGTGTGCCCTTGGTAACGGGTCACTGTGTCATTGGGCTCCATCCTTCGCAATTGAATTGAAACGTTACCCAGTTTTTCAGGCACAGGCTCATCCTCAGTGCTCTCGGCTGAATCGTACGGCTCTTCCTGCTCGATCACTGCCTCCTGCTCAATGTCGGACTCTTCTCCAGATAAACTAACAACATCTGGCACATAATCTTCGTCATCTGATGCAACGTATGGTTCGTCTTCAAGATCACATTCATCAATGATTTCTCTAATTTCGTCCGACGCACATCTGTAAATAAATTGAGCAATTAAATGCTTCATCTATGCAATACTGGCTTATTGTAGATTTATAATACATAAATACTAACCTATAATTTCGTTTCCTTATATTTCCTACTAGGACCAGCTTCACAGTATCTCTCTCTCTCTCTCTTTCTCTCTCTCTCTCTGTTTCTCTTTCTCTCTCTCTCTCTCTCTCTCTTTCCTTGGTCCAGTTGGTCCTCTGTTGATCGGCGCAGAACACAAAATCAGATCGACCATTTTGCCATTAGTAAAAGATTCAAGAGTTGCCTCCTGGACGTGCGAAACAAGAAGGGTGCCGATATTGGGATGGGAAGAGACCATTATCTTATGATCGCTAATGTTCGATTGCGTATTGCAGCCGTGCGCCGCCCCAGCGACGAAAGATCCAGGCCCCGCAAATTCAACACCGCTCGACTAAAAAATCCAGCTGTCTTACAACAATATAATGACCATCTTGCGCAAAAAGCGGCTGAGATAACTAGTCACCCAAATAGTGACATAAACGAAAACTGGGATGCCATAAAAAATGCGTACATTGATAGCGCAAATACCATCCTTGGCCCAAACCCGGATTGCCGGAATAAGCCCTGGATGTCCGACACTTCATGGCAGCGGATTGTTGAAAGAAAGGAGCTGAAAGTTCGTTTGGCTGCAGCATCAGACGACAATCGAAGCAGCATCGAACTCCTTTACCGTCAGAAAGCTCGAGAAGTTCAGCGTAGTGTGCAACGCGATAAAAGAGTTTATGCCAATTCTCTTTTAGCGTCAGCAGAAGAAGCCGCTAGAAGTAACAACTTAAACGCCGTATACGGTGTCATCAAGGAGTTTACAGGTGGTCGTAGCTCCTGCCAACATCCGGTGAAAGATAGTGATGGAAAGCTACTTATCTTGGAAGAAGATCAAATGAGGCGGTGGAAAGAACACTTCGCCGCGGTCTTGAACCGTGTAACCTCTGGTGAAGTTCCCCCTCATATAGATAATTTAGCTAACCATCAAAATGTGCGTATACGGTCCACTGCCGCGACTAAAGAGGAAATAGTCACTGCAATTATTGCACTAAAACGAGGAAAGGCCGCCGGACTTGACGGCATCCCTGCCGAACTTTATCAAGCAGCGCCAAGCGTAACTGCCGATTTGCTGCACCCACTTGTTGATAAAGCGTGGAATACAGAGACCTTTCCCACTGAGTGGAAGGAAGGTTTGATCATCAAACTTCCAAAGAAGGGCAGCCTCACAGACTGTAATAATTGGAGAGGCATTTGTGTGCTTCCTGCCGTTGCCAAGATAATAGCTAAAATCGTCCTGGAAAGACTAAAGGCCCACTTAGAAAGCACAATTGATGAAGAGCAGGCTGGCTTTCGATCCGGATTCTCCTGTGTCGATCACATTAACACCTTGCGAATCATCATCGAGCAATGCGCTGAATACGATTCTCCGCTTCACTTGCTTTTCATCGATTTCGAAAAGGCTTTCGATAGTGTGAACCGGGATTCTATATGGGCGGCCTTGCGCAGGAGAGGCATCCCTGAGAAGCTTGTGGCTATTATTAAGGCAACCTATGACGGCGCGAAATGTCGCGTTCTGCATAAAGGTAAGGTGTCGGGGGACTTTGAGATTCGCAGTGGAGTTCGGCAGGGGTGCATCCTCTCACCGATCCTATTCCTCATTGTGATCGGCGATGTGTTGCATGCAGCCCTATCCGGACTCGACAGAGGAATTCAATGGACTTTGACATCTTATCTACAACATCTTGACTACGCTGACGACATATGCCTACTCTCCCACAAAATCATGGATCTGTCCGCAATGGCGTTAGATCTCGAGAGGGAGGCAAGCAAGGTTGGGCTAAAGATTAATACCAACAAGACCAAGGTTCTTAGCCCACCGTTGCGAAAAAGAAATCCGACACCTATTGCCATCAATATTAATGGGCAGCCTGTGGAGAAGGTGGACAACTTCGTCTACCTGGGTAGCATTGTTGCCGAAAATGGTGGTACGGAGCAGGACATCGCTCGTCGTATCAACCAGGCTAAACGCGCATACGGCATGCTGTCCAAAATCTGGCAGGGCAGTTATCTCAGCATCAAGACCAAGCTGGGCCTGTTTCGCTCCCTGGTACTGTCAGTGCTTTTATATGGGAGCAGTACATGGAAAGTTTCCGTAGGAGTTACCAGAAAGCTGCAAGTTTTCGTCAACTCATGTCTTCGTCGAATTTTAAGAATTTTCTGGCCCGAAACAATATCAAATGAAGAGCTAAGTCGGCGTACGGGTCAGATGCCAATCGACGAATTGATACGCAGGCGAAAATGGCAGTGGATAGGTCACACATTGCGGAAGAGTGATAACTGCATTGCTTTGCATGCCATGAAATGGAACCCCATTTCCAACCAAGGCCGACCAAGAGGGGGTCCTCGAATCACATGGCGTCGATCTGTGGCAAAGGAGTGTCACGTACTGGGTAAGTCGTTTGGGGAGTTGCGCCCCATTGCCCAGAACAGAGTACGATGGCGCGCAGGAGTAGTTGACGCGCTATGCCCCGCTAGGGGTTAAGGCAAAATAGTATCTCTTTCGTTCCTGTTAAAGGCATAGTGCATTAACCACGCCTTCTTGCCACCCCGTCCTGTTCATCGCCATCGCTCTTAGCTCACTCCACGACTTGCCTATTGAGACACCCTCACTCTTAACTGATCTTCTCCATGTGTTACTTGGTCGTCCAACACGGCGACATGCGTTGGTTTGCTGTGGGTTCCAATCGAGGGCCGCTTGAGCAATGTTGTTCGCCCCTTTTCGGAGAGTGTGACCTATCCATTGCCACTTTCGCCTTTTAATGGAAGTGTCTATCTTGTCCTGACCATTAATAGTAAGGAGGTCGTCACAATCTGCCCTTTAATTTGTTTTATGCCAAAAAATATGTTGCTGCATATTTTTCCTGGTAAAAAATCATTCAAAACCTGTGTAATTAGTGTAGTAAAATCCTACTTCATAGACATCCTTATACTAATTATGTTATTGGTTTTATTGGATTTTTCTGCATATTTTTGCAGGTAGCCGACATATAATAATACGAGAAAACGAAAATCCCAAAAAATAGTGTAGTAGACTATTTCTAGACAGCACATGTTATGCGTCTATCGTTGAAATGCATACACACAGTGAAGTTTTTCATACAAAATGCACCAAGGCTCACCTGTACCTTAGCCGCCTGGTGGCGTTGCGAAACTCTGCCGCTGGAGGAGGGTTAACATAATATAAGAAACTCAACGAAATTTAACATATTCACATTTTTATTCGTAACCTTACTGTGCAATTTCCCTCATCCACTTTCGTAAAACCATAATGTTACATTAATTCTGGAAAATGATCCTGACTAATAACTTTTTGCTTGGAACTTTACCAACTTTATAGAAAAGACGTTATCTGCAACATACATAGCAAGTGAACAAGACAAGAACAACCAGGCCGAAGCGAAGCTTCGGCCCGGAGTCCGAAGCGTATATACCCTAGACTTGTACAGACCTAGTGGTGATACCAAAAGTCCCAATTGCCAACGACCATATGCATTAAAAGTGGGTCTCTTATATGGCCAGTTCATAGGGGAGGTTGGCCATTCTCAAAATCAATTAGCTAACCCATTCTACAAATATTTATCCGATTTTTCAAGTCGTTAGCTTCATTCTATCGAAAATTAACGCTTATTTGAAGTTTCACTTGTAGGGGAGGTAGGGGTTCCTTGAGTCGGATCTTGCCCAGCATTTCCATCAACCAATTAGATCCCCCGACAAACATTTAAACAAAATTTCAAGTCTCTAGCTTCATTCTATCGAAAGTTATCGCTTATTTGAAGTTTCTTTTGTAGGGGAAGTAGGGGTTTCGATGGTCGGATTTTACGTATTTTCAACATTAGTCGACTGGATCATACTACAAACATTTGACCAAAATTTCAAGTCGCTAGCTTTATTTTGTCGTAAGTTATCGCTTATTTTAAGTTTCATTTCTAGGGGAGGTAGGGGTTCCTTAGGTCGGATCTTACCCATCTTTAATGCCAACTAACTAAATCTCACTTTCAACATTATACCAAAATTTCAAGTTGCTGGCTTTATTCTATCAAAAGTTATCGCTTATTTGAAGTTTCATTTGTAGGGGAGGTGGGGGTTCCTTGAGTCGGATCTTGCCCATTTTCAATACCAACAAAGCAGGTCTTATTAGCAACATTCTTTCAAATTTTCAACTTGCTAGTATCATTTTTTCGAAAGTTATCGTAATTAAAGGAATATTTAATTTTTGGAAATTTGTAGGGGAGGTAGGCGTTCCTTTGATCTGAGTATGCCCAACTTACAAAATCTTAAGCAGCTTCTCACTTCAAGGTTACACGCCAAAAATCAGGTGTCTACGTCAATTGGTTCAGGAGTTATAGACAAAAAACCTGAAAAGTAGGGTAGTACGGGGTTATTTGTAAGAAAATTACCGTTAATTTTCAACTTATCAGTTTTATTTTCCCAGGAGAGTATGAGATTACCCTCATGAGTAATCTACCAAAGCTAGAGCTTTTCATGTTTCTTTAATCGGGAGTTATATATACATTTATGTATTTTACACATGTAGGGGAGGTAGGCGTTCTCTTGTCCTGATCATGCCCATTTTCAATACCATCCAACTAGATCACACTTCCAACATTTGACCAAAATTTCAAGGCTCTAGCTTCATTCTATCGAAAGTTATCGTGCGAACGGACAGACAGACGGACAGACAGACAGACAGACAGACAGACAGACGGACGGACAGACAGACATGGCTAAATCGAATCAGGAGGTGACCCTGATCATTTATATATATACATTGCTATACCTCCGGAGCCTCCTTTAAGGTGTTACATATTTCCGTCGTGACAAAAACAATATACCCTATACTATAAGTCTAGGGTATAAAAAGCCTTCAGCAACGTTCTCTCCCAGGATATTTATTTTCCCCATGACACACGCTACGATAAGGAGAGTTGAATCGTCGACAAAGTGAATACCTCGAGAAAAGAACGTCAAAAGTGCAATCAGCTTTTTTTCTTCTTCACTTCATTTGACAATACATACTTTGAAATTTTCCACCCTTCAGTCCGAAGAAATTCAAAGTGAAAACCTGATAACCTCTATGATGAGATGACGCTGCAAGACCTCAGGCGTAGCAGATGACATCCGCGTATTTGCGAATGAATGCTGGCAACAGGAAAAAGGTGGTGCTGCAAAGAGTAATGTGTTTGGTGGACTGCATCGTCCTCTGCAACTCTTGGATATAAAATCCTTGTGCATTTTGAGTGTTTCACAATGACAGCGAAATCCTAGAATGAATGCGGTTTTTGTCTGTCAGAACGTTTGCTATAAGAAGATTGATAAAGTGCAGTAAAACTTCTTGATAAATGTAAAAGTGTAGTTCAATTACATTTCATATGAAGAAATCCTATAGTTTTTTATTTCGAAATAACTCTCTTTAAAATATCGATTTGGATATTTAGTTCTTGATTCTATTTTTAAGTTTATCAAGTATAAACGAGGCCGATTTTAACATGAGAATGTTTATTGGGGGGCCATTAAAAAGCGACTAAAAAAGCTGCCAGAAATCCGACCAAAAAAGCGATCAGGGAAGTGATATGGTTCTGAAGGAGATTCGCAAGCACGTACGAGAATGAGACATTGGATTTATAGGTAGGGTGGAGTGGGGGTATGTTTGTAATTGATGTGATATAGTGTGTTTGAAGGGTATTGTAGAGGGCAGGGGGATGAAAATATATACCATACAGTTAAATGTCTGATATGCATCCTGTGCAATGTTTTTGTTCTTGATAATTGCTATAAAGGTGGAACAATTATGGCTAGGTGATGGTGGCTGGACGTTGATGGCCGAGTGTCATGAGGTGAATGCATTAGACTACTGTTAATGACATTTTAAGCTTCCTGGTGAAGAGAAAAGGACCTTCTTGGGCATGAAATTAAGCCGCGCCAATGTGGATATCTTCCGAATAGGGGTAGTGCGACTGGATTGCTGTTGATGTCATTTTAATTCCTTTGGTCAGGATAGAAGGACTTTCTTGGACATGAAGTGAAACCAAGCCGAGTATGTTAACAGTACATTAACATTGCGTTAACAGTATGTTAGTAGTACATTAGCAGTCCATTCACAGTGGATTATCAGTACATCACTGGTATCTGAACAGCGCCTTAGCATTATATCAGCAGTACATTAACAGTGTGTTAATAGTACATTAACAGTGCATTGACAGTACATTAGGAGCCATTCATAAAATATAATACGTCACGCAATTTTTACCAATTTTTGGAGGTGTCACCCTCTTACGTCGCGTCACATTTTTCACTTTTCAATTCCTTTATGATAAAAATGTAAACCAAACTTAATCATGTTCTATGCTTCTAAATTCGTAAGACTCATTTAACAAAAAGTTCTTTATTATTTTTATTATTTTAAACAGTTGACATCCAAGATTAGGTCAAGGGGCTGCCATGATACAAACAGCACACTTAGACCTCCCATGGGTCCATTGTGATACCACCAATAACAGTAACAATACACCTAAAACCTAGGCTCCGAACCAGCCTGTGCTGGCAATGTAACGATTGAGCTGTAATACGCTCATATCCTTGAGGTCTTCCAGGTCATAGTAAAACCAGGAGCCCAGGTTGGTGACATCCAACGAATGCTATTGTATTTTAAATGAAGTTTCACTGTTAATGATGATCTTAGTGACACCCCTCTTCAATGTTGGCAAAGCCGGGCATTGACAGAGAAGGTGGAGGCTGCTTTCCTCGTTGACGTTCGTTGGTTGAACTTTCAACTTTGATCCGATGAGATCGCTTACGAGAACTGGATTAAAACCGGTCTGCCGTTTTGTATGAGAATGGTCTGAAATCCAGTGAATCGAAAGCGGCTATTGTGTACATATACGCAGTACACAATTGTACACTACTGCACTTGTTGCATTTCGCGAATAAGTCGAAATGATATAATATATGTGAATACCTTCGATAAGCGTTAACGTTAACCATATCATTTCAAAACTTCTCCCTGTAAGAAAAATTCATGGTTTAGCTACAGTAGAATACTATAAAGCAATTAAGGCGTGTATTGTACGAGTGTGTAGATGGAAATCAAAGACAGAATTCGTGGTTAACCACACACAGACTCGCATCTACTCAAAAGATATCTGCATCTTCATTGAGCTCCTTGTTGAAATGTCTCAGCTCAGATAAAATCACACCAAATTGAAATTACTATCTTGATTTCATACGTATTAGACCACGAGAAAAAAAGAACTCTATAAAAATGTATTGAAAGCGACTGTGGGAAAATGTGCAGACTGGCGTCAGACAGGGAGACAAGCTCGCGGTTCGTGGATCGATACACAAGACAGTCGCGGATCAATAACAATAAACTGACAAAATTTTATGAAAAGATATAATACTACTACTCCGATTACAATAAATTGAAATTATGGACAGTATTTATCGGATTGGACTCATGTGAAACATTAGGCGCGTTTTTTAACAGCCATGAAGAGCAGAGCCGGCTAACACCACACAGTTACACTAATAATTTGATCTGTTCTGGACAGAAGGTTAGTGCAAAAATGCTACTCCGTTAGCATTTTCACGTTTTGAAATGCAGGCGGCACAGGTGTCGAAGTTTTCGGGCAGTTTCAAGTTTGGGAAGCATTAGAAATTAAATTCCTGTCAATAAAATGTGACGTCTCCTTTCCAAGAAATTAGCATTTTTTAGTATTCACTCCACTTGCGATGTCCTGCAAAATCCAAGTGCGATTTAAATGTTTCAGTGAAAATTGAACTCTGCATTCAATTTTATTCTCCAATTTTAGCTGGATTTCTAAGGAAAATGTTTTTCGATTAAAAAACTAATGAATAACTTATTCACCAGTACGCTATGCCGGTCAAACATAAAAGTTTTTCAATTTTGTCGTATCTCTGCATTTCCCAAGAAACTAACTATATCGCCTAGATTACAGATAGTTTCGTCTGGCTTCTTGATACATATAGCGTAATGTTCAAACTTTTCACAATATACGAAATTCGACCTTTATTGACGCAACTTCCGATTAATATCTGTTAGTTCGGCTGTCAGTACTTTTGGATAACTTTGCCAACTATCGTTACTTTCAGGCAACAGTTTAACTTTTGAATAAATAGCACGTGAACACATAGTTTGCATAGCACCTTATAATCCGAACAACCTTTTGTGGGGTGAAAATTTGAAGGATCAACTTTTGTTGCAGAATGTTATTCGAGATAACTACAAGTTGAAAGTTGCCGACTTCGCTATTTTATGTGGTTTATTTTGTAATATGTTTGGAGAGTAAGATGCCAGAAAGTCTGTCGATTTTTTACTGAAAAATTAATGTTAGACAAGAGGCGCATTTTTTTTTAACAGTTCATCTCAGCAGAGCAGATCAAAAATTACACGCGGTACGCTAACAAAATTGTTCTGTATAGACAAGGTTGTTGTGCTCTTGATCTGAATTGTTGAAAAAAAGCGCCTAATATAAACTTTGTTATGAAAGGTCTTAGTGGAGAAAGTGCTATTATGTTATAGCATCGAAAACTAGTGACAAAATAGAAAACAAACCCAAAAAAAACATAAATGAAGACCAGATACCGAAGCTTCGCTTCGGAGTCAACAGCGCATATACCCTAAACTTGTACAGACTTAGTGGTGATACCAAAAGTACCAATTGGCAACGACCACTTGCATTAAAATTGAGTTTCCTATATAGTCAGCTTGAACTGTGTGTGTCGATCCAATGAGAAGTTTCCTCATTCATCCATTGGGAATTTGTATATGTAAATTTGAACTAACGTCTTCGCCAACCTCCCCTTGGCGGTAATTTTTTAGGATCTTGCCCATTTGCGAAAACAACTAACTAACCCACACTACAAATATTTGCCGTATTGTTAAAGTCGTTAGCATCATTGTATCGAAAGTTATCGCTTCTTGGAAGTTTCATTTGTAGTGGAGATAAGGGTTCCTTTGGGCGCATCTTGCGCATTTTCCATACCAACCAACTATATCTTACCTCAAACATTTGACTAAAATTTCAGGTCACTAGCTTAATTAATTAAATTAGTTCATTAATCGTAACTTGTCGCTTATTTTAAGTTTCATATATAGGGGAGGTAGGGGTTCGTTTAGTCTGATCTCCGATCTTGCACATTTTCAATAGCAACTAACTAGATCCAACTTCAAAAATTTGAACCTTCAAAATGTTCATTCTGTCTAAACTTTTCGGTCAATACAAGTTTAATTTATAGGGGAGGTCGGGGTTGCCGACAAACTAAATCCTACTACAAACATTTAACCAAAATTCAAGCCGCTAGCTTCATGTTATCGAAAGTTGTCTTGTTAGACAATGGACAGACAGACAAACATTGCTAAGTCGAATCAGTGACCCTTTGATCATTTATATATACGAGTATACTATACATTGCCGTAGCGACAGAGGCTCGTTTAAGGTGTTACATATGTCATTATTCGTCCTGTCAAAAATAATATTCCATTTATGCTTTATAAGGTTTAGTGTATACCAAACGAGACCGAAGCGAAATTTCGGTCCCGAGTCGAAGTGTATACAGTGTACGCTCTCATAACCGGACACCATCAGGGCCAATAATTTTGTCCGGTTATGCTAAGTGTCCACTCAAAAGAACGCCAACATTTGTTTTCCTTTGAGGCAACCTTCTAATTTTTTTAAAGAATAAAATAACCAAAACTAGACTGCTAATGACATCTAAAAATTTTAATCATACCCTGATCCAGGGGTTGACACTCACTGGTTGTATTTGGGAGTAAAACATAGCAAGAAGAAATAGCAACACTTTCTTATTACGCCATCTCATTCGGTTATTGAGTGTCACTATCCACACCTGGCCCTACCATATGTGCGGACTTTGCATTAAAAACAGGTGTTATTATGTAGTGTCGCGGGATCTCCTGCCTAATGAAACAAAATGTTACATTTTGCATTTACAAATCATACGGTAGAATTAAGGTTAGATTTAAAAAGGTTTCGGTTTTGTTCATTATAACTTACTGCACCACGCGCTTATTGGAATACCATTTTCGTTTTAATGACTAGTTAAAATCCTACTGACCCCACATTGGGCGTCGAATTTCTTCGGACTTTTTCGACTATTTTCTACCGTTAATTTTTATTGATATAATACCAAAAAAAGCGTTGGTGTAGCCTTAAATAAATAATAAATAAATAAGGACAGGCTAAGGTACCCAAAGGTGGGCACTGCGACCATGAGATCTATTGTGCCTTATAGCCTTAAACTAATCCAAAAGACTCTCAATCAGCCTGATGAAGGCCATTAGGTCCTTTGTAGGAGCGCTCTTAACGACCGCGGAGCTCACGATGGAATCTCCAAGAAACAAGAACCTCGAACGAGCAACCGCCGGGCATTCGCAGAGAAGGTGTTTAGTTGACTCAGTGTCCTCCAGGCAAAGTCTGCATTCCGTTTCAGTAGCCAGACCCATTTTGTTGAGGTGATATCTTACCCAGTGGTGTCCCGTGAGGTAACCAACGATTAACCTCAGGTCCGCTCTGCCCAGGCGGCTAGTTTCTTTGATACCGTATGGGTTTATAAGATCTTTCGACTGACGAAGACCAGCGAGATCATTCCAGTGACGCAACCTTTCATTTGCGGACCATTGCCCGAGTGGTTTCGCCATGAAACCACCTACTGAAACTATGAGTACATTAAGCCTGAGTGGTTACGGCAAACGACCACCGCACACATTCATCATTCTTATCATAGTCTATTAGATAAAACCGTTTTTTTTTTTTAAATTTTGTGTTTGGATCTCATTCAAGCTGTCTAGACTAAAGTGATTGGAGTGAAAAGCTTAAAATTTGTGACAAGTGCATTGTTTCGTTTTGGATTTTGTAAATAGTAAGAAAATGGCAGGTAATGATATATAAATCTAGCAGAAACACATCTATAGAAAATAAAAAAATATTGAAAGTCGTCTGAAGTTGCGATGTAGTTGTTTTGTTTGCGCCGAAAGTTGGTGGTTTCACTGTGTAACCACTCGGACTATTTTACAACCGTATCACTCATGAAAAATTTGTTTGGGGATAAAATATACGCCTGTGGTACTGTCAGAAAAGGTAGAAAAAGTTTCCCTGTCGACTTTGTTTTTGATAAGTCATTGAAAAGAGGTGCTTACGATTGGCGTATGAGGGATGATGGTCTACAGGTTTGAAATGGATGGACAAAAAAGCCGTTCTATTTCTTAGTAATCACCATAATCCTGACAAGATAACAGAAGAAACAAAACAGGAAATCTTGAACCAATTCAATGCCCCGACATAGTGAACTCTTATAATTTACATATGGGGTACGTCGATAAATTCAACATGTATAAGAGCTGCTACGAGGTCGATCGCAAAAGTCGAAAATAGTGGCATCGAATACTATGGTATTTTGTTGACTTGGTAGTCGTCAATTCGTTTTTATTATACAAATCGCATGACCCATATGCGACTATGAAATCATTTAGGCTAGCCGTGGTATCCGGATTGGTGGGCGCAGAGTCGGATACCCGAGCTAGGCGTAAAAGTGTAAAAAAAATGTTTAATTTTCACGAAAATCTGCCTAAGGAAAAGAGGCTTGACTCTGCAGCGCACATGCCTTGCCTATACATGGCACATCGCGCAGATGCGCGCATTGTAGCACAAAAACGCATTCTCATCGAAGCAGGTGGGCTTGTAACACGTGCAACGTTGGATTGTGCTTGACGACAGAACAAAAATTGTTTTGCACAATTCCACACCTAAGACCTGGTGGTTCCACCATGGAACCACCTCAAAACAACACTTTTGAACTTTTTTTTTTGAATCGAATTACAAAAACTGTTTTTTGGATTGCATTTTTGTTTATATTTACAGGTACAGCTAGGGTCAGGACAGAGGTTGGCACTATCCCATTCCGAGCGGCATGGAATTGAGACCGAGAATTTTCTATCGAAGCAAAATTCCGTAGTCATGTAATCTGATCTCGAACAGATCTGCAAACCCGGAATCCGCTCCAGGATGCTCATGTGGCCCTGATTGTACACATGAGCATCATAAGTTAAACGCACTCGAAGAGCGCTAAGAGCCGCAGATTCCTGTATAAAAATATGCAGCGGAGTAAGACCAACAATCGCCTCAATGGCCGATGTCGGACATGTACGGATGGATCCTGCCATACCAAGGCATGCAAGACGTTGTAGTTTTGTACACAACTGTATGGTGCAACGCTGCTGCGTTTTGGGCCACCATACTAGCGCAGCATATGTCACGACTGGTCGTACCAGCATCAAATATAGCCACTTAGTCATTTTAGGGGTGAGGCCCCAGGTTTTACCAAAGAGCGATCTGCAAGCCCACATGATTCGAGTGGCCTTATTAATGACAGTCTCGACGTGATTGCTCCAGTTGAGCCTCCAGTCCAACGTAATGCCCAGACACTTGACTTCAGTGGAGAACTGAAGTACCGTCCTGCCTAGACTGACCGAGCTTAAGTTAAGAATTCTCCTCCGTGTGAATGGGACCAAGACGGTCTTTTGAGGGTTAACACTCAGGCCAACTTCAGTGCACCAACGAAGGACTAAGTCAAGTGCAGCACCCATCACCTCAGTGACGGTCGTTTCAAACTTTCCTCTGATTATAATAGTTATATCATCGGTATATCCAATAGCATGATAACCATACTCACATAGCCTAGCTAGTAACTCGTCTACGACTAGTGACCAGAGAAGTGGGGAAAGAACTCCTCCCTGAGGACAACCTTTAACAGCATTAACACAGGAGAAGGCGCCACTCAACGTTGAGTAGATCTCGCGCCCGCGAAGCATGGCATCGATCCACATAATAGTGGCTGTGGGTATATCTCTGAGCTCAAGTGCTCTAGATATGCAGCTGTAGCCAGTATTGTCGAAAGCTCCTTCGATGTCAATGAAGGCGCACAAGGCAATTTCCTTGTCATTGAGGGTTTTTTCAATCGTTCCTACGAGATTGTGTAAGGCAACCACTGTCGACTTACATTTTACGTAGGCGAACTGGTGTAGCCTTAAGGTGAAGGCCCAACTAGGTTGCGTTTTCTTTGTATTTTTTCGTCGAAGAGAAAAGATTACAACGGTCTACTGTATTCCCCAAATACCCACAGAACTGAAAGTTGCGTCATACTTTGGGAAGCTTCGCTGTAGCTCCTGCGTACAAAATGACAACAAAATTGTACCATACGTTATGGAAAATACTTTTTCCACAAATGCAGAATATTGTTGGCCAACTTAGATGGATATACCGGCAGAATTATGCGCCTATCCATGCAGCCCGACTGATAAAAACGCGTATCTAAGCTCAGCATATGGATTTTATGACACGACCCCCGTGCACCCAGACTTGAATAATATGAAAAATGTTTGGGATGACTTCTCTCTAATTGCATTGACCCCTCCAGGGGCATGGGCGCGTCAACATCTCTAGCATTTCTATGCTTGTTGACGTTACAATAGCATATCTACTTTTCGGAAGTGCAGTTGCTAGCATGCACCTCCGATCCGCGCCGTCTTTATACTGACAAGCCCGGAACACTGTGAGAGTTCTATTAGTACTCACAGGTAGTTGTTGATCGCGCCGAGATTCGATCTCCGAGCTCTAGATTAGTATCGTAAAGCAGTGACTGAACGATCACGGCCACCGAGCGCGACTTGGGATGACTTACTCGAAAAACATAACGACGGAAGCATGCAGTTCAAGGACGAAAATTGAGGCCAATCATTTCGCTCTGAATGACCTTTCGCTATATTACGTAAAATCCTTTAACGAATCCAAGTCAAATAAAAATTTTGACGCAGTTTCCAATAAAAAAGGAAGTAGTCACAATTAAGAAAAAAACTGCGTGGTATGCCTGTCTTTATTTTGCTGTAAACGTTGCTCGTCATCTGTACAAAATTTCTTAATACTGCAATCAAACACTAATTCCGAAATTACGACACTTCACTATTAGTTTGCAGTCTATATTAAGCTCTAAATATGTAAATCAGGTTTGCCATCGAGAATTGAGTTAAAGCGGGGATCCCCTAATTTAGTTTTAAAAAATTTTGTCACGTAGAGATAAAAAAATACCTTAAAATTCAAGTTGCGACTGGAAAAATATTCGTAACAGAGAAAAATTCGCTATAAGGAAATTTGTTATATGACGGTCAACTCCTACTAGAAGTTTACCGAAAAAGCCATATTCATAAAGTCAATTCGTTAGATGGAGAATTTCGTTACATGAAAGTTCGTTATAGAGAAGTTCGATTGTAGAACTGTTATTATTCAAAGCTCTCAAACTTTTCTCAAAAAGTATGAGCAACAAAGTAACCTACTGGAGATCTTGGAAAAAAAAAATTCTTCAAGCAGCTGTCTTTATTCAAGTGGCCGGATGGAAAACGAAAAATACGAAAGAAAATGCGAAAGGGTCCGTGTGCTTAATAGGCTTCGCGATTTGGTTCATTTTAACCCTGAAATAACCAGCCTAATAAAAGCATTATGGTCAATTTCTATATAAATAATAATATATATGAATATGTACAAAATGAACAGTTCTCCGTAACATATCCGACCTTAGTAACGACTAAAACGATTTAATCACGTTTAACCGCACAATCTCTGAAACCACAGATTTTAATCAAATTTTAAGTACACATGTTGGAGCCGAAGGTTCCGCTTAACAAACAAAGAAAAAATCTCTTTGACCCACTTTGGTTTTCTTAGAAAGTGTCAAATTTTCCTAATAACCCAGTGGAATAAAAAAGCCTATTGTCATTTTATAAAGCAAACGGCTGAAGGCCCAAGTATACTTCTACACAAAACCATTAATTCGTCATTATACGAATGGTAAATGATGAATATCAACGAAGAATCATTGTTTGATTTAACCACTTTTGATGATCCCCAGCAGTATTTTAGGGTTACAACTCTCTTGCGATCGTAAGAATGGGCTAGTAGCTATCACTGCCTATCTTTAAATTAACGTAGCATACCAGGGTAACTGCCAAATTTCTTGACTACTAGTAAACCGCATTATATCTGCTCTGCAAACCACCAGAATTACTATAGTACAATCATCTGAACACTATAAGTGCGTCTACAGCAAGAAAACAAAAGATGTGCAATAGAAATAGTACAGAATGACTATGTTTTTAGGTGAAAGTGAATCCACTAGCAAAAATTGCCGTAGAGTCATCACCGCAGCGGATCTTTGGTTTATACCAACATATTATAAAAAGGAAAAGTTTGATGGACACTACGCCAAGCCATCTCAATCAACCGCATCTCATCAATGCTTCCATTTGGAATTAGCAAATATAAATCCATACATACTGCGAAGATTGTGTACATTGTTGTACATCGTACTACATCTGACGAAGGTGTCGGCCATATTTTTCAAAATGGATTTTTAATGTGATGATTCTTTGGCAGCTTGCATAATTTCGGTCAATGGTTCATTCAGAAGTAAATTGAGATATTCGCAAACAAATTTGTTGTATAGTACGATAATACTGAGAGTGCCTAATGTTGGGGCTGTCAACTAGTCAGTCAGTTTGAATTCTTAATGAGACAGCAACCGACAAAATCAATAAAAGCGATGCAGCAGCATCAGCAGCAATGAACTCAATTTTGTGGAGTCCATTGTTGTCAGCTAACGCTCGTTAGTAATTGAATGGAACAGTTAGCAAAATATTGCAAAGAATTGTGTAATAATGAGGTATTATGTAACTTTGACTTTCATTGAATTCTGTATTTGTGAAGTATGCAAATTGTTGACATAATTCGGTCGGTTTTTTTTTAGAAATTGACAAGGGAAGATGGGCATTTTTGTATGGACTCTGAGCGTAAAACCAACAGAAATTAAATCAGTGCCAATTTGTAGTACAGTCAACTCCGGTTATAACGGCCCGGGTTATAACGAACCATGGTTTATAGTGAACCTATTCTTAAGTCCCGGCGCGTGACCATTAGGAAATGTATTAAAAATAAACGTTTATAGCGAACTCGTATATAACGAACTATCGGATGTAACGAACTAATTTTCCATCCGATTTGGCTTAAAACATGGCTATAACGAACTTCGTGACACTAATCTATGAACGATGCTTTGATGTGTACGGTGAGTGTGATGAGTGTGCGTAAAGAACACCTCGATATAATTGGGGACTTCCCCGAATGTGGTTGTATTGTTCGTCTAAGTAGTATTGAAATAATATTCTACAGTGAAGAACGTGAAGAACAATGGGTGATGCTCGAAAACGAAAAGCTTTTTCCTTAGAGGAAAAATGTGAAATTATTCGTGAAATTGAAAGTGGGAAAATGCAGAGTGTCGTATGCCGAGAAAGAGGCTTGTACAAGTCTACAGTAGGAACAATTTACAAAAATAAGCTGGAATTGCTTAGTGCATTCGAAAAAAATAACGTGAAAGTGAAAAAAAATCGGAAATCCGTGCGCGATGATGTCGATCAAATGTTATTAAAATGGTTCACTCAACAGCGATTAAATAATGTTAGTATCAGTGTTGCAGTTTTAAAAACGAAAGCAGAAGATTTCGCCAGGAAAATACAGAACGAACTTGTTTGCAGTGAAGGTTGGATCGAGCGATGGAAGGCACGTCATAATGTATGCAGCGGGAAAATTGTGAGCGAAGCAGCAGCTGTAGAAACATCTATTGTTGACAATTGGATTACCACTGTTTGGCCATTAATTAAACAAGAATTCCACGTTGATGACATATTCAATGCCGACGAAACTGGCCTTTTCTATAAATTAACTCCCGACAGAACTTTAAAATTTAAAGGAGAGCAGTGTAAAGGGGGAAAGCAAGCTAAGGATAGAATAACACTTTTAGTATGTGCCAACATGTCGGGATCAGAGAAACGAAAGCTGCTAGTAATAGGCAAAGCACAAAATCCGCGATGTTTTAAAAACGTGAAGAGTTTACCTATTGATTATCGTGCAAACACCAAGTCATGGATGACATCTGAAATTTTCACCGACTACTTACGGAAATGGGATGTAGAATGTACTAGAAACAAACGGAGAATTGTCTTGTTAGTGGATAATTGCCCAGCGCACCCAAAAGTCGACCAGTTACGATCCATTAAGCTTGTTTTTATGCCACCAAATACTAGTTCGTTACTTCAACCCATGGACCAGGGTGTTATACATGCTCTAAAAAGTCGCTATCGGCAAGCTCTTTTGTTAAATATTGTTCAAAACATTGATGCTGGGACAACAGCTACTGTTACTATTCTGGACGCGATCAATCTTATTCATAGATCTTGGCAAGGAGTATCCTCTCAAACAATAAAAAACTGTTTTAAGCATGCGGGTTTTTATTTAACTAATGTTGAAGGTGAACCAAATGCTAACGATGAAATATCAATCAAAGAAGGTCAACAGGAATCGAGGACCATAGGTTCCGAAGGATCCAATATCTTCATTTCACATGACTACATCACCGTAGATAATAACCTCATCACATCTGATTTTTTAACCGACGATGACATCGTTTCTTCTGTAAGAGGTTGCGCCAGCACTTATCGTGACAATTCGGAAACTGAGGATGATGAAGATGACATGCCACATATAGCACAGGTTATAACTGTTAGTGCAGCAAAACAAAATTTAAGTGAACTTCGTACCTTTCTTCAATCGCGCGATGCATCTCAAACTATTCTAAATAGTTTGGCTGAATTAGAAGCATATACAGACGAGACAGCACTGAACACCCAAATGCAAACTAAAATAACAAATTATTTTCAGAATGTATAAATAATATACGCGCATAACTTAAGAATAAAAATTTTCAATCAATGGATAGTTCGAAAAATATTGTTTATTTTACTTTTTTTTTGTTTTTGAATATTATTATGCATAAATAAAAATTATATGTGTAACTACTCTTATGTGTATTTTTATGTCTCCGTCTATAACGAACATCGGCTATAGCGAACCAATCTTCCCGGTCCCTTGAGGTTCGTTAAAACCGGAGTTGACTGTATGTATTTCATTGCTAAGTAGCTTCACTACCTCCGGGGTTATGGAGAGAAGAAACCTTTACATGTCCTTTGTGACAAGGTGTTTTTTTTTCTAGAATTTTCTACAATATCCGTTTAAAGTTTAACGGAATGATAAACTGCCGGTTAAAATAATTTGGTTTTCTCAATGTCTCGTTAGCGTTTATCCGATCGATAACTCTAACCGCCACCTGGTAGACACATTTGAACGTAAGGTTCTACGGCGAATTTTTGGGGCTGTTTGCGATCGAGATGGATGGCGCATTTGGTACAACCATGAGTTGTATGGACTGTATGATGAGCTGGAAGTTTCGAAAATCGTCAAACTACAACGACTTCAATGGGCAGAGCGTGTGCAACGAATGGACGTTGATCGCATGCCAAAGAGAGTAATGAATGCAGAACGAGTCGACGGAGCGAGACTGCCTAGACGACCCGAGGTCTCGTTGGGAGAGCTCAGTATATGTGGACGCCGAGCAGCTACTGGGCTTTCAAGATTGGAGGACGCGGTCACGAGACCGAGATAATTGGAGGACAACGATCTAGGCGGCCAAGGCCCGACGTCGGGCTGTTGTGCCACGATGATGATGAAAGTGTACGGCTTCCGAAACTGGAGGACACAGTTTCCAAACGGAGAGGACTTGAAGCGACGACTATCAAAAGCAAAATCACAATGCGAACATGCAGGTTGAAAAGTAAGTAAACAGTGATTGGAAGGTGTCGGTATCTAGCTTGTCCCGCCTTTACTCTACTAATTTACATTAAACCGATATAAAGATTCGCAACTAAGTTGACTTAAGGCTGGCGAATTTTCGCTTGTTAAATTAGTGAAAAAAGCAAAAAAAGAGTAGCGAGGACAAAAACGGGGCATGTCTTTGCTGGGAGTGTGTTTTAGTTTAGTTTAACATTCAAACGTCAACTCAAATTTCAAGAGGAAACTTTAATCCTTAATACAGATACATTCGGAAAAATTTTTCTTTAGACAGCAGAATCATTTTATATGTTTACCATTCCATATGCCGAACTACAACGAACATCTATTGATAGGAAATTATTTTTATGAGCTTCCCAAACTTCAAACTGCCCGAAAATTCCGACACCTGCGCCACCTTCATTTCAAAACGAAAAACTAACGAGGCAACATTCTTGCACTAAACCTTTCACCCAGAGCAGATCAGATCAAATTGTAAGTCGAATTGTGTGGTGTTAACCTTCTCCGCTTTGCATGGCTCTTAAAAAAACGCGCCTTATGTGGTTTTCCCAGGGTTTTAAAATTAAAAATTAAAATAAAATGTGTACATACACGAGAAAAAAAAATAAAAATAAAAAAAAAGAAGCCGCCCTCCAGAAAGAAAGAAGAAGAATTATAAAATACTATTGTCATCGTTAGCTACTGCAATTCGCGTTGTCGTTAGATTTAATTACTTACACTTATTTCGGTAGTTTTATCCAGCAGAAATGCAGTTTGTTGGAAATTTATATTATAAACCGTTTCATTAAACCTACCGGTTTGAATAAGCACCAAGCTTTTTTCTATGCATTTAATGTAGATAAGGTGGAATAATAACCTTTTATGCGCTTCTGTTATTTAATATGGACACATAACGAAGGGAAATTTATGTAGTAAACTTTACGGCAGACTATAAATCTGACGAGAAAACATATAAAAGAAGAAAATGCAAACAGGTAGGCATAATTTGTTTGTTTTATAGGCATATCGTATCAGAAGCACGCATTGTTCATCACCATCCACCTATTGATTGCCCTACAGCATAGAATATGACAATATTGTGGAAAGCCCGGGGAATTTCAATTACCTGGAATTGATTGAAAATAAACAATGAATTTTTTTTAACCATATAACATTGAAGTATGTATCACATAAATGGCGTAGAATTGAAATCCTTATGGATGTATAATATATTCATAATCTGATCCTATACTGTAGGAGTAGTAGTAGGCATTTTAATAAAAAAAAAAATGCCGATCTCATTTAACTGAAAAACTACGTAAGGTACACTCTCACACTCGATTGTTCAAATTTATCCCGTTAAAATAAAATACTAACCCATAGTCATAACATGCCAAATTTCTTTCATAAATTAAATCTCTGTCTCATTGTTATCAGATCGTGTCAACATGATTTTATCCTAATTTCTGACAGTTGCAGGTCTACGAAATTTAAAGGCTAGCGTCAATGACAGCACCGCAGCCAATATTGCACTGGGTTTGATCAATAGATACTGTATTCATTGGTGAATAGATACTGTATCTGCTGATCAATAGATACTGTATCTTTTGGATAATATTTACAGCATCTATTGCTCAATTGATGCTGTATCTGTTGGGGTATATATATTTTTATCTGTTGCTCAATAAATTAATCGGGGGATAAGAACAACATTTTCAAAGAAAAACATAGACAACTTAAGAGTTGATGGGTCAAAATTAAAATGTATTTGCATGGGACGGGCTAAAGGGGAAAGGTGTTGCTAATCGACTACCTATGGAAACGGGTCGAGCGATAACTGGGGCCTACTAAGCGTCATTATTGGAGAGATTAAAAGTAGACAATGTCCCGGCTCACATATCCGCAATCGCTATGGCTAAAATTCATGAATTGGGATTCGAATTGATTTCTTCCTTATTCACCAGATCTGGCCCCTAGCGACTATTGTCTATTTCCAAAACTAAAAGTTTGGCTCGGAGGACAACAATTTTCATTAAATAACGAGATCATCTCAGTTGCGAACGATTATTTTGAACACCTGAGCGCTAGTCAGCAGATAATATGCATCATTAAAAACTTCAAAGGAATTTTCTCAGATTCAGTATGGGAAAATTTCGCCAAACGATGTTCTTTTATTTACCTATACATATCGGATATACACACAAATACATACTTTTGTTCAAAGGAAACGAACAAACACAAACCGACCAATTGAAGTCCTGGTGTTGCTTTTTTCTCTCGTGGTCTTTGACTTCAGCTCTATTGAAAGAAAATAGTAGCACTACAAAGGTTTCCCTCTTCCTCTATCAATTCATCTTCTCTGATGTCAATTGTATGCACCCGATGCACTGCCAGGGCAAAACCAAACAGCGCAACAACGAATTCACTGAATTCGCCATCAACGACCACGAACACATTTCATACATGTTTTTTTTTTTTTTTGTAGTAGACCATTTAAGTATGGTTTGGAAAGACTTGTCTGGGAGATCTGAAGCTTGGAAAGGGTCTTGGCGAGTATCGATTTGAGAAAAGATGGAGTATTAGACTAAAGAAGTCTTTAAGAATAAAGTGGAGTGGGTCATTGCGAGTCTAAGTCAAAAATGACTCAAACTCGCTCTCCACTACCACACAAAAATTGTCAGCTTAAAACCAATTCATCCTCCTGTCACTTGGTTTCGTCCACACCATGAATTCACTCTTCAGGAGCTGCCTTAATTCGTGGGGGAAGCAGCTCGACCAAGCCAGGGGTTTGTATTTGGTCGCAATGACCCACTCCACTTTATTCTTAAAAACATTTAAATGCGCTTATGCGTGGTGTACCACCACGTAGTAGTGGTACACTTACCTCACATTAGCATATTTTTGTACAAATTTTTGAATTCTTTGTGCGAAAATATTAACCGCAAACACCTCTATTCTGGTCCAGTGTTTTCGCATAAACACTAGAGCTTAAAGTTTTTTTTTTAAATTTGTACAATAATTTATCTAATGTGAAATGCCTAGTACCGTGTTTTCACACTTAAGTTATATTAGTTATTTCATTTTGAGCCCAATATTACTGTAGACACTCCAAACTAAGTAATTTGGCTTTGATGTAAACGTACTTTTGTTGTATCTAACTTTTATAGCATTTCAAAAGCGATTCGTGGTTGTAAGGGAAAGATAGAAGTACCCCAACCCAACGTCCTATGGACCCTTTATTATAGAGCGAGACAATAAGCGAGAAAGAAGTGCACGTTTCCTTGGAGCAACGGATTATTATTATCAAGTTTTTGGCCAAGGAAGAAGCGAGACCGTCAGAAATTTAAAAAAGATTGCAGGCACAGTACGAGGAGAACATCCTCTCGAGAACACGTATATCTGCATGACTTAACGGATTTTCTGAAGGACGAGAACGAATAAAAAGTCAAAGCCACGAAAGACGCCCCTGTATATGCGTGAATGTCGGCAACATTGAGACAATCCTGAGGCTCTTGGAGGAGGATAGACAAATAACACTAAAATTGATCGCTAAAGAACTCGAGATCACTTAAGGGAGTGTTCAAAACACTCAGAGGAACACATTTTCGATGACGAAGCGGTAGAGGCGTTTGTGCTCCAGTGGCTATGGGAACTTCCGAAGAATTTTCGTGATTACGTGATCAACAAGCTCCCAATCCACTGGGAAAAGTATTCAGCAAAGTGGGATATTATGTAGAAAATTGAGAATATTTTTGTAAATTTTTAAAATAAACAAATACAAAAAACTGGAGAAATTTTTGTCAGACTTGGTTAATTCTGAAAAAAAACGTTTATAATTTAGCTGTTTTAGCTTGATTGCGCGTCATTCATTGAAGATTACACCTCTGAGCGAGACAAATTTTGTTATTGTAAAATGAGTTTGAAAATTTGGTGATCAACGTTTTTTCTTTAAATTTTGAAAACTCCATTCGCCTTTGATTTCCTCAGGTGCCATTAGCACCACCGAACATTCCTAGTTACGCGTTCAGCTAACGACCGACTATTCACCTCCCAATCCCCGTTTACTTACTTCTTAACGTACATATCCGCATTGTGATTTTGCTTCTGATAGTCGTCGCTTCGAGTCCTTTCGGTTTGGAAATCGCGTCCTCCAGTTTCGGAAGCCGAGCACTTTATTGCTGTCTTTGTCTACTGAGTCCGTCCAGCATAGGCGCCGACTATGGAGGGGTAAGAGCAAGGCACTTTTTGCTACTCAATCCAATTATAGGGGGGGGGGGGAGGAACACCGCTCCTCCAATATTTTAGGCACAAATAGCGAAACGCGATTTCTTCGATTTCTTCGTTTAAACAATCAAACACTTGTTTAGCTATGACACCTAGGGAAGGAGCTTCTATAAACATACGAGTATATATGTGTGTGTGTCAATTGCCCCGACCCCTCCAGGAGCATGAGCGCGTCAACAGAGAGTTTTAGCAAGACGTATAAAATTTGTCGTCTACGACAATTATAAACGTTAAACAGGCGAACTTGTCGAATTACGACATCTTCATCTTTCTTTTTAACGACAACAGTTTCCGTGCGCATGCGTATTACCTTTCCCGCACTAAAAGACGTAAACGATAAGCCGTTTGTAAGTCTGCGCATGCGCATTACCATTTCGTCATTGACGTAAACGACAAGCGATTGCTAAAACTCTCTAACATCTCTAGCATTTCTATAGCTTGTTGACGTTTCGATAGCATATCTACTTTTCGGAAGTGCAGTTGCTAGCATGCACCTCCTATCCACGCCGTCTTTATACTAACATACTAACAAGCTTGGAGCACTGTGAGAGTTCTGTTAGTACTCACAGGCAAGTTTTTCGTCGCGCCGAGATTTGATCTCCGAGTTCTAGATTAGTATCGTAGAGCGGTGACCGAACGATCACGGCCACTGAGCGCGACTACTGACAGGCAGTGGAAAGCGGACTCTGTAGATTTACCTGCTTGGTAGGCGAACTGTCTAACATGAAGAGAATTTCTCTTCAGCCGAGTTTGACGGATTTGTTCATCTAAGTTATAGGCAAAAAGCGAAAAAATAGCATTTTTCAAGCAATTTCGGGCAGTTTTCTCGGAACGCATCACTTTTTCGAGGTGGCAAAGTTGATATTCGGATTCAGCGTCCCAAAATACATAAACAAAAATTCAGAAAAGATTTTCCGTATTTTTTTCTCCGTCAAACCACGCCGTTACTGGACTAATATGTCCACGTATAGAATGTCTACCATATGTACGTACATTATTTACAGAATTGTCCGTTTATAGGAGCTTCGCGTCCGTTTGTTGGAGATGTTTCAACGAAATTGTCCACAAATTAGTGTCCGCGTCCGGTCTTTGGAGCATACTCAATTGCTCTAACCCCTTGTGGGGCATAGCACGTCAACTGTTCCATGTGGCCCAGTTGACGTTTCGTTGGCATAAATTGGTTTCAGAGTATGCAGTTGCCAGCATTCACCTCCTGCACATCCATGGCCACGAACGTCGTCGTGGACGGGACTCGAACCCGAAACGCCGGTAGTCAACCATGAGACTGATGCCTCAGCACACTGCGCTGCGCTACCGGTCGCCTCGTCTTTGGAGCATCCGGTTATTGGATTGAAATTTCCACAGAAAGCACAGGAAAAGCTTGATACCAAGTAATTTTTCGGGGTATAAGAGATGTCCGCTTATTGGAGCTGTCCGCAAGGGGAGCGATCTAAAATCTTCTAAATATACGAGTATACTCACAACATCGATCCAACTAGTAACTTTATTCATCCCTAGACTTCTAATGCTTCCGCATGACGGTAACAACATCATGCTTACCGCCCGCTTCTTAACTTAAATCCATTTCCTCAGTATACACACGGCCAAATGTTTCGTACATTTTAGTCGCTATGTAGTTAGTTACATATATCTTCAGCTTAAAGTTTTACTCGATAACTACAAGTATCCTTGCATTACTATAGTTCTTTGCCAAAGTGTACCACACAAAGCAGCTTAGCAGCGAATAAAGAATGTCATTGATCTGTGAAACTCTTTCCGAAGTGACGACAGATATACATCTTGAAACTGCGATGCCACTTCCATTTTGTCTGGTAAAAGTTTCCTATTTAATTTTCCGCATTTGGCTATCTTGTTCCGTACTTTAGTGGGAGATGTACACACGAGTGAGTGAGTATCCATTAATAAGGTACCGAGACCGACTACACAGCAGGAGGATTAAATTGACGACAAGCAATTCAGTGTGTGAGAATAGTGCTGAATAAGTTCAGGGATTAGCTGCAAGAAAGGGTTCACATCATCGGGAGAAAGGTTTATCTTGGACTGGCCAGTATAGTCACATTATTCAAACGAGAATAATTGTACAAATACTCCCGATAACTACTGTATTCATAGAGTACGAACATAGGCCAGATTGTAGATGCAAAGTAAGACAGATAAAAGAAAACAAACCGCTAGAAGAATAGGCGTAGGTATGAAATCTTCCATCTTCATTGTAGCCATGGTAACGTCTTGGTGAAGAAAATCATTGCGGGTTTCTTTCTTGTGCTCTGCCAACCATATCCGAGGAAATGACTGGCTTTCAAGTAAGTAGTTCCCAAGTCCATAACAGATGCGGAAAACAAGCAAAGTGTCGCCTTTCGGGGCGCACAACTTTGAACAATGATCAGAACCTTGATGACCTTTTCTTTATTTGATTCCGCCACCATTCATCTTCGAGTTGTTGTGTAACGGAATTAGAAAATCTGATTTGGACACTAATTGCATTTCATGTAACCTTTATTTTAGGATAGATGTATGCGATCTGGTTGAATGATTTGATAGTACAATAATTAATAAAAAAAAGTTTAGAGCCCTAGCGGTTATTTAGATACACACGATAGTATCGTACAAAGGGATTAATGGCGGTGTTAAATCGGCTAAAGCGTTATTACTTTAAACTCGCAACACAATTTTGATAGCATCGAAATATATAGAATTTTCAGTATTTGGGGCGCTACTAACCGACTAACCATGTGAATTAAAGACATTTATGCCCCTTGTACACTACAGAAGATTTGGATAAATCTCGATATTTCCGCAAATCCAATATTTACCATAAATTTGTTAATCTAGACCTCGACCGAGATTTAAAACGTCATCATCGTGGCGCGACAGTCCGACGTCGGGCTTTGGCCGCCTGGATCGTTGTCCTCCCAAATTATCTCGGTCACGTGACCGCGTCCTCAAATCTTGAAAACTCAGTAGTTGCGCGGCGTCCGCATATACCGAGCTCTCCCAACGGGCTCTCGATCGTCCTCGCAGTCTCGCTGCGTCGATTCGTTGTCCGTTCATTACTCTCTTTGGCATGCGATCATCGTCCATTCGTTGTACATGCCCTGCCCATTGAAAACTTGCAGCTCATCGTACAGTTCATACAACTCATGGTTGTACCCGATGCGCCATCCATCTCGATCGCAAACAGCCCCGAAAATTCGCAGCAGGGCCTTGCATTCGAATGTGTCTAGCATGTTTCCGGAGGCTTGAGTTAGGGTCCATGTTTCGCAACCATAGCGGATGATGGTTTTGTACACGTGAAGCTTCGTGTTTCTATGCACATGCTTCGATTTCATTATGAGGGGAACCGAGAAAAAAATCTTATTAGCTAGCTATGTATATCCGTCCTCACTTCAAAAACGACAATTCTGCTTGTTTACATACCCACTAAGCCAGAAGTGAGCCTCATCGCTGAAGATGATTTGATGGTAAAAATCCGGTTGAATTTCCAGTTGATTTTCCGTCCAATGACTTCAACTCCTGCACCAGTTGGATCTTATAGGGGTGCAGGCCAAGATCTTTCCACAACATCTTCTACGTAGTGGACGGGCAAAGACCAAGTTGTTGAGAACGGCGTCGAATCGATACGTTTGCGTTTTCTACCACACTAGCCTCTACAACTGCAATGGCTTGTTCGGTAGGCACCGTTTAAGCTCGTGTTGGATGAATATTTTCCATGAGAGTGTACGTAGACATATGGGGTTTTTCATTAAGAGCGGCGGATTTTGTTTTTTCAATTAAAAGACATGGGTTAATTATGGAAATGATTTTTATTCAAAATGAAAGTACAATCGATGCCATTAATGATGGAATACGATATCGTTCAAATGTCCGTCACGGAAGAGAGTGAATACGCTGGACCCGATTTTCTAAGACTCGAGCACACAAATCGGATGAAATACCAGGAATTTCGCGTTCGATGTTCGCTGCTGGCTTATTGGCATAGACCAGTGATTTAATGTAACCCCAAAGAAAATAGTCCAAAGGGGTTAAATCGCACGAACGAAGTGACATTCGCGAGGACCGTTGCGTGAGATAACTCGCTTACCGAACTTGGTCTTCAATAATTCGATTGTGTCGTACGCTGTATGACACGTTGCGGCGTCCTGCTGGAACCACATATCATCCAAGCCCATAGCATCGAGCTGGTCCCAAAAATACTCCGATATCATGACTCTGTAGCGATCGCCGTTGACGGTTGTAAGAAAAATGGGCCGATGATGTCGCCAGCATGAAAACCGCACCAAACAGTTAATTTTTTCGGATAAAGTTGTGTCTCGTGCATCACTTCAGGCTGCTCACTCGACCAAATGCGGCAATTTTACTTGAGCTTCATCTGAAAAGATCATTTTCTTGTGAAAGTTGTCGTTAGCTTGCATCTGGTCCAGAGCCCAATTAGCGACGTTTAAAATGGTTAGTTGGCTTCAGTTCTTGAGTCAACGCAATCTTATACGGGCGCAAAGCCAAATCCTTCTGTAAAATTCACCACAAACTGGTCACATTGATGGTCAACGCCTTCGATCGGCCTGGAATCGACATCCTTGACTGCTCACGCACGCTCTCTCGAACGGCCACGATATTTTCTCCACTTCGAGCATTACGTTGTCGCACAGCCACTGAGACATTATGCAATGCATAAGTTGTTTCGAATTTTTGCACCGAACGTTCGTCTTGTTGGACGGTTTCTTCGACCGAAAATTAGCGTAAGCGCGCGCAAAATAGTCACGATAGAACGTGAACTTTGATAAAAAAGTTGAATAATTTGCAAACGTTATTAAAGCGTGTATCTCTCCATGATTAAATGGCATAGACTGACGTTTCAAAATGGGAAAGAATTGCGAAGCCAACTTCACTCCTATTCGAGAAATGTCAAAAACAAAATGCATCGTCCCTCTTAAAAAACTCTATAAATCAATCCATAGTAGGCACGTTTTTTTCGTACAGAGGAGAGCAGGTTAAGCGACGAAAAAAACGATCTAGAGCAATTTAACGGAGTAAGTTTTTGTCTTTGCTGGGAGTGTGTTTTAGTTTAGTTAGAATTCAAATGTCAACTTAAATCCTTAGTACATATACAATCGGACAAATTTCCTTTAGGCAGCAAAATTATTTTGTATGTTTACTATTCCAAATAATTACACAAAACAGACATTTTATTGAGAGGAAATGAACTTTATGTGCTTCCCAAATTGTAAACTCTCCAAAAACTTTCAATTCCTGCGCCACCTACATTTCAAATGTGCAACTATTTAACAGAGTAGAAATCCTGCACTAACGTTCTATCGAGAGCAACTCAGATCAAATTGTTAGTGTAATTGTGTGGTCTTAACCTGCTCTACTCTATATGGATCTTGAAAAAAACGCGCCTAGTATTGCGTATAATTGCTCCGATGGACGATTATGCGCACCGTAAATTTGGCGAAGTGCTCTAAAAGTTTGGCGGACAGAACGCGAATTTTGGAAATATTGTAAATTTCCATGATTTTCAGACGTTGTTCCGGTATTAGTCTTTCCATTGTAATTTGCCAAAGTATACTGGATAAAACGTCAAAGACATGTGCCCAGAATGACAGCTGGTTTAACAGATATCTCAGTGGGAAGTTATATACCTCTAAAAAAACACGTTAACGTTTCCACTGTAGTGTGGGGCGTAGAATAAGCCACAGCCGGGCTTGTCGTCGAAGGCGACTAAAATTGCTAATTGGGTTGGTGTATGCTAGCAACATGCACGTTAAATCCTGTATACGCTAACGAAACGTCAACTGGATCGTGCCGGCTTATCACATTATGCGGGATTCGCCGAGTCACGAGTAAAAGTTCGCCAATTGGCGAGCATCTTGTACGATCATTTTCTCGGGATTCGCCGAGTTGCAAGTAGTGTGGTTAGGTACAAGATGCTCGCCAATTGGCGAACTTTTGCTCGTGACTCGGCGAGTCCCGCATAATGTGGTGCCGGCATTAGACTAGTTGATGTCCCATTTCGGGGTTATTGCAAATGAATTAAATTAAATAAATAAATGTACATTAATGTATTCAGATTCATTGTCTTATGTCGTTTTTTTTTTGTGATGAGCGCAAATAACAATTCAATTTTTACGATTTAGCAGTTGATACTTTGATATTATTTTTTATTTCATTACCGTCTTTTGGGACATACTGGCACTAGTCAACAAACGGTCATGTTTTGTGCTTCGTCGTGTTTGATCTTTAACTTTTATAAGCAGAATCCAATAGCTCAGTTTACACCACCCACGCTTTCGCCTTGCATCCTATAGCGATTTTCTTTTTTTGCTAAAATGTCATTTCCGCGGCAAAAACAACCTACTTACTTGTCTAGTCAGTTAGTATTACTAACAAAAAAAAATTATTACAAAAAGGCGAACGGGTTATCTACACGTTCTCAGTTCTCACATCAATTCGAGTATAGTGTAGTGTGCGCTTTTGTCTGTTTCACCCGACCAGCAAAGCAAGTTTATTGCAATTTTACAATGTGTACATTGTATCTTATGCGAATAAAAGATACACTATTCCTGTTGCATGAAACTTCGTGAATGTTGCCGTCGAGTCGTGATCAAAGTACAAAAGTACAACCAAATTAACACGTTAACGCCCAATTAAGTCCATATGGGTCGAAACGAAAGACACCTTGACAGTATTGGCTTTTTTCACCCTGGGATACTTTTGAAAACTGCAAAACAGATAGTTTTCAAGATGAAGAGTGCCAGTCTTTTGTATTACATATTAGTATAGTATAGCGAACGTCGTTAAATGTTATAATAAACTGACGCTTGTAGATACATATCTATTTTTTATTATTTTGTGTTTTTCATCAGATGATAAGTTATCACGACAAAGAAACTATAAAATCTTCATCTCCGTAATCCTGTATTTCCCTTTGGAAAGCGCTGACAAAACAATGAGTCTATTGTATGGAAGCCGCGACTAGGTTTAGCTTTAATCCATCATCTGTCCGCAATCCATTCACGAATTCAACTTTGAGAAACGATATCCTTTAATTTTCCGTTCATAGCAGAACTATCCGATTTCAAAAGGCGTCTGGATCGAGTTTAGCCGCTGAAGTACAAATTGCTTGCAACAAAGAGGTAATGATTAAAGTGGCCTTGTACTTTAGATGGTCACAACAATCTTCCATTACTATACATACCATATAACAACATTAGTGGGCCACTCGTTTTCCTATTCTTTGACACAATACACCTTCTCCCATTGAAATGTTAGTGTCACCATACACTGTCAAACTCGAGCTCGAACATGGTACACGTGAACCTACAGCTATTCAGATAACCCACCGTGCCCACACCGTGATTTCTAAACAAATACATCAACCGGCTTCTCCGTCTTTTTCGCAATTACAATAAGTATTGGACAGGGATAACGAAAATTGGTCAGTTGTCATTCTGCTCTCGGGACTCGTATGTATGTAAATGCTTCGGCATTAGTCCGATAATGCGTCTCTTTTTCACTTACCGATACACAAAGCTTCACAATCTCTATTGCTCACTGTCATTTACATCTATCAGTGATAAAAGGTCCGTTCGCCAAAACGTGACCGAAGAATGACGGGTTAGCTAACAAGAGGTGATGTATCTGGTATCGTGTATACTTTGTCTCAATTCCTAGTGAGGCATAGCGCACTTCTGCGCGCCATCGCACTCTTTTCTGGGCAATGCGGTGCAACTCCCCAAACGACTTACCCTTTTGCCACAGATCGACGGCATGTGAACACCAGCCTGACCGAAGTTGGGCGAGTGTCGTTCTCGTAGCTCTCGGAAGTCTTTCCTTTTCTGGAGATATCATTGGTGGTATGGACGAGAGAACTGGACTCGAACCTAATCGATGCGATTGACTGATGAACCTCCTCCCGATGTATCGCTGCGATGGCCAACCTGTGTGCACCACTATCAAAGGGTACCCTTTTGTACCTCTGGACATCCCTTTCCAGGTACCTCAAGTCGCGCCTGGCAATTCTGAGCGACGGCGTCTTGTCCATGAGGTTAGAGTTTAGGTGATCACTTCGGTAGCAACCCACCAGGTATTGCTTGGCAAGAAGCTGGTTGTGGTCCCTTAAAGGCAGCATCCTGGTTTCCTGATGCAGATGGTCCTGGGGTGACATCAGGAGACAGCCAGTAACAGTACGGAGAGCGGCGTTTTGGCACGTTTGAATCTTTTTCCACTGTATGTCACAGAGATTCTGCGACCACACAGGAGCCGCATAGTTGGCCACTGATCTTCCGACTGCTTTATACGTGACCAGTAGAGTTTCCTTATCCTTGCCCGAGGTACTACCGGCCAGGGCTTTGCGGATTTTATTCCTACTACGCATCCTGTCGCACACAGTTGAGGCCTGGGGTGATGATGTGGCCATGCTGTCCAGCGTGACTCCTAGGATTTTAGGATGGTTTATAGTAGAAATAGGATGATTTCCGATCGAGATTTCAAGCTGCACCTCCTTCGTCCAGGTGGTGAATAGGGTTGCCGAGGATTTAGGCGCTGAGACGGTAAGGTTCTTGCTTATGAAGAACGGTTAAGTTCTTCAAGATAACCGTTGATGTTTTCACACATATCCGCTATGTCGTCCCCTGTTGCCAGAATAGAGCAGTCGTTGGCGTAGGAGATGATGTCGATCCCTTCAGGTGGTGTTGGGAGTCTTGATAGGTATAAATTAAACAAGGTAGGAGATAGAACTCCTCCTTGAGGTACACCTTGCTTAATCTTCCTAGGCTTTGATTTGCTGCTCCTGAATTCTGTATAGGATTGCCTGCCAGCGAGATAATTGGCAATCCATTTCACTATTTGCGTCGGAAGCAATGAACGGTTGATGTCAAACAAAAGCGCTGAATGGCTGACAGTGTCGAAAGCCTTCGACAGGTCAAGCGCCACCCATATTGTTCTTTGACATGGACGAGCCTGGTTGAGACCATTATGGATGTAATGGCATCCAAGGCCGTGGTCGTACTGTGCATGCTTCGGAAGCCATGCTGCTGATCTGCGAGCTGGATGTGGGCCGTAAAAACATTAGTGCTTCAAGCGTTTTGGCAACTGGTGACAGTAGAGTTACTGGACGATAGAATTCGCCGAGTGTCGCTTTCTTCCCAGGTTTCAATATTGGAATGACTCTTCCTTTTTTTCCAGATTTCCGGAACGATCAGCGAGGAGATGGATAGATTATAAGTAGCGTTCCTGCGGCAGCCGTTTCTACGCACCGGAGCGACCCGTTTTACAACGGCCAAGTGCTGCCAAAACCCTTCAATGCAAAAAGGAAAGTTTGTTTGTGTGCGTGGTCTCATACACCGCCGTAAACTATTTACTTTTTCTACGAACTAAAATGCTTGCCGTGTGCGCGAGCTCTAAATATAAATATATCTTAAATTACACTGAATATATTTCGACATCTTCATTTTTTCATTCCAGACTAAAGATCAAGAGCTTAATTGAAAAGAGAAGAAAATCAACAATGTCATCTCAAAATAGTGAAACCATAAGACTGAGTATACAAATTTAGCGGAAAAATAAGAAATTTGATAGCATCTACTAGATTTTGTACCTAGTATCCTTGGACCGCGAAATACATACAAACGATCCTCCACACAATGGCCTGTAGTATACAAGGAAAAGTTTGTACAAACAACAATACCATTGTCAACGTTTCAATGATGGAGCAGGTGCCCAAGGATATGGATACGGCGCAAGCCATTATCGACGAATTGCGGTCGAAGTGTCGATCTCAAGCTGAAGAATTGATGAAGTGGAAAAAGGCATATGCACTACAGGTAAGTTCTATATGTTCTCAATTAACTTGCTAACATAACGTCTTTTCTTTTGCCTCAGATGCAGCAACACTATCGGTATCAAAAGGAGAAAACCGATCAAATGAACACGCTCACAAGCCAACTCTTATTACTCGAATCTCGCCTGAAGCGCAAACAAAAACAAGTAGCCGGAATCATTTGCCAAAGGGAATTGACGATAATGCGCCAACAGAAAATCATAGATGCCCTATCGAGTCGATTGGTTGATCACGGACTGGAAAATCTCGATCCTGCCTACACCGATTTCGATTCGCTGAACGACTCGGACTCGGCCGTAGTTCTCGAAGATATTGACTCTGACTGCAATTCGTCGTTTATAATGCGACGCAAGAGCAGTGGCAGCGACGTGACAATAGTTCGATCCATATCGGATGCTATCGAAACCAATATGAATAAGTATGGCGGAGCTAGACGATCTAATTGTTTCTTACGTCGTCCCGACATTTTGGAGACAGTCTATAGTGTGGAAGAGGACCCCGAACCACAGCAAGCCGATGTATCGGAAAAACGTGATAAGTTCAAGAAGCATGCGTCCAAGGCAATCATGGAACACTCCTCGATGGATGGACAACTGACGGAACAACCCGATCCAGGAAAGAATTGCCACGAAACGCCCGGTATGAAACAGTCTCATGTAACGAATTTCAATCGAGTCATGTCGAATCATCGGTCGGTGACGAAACCGAAAGATGTGAAATACAAACGAATAAACAAGGCCAAATCGAAGAGTCTGGAAGAGTTGCGAGGGAGATTACGACACTGGGTGGAGAAGGGTACAACTGGTGATATGCCGGGTAGTCCGCTTGCTATCAACAGCCAGCTACCTCAGACTGCTCAAAGTTATGCGTGACATTTGCTAAAAGGTTCACATTCGTTTCCGGATCGATCGGAAGGAAGATGTAGCTTCTAAGAATCAATGTATTCCTGTATAGAAAATGAAATTTTTTGATTGCTATAGACATTTAGGACTGGAACTGATCTAAGGCCTAATTTTGTATTACTTCATGTCGAGTGCAAGTATAATGTAGTATTCAAAATATCATTGAAGTGTGATGAATGCGATCATTGCCGAGATTCAGATTCGCATTACTATAGTTGGAAAAATCATAAAATTCGATATTAATGTAAGTTTATTTTTGTGATCATATTTTAGTACCCTGATAAAATGAAGCCACACAAGATAATTGTGCGTTTGGGCTCGTTTTTGTTACCTTGTAGTGAACTATTTTCATATCTTTGATTTTCTGGATTCCTCGTTAATTGCACATTTTTATTATTAATTTTTCTTTCTTCGTGAAAAGCGAAAACTAATGAAATTGTGAAAACCTTAAACTAAATTCTTTTTATATATATTTAAAAAAAAAATGAGATTAATTGTATGGCTAAAATCACCGCTATATTGCTATATTTAAAAATTAAATAAGAAGAATCGAAAGATTCACTGTACATATGCGAAAATTGATAAAATTATGTTATCCTTAGATAAGACATACACAGACCTTCGCAAGTGTCTGATAAGTGATACTAATGAAATTTGTAATCAATTAAAAGTTTAATACACATAAAACATAAAAACAAAATAAAAACAAAGCGAATTTCTAAATCAAGTACAAATATGAGAGTTGCATGTTGAATATTGTGCAACGATATAACTCTTTGGAACTGTTCAATGCTTCTTTCTTTCTCCCGGGACGTTCACACATTTTTCACCGGCCTATGCACTATGGAATTTTTTTGTGACACTTGGTTTCACTCTGCACACCAACTTAGTATGCGTCTGTAGCTTATAGCTCAGTAACGCACTGGGCATTTTTTTTGCTACTTGAAACACGGTCTCTGCGGTTCAAGCCCCGCAACGGGACCAAATATTTTTTGTTCACAATTATCTGTCAGTGAAAATCGGAATTTTTTCCGACACTTGGTTTCATTCTGCACGACCCTCCACGGTCGAGTTTTGAAGTAAAAATCACGGCTTATGCTAACAGAACTCTCACACTATCGTGGTCGTCTTGCAAAGATACAAGGTCTGACGTGTGCTTCTATCCATACGAAACCACTAAGTTCAGAGAAATTAAAACAGAGGGAATTTGAGAACAAAAAATATTTGGTCACGTTGTGGGACTTGAACCGCAGAGACCATGTTTCGAGTAGCAAAAAAAAAAATGCCCGGTGCGTTACCGACCAATAGGCTACAGACGCATACTAAGTTGGTGTGCAGAATGAAACCAAGTGTCACAAAAAATTCCGATAAATAGATTGATTCGCCTGTCACATCCCATCTCAATGCAATATCCTCCAATCCCAACTAAACCCACTCATAAACAATCATCTTATTACTACTACTACTATTTTACCTTAACCCCTAGTGGAGCATACTGCGTTAACCACTCCTGCACGCCACCGGAGTGCTGCCTGATGAGCGGTTTTCCCGCAAAATACCGCGGAATTTGAACATATAATGCGGGAAAAAAGCACCCGCCGCAGGAGCGGGAATTTCAGAGGTTTTCTGGTCTTTAGAGCGGCTTTGGTGCGGGTTTTCGAAGTCGACCGAAATTTTATAATTAAAATTTGTCAACTCGACAGAACTCAATCTGAAAGGAGAGAAGCTGTACTCGTAAGTGAAGCAATTGTTGATCCTAACATGGCTTCTCAAAAAAACGCTCATCAATCACCGATTGATAAACATGTTACAGTGTGCAAAAAGAAAAATAGAGTTAAAAAACCTTCCGCTGTTGGTGATGGCACTTCCGTCGTTCTCAGGGTTGGTAAAAATCAAAGTGGGCGACACAAGAGGATTTATGGTATCGATGCTACCAATAATACTCTTAAAAGTGTACCTAGCTTCAAAGTTTTCCACATTTCCAAGCTTCATAGTTCCGTGGGGGCGGGCGATTTGATATGCAGTCTCTCTCTCTCTCTCTGGATCCTGTTAACCCCTTGTGGGGCATAGAGCATTAACCACGCCGACTGTCCACCTCGTCCTGTTCGCCGCCATCGCCTTCAACTGTCTCCACGATTTGCCTATTGTGTTGATAATAATAATAATAAATAAGCCAGGCTAGAGTTACCCACATGGTAGGCACTGCGACCGTGCGGGTGCGATCTATTGTGCCATGGCCTTTAGTTAATCCAAAAGACCCTCAACCAGCCCTTTTTTCAGGTGGTTTGTCACCCACCCATTAACAACCTTAAATCCGCTCTCCCGAGGCAGCTAGCTTCTTTGAGAACGTAGGGGGCAATGAGATCCTTGGCTTGCCGCAGTTCTGGAAGATTATTCCAGTGCCGCAGTCGTTCGTCAACAGTCCACTCCCTCACTAACGCCCTGGCTGTACCCCAGCTCAGACCGCAGTAGGGTTCGAACCCGTAGAATTTCGTGGATGAGCCTCTTCTGACGAGTTCAACCGCAGCTTCGTTACCATCAATGCCCCGATGTCCAAGTACCCAACAAAGAGTAACCCGATTAGTGTTTGTAAGACACTGAAGGGTATCAAGACACTCCTTCACGAATTTCGATGAGAATTTTTGTGAAGAAAGAGAGCCGTAATGGCTGCCTGACCAGGGCCGTCGAGAGAAAATCCGGGCCCAGTACTCAACTTTTGTAGGGGCCGCACGTTTCTCTTTTTTGTGTTTTATGGAGACCGGTAGCTCAGTGCGTCAGAGTGGTATGAAAGGGCAAAGAGCAAAAAAAAAAGCTCAGTGCGTAGATAGGTTTTTTTTTCTCTTTTTTTTTTCGATTTTTCAAATTTTTGGGCCCCCGAGAAAAACACGGTCCCGGGGCGTTTCGCCCCTTCCGCCCCCCCCCCCCCCCCCTTCGAGGGCCCTGTGACTGACTGTCAGTACAGATATCAATGTTAGCCCCACTGAGATTCTTATGCAGAATTCCTCTGACGCAGGCCTCGATAGCATAGATCTCGTCTTGGAAAACGCTGGGCCAGACGACCATGGCGATGGAGATATTGTTGTTGTTGTAGCAATGGTCGGAACTCGGTGAGTTTGTTGGTTACATGAATGCGGATTCGTCTTCATCCTCGGTGTTGGCTCTCAATGCCGGCGCGGAGAAGTAGCACTGAGAGCAGTAGCGCCGAGATGTTTTGCTCCCAGTGAACATAAAAAAAGACGATACGAGGCATGTAACATATAAACACACCTTCCTTTTTGCATTGAAGGGTTTTGGCAGCTCTTGGCCGTTGTAAAACGGGTCGTTCCGGTGCGTAGAACCGGCTGCTGCAGGAACGAGATCCTGGTGTTCGACCCAAAGACCCCAGCACCACCACCTTGCCCCGTCTTAGACCCATCGGTAAACCAGGTGGTGCAAGATAAGGATTATCTGTATCCCATTCCGAACGATTAGAGATGAGGATCGAAAATTTCCTACTGAAGCAAAATTCCGTAGTCATGTAATCTGATCTCGAGCCGATCGCCATTGCAGGAATCCACTCCAAATTGTCATGTGGCCCTGATTGGACACATGTGCATCATAAGTCGAATGCACTCTAAGAGCGCTTAGAGCCGCAGATTAATGAATAAAAATGTGCAGCGGAGTAAGACCAATAATCGCCTCCAGGGCCGCTGTCGGGCAAGTACGCATGGATCTTGCTATACCAAGGCATGTGAGGCGTTGTAGTTTGCTACACAGCTGTACGATAGAACGCTGACAAGTTTTGGGCCACCATACAAGCTCAGCATAAGTCACTACTGGTCGTACCAGAATCAAATACAACCACTCACAATCAGTCATTTTCGGAGTCAGTCCCCAGGTTTTGTCAAAGAGGGTCCTGCAGGCCCACATGATCCGAGTGGCCTTGCTAACCACATTCTCGATGTTTTTGCTCCAATTGAGTCTCCAGTCGAGCGATATGCCTAAACACTTCACTTCAGTGGATTGCCGTCATGATTAGGGTGACCGAGCTTAAGTGTAGGTTTCTAGGACGGTATTTTTAGGGTTGACGTTCTGGCCAACTTCAGTACACCAGCGTAGGACAAGATGGAGTGCTGCATTCATCACCTCAGTGATGGTTATTTCAAAATTTCCCTTGACTATGATGATTATATCATCGGCGTATCCAATCGCCTGATAACCATAATCGCAAAGCCTAGCCAGTAACTCGTCAACGACTAGTGACCAAAGAAACGGGGAAGGAATACCTTGAGGGCGACCCTTCATAGCTTTGACGCATATTGAGGTGCCACTCAACGTAAGACTGGTAGGACACCTTGATGATGGAAATTATTTTATCTGGTATGCCTCTCCCTCAGATATATTCCCGGTCAGCGCTGTCAAACGCCTTCTCGAAATCGATGAACATAAGATGTAGTGGGGATCTCCACTCTGCGAATCGTTCAATAATAATTCGGAGGGTGTCGATGTGGTCGCTACATGGGAAGCCCTCGCGAAAGCCAGCTTGTTCATCAGTCAATGTGCGGTCAACCGTTTGTTTCATCCGGTTCAACTACGAAACTGAGCAATCACGCTGCTCAGAAAACTCAGCAAAACAGTAGAAACTGCCCAATAAATTGAAGTTCCATTAAATGCCTGAAAATTATTGTCATTGTTATTCTCAGAATTTAAGTGATACCTGACGAGTACGTAATGTATCTTTACACTACGTACTCATCACTTAATCATCTTCCCTCTTATGCTCTTTTGATTTTTTTTTTTCAACACTACCACTTGAGCTAAGGGGATGATGACAAAAAGGAAAATGATTCTGTTGTTGATGATAATGATGATGATGTTGCCAAGCAATTAAGAATGAATTATGATTATGCCGAAACGAGCGTCGCGTCGTCCATTGAATAAAAAGAAAACATCTCCTTAAATGTTCTTGTATCGCACTCGAAACCGTGAACAAAAAAAAAAGAACCATTTTCACCTGCTCTATAGTTTCTTCCTTCAGATTGTGCTTTTCTATTCTTGCTGCTGTTCAAAGTGCCTTTCATTATGCCTGTATGAGATAGGAAGCTAATTTTTGCTCTGCTCTTCCTTAAAATGCAGCTTTCATTTGGTTGCCAATCATGTTCACGCTTTTATTCGGATGTCCTTGAAGCACTCAGCTCACCACGGTTCGCATTATCGTCAAATATTGTAAAAAGAATGCAGTAACAGACACTGGACAGACATAGGGTGTTTACAGAAGAAACTCTTAAAACGGATTCTATTTATCGCTTCTTCTTTTTATGGCATTGAGAAGTAACAGACAAAATAGTAATATCATACAAATTCATGCAAAAAGCAACTCTCATTGTTACCACTTAGAATCATTAGTGAGTGAAATAAAATCTATCTAGGACATTTTTTTCTACAACAAAGCAAAGGATTGTATCTCTGTAAGATACGTTCATATTTAAAAAGATCTATAAGTATTTTTCAAAAATAATAAAAAATAGTTTGTCTAATAGAAATTTTACAATAAAACTAAACAATCCAATCTATGCCACACTATCGGAAATTTGCATGCATGCAGTTGCAGATCAATTCATCAAAATTTGTTAAAAAAAACGGACGTAAATACTATAAAAAGGCGCATTTCGCATACACACTCTCGAATTGAACGGGTTTCATAACATACAATACATATGTATGTATTATATTTTACAAAAATGCAAAACTGCAGGTGCATGTACAAACTTCTGAGCCTTCCAGATCCTTTTCTTATCATGGTTGGCGATTCTACGAGAGGTCTAACAAAAGTTCGCGTAGTTGGGTAAAAAGAAAAGCAAAAAAAGCAAAAAAAAAATCTTCATATTTATAACCATTGATTTCTATGCACTTTTTCAGCTAGTAAATCCATTTTTCAAAACAGTCCTAAAAATACACTTTTTAAGGTTGCCCAAGTTCGAGATTTGATGTCCTCGTTGCTATTTGCTTGTCACGCTCGGTGGTCGTTCGGTCACCGCTCTACGATACTAATCTAGAGCCCCTAATCCCCTCATTATCGATTATCGACCATACACAACACAACCGAGGTTAGAATCGAAGTTTGACAATTGTCGCAAAAGTCAAATAATGCGGGAGAGCCAGAAAGAGCGCTTAGCTGCTGAGCGCTGGCGTTTTAGGGACGTTTCTCTCTGGTAATTACAATAATTTCAACTCTTTTTTTTTAATTTTTTCCCTCTTCTCTGGATAAGAAAGCTAGTACACTCACCTGCCGGTTAGTGTCTTCACTCAGTTAAGTTATAGCCCCCACATACGATGCAATTCGTCGTCAGATCGATCTGACGATATTGTGATCGTCACATCGATTGCACAGTGTATGTGACTATCGTTGACGATTTTTTTGACAGTTCCATATAATTTCGATCGTCAGATATTTTGTGGCGATCCATCGTCAGATCGATCTGACGATGGATCGCACCGTCTATGGCGGGTCTTAGTTATCTCTCTTTTTTGAGGCAATCGTTTAAAAGTTTATCCAAAACAAATACCGAACGGTTGAAAGTTCAACCGGTTCAACCCAATACAATTTAATATACTGTAATGTTTCCTCTGTTGAGCGAAACAAGAACGAAACCAGGATCGTTAGATATTCTTGTGCTGAATAATGAAACACTTCGATTGAAAAACACACACACTTTATTTACAAAACGAACTACACACGCGTACTAACAACAAACGTTAAAACTAGCAATAACAACAACGACGGCACTACTTCCCGATTTATAGCGATCCAACCGCCACTGAGTGGCGAGTCTGACTACTTCTTTCCTCCTTCGGTAACATCCGCCTTTTATAGTTGGAAATCCATGCATTCGTCATTTAGCGAAGACTCTAGATTTTTCGAGATGTTCCAGTCTCGGGTACTTACTCAACGAAGGTTCGAGAATCCGCTTCATTATCAATGGTTCTGTTTGGAGAAGGTTCTATACTATAGATGGCTCGAGAATCGCCTAGTGTCCATTCAATTTGTACTTGTCATCGATCATTCGAGATTATGATGAAGCTTAGTACAGTGCGTGTCGTAAGAGATACCCACTCCGTACACGCAACAATACCCCAGTCGGACAAGAATCGATACTGGACCGGTCCTGGATCGATGACTGTCTACTAAGGAATCGATGACTTTATCGGAGACACGTCGGAGATATTTGTATGGGCATGGCCGCTTTTGCGATACCGAAAATGAGGACAGGAATCGATCCGGAATCGATGACGGTAGTCGATGGAGAATCGATGACTGGAGTCGACGTAGAATCGATACTGGGGTCGAATTGGGATCGATGACTGTAGTCAACGTGGAATCGAATCCGGATCGATGACTGGAATCGATTCCGGACCGATGACTGTAGCCAACGAGGAATCGACACAGATCGAATTCGGATCGATGGCTGTATAAATGGGTTGAATCTAGCCTGATATACAATTCGTCCAGAAACTAAAAGTGTCGTGATTGATTTCACGGCACTTTTAATTTAACGGCGGATTGTATTCATGGCTTACAAAAAAAACATACATTTTCCTTTATTCCATATTTCATATATGACAACATACGCCGCCAAATGCCAGATACTTTCAAATGAATTCAAATTTCAGGCTAACTCGATACATAATTGAAAACATTTGAATTTGTCCAGCTTCGGAGACAAACCGATGAATGGAACCGGTAAGGAATCGAAGACTTTGCGATTCCACTGGAATCGGAGACAAATGTCCGACTGGGACGTTCGTCAAATTTTTAGCTTGGTGATTGATGAGAAAATGGAAATATTTCTCTCATATCTCATATTCATCTCCCTGTTAGCTATCGGATAGTTTAACATGGGTGCGTTCCTGCGAACGAATCAGGTTTTGACATTTCTCGAATTCTCCTCCATATGCTTTCCCCTCCGGTAAAATTTGTACGGACAACTATCATGAACATGTTAAATCTTAAGCTGGCAGACATCGAAAATTTTTCCTTTCAGTCAAATCAACCTGGTTGTATTTAGTTTTAATTTAGTACAGCCTTCCCACTCATTATCGTCCCCATAGCTTCTGCAGTAATCATTGTACGGCATACGAAGTCTCCTGGCATGCTCCCCAATGAGGCAATGACCGTTGATAACCTGAACAACATTACTAATACACTTCCTGTTCGGCATAAGCAATCCTGAAGAGCGGCCATGGTTTAAGACCGGCCATTTTGCCTGGCTGTGTGACATGTTATGCCATCACACCATCTGATTTTAGCCTTCGCAGGCATCGGACCTTAGGGGCAGTTTGCATGTTTTCATAGTCATACCGACATTCCGAAAACTGTCACCGACCTCTTTATTGGCCCCCTCACGGGCAGGTTCATCCGCCTTACAGTTACCGACGGGCCACTGTGACCCGTAATCCAACAGAAAGCTCAACTGTCGGATCGAGGTACGGCATTTAGCAAGTGCCTTCGAGTTAGTCGTAGCAGAATCAAGCGATTTTATTACCGGTTGACTATTACTATAAATGATTACATTCCCGAGTGAAACTACATTACGACCCAGCCATGAAATGGTTTCGTAAATAGCAGTCACCTCCGCTTGAAAGACACTACAGTGGTCAGGGAGACGGAAGGACAGACTGATATTCAGTGTCTCCGGGTAGACATCCGCCCGACAAAATGCTTACAACGTTAGTACCTAAAGCAATACCATCCGCCCACTCCTCACGAGAAGGGATAAGGCAATGGAAATTTTGGTCAAACTCCAGTTTAGGTGAGGTATAGTCCGTGGTTTCAGGAACATCCTAATTATTCTAAATGACCTAATGTCCAGTGGTGGACGGGGTTTATTAACTCTTTGCACGAAGACGAATACAGCACATTCGCAGCAAGCTGCTCGGCAAGGATGTCCAGAGGAGTCGGATTCAGCATGGCTTCAGAGGGCGTAGAACTTAGAGCTTCCGTAATGGCGACACATGCCAGCCTTTGAACTTTTTCCAACAGGCTTCTGTAGAATGCGACTCTAAGTGCCCTCTACACCACACCAGCATCCCACACATAAGAATGGGGCGTAAGACCAATACACACAGTAAGTAAACCATCCTCGGTTACATACCCTACTTCCTACCTGTAGCCCTTCTCTCTCTCAATGCCTGCGTTCACGTTCTTGAGCGTTGCGGTTATTCAGCAATTTAAATGCATGTAAACAGGAAAATCAGTGATTTTTTCCGTTTACATGCATTTCAATTGCTGAATAACCGGAGCGCTGCAAAATGTGAACGCAGGCATTTACTCTAACCCCTTGTGGGGCATAGCGCGTCAGCTGTTCCATGTGGGCCAGTTGACGTTTCGTTTCGTTGTAGCCCTTCTTCGCGTGTATCATGCGACAGCGGCCTTTATGACTCATTCCTGAATATTAGGCTTCCAGCACAATTTCCCATCCAGGATTAGCCCGAGCAATTTCGCTTCATCAGCGAGGACAAGCATAATGCCATCCAACAACAGCGGCTTGAACGAAAGGACAATCCCCCTCCTGGTGAAAAGAACAAGCTCAGTTTTGGTCGGATTTACTTTAATCCCAACTCACTCGCCCATCTCACAAGAACACTCAGGGCCCCCTGCATTAACTCATTAAGGACATCTGGGAATTTACCCGAGATGGCAATTACGATGTCATCGGCATATGCTATGGGTTTACAGCCTAACCGTTCCAATTCTACAAGCAATCTATTGATCTCCAGATTCCATAAAAGAGGAGAGAGGACTCTACCTTTAGGAGTGCCCCTGCAAACATGCCTAACCTCGAAATGAGCAACGAATTGATGAGCTTGCGAATAGATCCATCTACACCCAGGTTGACAAGTGCGTCCGTGAGAGTGGGAGAGTGGTAAATATTGATTTTGCTCGGCAAGTCACGCTTTTTGACGCAATTTACGAAAACTGCTATAACTCTGTTACGGTTAAAGACAGAGTGTCCATTAGGATGAATCGGGATACCCTGTATAATGGATAAACTTATTTGTTTTGTGCATAATGTACACGAAAAAATGTGTTGAAACAAGATAATGATTATACAATAATTCAATATTTGAAAAGCTTACCAAATTGAAGGAACCCCCACTTGAATGCTAAGTAGTATTTTAGATATACATATATGTACAATTATAAATATCCGTATTACGATAGTATTGTACGAGTACATAATATAATATATGCATTAGATAAGTACGCTTCGACAAGAATAAAAAAAAACACATAAAAATAACGGTTGTAAATTCAATTATCTCAATAATTATAGAATGTCGTCTCGAACCCCCTGTTCCTTTATAATTTTCAAATATGTATTTATTTTAATTATGCATACATAGAAAAGTCGAGTATAAAATTGATGAATACTAAACGTGTGCTTCTTGTATATACTAATGCAAAGTGAACATATCCTGTACATTTTAAGTACTGAAAAATAAATAAAACAAGAAATGCTTTGGGAGAGTATTTCTAAAGTGAAAAAGTTGAATTGTTGTTTCTTTTCTCTTATACATATAGTATAGTATACAGGGTGTAACTAGTACTGAGGTTCAAATGAAAATGGGAGATAGAGGAACTTGTCTTGAATGGAAAATCGTTCCACACTTACTCTCGTTTTTGCACCCTTAAGGAGATAGCGCGATTTTAAGAACGAAGGATTTTCATCGTACCTGTGATCACTGCTTGATCTTTAACTTCTGCTGTACTAAGCGTAACGTAATAATTCTGGGCTCGTTGGAAAGGACACAAATTATTCTTTCTAATTGCCATCAACTGTGTCAATGAGTGTTAAACTTTTTGAGAAAAATTCGTTTAAATGACACAAAAATAATAAAAAATTAAAAAAAATACAAAAAAGTAATGTTTTCTCCAAGAAGGACCTTATTAACCACCAAATTTTATTAAATTTTCGGAAAGCCCATGAAATTTCACTATAAGTTTGCAAACAGAATTTCTTCATAGGTTGAATTGTAAAGGAGCGAGGCTAACAGTTATCAAGCACGTTCCCTTCAAGTAAATCTGGTTTGACACCCGTCATTCGCCGAAGGAGTATGATTAATAATAGTGAGGACGAAATAAAATTGTTGAAGTATAGTTTATTACGTTTATTTAGTTTATTTGGTTTATTACGTTTACAAATAATTTTAATCGGTCCGGTATTTCTTCCCCCATTTCTCAATTCACCAATTATGCCGAATTTTTGGAGGAAACTTTACCAGACCTCATAGCTCATAGAGGATATACCACTCCGTGTACTGGTCAGGTTTTGGTACCAGCACGATGGAGCGCCAGCGCATTATGGTGCTAATGTCCGTCGGTGGCTCGACGCGAATTTTCGGGATCGATGGATTGGTCGTGGCGGTCCCATTGCATGGCCTCCTCGATCTCCCGACTTAACTCCCATGGACTTTTATGTATGGGGGTATTTGAAAAGCATCGTCTACGCAGAGGAAATTCATACACGAGAACAGCTCATTTCCCGTATCACCGAAGCATGCGATCAGTTACGAGCCCAACTACTGCGTGTGAACCACACCAATGACATTCGTCGGCGATACCACTTGTGCTTGCTCCACAACGGCGGACATGTTGCAAATTATTTGTAAACGTAATAAACTAAATAAGCTAAATAAACGTAATAAACTATACTTCAACTCTTTTATTTCGTCCTCACTATTATTAATCATACTCCTTCGGCGAATGACGGGTGTCAAACCAGATTTACTTGAAGGGAACGTGCTTGATAACTGTTAGCCCCGCTCCTTTACAATTCAACCTATGAATAAATTCGGTTTGCAAACTTATAGTGAAATTTTATGGGCTTTCCGAAAATGTAATAAAATTTGGTGGTTAATAAGGTCCTTCTTGGAGAAAACAGGACTTTTTTTTTAATTTTTTATTATTTTTGTGTCATTTAAATGAATTTTTCTCAAAAAGTATAACACTGATTGACACAGTTGATAGCAATTAGAAAGAAGAATTTGTGTCCTTTCCAACGAGCCCAGAATTATTACGTTATATGACGTTTACACTATCCCCAGATTACTTCATCTACAGCGTAATCTGGGTGTGGTGAGTTCAAAATTGTATGTATTTGACAGTCGCAGATTATCTCAGCTGGCGCAGATGAAGTAATCTGGGGATAGTGTAAACGTAATATTACGCTAAGTACAGCAGAAGTTAGAGATCAAACAGTGATCACAGGTACGATGAAAATCCTTCGTCCTTAAAATCGCGCTATCTCCTTAAGGGTGCAAAAACGAGAGTAAGTGTGAAACGATTTTCCACCCAAGACAAGTTCCTCTATCTCCCATTTTCGTTTGAACCTCAGTACTAGTTACACCCTGTATAAAAGTGAAGATTAGTTTTGTATGTTTGTCGTGCAAAAACTTTTAATCAACTGGGGCGATTGTCGCCAAATTTTCCAGGAGGTTGTTTGGCGAACTGGAATATATAGTAAGGTGGTTCGCGACCACATACAGTAAAACCCCGTTTAACCGAACCCAAGGGTGTGGTGTAGGTACTTTCGGGACTCCGGGGAGGAAAATAAGGTGGTTCGCGACTCCAAAATGTTACGGTATACAGTAGAACCTCGACTAACCGAACCAAGCGGGCGGCGCAGCGTCATTTCGGATAACGAAATTTGTCATAAGTACTTTCGGTAAGCCGGGGCTGAAAATAAGGTGGCTCGCGACTCCAAAATGATACCACATATACAGGGTGGGCCATTTAGTGGTTTCTTTTTAAATCATAGGTTATTTTGACAGTGAAAGCTGTTTCCCACTCGAAATCTTGATAGAAAGTCAGTATCATACCTCCGCAGAACGAAATGAGTCGCTTTACACTTGAACAACGTTGGGAAATATTGAAAACTTATTTTCCAAGTGATTGCTGTGTAGCCCAAACAGTGCGTTTTTTTAAAGAAGTTTTGGCCGAAATGAAGCACCCACCCCACCGCGCCTGCTGTACGCAAGTTTGTGCAAAAATTTCATGAGACTGGCATGCTAGTGGGCAACACTCATGTGGCTGCCGAGCCGAGAGTGTGAGACTCACTCCACGAACATCAACTCGCCATCTATCTCAACATTTCACGCACTAGCCTGAGGAGAATTCTGCACAAAGATCTCGGATTATTCGCTTACAAGGTCCAATTGACTCAGGAATTGAAGGCGCACGCCAATCCGCTTCGTTATCGCTTCGCAGTATGGGCCTTAGAGCAGCTTGAATTGGACGACGATTTTGGGCGATAAATCATCTTTTCTGACGAGGCGCATTTTCATCTCGGAGGCTACGTTAACAAACAAAATTGCCGCATCTGGAGTTTGGAAAACCCGCACGTTATTGTCGAGAAGCCAATGCATCCATAGAGAGTGACAGTTTGGTGCGGAGTGGTGGCATAAATAAAATAAATAACTGACAGTCTTGTGTGATCAGCAACACGCTCAACCGAGTTATTTACCCCATAAATGGGTAGTCATTTAACAGCTGAGTGGGCTAGTCCGACACGTAAATCCACTTTTTCATCGAAAACTACCGCATTCAGTAGGAATCGACCCGGAGCCCAGTGCGTAGAAGGCGAACGTGCTAACCGGACTACAGGTGATGGAGTGGTGGCATCATTGGACCATTTTTCTTCGAAAATGAGGCTGGGAACAACGTTTCGGTCAACGGTGAACGTTACAGAGCCATGTTATCCGACTTTTTTTTTACTGAAATTGAAGACATGGATTTGGACGACCTCTGGTTTATGCAGGATGGCGCGCCATGCCACACAGCCCATACCACAATCGATCTTTTACTCACCAAATTTCCAAATCATGTTATCAGCCGTCTTGGCGATGCCAGTTGGTCGCCTCGGAGCTGCGATTTGACCCCTTTGGACTTTTTTTCTGGGGAACCGTGAAGGACCGATGTTATGTCAACAATCCAGAAACGATTCAAGCACTTAAGGCCAATATTATCCAAGCAATTCGTGAGCTACAGCCCGAAACCATCGACATGGTCTTGGTAAATTGGAATGACAGAATGCGCTACTGCGAAGCCAGCCGAGGCGGCCACTTGAACGAAGTTGTGTTTCATCATTAATGAGAATGTTTACTCTTACTAATGAAGCCATAATAAATGGAAAAAAATTGATTTTGTTCATTTTATTGTATTTTTAAAAAGAAACTTGTATTTGGCCCACCCTGTGTATGTTATATCAAAGAAGACGCAGCTTTCCCAAACTACAAATTTGTATTTCTTCAGTACAAAAGCTACTAAACATAATGACAAGATACAGGTCATAATATACGTTACAAATTACTTTACTTTTAAGAACAGGTAGATGAGACCAAGGCAAAGACCTTTTCCATAGTCCTCCGCGTGGGCGCCCCCTGGTAACGGCAGTGTATCAATTCGCTGACGGCCAATGTCTTAGCGATAAGACAGTTTGGAAAAGGCAGATAGCTGTAGCCTGAATGGCTGACGAACACCTAAGCGTCTCAGGTTTAGTAGGATGGAATGACTTGCGTAGTTGGACCTGCTACATAGTTGTGTGGGCTCCAGCACGTTTATTAAACCATCTGAAGCAGCTATCTCCGAGGCCATCCCCTGAATGGGGTTAAGCGACGTGCTGACAACTCGTCCTTGTAAAAACCACTCCATGTCAAGAAACCTGGAACAAAAGCATCGGATTGGACGGACCAACAACGACGACCACGCAAACGAATAAAGGATTATTTTTTCGGATCCTGGAATGTACGCTCCCTGAACAAACCGGGGGCCGAGAAGGTACAAACTGAGCATTACTGCAGTCCAGGAAACAAATTGGCTTGGCAGCGAGATTAATGACAAGAAATCGCACACAATTTTTACAAGTGGCAAACCATCGGGCCGCAAGGAGTTTGGAGTAGCATTTATAGTGAACAATCACCTCAAACCGCATATTACTGACTTCAAACCCATAAATGAACGGCTGTGTGCGATTCGCATCAAGACTCGATTCTTCAATCTCTGGCTCATCAATGTGCATGCCCCCACTGAAGTTAAAGAAGACGCAGTAAAAGACGAGTTCTACGCCCGCCTTGAAACTCTCTTCGACTCACTTCCAACAAACGACGTCAAATTGCTGCTGGGAGATTTTAACGCGAAAGTCGGAAATGAAAGTTGGCACCGGGGGACCACTGGAGGCCACAGCCTCCATGAAGAATGTAACGATAACGGCCAGCGACTTATCGACTTTGCCTGCAGCAGGAATCTAATCGTAAGCTCTACGTGCTTCACGCATCGACGCATTCACAAGCAGTCCTGGAAGTCTCCAGACGCACATACCGTCAACCAAATTGACCACGTCCTTATTTGCAGGAGATGGGCATCTAGTGTCATGGATGTCCGCTCCTATCGAGGAGCAAACTGCGACTCAGATCATCACTTGGTGAAGACGACCTACAGATGTAGAATTTCCTCGGTGCACCAATCAAGAATCAGCCCTCCCAAAATCTTTGCGGTTGATAAGCTCTTGAGTGATGCTACAGCGGTGGCGTATACTACCACCCTTGAGGAAAAACTATCACCTATGCTACACAACATCAGCAACACAGGCGTCCATGGGTTCTGGGAAGAACTCAAGGGTACCGTCAAGGATGTCGCAGAGAAGGTCGTGGGATATAAAGCCCGGCGAGCGCGAAATGACTGGTTCGACGAAGAATGCAAAGACTCACTTGACGCGAAAAACGAGGCCTACAGACAATGGATTCAACGAGGAACCAGAGCCAGAAGAGAAAAATATGACGAGCTACGGCGAATATCGAATAGAATAATTAGACGTAAGAAACGTAAATACTTTGACGAGCAGTTGCTGAACATAAACGAAAACTTAGCTAATAGGAACACCAGACAAGCGTACAAACTAGTAAATACAATTAAGAACGGCTACCAACCCAGGACTAGTCTTTGTAAGGACAAGGATGGAAACATCATCAGCGACACCGATGGTATTAACAAGCGATGGGCCTCTTATTTTGAAGAGCTTCTAAACCGACCATCTAACATCCCCACACAGGAAGCTCTCGACGATATTGTTGATCTAGGCCCACCCATTCAACCCCCGACAGTAGAGGAAGTTGATCTCGCATTGCGGTCACTAAAACGAAATAAAGCGCCGGGCGCTGACGAGATTCCAGCTGAACTGCTAAAATTAGGTAGAACGAGTCTAGTTGATGCCATACATCAATTACTCCTGCGAGTATGGGAGAACGAGGAGATTCCTGACGATTGGCGCAGAAGCATCATCTGTCCAATTCATAAAAAGGGAGATAAACTGCGGTGTGAGAACTACAGGGGCATCTCACTAGTTTGTACGTCCTATAAAATTTTGACGAAAATTCTGGAAAATAGAATAAAACCGTACGCAGAACGAGTCATTGGCGAATATCAAAGCGGTTTCAGACCTGGTCGCTCCACAACCGATCAGCTCTTCTCAGTCAAACTGATACTCCAGAGGTGCTGGGAATACAACGTAAACGTATACCAAATCTTTGTCGACTTCAAGCAGGCATACGACAGTATCGATCGTGGAGTACTGTACAACATCATGCTGCAATTTGGTATACCGGCCAAATTAGTGCGACTGACAAAGATGACGATGACCAACTCCGTCTCACAAGTCAGGATCCAGAATAGACTTACTGATCTATTTGAAACACGCACTGGTTTGAAACAGGGCGATGGACTGGCACCGACGCTCTTCAACCTAGCACTGGAATACGTTATTCGGGCCATGAATATGGACAACAGCAAGACGCTACTCATCAAGTCGACACAATTAGCAGCGTACGCCGACGACATCAACATCATGTCCCGAAGATTGGCTGACGCAGAAGAACTTCTGCATACGCTCGATTCCGCTGCAAAGGAAGTTGGATTACGTATTAACGAGGGTAAAACTAAAATAATGATGCAATCGGTGACAAGGACACCTGCACAACCGAGCATCAATGTGGGGGACCTCAACATCGAGTTCGTGAACAACTTCATTTACCTGGGTTGCAACTTGTCAAGGGACGCCAACGAAACTGACGAAATCAAGCGACGGATACAGTTAGCTAATAAGACTTTTTTCTCGGTTCTCCCCATAATGAAATCGAAGCATGTGCACAGAAACACGAAGCTCCGCGTGTACAAAACCATTATACGACCAGTGCTATGCTATGGCTGCGAAGCATGGACCCTAACTCAAGCCTCCGAAAACATGCTAGACACTTTTGAACGTAAGGTTCTACGGCGAATTTTCGGGGCTGTTTGCGATCGAGATGGATGGCGCATCCGGTACAACCATGAGTTGTATGAAATGTACGATGAGCTGCAAGTCTCGAAAATCGTCAAACTACAACGACTTCAATGGGCAGGGCATGTACAAAGAATGGACGATGATCGCATGCCTAAGAGAGTAATGAATGCAGAACGAGTCGACGGAGCGAGACTGCGAGGACGACCGAGATCTCGTTGGGAGAGCTCAGTAGGTGTGGACGCCGCGCAGCTGCTGGGCTCCCAAAATTGGAGGACGCGGTCACGTGACCGAGATAATTGGAGGACAATGATCCAGGCGGCCAAGGCCCGACGTCGGGCTGTCGCGCCACGATGATGATGAAGATGAGACCATAAACTCATTTTATTGCATTCTCTATCGGTTTATGGACCTTCTCTTCCTGCTCTTTTACAATTCTTCACAACTAATCTCACTAATTTTGAAAAGCAGTTTCCTTGATCCGTATTCAATATTCGCCTCTTGTATTCTCGTATGATCTCCAAGCTCTCCCAGGGATCCAACGTATTCGTCCGGTTCGTATATCGTAATAATTCTAAATTCTCGCGCTGAACAGCGGCTCATATCATTACGAACCGAAATTTGAAAATTGTAGGATTGATAGTTGCAGAGATATAAACAAAAATTTTAAGCGTCTCCCCCTCTCCCTCCAAAATTTTATTACCCAACTTCGGGGACTTTTGGTATAATTTACTTCAGGTTCCAGCCAATTACCATGCCGAATTTCGGAACTTTGCGATGTACATATTTTAGTTTTAAAGACTTACCTGAAAAATTTTTTTTTTTAATTTCTATATATGGGCCACCCTATATCTTTTAAAGAATTTGTCCTACGATAAAAATGATTTGGATGTTTTTTATAGAAAATTTTACCCACTTTATTTTTTTCTGACAACATTTATCGCTGTAATAGCCGCCATACATTATCCGATCCGTCGTCCGATCGATCGGCCGATGGATCGCCACAAAATATCTGCCGATCTCCACTGCACACACACTGAGCGATTTTCGTGCGATACGATAACGAATGACAATTCAAAAAATAGGTTATGATTCACTCCCAATCCAACCTAGATTCATTTTTGTTAACTATTTGGATGTGTGTGGTATTTTCGTATACCACATATTTGATATTTCAATTGCAGTGCCATTTAAATCATTAGAATCCTTGAAATTTCATCATTTAATAATTTGGTAATTTGACATTCACTTGCGATAATCACATACACTACCCAATCGATCGTCACCGATCGATCGCACGAATAAATAAATAAATAACTGGCGCAACAGTCCAATTTGAACCACGGCCTCGAGATGAGTTAGCATCATCTCATTTTCTAGATCGTGACGGTTTTTTGTGCAGAGGTATGTGATCAGCAACACGCTCAACCGAGTTATTTACCCCATAATGGGTACTCATTTAACAGCTGAGTGGGCTCATAGTCCGACACGTAAATCCCCGGAATCGAACCGGGGCCCAGTGCGTTGAAGGCGAACGTGCTAACCGTTGCGCCATCCGGACTACGCACTATCGCACGAAAATCGCACTAAAATATCGGCAGATCAAAACTGATCGCCCGATCGGTGCGATTTCCACATACACACGCCAATCCGTCGGCCGATATTGATTTCGGGCGACGGATCGGCCGATCGCTCGGTGTGTGTATGGCACGTTTATGGCACGTTTAAGTGATAGTTACGGAGCTATTTCCAAAAAACAGAAAAACTCCCCTTTAACCCCCCCGCAGAAGCTCCAACCCCACAGGTGGGGACTTTTAGTACAATATACTGCTAGTACCAACCAACAAATTTCAAACTTCCTTTCTTTTTTTCCCTCGATCATCAAATATTGGCACTCGTCACCTGGGGTATAAAATGGACAAAACGATAACTATTGTCGTTTTGATATGAGTTTTCATATTTGTAACTTCGATTGTTTATGGTTGATATTCTTGAATTTACTTTATAGTACTTATCTGACTCTGCTCTTCCGGCTTTAGAGCGCGTTGACATGATCAAACTACGATTTGACAAACTAGCATTTGATGAAAAGTTGAGCACCGTCCAACTACGGTTTGACAGGAGCACAAGACTTCAAACCAGTTTGACAACGGGTTCACACGTTCAAATAGGTGGTTTGTCAAACCGTAGTTTGATCGTGTCAACGCGCTTTTAGACAGTCTGCTCCAAATTTTAGGCTATCCAAACGCTCGTGAGTTCTAGTGTTCAAACTTCGACTGAACCTTTTTTGAATTGCAAACTAATTCTTTTTAGTTAGAGAAGTTAGATGCCACTTTCAGTTGTTGTTGATTGGAAAAACTGATGGCGCTTCGTCGCATGCGAAGAAAATCCCTCTGCTGTCAACATATTGCCGTTTCCTCTTCTCTATACAAAGAAACGAAAATATCAAAAGGGAGACAAAAACTATCCATCCATCCACTCAGCCTCCTATCGCGTCTCTCTTTCCGCTGCACCATCCTCAACATCGCGCTGTTCCGTTTCGCTGCGAAACAGTTGACGTACGTACGCACAACGAGCGAGAATCGTCGTGGACTCATCGTCCGTCTCTCGATCAAGAAGAAGACAACGCAACGAACCGCCATATTGTGAGAAATGAGACAAAAGATTTTCAAGTGCTCCAGTGTTTAGGTAAAAAAGTTGTCAATTTATTGGATTTTCCGGTCTGCTTCCGTGAATAAAACGCGCGTGCAAAGACAGGTAAGAGTGTGGCCCGATTAATTGCCTGAAAATTGTGCCTGTTGCGCAAGTGAAAATGTGAAAAATGAGTCGCAACACGAGAACGTGGCTCTGGCCGCTAGTGGTCGACGTGTAGCTGCAGGCGCCCTCGTCCAATTCCCATTGCGATCACGAACCGTCCTCGGCGAGAAATCGCGAGTTTCCGCCGAATTTGCAGCAATTGCAGAACATATCCGGCCAAGTTTTGGCGGTAATTGGCGAAATCAAAACAAAAACTTGAGACGGCAAATGGCGAGACAGAAAAATCGGAAATTTTATGTTTCCCCGTGTTCACCAACACATACGCGATGCCTGTCGGCCCAAGCAGCAAGCAGCACACGCATCATACGTACGTGTGAAAAGAGGAAAAACGAATGGGACGTGGGCGGAGCGGGGCGAATCGGTGCTCCGCTGGTTGCTCGTGTCGTATAAATTTATCGTTTCTTGTTTCCTTTCTGGCGCATATTCGGGCATGGACTTCGGCGACGCTGCATGCTCCCGAAGCATGGAAGATGTGGGAAGGCGAGCGAGGCCTGTGATAAGCATCGCTTTTGCTTCTTTTTTTTCGCCTTTTCTCATTCCTGCGTATCGCAAGTTTTTCATGTGACGGGCCTTTGAGGCCTCCCATGAGTGAGATGGGGTGTCACTTGTTAGTTCAATGCACCGCTCGCACACGGTGTGTCGGGTTCGGGTGGGAAAAGCGGGTCTGCTGAAATGGTACTACGCGGCGCTTTACACGTCTCTTTCATGAATTGTCAAAAATTTGATGTCTTTATCCGACGCCTGATGCAAATTGGTTGTTTTCTTTTCTTCTTTTTCTTATCTGCTAGCTCATCTTTTTTGTCTTGTAAACTTGTATGGCATGCTGTTTCATCCATGCGAGTTTCGGACGTCCAGGAATGTTTACAAACAATTCGAATGTTTGCCGATAAAAACAAGAGCCTTTGCTCTTCATTGGAGGGTTTTGTAGGCTTGGGATACTAACCTTAACCGCTAGTGGGGCATAGCGCGTCAACCACTCATGTGCGCCATCATACTCTGTTCTAGGCAATGGGGGGCCACTCCCAAATCATATAGGCCTATCAGCCTGAACTCCTCTATGTTAGAGTCTGTGGAGAAAATCCTTGATGCTCACATCAGGTCCACACTTCTCACAAAATTCCCGCTACACTAAACAGTTTGCTTACCAGTCAGGTAAGTCGACTGAAACTACTCTACACTGTGTAGTTGGAGAAATTGAGGCCACCCTGGCAGTAAAGGAGACGGCAATTTGTGCCTTTTTGGATATCGAAGGTGCTTTTGACAATACATCTTTCTCTTCCATTGGCTCTGCACTTAGAGCAAGGGAGCGAATGAAACGACGGCACTACCATCCAGAAAGGTCATCACAGAGATAGGCGACTGCACTTTAACAGCAAACGTCACTCAAGGATGCCTGCAACTCAGGGACATGCCGATGACCTGGTCATAACTTTTAAAGGAAAATTTGAAGAAGTCCCAACGGAAATTCTTCAATCGGCATTAAACACAGTACAAAAATGGCGCAATGACAACGGCCTTCGAGTCAGCCCGGCTCAGGCGGTTTTTGTCCCCTTTTCGAAGAAAAATCCCAGACAAATGAGATGTCCTACAATGTACAATTCTCCAGTGCTCCTGGCAGACTCCGCCAAATACCTCGGTGTTACTCCAGACAGGAAATTATTCTGGTCGGAACACCTACAGACAATATCGGACAAAGCCATTAAGTACCTATGGGTTTGCAAGGCAGTTTGTGGGTAAGACTTGGGGAACAATAGATCCTTTGGATCTATAAGACAATTGTCAGACCAATTATTGAAAATGGAGCTGTTTGGTGGAAAAAATCAACCGCCAATGATGGCAAAATCAAACTGGGTAAGATTCAGAGACTAGCATGTCTCACGGCAACGGGGGCTATCCGCAGCTGTCCGACTGCAGCTCTTGAACCGCTACTCGACCTTCCTTCGCTTCACATTCACATAGAGGCGGAGGCAAAAATAGCAGTAGCAAGACTAAAAGCTTGCCAGAATTTCCTCAAACTAAACCCAGAGCAAACCAACTGGGTAAATGAGGACCACGTATCTAGTATACCATCAGACCATTTAGCTAGGGAGCTTTGCTTCAAACTTCCATTCTCAACCGAAATTTGGAGTAGAGAGGATTGGAATCTGAAGCCCGACACCCTCCCCTCAAACGTTGTTAAGTGGTACACAGATGGATCTGGAACCGAAGAGGGTACAGGAGGCGGGCGTCGTAGGTCCGTCTCACAAGATATAGGAAAGTACGCTACGGTATTTCAGGCGCGAACGCATGCTTAGCAGCTGGGTACCGAGGCAGGAATATTGCAATCTCCACAAACAGCCAGGCGGCAATTAAAGCACTAAGTAACTTCTCCGTCTCGTCGAAATTGGTGCTTAGTGGTCGTGAAGCCTTGCAAAGATTAGGCTCCGTAAATAAGGTTACCATTTACTGGGTCCCCGGACACGCCGTTTTCCCAGGAAACGAAACAGCTGACGAGTTGACCAGGGCAGCTTCTGCAACCCTACTCTTCGGTCCAGAGCCATACTGTGGAATTCCCTTCTGTAGTGTAAGACGACACATCATGGAATGGGAACACTCAGTAACAATCGCGCACTGGGACAATACCCCTGGTCTTAGACAGGCTAAGCTGTGTATGGCTGGCCACTCACGCAATCGCACCCATGAGCTACTCAGAAATCGGGTGGGAATTATTTGTGGGCTCCTCACGGGTCACTTTTTCTTGAGGGGTCATCTACATAGAATGGAAATTGTCTCTGACCCTGGTTGGTCTCGAGAATTAGTCAGATCACTAATCTGCATAGACTCTAGGGTGTAGCACAATAGACTTCCGGGTCGCCGTGCTTGTTGGGCTGTCCTCTGCCCCTCAGGGATCTTTTCCGAAGAGTTGCGGGTCCGTACCGCGCCGCGTCGCAGCCATAAACGGGCCTTAGAGGGAGGGAGATTGTTAAGCTTACTATCTCCTCCACCAGATTTTACAGCAGCACTCTCCTGACTTGCCTTTACAGCACCGCTAGGACCAGACGTGGTCAGAGTCGAAGTGGCGTGTGGTCGCAGCGAGGCATCCCTTACGACACCACTCGGTCCAGGCCTCGCCAGATCTAGAGAGTTACGTCAAGTACCGGGGCTGCACCAAGGCATCCTGCCTGACCTCCCCTAACTAGCTTGGCCTTCACTGCACCACTTGGACCAGGCTTTACCAAAGTCGACGCGCTTTGAGTGTTACTCGGAGAGGATCCTCGCATCGAGGCATCCCTCGCGGCACCACTCGGACCAGGTCTCACCAGATCCAAACTGGCACATGACGTACCAGGGTAGGATTCTTGCACCAAGGCCAAAGATTAACCATAAAGATACCCTACTTCATACAAATTAACGCGACTGACTAGTAGTTGCGTATGTGTAGGTTCATATATGCGTACACAAAGGGGTGGTGCCAACTAACAAGCATGTTACTCACACATTGAAACTTTATAGGCAGTTGCCATTACTGAAGTGTTGCCGTCTCTATCTCTTTTAAGGGAATTTACCTTTGAATTATTGGCAAAGATTAAACATGAGTGCATCCCGTTCTAAAAATTAAATCGTACTAAGTGAGGTATCTTGACGACCACTACCAGCTACACATGAAGAGGATCCTCTCATCGAGGCATCCTTGTGACGGCTCGAATTTGGCATAGCATTGTTTAAAAATTCCGACGTTGACTTGAATAGGAGTATAACTTAAGTCATAGATATCTGCCCTCGGAAGAAAATTCTCAATACACAAGGTACATGAAGTCAGTGGCGCGGAAACGGATCGCTGGGCTGGGAACCACTCCCATTCAAACCATAAAAAACAAAAACTTTAAACTAAGTTATTTTTATCTTACAGGACCATGGAGGACCTAACAAAAACCATAATGTTTACGACGAATGCCATTCAAAATGGCACGCCCACTACTATCCAGTATCAAACAGCCGATGGTATTTTAAAAACGCCCAAAATTGAGGGACAAAAATCGGGACAGCAAGAATTTCCAACGTTTTGTTATACGACAAATGTAAGCTTGACCTTGAACCATCTTTAATCCGTATTATTGTTATATTGTCTTCGCATTGCAGAATCTCTTGCAAACCAACACGACCACAGTGAACCTTGCACAGCTGGCAGACGACACGAAAACATGTTATATCGCTCAGCCGCTTGGATACAACTACGCCCTAGTAAATCAAATGCAGCTAGCCCAAAACGGAACCGTGGCCGGCATAGCAACAGTCGATGGTCAAGGACGTCTTCAGGTGGTTAATAAACCGGTGACAGTGAGTTCGGTACGACACTCACATTCCATTTTCCTTTGAGATTCTGTAATATAAATATTTCTCACATTTCTTTACAGAATACAATATCAAACATCAGCTTCAAATGTGACGTATGCGGTCTAATGTTCACCCATCTAACACTTCTCAATCACCACAAACGTATTCACAATCAGGGCGGGACAGACCAAAATGATCAAGACCAACCCATAACCGTTGTTACGCAATCACCAAATCTTGTCCAGGCGCAAAATTTGGTTTCCGAAAACGGTCAAACATTGGGACAAATACACATCGTTGCCACCGAGTCCTTAGAGCCGGCCCATCAAATTCAGCAAAACAATGAGATAACCGTGCCCACTACGAAGACCATAACGATCGAGAAGCTGAAATGCATCACTTGCGGCAATCAACTAGTTGGAAATCTAAAGCGAAAAACTCAAGGCGGCAAATTGCTGCGCTGCGACACCTGCACGAGCAATGAAAACATGCAAGCAACACAACGAGCCGGAACTCAGATTTTTGTCGCGCCCGATGGTGATGTGAAATTCGAAATTGGCGAATTGCCGTCCAGTAATGATGGAACAATGGAAGCGATAAATGCACAGAATGTGATACCCTTGACGCAAGTCTCGAATAATAACGTTCAAAACGTAGTGAAAGTACAGCAAAATCAAAACGCAAACAACACATCGAATTTCCTGCCCGGACATCATCCGGTCAAGCGGAGAAACCTCGCGTCCGTGACGAAATGCCAGAAGTGTAATGGTTCGGGAGTTATATTTATCGGCGGCAGCCAGAGGCATGTCAAGCCTGAGTGAGTAAAATCTTGAGAAAATCGTATCCTGAGTGGGGCCATAATCGTTTCTCCGTTTTATTTTTTTCAGACAACCGAAACCCTTCCAATGCAACATCTGTGGTGGCACCTTCTCCCGATATTCGAGTCTGTGGTCACACAAAAAGCTGCACAGTGGCGAGAAAAACTACAAATGCACAATATGTGGATTGGCATTTGCAAAAGCTGTGTATTTGAAAAATCATTCCCGCATTCATACCGGCGAAAAGCCATACAAGTAAATTGAAACTATTTAATCTAGGACGAGCTGTTTTTGCTAATAATCTGTTCCTGCCTTTCAGGTGTCAGACATGTGGAATGCAATTCTCACAATCGCCCCACTTGAAAAATCACGAGAGAACGCACAGTGGCGAGAAACCGTATGTCTGTGAAGTGTGCGATAAAGGATTCGCCCGTCACGCCACCCTATGGAATCACAGGCGAATTCATACGGGCGAAAAACCATATAAATGCGAAATTTGTGGATCGGCATTCTCGCAAGCGGCCCATTTGAAAAATCATGCCAAAGTACATTCCGGCGAGAAACCATTCAAGTGTGACATATGTTCGGCGGCGTTCGCTGATCGGTTTGCATTGAAACGACATCGCGGTATTCACGAGAAGTATGGTAAGTGGGATTGAATCTTTCTCTAAATTGAATTTTGACCTAACAATGCCTGTCGTCAAATTACAGGCCAAACAGCACCACGCCAACCTGCCCAAAGACCGGGCGACCAGCAACACCTTCAAAACGGCGAAATGGGCCAACATCAAACCACCACCGTCGTGATTCATAAGCAAGAAGCGCCCGACATGGACATGGACGACGGGACGCAACCCACAGAAGGCATCATATCCGGCTTATAAAACATAATCGCGCAGTGATTGGTTTAACTAAAAAAGTGCATTCATTTTGAATGCAAGAGAACACAGAAAGATCCACAAACACACCATCGACAAAAGACTGGATATGTAACTAAAAATAGCAAGAGGAACGAATGTGCATAAAAATAGATTTAAGGCTAAAAAATACTAGTACTATCACAAATGCGAATTGAATCCGAATATACGAATGGATTGGAAACACAGTAACAACACGCATTATCTTCCAACATTATTAGAAACAACAAGAACAAGAAGTCTACTGTAATTGTCCCGTGGTTAGAATAGTTTATAAGAAACATTAAATTCACATATCCTTCATCTAACAAACTTATGTTTGGCACCACTACAAAAATGATTCTAGGTTTTGCAACCAAATAATGCATCTCTAACTTTTCATGGATCAATTTTTAACTTATTTCAATTTTTTAATCACTTCACGAACTTGTGAAAATCATTAAAAAGAAATCACGAGATGCCGTGATGTTAAAATTTTGAAACAATTTTTGTTGTCTCATTATTATTTTAATCATGTAATGTTAGGTAAAATGCAGAAAACGTATAGCTAAAATAGTATATCTGTAGTTTTCAACTTCCTTTCGGGGAAAAAATGAAAAATAAATTTTGAAAATTAAGAAGACAGCGATTATCACATAGATAAGAAAATATATTATTCCATGTTTAAGAATAATTCTTCCGGACAATATTCTACTGTAAATATGATTGTATTGAGATAATATTATCTTTCTTAAGTTATGTGACTTGTGTTTGAATTATCCATATCACCACCGCCATCTTTACTCTCAGGCCGGAGTGTCAAAGCAATGACGTCATGACAAGCAGTGAACCATATGTAAACAAAGTGAAGAACGCGTGCAGTCGACCTCTTGAAATTTCGCGATTTTCGTGCGTAAAAGTGATTTCAGTGTCGCGATTTTAAGTGCAATTGAAAGTTGTTGTAGCAATGGTCAGAATTCGATGTGTTTGTTTGTTACATGCCTACGGTTTCGTCTTCATCCCCGGTGTTGAGGGATAGAAAGTTAGCTGCCTCTATTGGGTTCTCCCACAGCGATCTAAAGGGGACTACAGACCTTCAGTTTAACTGCGCAGATATCTGTGCTAATATCTGTGGAAAAATCTGCGCAGTTATCTGAACTGAAGGTGTGTAGGCTACATTCGATTTTCGCTAAATTAGTTCCGATATTTTGTACAGTTCTATCAGTTTTGTCGAAGTGTTCACATCGTACGTGGCTGAGCAAGTATCTTTTTAGTGTTCCCGACTATTCTATATTTCCTGTGTTGTTGGTGTTTTACTGCGATCTATCGTATCTTTTATGGTATCTTTCTGTGCTGGACTTACTGATGAACGATGCGCTGGGTTTTGGTGGATGTGGATGAATGTATGAAAGAGGGGAATGTACTAGAGAACAGGGTGGCCATTCTGAGATGGGCAACCCCAATTTTTTTTTTCTTTTTTGACTTCAGATTCGGAATCAGCGACAAAAAATTACTTTGTAGTTCGAGCCAGCCCGATCGGACGAGTATTTCTCCATGAAAACAGGGTGATCATTCTGAGGTGGGCAACCCAAAAAAAAAAAATTTTTTCTTTTTTGACTTCAGATTCGGAATCAGCGACAAAAAATTACCTTATAGTTCGAACCAGTCCGATCGGACAAGTATTTCCCGATGAAAACAGGGTGTCCATTTTGGAGTAGGCAACCCCAAATTTTTTTCTTCTTTTTTGACTTCGGATTCGGAACCAAAATTATCTTCACTTGAAACATACTCACACAACGTTCACATTATAGTGAAACTACACATATACGAACATGACCGCGAGTGCCACTCGCGTAAAAGCACGTATCAAGTCTGCTACAGACAATGGCCGATCGCCATGGTTCGAACTAATGACCACCCTGTTATCTAGTACATTCCCCTCTTTCATACATTCGCCTACAAAAATTCCGCATTTCACAGCCACACAAATCACAAACTCGAAAAAAAGATCCATTGCAAAAAAAAGATACATTGCCAAAGAAAAGATACATTTCTACACAATTGGCCGTCCTCAATCATCCTCTCACCCAAAAGGAAACATTCACATATCAGTCCGAGAGCGAAATCTCTGTACAAACTAGTGGTTTCATGGTCATTGTGAAATTTAGTAGAAAACTGGTAAAACTGAACGATAAACTGTGTAATCTGCGCAGATTATCGTTGCAAAACAGGGTCCGAATGCACAGATCTCAGATCTGCGTAAAAATCTGCCAAAACTGTGCAGTTCACACAGATTATCGTTCAGACATGATGTCACACGCGATAAACTGAAGGTGTGTAGTCCCACTAAGAGTCAGGGGGGTGGGTGCAGCTGCGCAGTGAAAGATATGGTTTACGTCGTTAGGGGTTCCGTTACAAGCAGGACAGATGTTTGAGACGTCCTGGTCTATGCGAGAGGAGTTCAGTCGTGAACACCAGCCTGACTGAAGTTGAGCGAGTGTTGTCCTCGTAGCTCTCGGAAGTCTTTCCTCTTTCGGAGATATCATTGGTGGTATGGACGAGAGAACTGGATTCGAATCTAAGCCTGCTATTGACTTGTTTTGACCTCTCGATGTATTGCTGCGATGGCCGACCTGTGTGCGTTATTATCAAAGGGTTCCCTTTTGTATCTCTGGACGTCTCTTTCTAGGTCCCTCAAGTCGCGCCTGACATGTCTGAGTGGCGGCGTCTTGTCCATGAGGTTCAAGTTAGGGTGATCACTTCGATAGCAGCCCACCAGGTATTGCTTGGCAAGAAGCTGGTTGTGGTCCCTTAAAGGCATCATCCTAGTTTCCTGATGTAGATGGTCCTGGGGTGACATCTGGAGACAGCCAGTTACAGTACGGAGAGCGGTATTTTGGCACGTTTGAATCTTCTTCCATTGTGTGTCACAGAGATTCTGGAGCCGCATAGTTGGCCACTCATTTTGCAATTAAAAGTAGTGGCTATCAGTGACGTGTGGAAGTCAAAGAAATGTAAAGTGCCGTGAAATACCGAGCAAAATGGACTGTTAAAAAGTGGGAAATTCCGCATTTTTTCACTAATTTACCAGCAATTTCGCTAATGTAAATGGCTCAGCACTACCCTGGGACTAATCCTCGAGTCGGAAGTGTCCCAAAAAGTGACTGTAAAGTGTTTGTCAAATGACAACATTCCAAATAATTTCCGGCCTTTTCATCGGAACTCATACCCTATGAGTCTTCCTACGTCTGCCGCCAGACTAGCAGATGACAGAGATCGCATTCGCCAATCAAACCCAGACGATCCACAAATAGGTGTGCTGAATGCTACAATCAATAAACAGGTAGCTAAACACAGAAAGGCCAAATGGCATGCCCACCTCAAGTCCAATGTATCCAGGCTTTGATCCACTGTTAAATCGTTGACCAACCCCCCCAAGAAAAGCGGACACATAGCCATCGAGTTCGGGAACAAATCTTACTACAACCCGATCAAATGCGCCAACCACTTCAACCGGCAGTTTGTCGAACATCCACCCAGCGACAAGCTCAAACGCGCAATCCGAAGAAACATCCACAATTTAGCAGTGGACCAAATGCTTCAGGTCACCCCAAGCCAAGTAGCCAAAGCTATTAAGGATGCAAACAACACCAAGGCATCAAGACCTGACGGCATATCAATGACCATGCTGAAACACTCGAATACCGCAGCCATTGAGTACCTAACGACGACACTGAACTTATCATTATCGTCGTTAGTGATACCGGAAATATGGAAGACCGGAAAAATAATCCCCATATTAAAACCCGGTAAGAAGGCCAACTTGGGAGAGTCCCACCGTCCCATATCTCTGCTCTCCCAAGTCGCGAAAACCCTCGAGGCTATACTCAAACCGATAGTAGAGACCCACATTCGACTTGCCGATCATCAAAACGGCTCCAGAAAGATCCATAGCACGACTACAGCCCCAGATGCCATCATGACTCCCATCCACAATGGACTAAATCAGTAACGTCCATGTTCTAGAACAATTCTCGTGGCCCTTGACCTCAAGAAAGCGTTCGACACGGTCAGCCACCCTACACTTCTGTCGGACATCATGTCATCATCTCTCCCAGTAAAGTCAAGAAGTGGATTTCTAACTACCTTGCTGGCAGGCAATCATTCACAGAGTTTAGAGGCAAAAAGTCCAAACTCAGGAGGAGTCCCACAGGGCGGAGTCTTGTCCCCCACGCTATTCAACCTCTACATGGCCGGTATGCCATCCCCGTCTGAAGATCTGCTTCTCATCTCCTACGCGGAGAACTGCTCCATTATTGCTACGAACAATAGTATCCCGGTTATGTATGAAAAGATTAACGGATATCTGGCGGAACTCAACACCTTCTTCGCCAATCGTAACCTACAGTTATCAGCGCCTAAATTTACAGCAACTCTATTCACATCTTGGATCCGTTCCTGCGGCAGCCGGTTCTTCGTACCGGGACGACCCGTTTATCGACAACCAAGAGCTGCCAAACCCCCTCAATGCAAGAAGAACTACAGTATTTGAAGCATCGCTACCACAACAACAACATCTTGGACCAAGGAGGTCAACACACAGCTGAATGTAAGCATAGGTAACATGCCAATCCCCACAATCAACCATCCGAAGATTCTAGGGGTTACCCTCGACAATATAGCCACATCATCGGCCCACGCCTCTTCGGTATGCAATCAAATGAGAGCCCGTAATAAGGTCCTAAAAGCTCTCGCCGGCAGCTCCTGGGGAATGGACAAAGAGACCATTCTAACTACTTACAAAGCCATAGGACGATCTGTGGCAAATTATACTGCACCTGTGTGGACGGAGAACCTCAAGGACACTAATTGGAGGAAGATACAGACCTGTCAAAATGCTGCCCTTCGCACCGTGACGGGCTGTGATCTGATGTCCTCCCAGGATCACCTTCACCAAAAAACCAACATGACCAGTCAAACAACAAAACCTCCTGCTTTCCAAGCTATATCTTGTCGGGTGCTATCGCAGCGAACATCCTAACCAACATCTCATGGATACAACTCCCCCACCCAGAAACATCATAAGTAACCTAAGGGACCTTGAGAGGGAGGTCCAAAGGTTCAAGAGGGTGCCGTTCGACAACGAAACTTACAAGACTGCCATTGCATCGGTACACACTTAGCAGGCACGACGATCGATCCAAGACCTTCGCTCCAACCCTGTACTCCAGTCCCGTCCACCAAACATGTCTTCCAACGAAGTTACGCTGCCAAGGCGTACTAGGACCACCCTAGCGCAGCTCCGATCTGGATGGCGCTCGAGACTAAACTCATACCTGTCTCGAATCGATCGAAACATCAATAACACGTGCTCCGCTTGCAATGGCACTCCACACGACGTGAGACATCTGTTTGAATACCGAGGCCCCCACAAACTTAACACCTATGTATATCTTTGTGGGAAAACCCATGCTATCAACTGCACAATTTGAAGTTTTTATGCTACCGAAATGTCAACAAGGCATTGCTAGAGATGACTCTGGAGGATCAAGGTCAACCATTTGTGACAAGATGAGAAGCAGGAACAAAGTCCTCAACGCTGTAGCTGACAGTTCCTGGGGGAAAGACATGGAGACCCTACTAACGACTTACAAGCCTATCGGGAGATCTGTGGCCAATTATGCGGTTCCCATCTGGTCGGAAAACTTATGTGACACTGAACGGAGGAACGCCCAGACCTGTCAAAATGCCAAAATGCAGCTCTTAGAACTGTCACAGTCTGCCTACTGTGTCGTCGCAGGACCACCTTCGCCAAGAAACCAGAATAATGCCCCTAAGAGGCCATGACACACTTCTAACGACGCAAAGTCTGGTTGGCTGTTATCGGAGTGACCATCCTAACTCTACCTTATCGACAGAAGCTCAACGCCACGTCACGTAAGACGTAATATGAGGGACCGCTAGCGGAAGATTCAAAGGTTTAAAAGAGTTCCCTTCGATAACGCTAGCTACAGATCGACCATCACAACACTGCATGGTGAAGAAGTGCTATCCACCCACCTGACTCCTAGATCGCTGTGGGAGAACCCAATAGAGGCAGCTAACTTTCTATCCCTCAACACCGGGGATGAAGACGAAACCGTAGGCATGTAACAAACAAACACATCGAATTCTGACCATTACTACAAAAACTTCCTAAAGCGTTCCTGCGGCAGCCGGTTCTTCGTACCGGAACGACCCGTTCTTCAACGGCCAAGAGCTGCCAAACCCCCTCAGTGCAAGAAGAACTGCAGTATTCGAAGCATCGCTACTACAACAACATCCTAGAGCAACCAGGACTACACTCGCCCAACTTCGTTCTGGCCGGTGCTCACGTCTGAGCTCGTACTTATCCCGCATTGATAACGACATACTTCTTCTTCCTCCTGTGATCCAGATAAGGCTTTGTTCCTGATGTCACCGCTGTATTACAGAAGTCCACAGGTGGGGCTATCCAGGATCGATGGCTAATCCCTAAGGATTGTATTGCCAGATAACGACATACAGAACACCTGTCCAGCCTGTGGCCTCACTCCACACGATGTTGAGCACATCTTTAACTGCCCTGCAGCTCCCACGCGCCTAACACCTACTGCGCTATGGGATAATCCTATTGAAGCAGCTGCATTTCTACCCCTGGACATTGAGGAAAACATGAACAACCAAACTTTATGACACACACATTCATCCGATATCAGCGCGTCGCTACTACAACAATAACCCTGGAGGATCAAGGCAATTAACAACATTTCAAACTTTCCAATCATGGTGAATTTTATTTCTTTTTCTTCTTTAGCTTCTTCATTTTCTGATTTGCCTTATGATAACCAGTTTTCTTTCGTTTCTCCATCACTTCCTGGTATTTTCGTTTGTTATACTTTTGGAACTCTGCATCGGCCAACAACTCTTCCACCAGAGAACGTTTCTTGTTTCTACGTTCTCCACGCTCACTGTAATGGTCCAGTGGTGAATGCTGTACCGTGCCAACCTGTGTAAAGCAACATTTGATTATATCGTCGAATTAAAGAGTTAAAGACAAACATTACCTGAAAATATTTTGGAAGCACTTTAATCGCATTTCGCTTATAAAAATGCTTCGGATCTAATGCTGATCTCATCTGCAGAACTTTCATATCATTCTCCAGCTCTTCTGTTAGTTCGGGTGCGGGAATATTGAACCAATCCTTTCCTTTGGTTTTCTCACGTTCCGCCTGAAACGGGAAAAATGCCAACCAACTGCATTATACATTTTTACAGCTTCTATTTAAAGTATACACAAACAATTACCACTTTCTGGTCGAATTTATTAGTTGCTGTTCAGATTACTAAAGAATCGTCAACGATTATCGAATCATCAAAATTTACCTTCTACCCAAAATCGTGAGGAAATGTTTCATTGGCGAGTAAGAAAGGAATATTAGGGTATGGGAAATGGGATTCATATATGCAATATCTAAATTGTTAATCAAGAAACTTTAGAAGAACAATAGTCTACTAATTGCTATCGCTACTGTCTCGCCGGCCTTACAGGACAAGTCCAGGCTGCAGGACAAACCCTAAGATTACAGCGAGTGAAACTGGATATGCGATTTCGGGTTGAGTCTTGGAAAATAAATTTTGTAGCGATGAGACGATCAATTCGGATGTCGAATTTCATCATCAACATAATAAAATTCGGTGGTGTCGAGTTACAAATTTGTGCTTTGTATTATAGATAGAATAATTGCAAACCTTTTTCATCTTTGCCAATTGCCGTGCTGATGGTTTTTCGATCGCGTCTCTTTTCTCAATGGCGCGCAGAGTGCTGCTTTTCAATTCGTCCAGGTTGGTGCGCACAAAGTCATCGTCAATGGGAAAGGATGATGTGCCGCCGGGCAGTTGATTTTTCTTTGACGCTCCTCCCTCCGACCATCCCATTGATGCGGCAAAGTCATCGTAGTCATTCGCTTTCTTTGGTTTTTTAACGGGCTTCTCTGAATATGATGCCAGGGCACTTTTAACAAAGTTGGTCAAGTCCTTGCGGAATGCGGGGGTTTCTGAAATTAAGAATAACAGAAAAAAAGGGAAGGAAATATTTATTAAGTTGTAAGCAGTGGTTATTCGCTCCCTAAGGTGTGGGGCGTAACAATGATCCACAGCGTTTCCCGCGTTGTCGTAGAAGGCGTCAAAATGGACAGGATGAGTATGCTAGCAACATACATAAAATCCCGTACATACATACAGTGGCGGACAAAAGTCTACGGCAGCACCTTATATTGAGGTTTTGGTTAATTGGAAGCTTTAATCAAAAATCCGTTGATGCACATTTTTTCAGTAACGTAAATATATTAATAAAAAAACGGAAACAAAAACTTTTTATAACAAACTTAAAGAGAAATTCATAAAAACATCACGGGAGAACAATTTTGACACTTTTTTCTGTTTTTTTGAATTTTGCACCTAATTTATAGTAAAACGGCCTCGCTGATTCCAAAAATGCAGTCCGTTTTCCCCTATACGTCAGGTTTTCGAGATATCGTTTGTTTTTTAATTTTACGGAAAATTACAAAAGGCCCCCTTAAAAAACAACTTTTTTTAAAGCTACGGGGCTGCATCCTTGTGCAGGACCTTCTAGTACCTGTATACAATAAAATTAAAAGCAATAAAAAAAAGTAATTTCTCGCTACCTGGATTGTTTGTTAAAAGTTGTGAAATTCTTCGGCCATTTTTTAAGCTCTTTTATGTAAAAAAATGTATTTAAAAGCCTCTGTTCCAGTATATTACTCTATTATTGTGCTCTTAACTTGTGTAATGGAAGCCTCTACTATCCCTCGTCGAAAGTGTCTCAACGCTCCGGACTCATTTTGCTATATATGTGGCAGTTATACATTTCTAAGTCAGAGGACAAAAATAGGCCCCTTTGTTCACCAGGCATATCTTGCCTACTTCAAAACTCCAATTTGCAATCAGGATAAATGGTGGGTCCCTCATAAAGTGTGCAGGTGCTGTGTCACACATTTGAGGTCCTGGACGAAAGCAGAACGACTTCAGTTGCCATTTGGTGTGCCAATGATATGGCGAGAGCCCTCAAACCACACAAGTGATTGTTACTTTTGTTGTACTAAAACAACAGGGTACACACACAAAAATAAGATACAGTATCCCAATTTAGAATCGGCGAAAAGACCAGTTGCTCATTCTCCTGAAGTTCCAGTGCCAGTATATCAAGTATCTCCTTCGTCTTCTTTGGACGTGGACGTAAATATGCTTTTAAGTCCGTCGACATCATCACTCTCCGAAGTCAGCGCTAGGAACCAACCTAAAGGATTTAAACAGAAAGAGCTGAACGATCTAGTGCGCGATCTGGGGCTTTCTAAAAAAGCTTCAGAACTGTTAGCGTCTAGGCTACAGGAAAAACAGGAACCAGAAGCCAAAGTATCCTTCTATCGTTCCAGGGAGACCTCTTTTCTTCAGTACTTCCGAACCTAAAAAGCATTTGTCTATTGCCACAATATCTCGGGATTGATGAAAGAGCTGGGAATTAATTCCTACATACCGGCAGATTGGCGATTGTTTATCGACAGTTCCAAAAGATGCGAATATGATGGCGGACTATTGTTGGAGCATAAAACGGGACTGTCCTGAAATTGAACACTCCAGGAAAAGCTACAAACGAAAATTTTTGCCATAATTTTTTTTTTTAGTTCTTAGGTAATATTGTTAAGATGTAAAATCAAAATTTATAAATAAAAAAATTGTAACGAGTTTCGTTTGTTTTGATTTCAATGAAGGGAAGGTTTGTATGGGGGCCAAAATTTGAGCCCCCTGTATCTCAAAAACTGGACGTATAGGAGAAAAACGGTTAGCATTTCCGGATTCTACGACCAAAAATTAGCTAGAAATGAATATCAAATCGAAATAAACAAAATGCTGTTCCCCCGTGAAATTGAATGGACAAAAGTCTACGGCAGTCAGTGCTGGCTGACTTATACACAAAAAATTTCCAACTAAACCTAACTGTATTTCTTCGAAATGTGTTTATTTGATCTTACTGCCATTCAGTACATGTGCGGCTGCAACTCTACTATAGGTTTATCGCTAGTTTCGAACTGTAAGGGCCGCAAAATGTCATCGCGAAAAGAAATTTCTAGTGATGTCCGAAATTTGATCGTCCAGTATAAAAAACTACTCGGAAATTGCGAAATAACTGAAACTAAAACGAAGTTCTGTTTATACCATTATCAAAAAATTTTAAAGCAGTGGTTCCATTGAAAATAAGCCGCGAACTGGCCGACCGAAAAAGCTTTCACGCAGAGACATTAGTTCAATTTGAAAAGAAGTGAACAAAAATCCAAAAATAAGTGCTCCAGATTTGGCGAAACAAGTAGCTGCGGTAAGGAAAAAGGATGTCCATGCAAGAAAAATCTCGAGAGCATTAAATTTTAATGGGTTTCAAAGCAGAACTTCACGTAAAAAAACCATTAATATCCGCAAAAAACCGACTTCTGCGGCTAGAGTTCACCAAGGCCCATATCAACAAGGACAATGATTTTTGGAATCGAGTAATTTTTACCGATGAGTTTAAATACAACATGTTCGGGTGTGATGGTCGCATTAAAATATGGAGAAAAAAGAATACGTGCATTAGAGACCAAAAATTTGATTCCTACTGTCAAGCACGGTGGAGGTAATGGTATGGTTTGGGGAGCCATAGCTGCATCTGAGGTCGGCAGATTGGCTTTTGTTGAAACTACTATGGACCGCTATGTTTACAAGAACCTGTTGGAACAACATTTAAGGGCATCAATTGAGAATTTATGCCTTGGAGGGAGCTGGATTTTCCAAAAGGACAATGATCCGAAGCACACAGCACTTTTCGTCAAGAACTGGTTGTTGTACTACGCTCCCAGGCAGGCAGCTGAATACGCCTCCCCAAAGTTCGGATTTAAACCCAATAGAACATGTATGGGAGCTTCTGGAGCAGAAAATTCGGAAATGTTGCATAAAAAATAAAAATTTGTTGGAAGGAAGCGCTCATTACAGAATGGGAGAAATTACATCCGCAGAAACTGGTAATTTAGTCGGATCTTTGCCCCGAAGACTGCAAGCAGTAATTGATGCTAAAGGGGGTCCAACCAGCAAATAATTTTAAAAATTCCGAAACTTTTAGTTGGAAATTTTTATTGTATACGTCAGCCAGCACTGACTGCCGTAGACTTTTGTCCATTCAATTTTTTATGTTTTTATGAATTTCTCTTTAAGTTTGTTTTGAAAAGTTTTTGTTTTTGTTTTTTATAAATGTATTTACGTTACTGAAAAAATGTGCATCAATGGATTTTTGATTAAAGCTTCCAATTAACCAGAACCTCAATATAAGGTGTTGCCGTAGACTTTGGTCCGCCACTGTATATGCGAACGAAACGTCAGCAAGGCCTCTTAGCATGATGCTCTATTCCACAGAGATTAAGTGTTTGCTCACACGGGTCGTCTCGTAATCGGCTCGTCTGCGATTCTAACTACAATTGTCAAGCAAATCTATGAAGATGCTAACACGGGTCGTCCATTGGTCGGCAGAAACCCCGTAACGCCATTTTTAATCGGAAAGCGTACGGGAAATGATTTCAACGCCTACAGTAACTCTTAACGGTATAATTCTACAGACGCCAATAATGACCAAGACACTCTACTGACAAATTTTATAAAAAAGGAAATACATACCTTTTTCACTCGATTTCGTTTCGTCATTTTCCTCCGAAGCAGCTTCCTCGTCTAAATTAGTCCGCCTAAAAGCGGTGTCTTCGTCGATTATAGTCCGTTTTCGTTTCGAAATTGGAGTGTCATTCCTCTCAAAAAGGTCCTGATCGCCAGCTGTATCGAGAACGAATAAATCCATGGCGATAGTGAAAAATGCAGAACCAGCTGCAAAACACTACCCGCGTGCGTCAACAAATCAACGTCAAAGAAATTTATAACCTGCAGAAATCCGAGCAGCTGCATCCGATTCTACGAACTTTCAAGCGATACGGGCGACATCTGGAACATAGAATCTGGAGATGGATCGGTTTGGCGGTAGAATTTAATTAGTTTTTGTTTATGAAGTAATTTGGTGTGATATATATATATATATATATTATTAATTTTTATTGATCACCAAGTTTCTTTTGTATAATTCTAAAATTCTACTGACTTTTCACTTTCAATCTCGCACATTTAGATTTTATTATGAATGAGGTTAGGATGGAAACAGCTGTTCGTCAGAATTTTATAAACAAATCCAGTGCATCCGTTCTAACGATGATATTAAGGAAATTAACTATTTTTACGGGAGTAAGTGTATGCAAATTTGATATATTACAATATTTAATACAAGTATTTCTCTAGAGAGCATACTGCTCTAAGGTAACATCCCGCCAAGCTGAATTGATGGCCAGAAGCCTGCCTAAACGAGCCCCGATTCCAAATGTAAAGGATATTGTTGTCGTAGCATCGGGTAAAGGTGGTGTCGGTAAATCGACAACGGCCGGTAAAGTTTATATCATTTTTAAGAATTTATATAAATATAATAGTCGCGAATTGCCGATACCCCTATTAGTGCGGAGCTAGAATAGTCGACAGTGTAACGTAAGCCTGCATGATCGGAGGGGAGCACCTGCTTGAGGGCAGCTCTGTTCGGGAGGGAAAACAAATGGTCGCGGGTCACAAAAAATAAAATCTCCGACCGGACTCACATCACCGGGATTCAGGTGCGTTTCAAACAAAAAAAAAATCACGGAGCCGCATTCAAAAACAGCAAAGAAAAAAAAGGAAGGGCTACCATGCCGAAGGGTTTCAGGTCCATTACAGTTACATTTCGGGCGAAGCGGAAAAGAGCGGATATATGTAACGGACGGTTTGGTGGGCATCCGAAGATGCCCGTGCGGACGGAGCCTTAGGTAGTATATGACCGTGAAGGTCCGACCGTGCCATCTGGCGAAGAAAAAGGCCCCTCAACGAGCTAAGCAGCGGCCTATGCTTGCTGTAGCTCAGTTCGGGAGATGTGGGCGGGGTTTTCGCCGCTCGTTCCCCCTGTCCTTTACGTATTAACAAAAATTCATAGGCCTGGGGAAGACAACACAAACAAGGGAGGTAAAAATGGAGAATAAAAAAAATGAGGCGATAAGGATGGAATGGTTGGCAGATGGCTCGCTTGCCCTCGCGCTTGTATTGGGGTCCAGGTGTAATAGGACCCTCGGTCTCTGGTTTCGTACCACCGACAGATCCTTACTCATCAGGTGCTGCCATAGATCTGCCGGTGGAAGCAGCACAACCAGACCAGAATATGGTTCATTACAACAGCTTTTCACTATACTATTATTATGCCTTTACACCATAGTGTAAAGGCCTAGTTGACGTTTCGTTAGCATATAACAGTTTTCGGATGATGCATATTGCTGGCATACGCATCCTGACCATTTAGTCGCCTTTTGCGTCAAGCCGAGAAAGTCTGGCTTATTTCTACGTTCCACACCACAGTGGGACTGAATAAATAGGATGTGAATGCCTCCAAACGTAAACTAGACCTTGGATTAAATTGATTCAGCTTTTGACTATCGTTTATGGGCGAAGATTGACTGATACTTATATAAAAAGCACCTCAGTCCTCTTAAGAAGGAATTGAGGGGCATAGTTCACGCATTCTGCAAATGCATTGAGGAAATTCTTGTCAGCAAATCCACTTATGTCCATCTTTCTGCAGAAACCAGACCTTTTCTTCGAGCAAGGATATTATTGAGTTTTTACTTGATATGAATTTCCCTGGCTGATAGCCATAGGACACTTCTTTCGTGAACTTTTCTTCTTGTGTATCGTTATGTAATTTGCATTCATTCTATGATAGATTAAGATTTTGTGGGCTATCTCTATCCATTTTGGAATCTTATAAATCTGCTCCATCCGACGATCTCATTTCGGCAGATTTGCATAATTCTTCAGACTCATCGGGCGGGACTGGGGGACAGATGGGCTGTCCCCCAGTCCCGCTGTGGCGGGGGGCGTAAGAATAATGCCACGGCCTTTCCCGTCATGTCGTAGAAGACGACTAAAAAGGACAGGATGTGTATGCCAGCAACTTGCATCAACTTCTGCATACTCTTGACACCGCTGCAAAAGAAGTTGGACTACGCATCAACGTGCACAAAAAAAACTAGGGTATAAAAATAATAATGCAATCAAGAACCAGGATGCCAGCACGATCGAACATTAACGTAGGGGACCTCCGCATCGAATTTGTAGACGACTTCACATACCTGGGTAGTAACCTATCAAAGGACGCTAAAACTGACGAAAGCAAGCAACGGATATAGCTAGCAAATAAGACTTTCTCTCGGTCCCAATAATGAAATCGAAGTATGGGCATAGAAACACGAAGCTCCGCGTATACAAAACCATCATACGACCAATGCTATGCTATGGCTGCGAAACTTGGACCCTAACCCAAGCCTCCGAAAACATGCTAAACACATTTGAACGGAAAGTCCTTCGGCGAATTTTCGGAGCAGTTTACGACCGAGATGGATGGCGTGTCCGGTACAACCATGAGTTGTATGGACCGTACGATGAGCTGGAAGTTTCGAAAATCCACAAACTTCAACGTCTTCAATTGTCAGGGCATGTACAACGAATGAACGATGTTCGCATGCCTAAACAAGTAATGAACGAACGATGAGTAGACGGAGCGAGACTGCCAGGAAGACAGAGCTCTTTGGGATAGCTCAGTATATGCTGACGCCGAGCAACTCCTAGATTGGAGGACACGGTCACGTGACTGAGATAATTGGAGGACAACAATCTAGGCGGCCAGGGCCCGACGTCGAGCTGTTGCGCCACGATAATGATGATGATTATCCCAAACAAGCCGGAGGTTGTACTCTTTACATGGACAATATTGAATGCCTCCTGTCAAGCCTCCCCTGCTGGAGGGTAAGAGAATGACTTTCACCGAGATAGCTACATTCCCCTGTTTCAATTTCTAAGAATCTGAGGGTAGAGTAGAAACCCACTTTCAATCCTCGACTCCAGGGTCATTTGCACGGATGGCTCTAAATCCTAAACGACGGAGTGGAGCTGAAGATCAAGTTTCTGTTCCGATTTTTCCGGCAGGGGTTTCGTTCGACGACTCCGGGACCTCTGACCTGGCTGGGGAGCCACGTCAAAGCTGCCAGGGATATTACTATTTAAAAAAAGATTCAAGAAATCGTATCGCAGCTACGAACAGCCAAACTGCGATACGATCTCTTGAATCTGTTTTTCAACATTAGAAACTGTCGTGGACAGTCGCTCGGTCCTTATGGAGTTGAGCAGCTTTTCAATGTCACAATTTTGCTGGATTCCGGGTCACAGTGACTTTTCCAGTAACTGCAAGGTTGATGAGTCTACTCCAGCTTGTAAATTAGTTGTTGATGTTGTGATAGCAATGGTCGGAAGTTGGGTGTGTGAGTGTGTTACATGCTACGGTTCATCATCTTCCACGGTACTTTCAATGGCGGTGTGGAGAAGTAGTATCGAGAGCAGTTGCGCCGAGATGTGTTGCTTCCAACAAACATAAAAAACGACACGAGCATGTAACGTTCCTGCGGCAGCCGGTTTTACGCACCGGAGCGATCCGTTTTTACAACGGCCAAGAGCTGACAAACCCCTTCAATGCAATAAGAATGTGTGTCTATGTGTTATATGCTGTATTCGTTTACACCGAGGAAGATGACGAACAATAACAGCATTTAACACACTCACACAATGAACTTCTGACCATTGCTACAACAACAACAAGACGAGCATGTAACATACAGACACATTTCCTTCTTGCATTGAAGGGGGTTTGGCAGCTCTTGCCTATTTTAGAACGGGTCGCTCTGCGTAGAACCGGCTGCTGTCAGCAAGATTAACACACAATGGATCAGCAGCAGCACGTGCCCAACGACAAAAACGATATGGCCTAGCGTAAATCCTAGTCACTCTGCTACACTATTGCATAGGCAGCATTTTGGCATGGTTGGTAACCGTCATCATAGCACGCTGTCCTGTCGGTGAGCAGTTAAGCCTTCCATACTTTGATTGGCACGACATTGAATCGATTGCGATTCGATAAAAGTCGAGCGTATCTAGAATAATGAGGATGACTTGCAGAAAATAATGGAAATGTGTTCATATGTGGGAGGCCAGATATACATTATTTGTATGATAATTAGTTTTCGGTGCGAACGTTGTGTTCCTCGGCGCGATAATTGCAACAATGAGTCGCTACGACTTCGAATCGGCCTGGTGCGGAGACTTGGATATCGTGTCGCAGTCGCTTCAATGTCGAACCCAGTTGAACCAATCTGTGTTTCCATATACAGATCGGCCTTACTATTTAAAACTAGTTTGTCTTAAGGTGCGTTCTGTAAGGCACACGATCGTCGCAAATTATTCGCGCCTGCGATCGACGCAGAGTGGCGCCTAGCAAAACGCACCTTTAGCCCCTTGTGAATCATAGCCCGTCAACTACTCCTGCGCCGAAGCCCATTGACGTTTCGTTAGCTTAGAAGAAATTTCAGATGGTGCAAGTTGTTGGAATGCGCATCCCGTTCCTGTCCATTAGCCGCCTTCTACGACAAGCTGGGAAAGACTGTTGCTTATTTCCTGAAAATACACAATATGAAATGACTTCTATTAATAAAACTAAATTTTCATTAAATTTTCCAGTGAATCTTGCCGTCACATTGGCCGGCATGGGTAAACGAGTTGGACTTTTGGATGCTGATGTTTTTGGACCCTCCGTACCGCTCATGATGAACATTTCTGAAGAGCCACTGGTAGACTCAAACAACTTAATGATTCCTCCGCTAAATTATGGAGTGAAATGTCTATCCATGGGACTACTAGTCCAAAGCGGTCCAATCGTATGGCGCGGACCACTGGTCATGTCGGCTTTGCAACGACTACTTCGAGGCGCAAACTGGGGTCCTCTGGATATCCTTGTTGTTGATACACCACCCGGAACCGGAGACATACATCTTTCATTGGCGCAAAACGTACCGTTGTCGGGCGTTCTTCTAGTCACAACACCTCAGGTAGCCGCCCTGGATGTTACCGTACGCGGTGCCGAAATGTATAAGAAGTTTGGTGTGCCCTTAATCGGATTATCGGAAAATATGCACCACGTAATTTGTTCGAATTGCAAAAGTCAAATTGAAATTTTCCGTAATGTTACAGCAAAGTATGCCAAAGAGTTAGGCGTCGACGTTCTAGCGAGTATTCCAATTGATGGAGCAATTACTGAGTGTTGTGATATGGGTACACCCATGGTTCTTAAGGAACCCGAGTCGGAATATGCTAAGCAATTTAGAAAATTAGGAGATAAGGTTCTATCGTTTTTAGAGAAAAAAAGTTAAGGGAGATTGTAATATATGCATGTACTTAGAAATATAAGCAACGAAAGGTGTCTCTTTTTTTTAGTGTGTTATGCAGGGTGTCCCTTCGAAAGGTCTATACTTTTAGGATGTATTGTGCACTTTATTTGTAGAAGGAGCACCAGAATAATCGCTCTTCAACCATTACAGAGCTATCCAGTTATTGATTTTACTACGAAAACCAAAATTTGTCAGACTCTGAAGCATTTAATCCGACATTTGACCCCGAAGCACCGAATTCGTAGACGACTTCATATACACGGGCTATGAATATGGACAACAGCAATACGCTACTCATCAAATCGACACAATTAGCAGCGTATGCCGACGACATCAACATCATGTCCCGAAGATTGGCCGACACAGAAGAACTTCTGCATACGCTCGATACCGCTGCAAAAGACTACGTATCAACGAGGGTAAAATTAAAATAATGATGCAATCGACGACAAGGACACCTGCACAATCGAGCATCAATGAGGGGGACCTCAACATCGCGTTCGTGAACAGCTTCATATACTTGGGCTGCAACTTGTCAAGAGATGCCAACGAAACTGGCGAAATCAAACGACAAAAGAGACTTTCTTCTCGGTCCTCCCAATAATGAAATCGAAGCATGTGCACAGAAATAGTAAGCGCCGCATATACACAACCATCATACGACCTGTGCTATGCTAAAGCTGCGAAACCTAAACCCTTACTCAAGCCTCCAGAATTATGATAAACACATTTAAACGTAAAGTCTTTCGGCGAATTTTCAGAGCAGTTTGCGACCGAAATGGATGGCGCATCCGGTACAACCATGAGCTTTACGATCTGTACGATGCGCTGGAAGCTTCGAGGATCGTTAAACTACAACGTCTACAATGGGCAGGCAGGACATATACAACAAATGGACGATGAACTCATGCCTAAGAAAATATTGAATGGATGTTGATGATGATGATCATGAAGGGTTCCAGTAGTTTCAGTCAGAGTCTTCAAATGTACGAAACTAAAGTCCTTTTTCAAAAATCTACTCCAGTTTCCAGGATATGCGGGCTAAAATTGGTACTTTTGTATTGTATATGCTCGCGACCAAAATCGTTGCCGTGGATGGCGACCTTTAGAAAGGAATGAAATAGAGCGAGGAAATGAAGTAATTCGGCACAAGTGTGGGAGTAGGAAGGGGGATGGATGTTTGACATCTCATGTGTCGGCTATATGGACCGGGCGAGTGTTCCGCGGTAGAGAAACATAGTGGAATGTTATTGTTCACAAAGGAGGAGTATGAGGGGGAATGTGAGTTTAACATCTCATGTGCTTCTATATAGACTGAGCGCGTGTTGCGGATAAGAGGGTGTGTGTTTCTCTGTTTACTTTTTACGAGTATGGAATTACTCCAAATAGTTTAGTGTTGAGTATATGCGGTTTGCTCCTCCATAGATTCTCTATGTTTAGCATTCAAACGTCGACTCAAATTTCTAGAGGAAACTTAAATCCTTAGTACAGATCCAATCGGACAAAAAAACGCATATATATGTATTATATTAGGTGTAGGTAGGTAGATGGGCTGCTGTGAGAAAACACAGCTCACTTAGACCTCAAATAGACCTCAAATAGGTCCGTTGTGATACCACTAACACACATCCTCTCTCAATATTTCTGATAGAACCATCCAGAGCCAACAATAAAACTATGGAGTTTTCCAACATCCGCGCTTTCTAGCTCTTCCAAGTCAGTGAAGAAGTAGGATCCAAGTAACGACCTCCTTCTCACTGCAAAAGCTGGGCAGGAGCAGAGGTGGAAACTACTTTCCTCCTCGTTCACGTCCCCACAGCTCCTGTAAAAGTCACTGTAGGGAAACCGAAGTCTCCTGGCATGTTCCCCAATGAGACAATGCCCAGTGATAACACCCACCACCGAGCTAATATGCCTTCTGTTTAGAGACAGTAAATTTTCAGATCGGGTAGCGTCCAGTATGGGCCACAGCGATCGAGTTGTGCGGCAGGTATTGCCATCAATCCATCTTGCATTGGCTTTGTTAATCGCCTCAGATTTGACAATCAGTTTGCAAGAAGCAATGGGAGGATAGATATCACCATATAGTTGGGGTTCCCCATTCAAACAGCCCAGTCTGGCAAGCTCATCAGAATGGCAGTTACCTTAAAGGCCACTGTGGCCAGGGACCCAGCACAGGACAATGTTAAAATAGCTCCCCAATGCAGAGAGGGATGATCGACAATAATCCACAGACTTAGATGTACACAAGACTGAATCCAGCGATCTGATTGCAGCCTGGCTGTCCGTATAGATGACAATGTCTCTACCAGCTATAACATGTCGTCCTAAAAAGATAAGAGCTTCCGAAATCGCCGTGATCTCCGCCTGCAAAACACTACAGTGAGATGGTATTATATTATATTCACTGGTTTTCTATGCATGAATTATTTGAATCCCTTTTCGCGCTTTTCGCTCGTATGAAATTTCCTATTTCCATTTAAATCGGTCCATACATCGGACAAAAATTCCCTAAACGGTCCAAATTCCGGCAGCTCGCGAATCGGTCAGCGCGGCACATTAAGCTAGGTTATGGTCGTGGAAGACAGCAGTAGCAGGCAGGGTGTTTTTGTGCAGCGATCCAATCCGAATTTGTGCCTCCACCTCGTCGTGTGTGAATTGTGAGTGGAAGGAACACTGTGCGGAGAACGTTGCCAAAAACCAGCAGCAGCCGTCAAAGTTGTCTGTCGCGTGTGCCGTCGCTGTCGTTTTTCCGACTGTGTGTACACTTTTTCGAATACGCTCCGTGTGCAGTCAATAATTTATCGTGCCGACTGATGACCACCGCGAATTAGTGTTATTTGTCTTCTATTTTCTATGTGCATTGTGTTTTCGCAAGAAAAAAGATTGTCGATTTGTTATTCTCTGCAGTTTTTTTCTGTTCGGTTCGCTGTGTTCGTCGCGCAGTTGTCTGTTGCCTAATTAGAAAGGGCTCGGTTCCAATAAGAGTGCGGAATGTCAGTGAAAATTACAAAATTCCCATTCGTGCGATTCGTTTCTTTTGCTAGCGGATGCGAATTTTGATTTGTCCATTGGTCTCGCGTTTCTGGTGCCATTCTCGTTGGCTCTTCTCCTACGTGTTTGTTCGAAGTGACTTGGGGCTAGCTCGCCGAAAAAGTGTGATTTGTGTGTGCATGTTCCGCGTTTTGGCCCGGTGAAAGTTACGACAAGTGCAAAACGTCCACGGCGCCTGATTGGGAGCAAAAAACTGTTAATGGTCGTGCAATTTATCAGCAGCGCTACTTCCTGCATGCAGCCCGCTTTTGTGTAGAGAGCACAATCGAACGCTGTTTCCCAGTTTTGTATCTGAAAGGCCACCGCGCTACGAAGCCCAATGAGGTGAGTCCGATGTGCAGCTACGAGGATAGCACTTACTATAATTATTTGTTCGTCTATTGATTTTTTTTCTGGGATTCGCCGTTCTCCGGCACTTGAACAGCTGCTTGGATTTTACCGTAGCCGGCTCCGTTGTTTTCCGTTGTTTGCATAGTGCGATAAATTAGCGACAGTGGAGTCGCGCAGTTGGACATCGATGATCGAATCAAGCAAGAAACGGCTTTCGATTGTGATTCGATTAGAGCAGCGAAAGCGGTTTCTTTCTGTGTTTTTTCTGCACTTCTCGTGCCAAATTCAAATTCGCGATGTCGTCAGCAGTAGTTTGTCAAGCCATTCGAGCGGTTGGAAATAAAACGCCGACGTCATGACTCGCCCCGCGACATTGAAGCTCCAAGCAACAGACAAATTAGCATTCAGCAACACCACACACCAGACCGAAAGAGCCACCACCGCTGCTGTCGGTGATGACTCGTTACTATGGAATTCGTAACGTTCGACGGTCGGCTGATTCTAATGGAAAGCTGATTTAATTGGAGAACGGCAACAGTCCAATTGTACAGGTAGAGCCTGCGTGGCTATTATGAACCTGCCATAGTCACGATTGTCCGTAGCAATCAACAATCCGCTGTTAACCTTTCCGAATGTGTTTGTTTGGTGGTCACGGTAATCCTCGCGCCTCACACTTAGCGGGGGCTCGCATTTGGATTAGTCACTAGAACGCTTTTAGGAGTTGTTGGTTTTGCGGAGAGAAGGGCATGGTGGGCTACACAACTTAATATTTCGCGTGTCACAAACAAATCAATGGGCGACAGAACATCGAATTTAGCGGAAAATCGTTTAGGGACTCTGATTAGATCCGCACTATTTATAGATGGGTCGCACTTATCGCTATACATAGTTCTCGTTGACGTTGATGCATTGCAGAGTCTTTCAGCTGTAGACAGACGTCAGATCCTGGAGAGAACTGCTGATAAGAGTTTTCCGGAATTGGTTGGCATGCTGTGTGTGATTGTGTGACGTTAAAATCAGATTTTAGGCAACCTTTTAGTTTCCGGGGCCCCGGCTGGGGGAATCACTTTTCACTCGGATTTTTGTCACTTTTTACTCGCGTCACTCTAAAAGTCAAGAATTTGCAAAAAAAAAATTTTTTTTTTTAATTTTTATTTTTAATTTTTGTTTTCAGTTTTAATTTTTTTTTTATTTTTAATTTTTTTTTTTTCATAATTTATACTGAGTGTTTGGAATATTGGAGGCATGTAAAATTGAAATATTCGCAAATCCCCTTGCGTGGGCTCCGCTCGCTCCGCGCTTAAGGGATCGCAACCCTCAGTATCGCACAAACATGAACGCTCGCTTCGCTCGCTCTGCGTGCAACATCGTTTTGATCAGTTTTAAACACACCAAACACTCAGTATAAATCATTAGAACAAGAAAAAAAAAAAAAAAAAAATAAGATTAAAAATAAAAAAAAAAAATTTAAAAAAAAAATTAAAAATTAAAAAAAAAAAAAAAAATTTTTTTTGCAAATTTGAGAGTCTTAGGGTGACGCGAGTGATAAGTGACAAAAAATCCGAGTAAAAAACGATTTTTTCACCCCGGGCCCCGGAAACTAAAAATACCCCGGCTAGGCAAGAGGTGGCCGGTTTGATTCTTTCCACAAGCATATTCAAACAGTTGCTTTTTTCGTTGACTCAATTGTGAATGAGTCCATTGATTTGATAAGAAATAATGGAATAAAGGCGCGACGTGCGTGATATTGACCATATCTCCCGTAAAAACGGTTCAGCAATTGGAAGAATGCTCAACTAAGCTGTTAAAGCCGTTCATAATCTCGATTGGAAAACCCCTACTGTAGCAGTCTATCAATTAACTGGTAAATTATACGTACCACTAGAAAAAATTATTGTTCTGGCGAAAGTGAAAAAAAAATCTGGAAAATTGTCAACAAGAAAAACAAGACATCCGCTTCCCTGACACTAAATAGAGAAGTTCACAGCTCTCTCTGGTTCCTGTTAACCCCTTGTAGGGCATAGGGCATTAACAACGCCTACTTTCCACCTCATCCTGTACGTTTTGTCACATTTCCGGCATGAGTTTGTATACGCCGCTTAGTTGTTTGTTTCAGTTTCCTGTCCTTCGTGGACTCCAGTTCTTGAGCTGTTGCCTCCGGCTGGATGAGACCATTTCGATGTCCAAATCTCTCATCACCCGCTTCAATTTCCCAGATACGTGCGAATGTGTGACCCCTATCTCTCTCTCCTGGGTTCTTCCTTGTAGCGTTTGAGGGTTGTCAATTGTTGTTCTTCCAGCTTTCTGCTTTTCTTGCGGATGAGACTTGATATCGCCCTTCGTTCGTACCAATTCTTGAAGCCCGTGTCGAGGATGTACATAATACCTCCTTTCCCTTTCGGATCGCTTCGTGCTCAGTGGAACCGTGAAAAGTCACCCCCACTAGTACCCTTAAAAAACCTGTCCCAGATCGTGAGGTAGTTTTCCGTCATGCATAATGTGTTGCCAGCCTCATGAGAGAATATTGACTTCCTTCCTCCAAGCTGTAGATATGGGATCCTTACCCATTCCTCCAGGTAAAATATCGCCTCCTTGACCGGGATGCTTGGAAACGGGGCTTAAACGTCGAAAGAGACGACCCGTTCGTCGGACGAGATTGGACCCACGGCCTTTAGTTCGTCGATTAGGTCGTCCCTGTTCTGCACGAGCTGGACCCATCTAAATTGTTGAACCTTCCGAGGAGCCATTTGGCGATGTTTTGTGTTGGGGTGTTGGTGGCTGCAACGCGATTTCCCGGAATTCGTTCCCAGGCTTGTGGATTTTACTCAATTGCTCTAACCCCTTGTGGGGCATAGCGCGTCAACTGTTCCATGTGGCCCAGTTGACGTTTCGTTGGCATAAATTGGTCTCAGAGAATGCAGTTGCCAGCATGTACCTCCTGCACATCCATGGCCACGAACGTCGTCGTGGACGGGATGCGAACCCGAAACGCCGCTAGTCAAACATGAGACTGATGCCTCAACACACTGCGCTACCGGTCGCCCCGCTTGTGGACTTTGGGCAGCCCCTTTAACCTCGGGAGAGCGAGGTTAGGCATTCTGAGCCTCGAGGGTTGTTCTGTGATGGAACGACAATCCCTTAAAGCTTTCTCATCTCTCTTGATGTATTCCGGTAGGGGGTCCTTGCGCAGCTCGAAGAACCCTCCAGTGTTCAGCTTCTCCAACGTTGCCGCATCGTATTCCTCTTTCTCTACGGTCCCCACCGCATGTCAGCTCTCAGATAGAACACTCCTTTCTCTTGTAACTTCTTGACAATTCTTGATTGTGTTTTCGCAATTTTCGATGGTTGCGGATCCAAGCCTGTTACGACAGCCTCTACACTCTTCCGTACTGCTTCTTTGGTATTTTGGTCTTCAAATTGTATCCCTGCCTCGATGTCTACGGTGATCCCTTCCTTGGGTAGCCGGCGTTCTTGAAGAGTGAAATTCAACCCCATGTTGAGCAAATCCTCCTGCTCTTTCGTGAAGTTCGATTTCGATCTGTTGATGACGAAATTCTCTAGAAGTTCGACTTGAAGAGCTTGGTCGTTTTCCCTCGGCGTAACTCCTCGCAATTTTTGAAGTTTCGTCATCAGGGTATGACGCTTTTTGGATCTTTCGCATTGTTTCGTGCCTTTCCAATATTTTTCAGGACTTCCAAAAGGTCACCTTTGGTACCATTAATTTGTCGTCAGTCGAGCGAAGCGTCCAGGCTTCGTAAAATACTAGCAACTACTATTTACTACTAGTCCGAACTACGTAATGAAACTTGATGACTCGTGGACTTTCTCAAGCAAGGAGACGATTGACGCCCTGCTATAGACACACACTTTCCAGGCAGCTCGCACAGCGCGTGTCAGACACTGTTTATCCCTGGATTGAAATCATTTTTAAGGCTTGTCTAGACTTGGTCTACATCCTTGGAACATGGAGAGAGGTCAAAGTGGTCTTCATTCCAAAAACACGGCACGGCCAAACTATCTTAGGCTCATCAGTCTGTCCTCGACTCAACTTAAAATGCTGGAGAGGTTTATAGATATTTACTTACGGGGTAGCCTTCTTGCGTCCTTTTTATCGAACTCACAGCATGCTTACTGGAAGGGAAAATCTGTAGACAAAGCGCTCCACTCCATCGTGGGCTATATTGAGAAAGCATTAAGTTATAAGGAGTACGTTCTGATATCGAAGGCGCCTTTAACAACGTGAAACCTGATGCAATCACTGGTGCACTATCTTGTATGGGAGTAGATGACTCACTATGCAAACTTATTAACCTGATGTTAACATCTAGGATTATTTGTTCAGAGCTGGTTGCTTCATCTGTACGTAGGTGTGTGTGATAAGGGCACTCCGCAGGGGAGTGTCCTCTCACCGCTCCTATGGAACATCGCGGTCAACAGATCGCTCCTGGACCAATAGGCACTGGGATGCAAGGTTATTGCCTATGCGGATGACATTGCTATTGCAATCTCAGCTAAGTTTCCTACTACTCCCCTCTCTCTGTTAACAAACCGGGCAAACAATTGTGGCGTTGGGGTGAATCCAAACAAAACGGAAAATATAGGATACCACCTATAGAGCCCCCTGAGATGGAGAGGATGAAACTAACTTTCACGGAGAAGGTGAAGTTCCTATGAGTTATATTGGACAGGAAGCTCAACTAGAGGCCCAAAATTCAGGAGCGTGTAAACAAGGCTATGATTGCACTCTATTCTTGCAGGAAAGCCATCGGAAAACCCTGGTGACTGCAACCGAAAATGCTACACTGGCTCTATGTGGCGGTTATACTCTTGCACGGCGTGATCATTTGGTGATCAGGCGGCCAAGGCCCAACATTTGGTGGAATTAGTTACGTTAGTTAAGTACTAGAACTTTCATGATAGTTTCTTTGTAATGCAGGAATACAAAAATGTGAAGTCTGGCAAGTCTTCGAGGGTGAGTTTGGCGGCCGTAGAGGGTTGAAATTTGCAAAAAGAAACAACTTTTCAATTATTTTATCAAGTTTGCCGCTTTGTATTGTGAAAGATACTAATTATCCAGGATATTTTTTCTTTTCTATTTTTGCAATGGGGTTCACAGAAGATTCTACCAAAAGCGCTCGTAAAGACGAAGTGAACTTTCGGTTGGATCTCGGAAAAACTACTAAAAAGGGACCTATTAAGTTTTTTGCGAATATTTTGAAAACAGTTAGCCACAGCGTCAGCCATAAGCGTTCTAAGACAAAATGAAAGATCATGTCGAGGAGTCTTTGGACGGGGGATGCGCCCTTAACTACCGACACCATGGTCATCTATACAGGTGGCTCTAGAACCGACGAGGGGGTCGGAGTTGGTATTTACTCGAAGGGCCTGGGGATTAATCTCTCACTCCGTCTTCCCGACTATTGCAGTGTCCTACAGGCGGAGGTTTTGGCGATCTCGGAAGTCCTGTCTTGGCTGGGCAGTTATGTCATTACTGTGAAGGACATCACTATTTACACAGACAGTCAGGCGGCGATTCGTTCACTTGAATTCGTCCTTACGACATCTAAAACCATTGATAACTGCCGCTCAGCCCTCGCAGGGATGAGTGGCTTTTTCAGTATCACTCTCTGTTGGATCCCGAGCCATAGTGGCTTTGTGGGTAACTGCAAGGCGGATGAACTGGCTCGGGAGGGTACAACTGGGGTGGCTGACGAAAGACGCAGAAATATTAAAATGCCACTTAGCATGTGCAAATTGTCGATTAAGATAGCTGCTGTCGACAGGGCTAATACAAGATGGTTCACCTGCCAAATAACGAAGATGATTTGGCCGATATTTGATCCCAGTCGCTCTGCCACACTGCTGTCGCTGAACAGAAAGCGCATTGGCAGGGCAGTAGGGGTTATCACGGGGCACTGCCCAATCGGGGAGCTCGCCTGGAGGCTCCGGATTCCTCATCACCACTTCTGCAGGAGTTGTGGAGATGTAGATGAGAAGGAGAGTGTTCTCCATCTTCTCTGTCACTGTCCGGCCTTGGCCGGCAGGAGAAGGAAATTTTTGGGCTCTTGGGTCTTCTGTGATCTGGATGACCTTAGGAATATTATAGCCACAAGGCTCAATAGTTACATCGCTAGCACAGGCTGGTTTGATATGTAGGTTCGTTTGGAGGCGATTTTTGGTGGTACCACAGCGGACCCATTGCTGGTCTAAGTGTGATGTGATACATCACGGCAGCTCCTGCACCTAACCTAACCTATCAAATTCGTGAAGAGTATAAAAATACTACGAGTCGTGTGGAACCACTTCGCGATACAAGAAAAACCATATACAATGGTTTTAGCGCTCAGCTGTTTTGTTGCTTCTAGTTTGAAACAAAACTGCAATCGTTTACTGGCTAGTGGATTGCATGCGTGCGTACTCTCCCATTAGCCCATAGCCACTGAACGATTGAGCAATTAAAAATTGCATGTGAGTACTAGGCCTTAGTTGGGCACCCTACTGGAATGTGTGGCTCTTCTCACTCAGCAACCGTTATAAACTATAGGTATAGGCTGAAAGATGCCTACTGAATTTTGAATGAATTTTTTATATATCTTCGGAACTTGATCACCACTGCATACCTGGGTGTCAGCGGGACGTGTTCGTGAGACTATGAAAGGCCTTTGCCAATTACTATTTATATCTTCCGGGGAGCGGTCTTCCTATGAATATTGACCTCAACTGGAGGCGTATTTCAGGTTAAAAGACCTTCAGCAATTTCCAAACCTTTATCTTTGAAAAGTTTCTCAATTTGAGCTACCTTGTTAGGTACGGACGTAAAATACTGCAGAACACCTCCTATGGTATTATTCAGTTATTTAATAAAAGTTAATTCTTTGAAGTATTAATTAAATATGTAAGGGGCTAATAGGATTTCGCTGCCCTTAATCCTCAATGTCACATGTACCTTATCAGAAGGACAGGTGGGCTTGCGGATGCATAATCTACTAGCTTCTCCGGATCTCGTACATATAAATTTAAACACATTCTACATAATATAAATAAGTAAATAATCTCGCAATAAACTGCCAGATTAAAACACCTCTTCGTATGCTAATGGAGATTTTCAAAATTAATCTTCTATAAACAACACCTTTGCGATCCATTCATATAATGTGTGTATGTACGTCCCAACTATCTATTCAGCCAGAAGTAACTGAACTCTAGACAGCTAGCAAATGAATCTTTGCCACTAAACTAATTATTTTCGCAACGGCTCTATTTTAATTATATTAAGAATTGCTGCAGATTTTTCCACGATGCGGTAATAAATGGCGCGTTAGGGAATTAAGTGGCTTAGTGGGTCATAACCGCATGTTACCACTAGGAAACAGTTTCCATTTCTAGCTTACCGAGCCCAGCTAATTTTTCAACGTGCACTCCTAAAAGGCGCGAACTTTTTTTTTTTTATTTCATGATCTCTAGTGCCCCTTAAAACAATTAGACACACTCGGCTCTTAGAAGTGGACTGTTCTTTTTGTAAGTAGAAAAATGAAGTAGTTACCATGAAAAATGTATGCCCAGCCCAGCTGCAGAACCAAGAAGTTATGTTTCTTCTATTTCCCTATGCTGTTAAAGATAGTGAGTAATGTAACTGGTTACAAGACATGCAAAACGCGTCACTTCGAAACGTGAGTAATGTGTACTTGTGGACTCTTGGAGCATGGCCCGCTACACACATCACGTTCGTCTTAAGATGTTTAATGTACAAGATATGATGTAAAAGTCTAGAGAAATCGGAAGATTAAAAAGAAAGCAAGCAGACAAGCATTGCATACTACGTACATTAGAAGTGTGCATGGCTAAGTATGTAGAAATGCACATATATGTACCACCAATGTAAAGCGCGAAAGAAGAAGAAGTCTAACAAAGTTTGAAATTTAGTTCAGAAACATGGGCAGATGCTCCACCTCACAACGCTCGATGGTGTGTGCTTTTTTCTGTTGGGGCTGCCTCCATTGCTTTTTCTATGCCTTTGTGCTGCTTTATACCACTTGGAGATCAATTAACCGCAAGGAGTCATGCTACTTGCTCATACAAGCGTACCAGACAAGCACAAAATACAAATTTGAAGATTTTTCTTGAAGCTCCCCGAAGAGAGAATGCAGAACGTGCATGCTCCTTGAATAAGGTACATACTATACATTGGAATTATACATATACGAAAGAAGGTGCAAAATTACATGATGAAGGGGTTAAATGGAAACATGATGATGATGATGGCGGATGGATGGTGTTTGTGGGTGCGTTCTGTCTTCACAATTCACACATCTGCGATATACGAGCCGAATCATGACAGTAGGCGAAATGTCGTCACACCCACATGCTGTTAATGAGTTCAAATTCGCTTGGATTGGCAACTACCAAATGAATCACATTGCAGAGTAGACGATGTTTATATTGCATAAACATGAGTGTCGTTATTTCGGGAAATTGCCAGTTCTGGAATATCATTTTCTATGGTACATGATTTTGGCTGACCTAATGACCTAATAATGATAATAACTCACACTCTTTCACCAATAATAGCATTTCAATGAAGTATCTTGAAGTATCTTTGATGCCATAGAATCGAACGAATGGCCGGCCTACAATAAAATGATCAAAGAAATTCACTAAATCAAAGAGTTTGAGAATCGAATCACCGGGACTTAATGCAATTTCGCACAATAGCCACACAAAAACGATGTTGAAAGTGCTAAAATCGGCACTCAAACGCTATAGAAAGTGAGAAACGTTTGACCAGTTTTGTGAGTCGCTTATTATAGATATACTTAACAGAATAATGTCTTTAGACTTAGTGTGATCTAGTTTATCGTAATTAGATTGAGTAGGTTAACGGTTAAAATCGTTAAAGAATTGTAATGCATTGGGAAAATGGAATGATCTACGATATATGTACATGTTTTGTATGCCTATTCGAGTTACGCTGTCTGTCACTCTGAGCTTATTGTCCTGTTAGGCTTAATTTACATTGGCCGCATGAACCGGATAAAGCACTTGAATCGGATAAACCGCATGGACCCGATGAAATGCATGTTCTCGCGTCACAACCATCTACTTTAGTGTTGGTCGCCAATGTGGTTTGGTCATGCGACTCATCCGGTTCATGGGACAGTGTAAATTGAGCCTTAAACATCGCTCATTCGTTGACAACTTTTTCTCGGAGAAGTAGCGGGAGAAACAAAATTATTCGAAAATATTGATAGATATAAACATGTCTACTTGCTTCACTTATCTACCTTTGTTGAATTACTCGCTATCGATGAAATGATACATGACCCTTGGGTGGTCTACTAATACACGAGTATCATCGACGAGTTCACCGATGAGTCTAAAACAGAACAGGGTGTTGGTGCAGGTGTCTTTGGACCCAACACCAGGATTTCGATCGCAATGGGAGTCTCGCCCAGCGTTTTTCAAGCTCAGATTCACGCCATTGAGCGCCAGGGTAATCTTGGAACCTCGACTTTGCTATCTACTCAGACAGTCAAGCAGCTAAAAAAGTGCTCTCCTCATATAAGTTCTCTTCAAAACTGGTGAAGGAGTGTTACGAACTCCCCTAACTGTTGACAACCAAAAACCGAGTCTTCTTGTGTTGGGTACCAGGGCATTAAGGGGAACGAGGCTGCGGATGAGCTCTCTAGGCAAGGATCATCCAGTCGTTCTCATGGACCTGAGTCTTACTGTGGCTTTGAGCTGGCCTCGGCCAAACTGCGGAATAACCTTCCAGGGCTACGTCGATCAAAGGAGCTGCCCTTCATACACAAGGGTACCACTCAAATGAGTAGAACCCATCTAAGGCTTCTAGTGAGGTACTTATCTGGCCATCACCTGGTTAGATATCCCCTGAGCAAGGTGGATCTGTCCAGCGAGACTGAATGCCGTCTCTGTCTGGAGAACGTGGAAAAGATCAAACCCATCTTGTGCTAATGCCCCGCTATCGCGCGTTTTATGATGTCATTGCTCGGGCAGGCTACTATCAGCACTGCAGACTTCAGCTTGATTTCGCTAAAGACATACTGCCCTTTATTAGGATGGCTGGTCTTTTGACTTAGTGGGCTACGGTACAATAGACCTATTATGGTAGCAGTGCCTCCCTGCTGGGACAGTAGCTCGACTATTTTATCTTATCTTATCATCGACGAGTTCCTCAGGCCGTAGGTGATGAAATACTTGATGAGAGTCGTTGACAAACTCTTTAGTCATCATTTTTTCTAATATTCCATCACAATACTTATTCATGGTTTTGTTATTTGCTCAATTTATTATTTTTAGAAGACGACAAGCTAGGTAGCTCAATAGGTAGAGAATTGATCTCTTATTCGAGACATGGCGGATTCAAGTTCTACCCCGAACAAGTATTTTTTTTCTCTATGGCCCTGTAACTAGCAAGGTGAGTCAAGGTCAATTAACTAACAATTATATAAAAATCACCATCACTGGTGATTTTTTTTGGCTCTGAAGATGGACGTCGCGTCGCCCGAAATACGAGGGCGGCGCAATAAGTACGTAGCCCCATCGCCTGATGGCGCCACTATCGCAAGAGAAATTTACTATCGTGTAGTGCATTCTCGTAGACGGCTACTGTGTAGTTTTGTTTTGGCCGCGTGTGGAAGCGGGCGTGTCCGCGGATTTTAGAAAAATGGAAAAAGAGCAATATCGGTCGGTGATTCGATTTTTGTTTTTGGAAGGGAAATCGCGCAGCGAAATCAAAGAGCGCTTGGATGCTGTGTACGGTTCAATTCAATTCTCTCCTCCTTTGATAGCGACCGTCAAAAATTGGTTTAACGAGTTTCAACGTGGTCGCACGTCGGTTTTTGATGAACCATGCCCAGGTGCCCCGAAAACGGCTACCACGGAGGATAACGTGACAAAAATCCACGATCTCGTATTGGCAGACCGCCGACTGAAGGTGCGCGAGATAGCTGAGACAGTAGGCATCTCAAAAGACCGCGTGGGTCATATCCTGCATAAAATTTTGGGCATGGGAAAGCTGTCGATGCGATGGGTGCCGCGTTTGCTCACTCCAGACAACAAGCGCAACCGTGAGACCACTTCAGAGCAGTGCTTGACGCTGTTTAAGCGCAATCTGAAGAAGTTTCTGCGTCGTTTCATGATCGTCGACGAAACATGGATCCACTGATACACAACAGAGACCAAGGAACAGTCGCAACAGTGGACTTCACCCAGCGAACGTGCTCCGAAGAAGGCGAAGACTGTCCCATCGGCCGGAAAGGTGATGGCCACCGTTTTCTGGGATTCACAAGGTGTGATCTACATACATCGACTACCTGGAGAAGGGCAAAACGGTCACAGGGCTCTACTATGTCGAATTATTTTATATATGACGACTTCTACAAACGGCGAAGAGATGATGAAGAAGGGGAGAGTACAATTTTCTCTGTACCTATCTGGCTTTAGCAGGAATGAGGAAGTCAATGCTTGGAAGCCTGCTTTTTTTTTGCTTAGTCAAAGGCGGTTGTCGGCTTGAGCGATTTATTGTAAGTTCAGGCTGATTCTCAAGGGACAAAAATGCTGATAAATGAAGAACACTATGTAATATGTACTAAAAGCTTTCTGTGCGATCAGAGTTATCACGTGCAGTGAATGATATTCAACCATAGGTATTCTACTTATATACTTCTTCCAAGCCCCATTACGCATTGATACCCACAAAAAGTAGTCGTTAAATATCATTGGAATCATGACTTACGGACCGGGTCAAGTCACCCCTGGGTGTAGTTCAGAGAACGCCACAACGGTGTTCATGGCTAACAAGAAAAGAATCAAAATTCAAACGATACCAGCAACATCGAGGATATGAAAAAAGGAACTCCTTCGGTCAGGTGAACTGCTCTGTCAAATGATTTATTCTTCGGTTACTTTCTTCTCATGTTTAAACCGTTGTATACGTGCAATATGCGTAATTGTCGATGTCGACATGTTTTTTATACTCGAGTGGGTAGCTGCTGCCCAAGTATAAGCCTTTTTTTCAAGTCGTCTAGATTAAGGATACATACGAGTGGCAGATATAGATTGTTACGGTCCATTAACCCTTGCTGACAGGCAGGATATACAGTAGTAGTAAAAAATGTGGACAGTAGGTCGTCCGAGAGAAATGAAATGACTAACTAAACTACATAACTAACTGGGAGATCATAATGGATGCAATTATGCGAATTTGAACAGTTTGTGTGCGCTATTGTTTAAATCCATCTGAATTGAGTTGTTTCCAGTACCATTCCGGTAGGGTTAATATTGTTGCCGCTTGATATCCTTGCTCTGAAATAAATGTGCTGTCGTTATAAGTGCCATTTATGCTTTCTACCAGCGGCGGTAGAATGGACGTATTCAGGCACGTTTCAATTGAAATGCGACAAGGAAGCGTGCGCTGTTGTTGACAGTCATCCAAGAATGGAGCGAATACTGCCTCGAGTTTTGCTGAAATAAAAGAAAAAAGAAAAATACAATGCGCTAGGCATTCTTTTTTGCTGCTGGCTCATTCAAGGGTAAACAGCTAAAAAGCAAGAATTCTATCAGAATGAAGATTATTCTAGCTAGACGGTCCTGAAATGAAATCCAGGAGGAGTCAGTGAAAACAGAACAATATGATTTATTCTCTTTATGTTCCGAAATATTTGGCGATGCGCTGGTCGTATCCCTGCATGGGAATGCTGTACTGAGCAATAAATATTATATCTGTCTCTGTATAGCTGGGCAGTGTATACAATCACTTTTGAAGATGACGATGTCTGCATTCGTCTTTTATTTACCAGCCCATCTGGTACAGGATATCTTGTTTGCCGAACGAATGACACCTTTGAATTGTGAAACAGTATGCGATGATCATAGATGAAGCATTGTTTTAAACAACGGAAAGGACATTAAAGTGAATTCCTCGAAAAATAAAAGGGTGTGTAGATGTAGAATCAAACAATCCAATGGAAATTTTCATGAGGTTGGTGGTTATGAAATGTTTTGTTGGTTTTACACTCCTACTCCAAAATGTTTTTATTTTAAATTTTGAATACTTGACTTTGTTTGTGTGTCTTTACGAAAGCTTTGCCCCGGAAGTCAACATTGGGATGAGGCGTGACCAAAGCGTTTTATGATTACTGCAAAACACGGTTTACATTGTCTGTCTTATCGTACTCTTTGTCTGAACGACATAAGGCCACGATAAGACTCAGACTGACTCTACTCTGTTATCCCAGAGGTGTTTATTTATGAACACCATTTTTCGGAGTACTGTTAACACCTGAAAGGCTGGTGTTTTCTCTACAACAGATTTTTTACGGTGACGTTCGGATGGATCTGGTGCGACTGATACAAGCGCCTCACGCTAGAAGGATAATAATTTTTGGCAAAAAAATGCAAAATACGGTGAAATTCGGCTGCAACGAACACCGGCTATAACGGTCATTCGGTTGAGAGACGCCGCCGCCCAGACATGTCAGGCGCAACCTGAGGGACCTTGAAAGAGACGTTCAGAGATACAAAAGGGAACCATTTGATAGTAACGCACATACAATAGGTCGGGCATCGCAGCAATACATCGAGAAGAGGTCAACAAGTCAATAGCAAGCTTAGGTTCGAATCCAGTGTTCTCGTCCATACCACCAACGATATCTCAGGAAGAGGAAAGACTTCCGAGAGCTACGAGAACAACACTCGCCCAACTTCGGTCAGGCTGGTGTTCGCGACTGAACTCCTACCTATCTGGCATAGACCATGACGTCTCAAACATCTGTCCTGCTTGTAACGGAACCCCTCACGACGTAAACCATATCTTTCACTGCCCAGCTGCGCCCACTCACCTGACTCCTAGATCGCTGTGGGAGAACCCAATAGAGGCAGCTAACTTTCTATCCCTCAACACCGGGGATGAAGACGAAACCGTAGGCATGTAACAAACAAACACATCTAATTCTGACCATTGCTACAACAACAAGAACATCATTCGGTTGTAACGTATGAATTCATATAAGTGCGGCTTCAAATCCTAAAATATGCATACATTCGGTGTTCGGTTATTATAATGAACACTCGGATGTAACGAACTATCGACACAGTTTTAGTCGATTTTGGGGAGTATCGCCATCTCTGGAAAGTTTCTTTACTCTTAGTGAGGTAACGCAGCATGCTCTATCTCTGCTGACAAACTCGACCAATAAATGCGGTCTAAGCATCAACCTTAGACCAATATTGTTCTATTTACAAGGAAACGCAGCATTCCTTCAGTCGTGTCTCCTATCTTGGAGGGGGTGAGATTTGCGTTGACGGATAGTACTAACTACTAACGGCTCGGAGGTACGAGAACCTTTTCATTTCGTGATTAACTTCGGATGGTTCTGGATGGGGGTAGGGGTGACGGGAGGATCAGTGCGTAGAGTTGTCAATCTCATGTCTGACTATGGTCGTTGCGGGTTCAAGTGCTGCCCACGGCGTTCGTGGCCAAGGATATTTGTGTTGTCTTTCCCCGTGTGGTGCGAGGCTTAATAATAATAATAAGCCACATCTTCCGACGTGTCGCAGGTCGGCGGCTAAATGGGAGCAGGAGGTGCATGGCAAAGTATTGTACATCGACCGAAACTGGTTTATGTCAACGAAATGTCAGCTATGCCACATGGAATAGTTGACGCGCTATGCTCCACTAGGGGTTAAGGCAAATGAGTAGAGGTGGAGGTGCGACAACTTCTTCGTTTCGTGATTAACTTCGGATGGGTCTAATACGACCCAATAAAGATAATGGAACATCGCGAAGGTGATTTTAATGGCCGCCATCACATACCAAATGTCAATTCAAATATCGTCCGTCCACACAATGGTATTCGATAGGCCATCAGGAAATTGCGCACTTGCGGGCCATTGAAATTGAAAGCTGACAGAAGGTCGGTGATAGTAGCATTGCGATAATTGTGTAGCAGCTTCTCAACTTAAATTAGCTGTTCAAAGTTGCGTATGCGATGAGCCATCGAAGCCATTGGTGGCCATCCCATGGCCCATCGCTGTTGACAGAAACGACGGTTACGTGCTATTGGCCACTGAACGCCATCCGCCCGTCCACACAGTGGCGATGGCCTTGAATGGCCGGAGCTGGGCCATGATCTGTAGCATGCATTAGAAATTCTGTTAATCGGTTGCAGCGAACCTCGGATGTAGCGACCATTTTCAGGAGTCCCTTGGAAGTTCGTTATATCCGAGTTTCACTGTATGTGGTCAATATGTACAGGAAAACAGAAACTTTGAAATTGTTCCCCCTTTTTTTTACTTTTTCAGCTCACCTAGTTCTTCCCTGTGACCGTCATAAAATGTTACTGGAATTGGATCATCTAAGGAAGTAAGCGCAACTATCAAACAACATAACATTGGAAAAATACTTTATACGAGTATATTGTTCACATACCGGTAGACGTAATCGAAATCTTATCTTTGCGTGCTTATATTCGTCCTCACATTAAACCAGCTAAATATCTCGATTTGATATATGGTAAAACGGCAGTGCGTGATGCGACTATATTTAATTTTTAAACCAAGGGGGGTGTGGGGCTCGAGAGTAGTAATGTTCGATATCTTATCTCTTATCTAAGATTTCTTTTTTTTTGTGTGTGTGCCGCTAGTGTTCATATGCAAAACATTACCGCACCTAGAATTAAAAAAAAAATCTGCGGTATAAATATAGTATGTACTACAAACTTATATGTATACAAGTATCTTAAAATTGGAAATTGGCCGAATTTTCATGTTTTATTAATCAATTGTTATACTTTTGCTACGTCAAACTAACACAATCAGTCAAAGAGAGTGCTCCGGCTTTCTCTAATGTACACACTCTCATGTTGTACTATTTATTATTCGTTCCAATTGAAAAACGGCGAAAGAAATCCTCTACTATAATATATAAAATCGATAATGGAGATGCTTACATTTTCTGCGGATTCAATCTATGTGCTCTGAACGGAAAACGATTTTTTTCGGAGTGGTCGATTTTTCCATATTATAGTATAGTATACTCCGTACATAGAGTTACAAAAGTATGTGTATGCAAATTTTTACCACAAAAAAAAGTCAATTCATGACTGCAACTTCGACTGGAAGTAAGTCGCTCGAAAATTTATTTAAAAAAGGGTTCCTGTGAATTCAAATTGTACACGGAGGCACTTTGTTTGATAAGATCTTCAATAGTAGTAACTGATAGCTCCCACACTACTCGTACAAGTTTGTTGTAAAAGATATGTTTAAAGATAGCAGTTGAAGTGGTTGTTGTTTATCTTGTTTTCTGCGATTGCATCAACATTGGAATAGGCATAACAAAGTTGATATGGCAGTGACAAGACAACCTAAAGAACAAGTTCAAAGAATGTGAACTACACTTTAGATACCATCTAAACTCACAAAACTATAACAATAGGCTTGAAAGTACGAGTATGATAAGGAGGAATCGCTGGCACGCGAAGTCAGATCATGATGACTGATGATGACATACCATAATCGGATTATCTGGTGGGTTTATATGATTTAATCAAAATCTACAAAAGGCTTTTGGTTGTAACACGTTCGACTGATGAACATATGTTTGTATATCTTGCAACACGACTTGACAATAATTGACATAAATACTGTCATTTGTTTTTAGTCATCCATTCATGTGATGATACTTTATTTATGATTTATGCAGTTTGACTGTAATGGTTGAGTTCCTCTGACTCTGATCCAGCAGTGACAGTGAATAACAGATATGGAAGGTGTTGTGTATCCGTAAGTGGAAGAGAAAGTGTTGTTGTATCGGATTTCGAATCATGCGGATCTTTAGAGGGGGGAATTGACCGAAAATAGATTATGGTTTCTAAACTCTCTCTATTCAAAGGTCAGTGAGAGAATTGAGAGAAACCTCTTTCTTTTGATACAATTAGTAGGACACAGCGATAACGATAATAGAACAATTGTCATTCGGCTCCCGAGACTCCGATGTAGATGATTCGGCAGGACTTGGGCTCAGATAATCTTTCACTTACGGATGAGCAAAGCTTTACATCTCTGTCATACTGACTCCGAATCAGAAACATGTTCCATGATCTAGAAACCCGGCCAATATCATAAACTTATCACTGTGATGATGTTGTGATGCTACTATAGAATCCAGACTAAGTCCCAACAACAGGATATGCCAGATAACCAGAACATCGCCATTTGCTCAGACAGCCAGGCCGCTATCATGGCACTGAACTCGGTGAGTACTTCCTCCAAACTGGTCGAGCGGTGTGGGGAAGAGTTAACTCGCCTTGGTAGACGGCTCAATATCACCCTGCTCTGGGTGCCTGGTCATGGAGACATTGAGGGAAACGAAAAAGCCGACGAGCTGGCCAGGGGGGGGGGGGGGGGGGGCATTCTAGAAAGTTCTCATGCGGAATCTGTTTGTATTCCGCTGTAGACTGTTAAGAGCAAGATCTCCTCTTACTATGTACCTCAATGTTGCGAATTCCAAAAGGCGGAATCTGCCCACCTGCGCCGTATCAAGGAAGATTTGGCCCTTCTATGACAGTAGGAAAACATCTGAGCTATTAACCAAGTCCCGTAGGGATGTCGCCAGGCTCACGGCGGTCATTACAGGACATTGGCCTATCGGAGAACATGCAATTAGACTTGGCATCCCTTATAATCCGCACTGCCGCAGCTGTGGAAATGAGGATGAAAAGGAAACCCTCACTCACTTCCTCTGCGAATGCCCGGCCCCTGCGAATGCCCGGCCCCTGCTAGGGCCAGACATCGAGCATTGGGCGAGGCCTTTCTCGTTAACCTGGGGGATGTATCGGGGGTGAAGATCGGGGAGCTGCTACACTTCCTGAACTCCTCCGGTTGGATCTAGGCATCCTTCCATCCCCTGTTAGCCCAACCATCTTACAACCGATTTTGCCGAGGTTTGTGGTTACAAAACGGCTCATTCGCGCTAATTGGGCTCTGGCAAGTTGTGCTTCAGCCACCACTTATATACCAACCAACCAAGTCCCAACTAATCGTCGAACCAGCTGGAACTATAGATAAAACGTTGGAGTCGACCAATGCTAACGTCCCTAACGTCATTCAGATCATTAAAGTAGAATAACCCTCTTTTGTCTCTTTTTCTTACAGCCAACACACGACATTTACAATGAAAAGTGCGTCCGTATAACTTCTGCAGAAGTCATTGAATGGAAGGCTTAGTTTTCTAGCATGTTCACCGATTAGGCCCTGTAAACGCCCCCATCAAGAGTTTTGAGTTTCCTTCTCTTCAGCAGCTGCAGTAGCCCCGAGGAACGTTTAGGGTCCGGTCTAGGCCAGTAACATGATATGTACTCAATTGCCCTAACCCCTTGTGGGGCATAACGCGTTAAGTGTTCCATGTGGCCCAGTTGACGTTTCGTTGGCATATACTAGTTTCGGTCATTACTCCACTTAGTCATCATCGTGTTACATACAGCTAAGGACAGCCCTAAATTGTGATGAGTTAGCCTAGCCTCACTGGTCGTGCCCCCTCTGTCTCTAGATGCATAATTCATCAGAATACTTTCGCCCAGTTTCATCAAATGTAAACAAAAACAATACCGAAACCGTGTAGGTCTGCATTTAAACAACCAGCAAAAGTTAAAACTCGAATTTCGTATTGAAAACAATAAAAAAGAATTAACCATAACCATATAATAATTTCACTTGTGACCTAAACTCGAAAAACGATTCGAGTCAGAATATGCTAAAACGCCATGCAAATTTGAATGTCAACGACTGACTATGACTTACTATTTTCGACTGTATGTAAATGCCGGTCGGATAGGAGTGGAAATGGAAATGAAAATGAATACGATAGTAGCAGGGTAACAGGCGTTCTATACTCGTCGAATTCCGCTTTGTTGTTCTTAATGCTAATTTGGTCGGGAATGAGGCCGACCATTGACTTATGTCAGGGGGCGAAAAGAGGGCCAGTGTGTAGTCATAGTCATGAATTGGAACAATTTCTTTTTCACATAATGTAACGACTATCCGACTCGTGCCTAATTAAATGGCACTAAATTGCTGCAATAAGCTTTACGGCTTCGCATTTTCCACTCGAGGGTAAAATACGCTAAATTTCGACTAATGCTCGGCTCATTCAGTCGTTATTGTTTTGTAAAACCCGGTTAGCGATTGTTATCCATTTAGTAGACACAATGGGATTATGAGGTTTATTTTGACTGTACGTTGATGTTGGTATGAAATGCCGAGAATGAATTTCGCTATCTGTAATTTTATAGTTTGGTACAATGTATTTTCGAAAAAAAAACTAAACCATACTAATACATACATACTACGCTTAGACTCACATAAACCGTCGGTTATCATGAGAATCTGAAGAATCACTTAATATAAATAACTGACGTCAGGAAATGAAATGAAAATACTCGTATATCCCAACTCAATTCACCTTGATACGAGTATACGTATATTTCCGACACACTTTCATCTTTTTATAAATTTAAACCCTTTTAAAAATAGACTATGAATGAATGAAAATCGATGTGAATGAACCCCGAGAGATTGGTGTAAATACTCGTAATAGAAAACAATGCTCTCATCTGATGCGTTCTAAAAATAATCAGAGAAATTATTTTAAATAGAACATAAATCTTGTTGCTAATGTGTTGTTTATACGTAGATAGTAGATGTTAGTTATTGTTTTCAGCCCGGGAAGAGAAGTTTACTATAAAACACATTTGCGCATTAAAAAGATAAAATGCGGAACTCTGCAGCACAGTTCTTAATACCTATACGCTCACTGTTTATCTACATATACAGGGTGTCGCGTAAGTGTCACCAAACACTGTCGAACTAGAGCACGAACCTGGTACAAATGTCCTCCGACACACACATACACTGTGTGAAGAAAACCGGTCCACTTGTACTAGGTTCGTGTTCGAGTTCGACAGTGTATGGTGACACTAATGATCGCACACGAGGAGTGCCACTTGATTCCTCATGTAATTTCCAACAAAAAATAATAAGGGACGTTTAGTTGAATTCTTAACCCTTTAGCTGCTACAGGCATTTACATTTTTTTTTAAATTGCTTGAGTCGCGTTACTAAAAACACCATATCTCAAAAGCCACTGAGGCTAGAACACTAAAATAAAATTTGTTACACAGCTATAACACGATGGTGTTATTCTTTAAGCGGAGAACACACATACGCGATCGCGATGGCGTTCGTTACAGGTGATTCATTACAAAGTCGAGAGATGTTGTGGCTTATTATTACGCCCCGCATCATACGGGGAAGACAACACAAACATCCATGGCCACGAATGTCGTTGTGGACCAGATTCGAAGCCAAAACGCCGGTAGTCTGACATCTGACTGATGCCTCTAATTTAATTTATAATTAATGTTCAGCAAAAGAAAAACTTTCTTAAGACGGAAGGTTCTCAAATAGGCCAACTGTGCTTCGATTGATTCGCCAAAACTATAATCTAGAACATTCCCATTTCTGGGCCAATAGTTAAGGCCTACTCAAAATAACGACCCGAGTGAGTTAGGACATTCTGCACACTCTGAATCAAATCGATGCCTACACAGTAACAAAAATCATACTGAAAATACACCTAATCGGTGTGCCATTAAGTCCGTTTTTTATCGGTGTAGTGGAAATACCTTCCATGGTGAATTTAATTTTTACACCACTAGGTGAATTTTAAAATGTCCCGGAGGGATGAAATGTTATCCATTTGCGTTCAAAAGCAAGTTATCCAGACGGGGAATCGCTCCACTGTTTTTGTTTAATCGGTGTAATATAATAATATCCTTATAGTTAATATTTACCACATGGATGGTGATATGCATGCATAATCGGTGAATTAATACTGCATACCTTTACTGAACAAAATAATAGTAACATATATAGATAAACAAATTTGTTATATTCATAAACACTCGATTTATTTATTCAAAAATCAACTTTGTAGGAATTAGGTAACAAAAATCATCTCCATAAGTATAAGTAGCTTCCAAAGGCTCTTTGGTTTTATAAACGGATTTATTTTGAATAATTATTGATTTTAAACTCTTAATTATATAAGTACTTAAGCAAGCACAAGCACTTAAAAAGTCAATAAAACTTATATTTTCATTTTCACTGTCCACCAAAACAAATTTTTCTAAATTGTTATATTTCACTCTAATAACTTTCTTCATTTTACGAGTATTTATAAAAATTATTCCACTCTCTAAAAATGACCACTGATCAATGATTATTGTGGAAACACTAACTTTGGCAAACGTTTCGCGGACTTGTTTGAGCGAGTTCTCATTTTTTCGTTCAATCGGTGTAATTTTGACACCGTTTGGATAAATGCGTCAAATGCAAACACCCATTGGATTCATTAGTCAAAAACAAGATGAAAAATGCACTCACTTGTATCTGAGTGGTGTCAGTCTTAACACCGATTGGATATTTTGCATCAGGTTATTTCCCTTTTTTTACGTTTACACTATCAGGGAATTAAATTCACCAAGCAGAGCAATCATTTTGAAAACACCACTTGCACGGTCAATTTCTGGGGTAAAAATTTCCCAAGTGGATGGAAAAAGTCCATTATCCAGCCTTTGGTGTAAAAATGCACCTAAAATTTTTTACTGTGTACAAAAGTAGTGAAACAGGCACAATTCAAATTCAAGTGCATAACTGACGAAGCTTCAGATGTAAATCAAGTGGACGTCGATCAGTTTAAGGCAAAAATACCTTCTCTGTTGCTTGAGTACAAACCCGAATATATTTACAACGCAGATGAGGGTGGCCTCTTTTTTATGCTTTACCTGACAAAACTTTTGATGCTAACTCATCTCGAGGCCTTGGGCCATTAATTGGCCTTTTACGCCAGTTATTCGCTTCCGTTAAATACCTATACAAGCTACGTACTCTCATAAAAAACTTAAAATGCTTGTAAATATAAGTTGCTTTATCTATCTTTTATATCATATCGATATCAACAAACGCGAGTTAATTATAATTGAACTACTTATTTATATTCATTTCTGTAATAAAGCATATAAAATTCTGGACTTCGTTCGATCCCCCCTACAAGCGGATACCTCCCATAACCGGACAAAAAGACTGACATCTTGGGTGTCCGGCTATGAGAGGTTTCACTGTATATTTGAATAAAAGATTCAACCACGTTATCAATACCAATGACGATTTTTTTAGAAGAAGATCGTTCTTCCTTCAATTATACGTATTCATATATGTACATTAAATATAATTTATAACGAAAACAGCTATCCATATGCTTACGGTATACATATATAGTGCAGTCGCGATAATATCAATATGCGATTATTTCAACCCTCAAACATTTCAACACTTTTTTCTCAACATTGAATACTCTGTATGTAATTTCAATTCAGAGCTCATTTTCTATCAAAAATAACAATTTTTTTCTGTTATTCCAATCTGCAGTTGTAGGTTTTTTCCCTTTTTGATCGACTTTCAAAGAAATGTAGTTTCACTTTCGATTATCTTATACACTGCGCATCAAAAAAAGTGGCGCACCCAGTTTTCTTCGTGCTGAAGCCAACAGTTGGTATTGTGGTTAATACCTGTATTTTTTTGGGAAATAGGATGTTAGGAGATCATCTTATCTTATCTTCAACATCATCATGCTCTATTTATTAACAGTCATTTCTGACGGCCTGGAAATATCCCTTCTCTTTGCCAATGACTTTGTCCTGGGTAGCAAAGACATCGTTGCTTTGCGGGCTGCACTGACCAAGAGGTTTTTTTTTATGTTTATACCAAAGCTTAGGGGGTAACCCTTTGATGCGAGAGCACAGCGTTGGCGGTAAGATACTTGAGAATCATGGACTGAGGATTAGCATTCCAAAGACTAAGTATCTTTACTGTCCTTTTTCAGATCCAGAGAAGCCGATACCAGATATCTACATTAAAGGAGAGCAGCTGAAGTCCTGTACAAGGTTCAAATACCTGGGCTCGATGGTCAACAAGGAAGCTACCTGCCATGACGACATCAAACATCGCATCAGTGTCGGTTGGATGAAGTGGCGAGAAAACTCTGGAGTTTTCTGCGACAAGAAGCTGCCACGAAAGCTTAAGGGCAAATTCTACAAAACGGTCGTACGTCCCGCACTCAGCGTCTGAATGTTGGACTATGTATAAGACATACGAAAGTAAAATGACTCCGACCGAGATGAATTTTCATTCAAATGTTCGTGATAAGGACTTGTTCCTATAGTGCTACTTTGTGGCAGCCACTTAAAAGTCCTTTTAGTTGATATCCCTTTCAAGTATGCACTTATGCATATTTTTGTCATTCACGACTTGAAACCTCTTGGGTTCTCAATCCCGATTCAGACTATTGTTTTGTTAATTGCCTTGACCCCTCCAGGGGCATGGGAGCGTCAACATCTCTAGCATTTCTATGCCTTGTTGACGTTTCGATAGGATATCTACTTTTCGGAAGTGCAGTTGCTAGCTAGCTTGCACCTTCTATCCTTATCATCATCGTGGCGCGACAGCCCGACGTCGGGCCTTGGCCGTCTGGATTGTTGTCCGCGTCCTCCAATCTTGGAAGCCCAGTAGTTGCGCAGCGTCCACATATACTGAGCTCTCCCAATGAGATCTCGGTCGTCCTCCCAGTCTCGCTCCGTCGACTCGTTTTGCGTTCATTACTCTCTTTGGCATGCGATCATTGTCCATTCGTTGTACATGCCCTGCCCATTGAATTCGTTGTAATTTGACGATTTTCGAAACATCCAGCTCATCGTACAGTTCGTGCAACTCATGGTTGTACCGGATTCGTCATCCATCTCGATCGCAAACGGCCTCGAAAATTCACCGCACAACCTTACGTTCAAATGTGTCTAGCATGTTTCCGGAGGCTTGAGTTAGGATCCATGCTTCGCAGCCATAGCATAGCACTGGTCGAACTCCAGATTAGTATCGTAAAGCGGCGACTGAACGACCACGGCCACCGAGCGCGATTCAGACCAGTGAATCGTATTGAATCCTATTCTTGTTGTTTTTGTCGCTTCTAATCATTCGCTCGGAAGGAAATGTCATCCCATCAGTCCGGGTCCATCGATGATACCACCCCACATCATAAGCGAACCTCGATTAAAATTTGTGTCGGAAAAATATTTCGTTTAGAGTACTTTCGACAATCCTTCGCATAAGAGGTCGGCCGCAAAATAACTTTCGCCTCAGCTTTAAATAAATCCATTCTGTTCTTTTTTTTTGTTCACCATCATCTCTATTAAAATAAAAATAACTACATATGTATGTACTTAATAACAAATTACACGCTTCATTCTGTTAGTGAAGGCGTGAACAAATGTGGGAAAAGCAGTTAAGAACCATCGTATATGGGCTGCGTTAAGTCTCTATTTACTCTGTTATTTGTATGGAACTTTTTTTTCACCTATTAGGTGTTTATATAAATTAACACGTTACCCAAAATGGTTATCACCATATCTAACTGACTTTTAATTAGCTCAAAGCGGCAAGAACCCACAGAATATGGCGATTTAATCTCCAGCTTATAGGAGACAGAGGTGCAGTGGTGAAGGTGCTTTACTATTAGTCGTATCAAAAAATGAATGCTAGTCAATGGTCGATTATAACGGCTATTTGTAATCTGTTAGCTTAGGAGAAAGTGGGCGTAGATTTTTTCATTTTTTTAAAATTGGTTTTTTTTTTGGTCGGAACCTAACAAGTAACTTAGCGATCGATCGGTTTCATACTCAATCGGATTAAGATATTATCTCACTTTTTGTAAACGTTTTAAATCTGTCGGTAGCAAAAATATTGTATACTTGTACATGAATCTATTTTTATGTATGTAAGTGCGAACACAGCATTTTTGTACCTTTTGTAATTAAAGTGAAAGTAAATGAAAGTATGATTAAGAGAAGAAAAAAATATGCTTCTTCTTGTGGATGTGGTGATTTATAGATATCAAGATCAAGTAAAAATACCATATTTAAAGAATCTGTGGAAATTTTCTAAAATTAAAACTGTTTTATTTGCGAGTAGAAGGAAGAAGATACCAAACCTTCAAATAGACAACATCCGTATTCATTAGCAGTCTATTTCTTATATAGGTACATATATGGTCAGTTTAAGCTGACGTTAATCGATGAAGTTACGATAAAGGAACATCACTTCCGCAATTTGAGACGAGTGAGCTCTTTTTACCACAACTTTATTGGGGAGAAAGCATCTTGCCTATTCCTTAATTAACTAACGAACCGTCACCACACTATAAATATTTGACCAAAATTTCAAGTCGCTGGCTCCATTCTTCGGATAGTTGCTATTTATTTTAGATAACATGTTATACTTACCAACTGGAACCTTTTACAATCTTTTGGCCAAAATTTCAAGCCATTCTATCGAAACTTATCACATATTTATATATTATTGTAGGGGAGGTACTGGTTTCTTTGGTTGGATCTTGTCCATTTTCAATACCAACTAACCAGATCCTACTACTATCATCCGACCAAGCTTTCAACTGGCTAGCTTCATTTTGTCGAAATTTATCGTAGTTAAAGGAATATTTCATTTTTTGGTATTTGTAGGGGAGGTAGTCGTTGCTTTGGTCTGATTATGTCCATCTGACTAAAACTGCGCCTTAGCAATAGCCATAAGCTTCTTAGGGATGCCTCTCCTGCGCAAGGCCGCCCATATAGAATCCCGGTTCACACTATCGAAAGCCTTTTCGAAATCGATGAAAAGCAAGTGAAGCGGAGAATCGTATTCAGCGCATTGCTCGATGATGATTCGCAAGGTGTCAATGTGATCGACACTGGAGAATCCGGATCGAAAGCCAGCCTGCTCCGCATCAATTGTGCTTCTAAGTGGGCCTTTAGTCTTTCCAGGACGATTTTAGCTATTATTTTGGCAACAGCAGGAAACACACAAATGCAATTATGCAATTATTTCAGTCTGTAAGTCTACGCTTCTTCGGGAGTTTGATGATCAAACCTTCCTTCCACTCAATGAGAAACGTCTCTGTATTCCACGCTTTATTAACAAGTGGGTGCAGCAACTGGTCAGTTGTGCTTGGCGCTGCTTGATAAAGTTCGGCATGGATACCGTCGGGTCCGGCGGCCTTTCCTCATTATAGTGCAATAATTGTAGCGACTATTTCCTCTTTAATCGGGGCAATGGACCCTATATACACATTTTGATGGTAAGCTTAATTATATAAAATATATGAGGGGGGACTTTACCAGAGGTTACACGGTTCAAGACCGTGGCGAAGTGTTCTTTCCAACGCCTCATTTGATCTTCCTCTAAGATATGTAAGTAGCTTTCCATCAGTATCCTTCACCGGATGTTGGCAGGAATTACGACCACCTGTACACTCCTTGATGACACCGTATTCGACGTTTAAGTTGTTACTTCTTGCGGCTTCTTTTGCTGAGGCTAGAAGAGAATTTGAAAAAACTCTTTTATCACGTTGTTATTGTGGTAGCGATGCTTCGAATGCTGCAGTTCTTCTTGCATCGAGGGGGTTTGGCAGCTCTTGGCCGTTGAAAAACGAATCGTTCCAGTACGAAGAACCGGCTGTCGCATACGAACTTCTCGAGCTTTCTGACAGTAAAGGAGTTCGATGCTACTTCGATTGTCGTCTGATACTGCAATCAAACGAACCTTCAGCTATTTTCTTTTAACAATCCGCCGTCATGAAGTGTCATACATCCAGACTTATTCCGGCAATCCGGGTTTGTGCCAAGGATGGTATCTGCGCTCCCGATGTACGCATTTTTTATGGCATCCCAGTTTTCATTTATGTGATTGTCTGGGTATATCCAGTTTTTAAGTTTTGGATACCATAGATGCGGCGCGCCTCAAGATGTCCTTGAATCGTGTAGTGTTTTTGAGAGTGGAAGCCATATTCCTTCGATATGCCCATCGCATCCCGCAAGTCCAGCAATAATTGAGTTGCTTACAGTCTAATTTGGCTATAATAACGTAGCTTCCATTGCGACCAGTTCATACCAACCAACTCCAGCAAACGAGAACATCCATTCTAATATTTTCTCAACCACTCCTTGCCAAAGTCTATTAGCTTATGAAAAGGCCAATTTATTACCCTTAAAGAGCCTTGCAATGTCACGGTGACCTTCATTATCTAATGTCAAGCATACTGTTGTTGATTATGTAAATCAATATGATGAACAACATTGTCCCTCGGGTTCTCTAGTTAATCTGGCAGCTTAATTAAATCGAATTATTATTCTATCTGGTTGTCATAAAATATGCACTATCATCTTTGTTTATCGCAACAATGGCTTAGAAATGTTACTGTAAAGCAAAAGTCGGCACATGACGACTCTGTTTCGTCCTTTGGGGAGACACGAGAAGGATACAGCCGCCTGTCTATAGTGTAGGTCTATAGAATGTCAAGGTTGCCTCCATGAAAATTTATTCGAGTAGCAGAATAGTAGGTGGAGAGGCATGTGAAGAAAGACGAAGCACGTCCTGTGGAAAATAGCAGAACACGAGCAAACAAATAAAAGTAAGTAGCCGGCAGAAAGCTATTTTCATCAACAAAATAACATTGCAATGGCGTGTTCGTAATAGAGTGTATCTATACTCATTCCGCACAAGAATCTGCGACTATGTAGGTATCTGTTATTTGCTATTTCCAATCACGGAAAACATAATGGAAAAGTTTTCAATGGCTTTTCGATTTACCACCCCCAATAGTCCAAGCATTACGTGCTCCAAAAGGTCAAACAAAGGAAAGTTCTGATACCCCGCTTATCCCGGAGTGCGGAGAGCATAGTCATGATTCAGGAGCCATGGATTGTGGCTAATTGTGTCAGGGGCCTTAGGACTGCGAACTACACTGTGTTTTACTTCAAGGATAAGGGAAAACCGAGATCTTGCGTAATGGTCAATAATACATGCCACGCCTTCCTCGTTAATGACTGTTGCTACATTGACACAGTTGTCATAAGTGTTGAAGGATCGGGGAAGCCTACCTGTCATGTGATTAGGTTGGCATTGTCCCGGCCGAACATCTACGGAATGCAGTCGCAATGGCTAACAGGAAAGGAATATGCTTCTTCCTTGGCCGCGATGCAAATGCCCATCATACGATGTGGGGGAGCTCCGACATGAATACCCGTGGGGAGGCACTCTTCGAGTATTTTATCGGTACAAACCTGTTACTTTATAACGTGGGGCGCGAACCGAACCTTATCATCAAAAACAGACAGGAGGTTCTTGACATCTCTCTTGTCTCAGAAGATCTTGTGCATTTTTTGAGAAACTCCTTCTCGGACCATCGCTACATTGAGTGTAGGCTTGAGAGTCTTCCTAAGGCTAAACCAGTTATTGTGGATAGGCGGAGGACAAACTGGGAGGAGCACCGGAGGATCTTTGAACAGAGTCTTCCGTCGCTTCCTGAAATAAGCAAAAGTTAGATAATATGGTTTTGATTCTCACCGATGCGTTTTACCATGCTACGCTTAAGTCTTGTCCGATCAGTAGACCTATAGGTAATAAAAACCCGGTGTGGTGGCCGAGGGAACTCAATGCATTCAGAATTGCTTGTAGGAAGCAATTCAACAAGGCAAAATCTACTAGAGACGGAATGGGTCTCTTAAAAGGACCAACTTGGCGCTTACAAAAAACAGATACGGAAAGCTAAACGTGGCTCTTGGAAATCCTTTTGTGAGCAAATAGAGGAATCCAGCGAGGCCTCCAGACTTCGAAAAACATTGTTGCCCAGTTATTTATAGAAGGAAGACGGGTCCTGGACGGCCTCCAGCGAAGAGACCTTGGAAATCATTTTAGATAATCATTTCCCCGATATCTATCCGACGCCGACTCATAGTCTGACTCATAATCAGCACGTATAAGTGAGCTGAATTGGAGACTGAATATTCAGAAGCGCTTGGACAAAGCTACCACTGGCCTCTATTGCTGCAGGAGGGCTATAGGTTGGACCTGGGGTTTCAAAGCAAAGATACTTCACTGGCTCTATGTGGCGGTGCTTCGCCCTATTTTGCTGTATGTAGTGGTGGTCCAGGCGGCCAAGGCCCAACGTCGGGCTGTCGCGCCACGATGATGATGATGAAGAGTGGTGGTTTGGTGGAATGCCCTATAGAAGGCTAGCTAGCTAGTAGCTAAGGTACAGAGGATGGCTTGCCTGGCAATCACCGGAGCTCTACGGTCAATCCCGTCCGCTGCCTTGGATATGATGCTTAACCTTCTGCCGTTAGATATTCAAGCGAAGCTCATGGCGGTGAACTTAGCCATTAGAATAAGAGAGACCTATCAGTGGACAACCTTGGCCGCCGAGTCAATTGACTATACCTCACCTAAACGATGGTTCATTAAGAATCACATGCTTATGAATTTACACTTGCGTTTTTCGACGCAAACACAAAGCAGCGAAAAAACGCGTTGCCTTCGCGTCGAAAAAACGTAAGTGTAATTTAAGCCTTAAACTACAAGTCTTTTTTGTGCAAGCATACACATGCACTTATTTATTAATACGTACTTGTGTGCAGTTCGCTCGTTATTTTATTACCTTCCAGCTCGTTTTGTTAGAAGCGAGAAGAGACAACATTCGAAACAATCAATTCTGAGAGAAATAAAGTGACAACCTCGAACTTGAAACATATTTTCCAGTTGGTGTGACATAATGAGCTACATATATGGCGAGCACATTCCCGAGGATTGGACAATTCGCCTTGTACGGGTAGAAGAGCAAATATAGTGACACTGTGCGTAATAGGTAACAAATGGTTCCATGGCATTTGTCCTTTTCCCTATGAAAATGACGCTAAACTCGGTGTCTATTTTTAGGATACATTTGGAATACTGAACCGATTTGTGACATTTTCGAAGAATTCAAGTCAGCTGATACGTATCTTGAATAAAAGATAAGAATACATAATGTAGCAATTTGCATTTGTTCGTTTTTAATGTGATTTTAACAATAATTACGAGACACAAATATAATTAGGCTTTAGATAGAGACATCGTATATAGAATAATGGATGATGTTTAGTGGACAGTCTGATTTGGAATCTTACGTTGCTGTCCCAACAAGGTTATACCGATGATCTGATGTGCGTATGGTTATACCGATGATCTGATGTGCGTATTGCTAACAAACAGATTTTACCAGACACTATTGAATGCAGGGTGCAATGTCATTGGCCTTCGAGTTAACCCTTTCAAGGCAGTTACAGTCCCATTTGCAAAGAAGAGAATCCGCTGACCAACAAGATGTCCCCGTATGATCAGTTCTTCTATACGCGAACAACGCCTAGTACCTGGACGTCACTCTAAGGTTCTGCTTACACGGCAATTCTCAGTCTCGGATACTCGGCGACTGGAAGACGAAGACTTAGAGACTCAGGACTGTAGTCGCCCGTCATCTTCACACGGCCGCTACTGAAATTGCAAGTCTCCTATCAACCTACTTAGTTTCCTCCAGACTCCGTATCCAATGCACTTTGTAAAATAAATGAGACCAAACGACTGAGCGACTCGAAGACTAGCATGTCCAGTCTCCTAATCTCCGGTCGAGCAGTTACCGTATCAGATACTATTTCCAATTAATAGTTTGATTTCCGATGCTTGTAGTTCAAATTAATGAAAAACGTTATTACAATTTTATTCATGTATATATGTACAAGTATTTCGGAAGCAACTCACTTCCTTCCTCAGTACTTTGCTACTAAACCGCCATGTATCGGGAGTACACTGAGGCCGCTACCCAACGGAAGATTTTCCCTGGCCTGAAGCAGGCCAATTTGTTCATGTCCGGTTTATTTGCGTACATGTTAATTCAGCTATAGAAAAAAAAAAGAAATTTACAATTTCCATTAGTTAAGATGACGTTATGTTTTATAATCGATGATCCACTAACAGCGAAATTAAATCGCCACTATTTAAGCGTAGAATTTGTATGAAATCTTTACCATTTCTTCAAAACGTATGAATAGATTTTTTCCTTAATAAAGCAATAATTGATTTCCTGGCAATCAGAGTCACGTTCGTTGCAACTGCAGTAGTCCATAATCTATAATATCTCCACAAGGACAGATTCTCGTATGAGTATGTCATCTAGTTGCAATATTGCTATCATTTTACTGAAATGGGAATATGAGAGACGACAGAAAGTGTCTCTCATCTACATGATGAAAATTCAATTTGAATATGGAAAATCAAAATACCCCATCCCATAGTGGCGGACTGCCAATCATAGAGTTCCTGATGGATCGAATAAATTTAACAGTTTCATTACATTTGCAAATAAAACGGGATACAGTCAAGTCAAGTCACCTATGACATGTGCATGTAATGCATGGTAACTCTATATATTACAATAATAATAACCTGTACGGATCAGTGGGGTGGCTAAGCTGCAGTCGCTCGACATGTAGATGGCCATTCCCAGGACCGTCGAGAGAAAATCTTGGCCCCTGGTTTGAAGAACTATTGGCCCATATGCAGAATGTTCCATATTTGCCGGTGATGTGATCATCTTCCTTCATGTCTATATATGATATTTTCGATATTTTTTAACAAGCTAGCCGAAAGAAGAATCCTAGCGGGTTTATTTCCACACAAAAATGTCACTTTTGCATGAATCTGACACTCCACTTTAATGTAACTGTCACTTTTGCATAGCAATTTCCCTTCAGGGTAGACAACATTAAACTTTCGAAATTTAACCTGGATCTGGATGGTTTTTTTTTTGCGTTCTGCCCTATACCCGATTACAAAAGAACGCGCCTTATATGTACTGTCACAGCTGGGTCGACTGGAGGCCGGCGAGAAGAAAATCAACTATTCGATTATGCTCGTGGCTTAAATTGAATCTGTGACTTCTTGCTTGATAAATCTATCCATCGAGCTACCACGGCTACTTGTGATAAATCTGGCATATTTCATGATTTCATTTCTATTGTCTGCAAACAGAACATCAGCATACAGCAACCCCTAATTTTTCAACTACATATGTACCGTGATAAGAATCTGTAAAAACTGCTCTAAAAAAATAAAGTAGCTACACATCCGTGTCTTTTCAAAACAATATTAGATTGAATGCTTCTTATGCAACGTTTTCCATTTTCTTAGTCAAGTAAACATCGAAATTAAAATATTATGCAACAAAACAAACATTTTTCCAAGCCAGAAACACGTTTGGTATGCATCAAGTTTATGACACAAATACAAAAGGTTCTCATATCAGAAGGAGACGTCATGTACTCGTATTGTTGGAGCCTTAGCCTCTAGTGAGTGCTCAAATTTTCTCATAATAAGCGGCTCATTATATTGTTTGTTCTCTTCCATCATTTTTTTAAATACATATTTATTATACATCATTGTAATAATAAAAAGAATGTTCGTTTATTTATTGTCTTGTGTTATGTCGTTGCCAGAATGATTCATCGATAAAGAACGAATCATCGTATGAATAACGATCGAACTGCTACGTTCTTGTTGTTTTCTCTTGGCCGCTTTAAAACTGCTGAAGACTTACTTGAAATCGAATAAATAACTGCACAAAGGTCAAAATTGCACATGTGCTTGTAAAATCCAAAAATTGTCTAACTAAAAATATCAGGAAATTTTAAATAGGGGCGTTCGTTTCATTTGGATCATTTTACATATCACATGACTGACTGGGCTTTGATCCAGGCGGATCCAGATCTGTCTTCAACAAATGCATTTCATATTTTCAGGTTTGGCATAATGTATGAAGTCCACGCCGTTCGATTCATTCATGATCTATTGTAGAATCTAATGCACCTGTTGATAGAGGGATTTGACGCGAATCTTCACTACAGACGAAACACAGGTACACTATTACACTCCCGAAAGCAAGGTGTCGTCTAAAGAGTGGAGGAAGAAGGAGGAAGGGGCGCCAGTCAAAGCGAAGACAACCAGGTCCGCGGGTAAGGTTATGTGTACTGTATTCTGGGACCGGCGAGGAGTGCTGTACGTTGACTTCCTGCGCACACAACGTTCCATCAATGCTGCATACTACTCTAACCTTCTGAAAACACACGTGAAACCCGCTTATCGTTCGAAACGGAGGAGCATTCCAGCGCGAAGTGCTATTCTTCTCCAGGATAACGCGCGCTCATACCGCGCGTCTCACGCTCGATACAATATCAGAATTGGGGTGGGAGGTACTAGAACACACCTCTACAGTCCAGATTTATCACCGTGCGACTACCACATGTTTGGACCACTGGAAGAAGCCCTCGGAGGTCAAAGATTCAACACCGACGACGAGGTAGAGGAGTTGGTGCGCATATGGCTGTCCAAGTTGCCCAAGGAATTCTTCTATTCCGGCATTAAAAAACTTCCGGAGAGGTGGCAAAAATGTGTAACTAGTGGGGGGAATTACCTAGAAAAACTGTAAATTTTTGTAAATATTTTCGAAAATAAATAAATGTGTCATGTCTCGATCATATTTGAACCGCTCTCGTATGTACATATATATACGTTTATATATTTTTTTTAATAACATTTTACATCTGCAACCAATCGTTCAAAGTGAGATGAAGCCACATTAGGTACCCTGCACGCCTGTTCTGTTGCCTCTCAGTGGGCACCACCTTGGTCTTATGAAACCTGACTCTGAAGTGTAATAGGACACCTATCTAACAACTTCATTCACTTTTTTTTCTCCGTATTGGCGAGACAAAATGCGCTTATCTGTATTGAGATCGTGTTGTTATTTCAGGCATTATTTCAGTTTTCCAACTACATTGCTTCGCGTAAAAGTTATTTCTTTCAAAGACACCGATCAGACAGAATACGAATAATTACATGTTTCTAAATGATGGGAGCCACCACAATAGATACGATAATTGCTCTGATTAAATGATGATAAAGATTTGTGCAAGTGATTACTAATAAAACATGGTTGCAAGTATATTTTATGATTAGTCATTTTACACGTTCCCAAAGAAGTAGATGGAAGAAAATGTTGAAAATGAATAAATAAGTACGTATACAATATAAAATATCATTGCTCCTAGCTATTTCAGGGGGTCGCGAAGACGTTCGTCTTCCAGCCTTCTGTAGCGTTCTTCAGGCGGAGATCACTGCGATTGCCAAAGTTCTGGCTTAGCTGGGTCGTAATACAGTATCTTCAAGGAATATTACTATCTATGCAGATAGTCAGGTGGCGATTAAGTGCCTGGACGCAAAACTTTCTACTTTGGAAACCGTAGTGGTGTCCCGCACCGCTCTTAAGGAGCTCGGCATCTTCTTCAACATCACTTTGTGTTGAATTCCGGTTCACAGTGGTTTCAGCGGAAACTGCAAGGCAGGCGAGCTGGCTCGGGCAGGTACGACTACATTATTTGGACATGGAATGTTTTCACAATGTCAAAATGTCTATAGCAGCACGCAAGAAGCTAATTAAGGCAAACACAATAAGACGTGCTAATATCGGATTGCTAAATGGTAGCATTTGCAATGTTACGAGGCAGATTTGGCCGCACTTCAATCCTGGCCACTCTTCAGGGCTACTGATGCTGGAGAGAAGGTATCTCAGAAAGGTTGTGGGGACCATCACGGGGCATTGCCTGATAGGTGAGCATGCTAGGCGTCTCCGGCTTCCATACAATGATTTTTGCAGAAGCTTTGGGGACGAAGAAGAGGAAGATACAATACATCACTTCCTGTGCACCTGCCCTGCTCTGGCCGGTAGAAGAAAGGATACTTTAAGCTCCCTCAACTTTATTGAACTCGATGACCTGAAGGACGTAAATGCTGGTCATCTGCATCGTTTTATTGAGAGATCCGGGCGGTTTGACGACTAGGCTCATATGGCGTTTGTGCCTATGAGGTATCACAAGGACCCAGTGGTGATCTATGTGTGCTGTGTTTTTGCACAGCTGCCTCTTTAACCTAACTTAAAAGTCCCAAAAAATTTGAAATGAAAGGAATGTCAACGCTTTTTTTTATACCCTAGACTTTTAGTATAGGGTATATTGTTTTTGTCACGACGGAAATATGTAACACCTTAAAGGAGGCTCCGGAGGTATAGCAATGTATATATATAAATGATCAGGGTCACCTCCTGATTCGATTAAGCCATGTCTGTCTGTCTGTCTGTCTGTCTGTCCGTTCGCACGATAACTTTCGATAGAATGAAGCTAGAGCCTTGAAATTTTGGTCAAATGTTGGTAGTGTAATCTAATTGGATGGTATTGAAAATGGGCATGATCAAGCCAAGAGAACGCCTACCTCCCCTACATATGTAAAATACTTAAATGTATCTCTAACTCCCGACTAAATAAATATGAAAAGCTCTAGCTTTGGTAGATTACTCGTGAGGGTAATCTTATAAACTCCTGGGAAAATAAAATCGATCAATTGAAAACTAACGGTAATTTTCTTACAAAGAGCCCCGTACTACCCTACTTTTCGGGTTTTTTGTCTATAACTCTTGAACCAATTGACGTAGACGCCTGATTTTTAGCATGTAACCCTGGGGTGAAAAGATGCTTGAGTTCTAGTAAGTTGGGCATAATCGGATCAAAGGAACGCCTACCTCCCCTACAAATTTAAAAAAATTCAATATTCCTTTAATTACGATAACTTTCGATAGAATGACACTAGCGAGTTGAAAATTTGACAAAATGTTGTTAGTAGGATCTACTTGGTTGGTATTGAAAATGGGTAAGATCCGACTCAAGCAACCCCTACCTCCCCTACAAATGAAACTTCAAATAAGCGATAACTTTTGATAGAATGATACTACCGAGTTAAAAATTTGGTGGAATGTTGCTAGTAAGACCTACGTAGTTGGTGTTGAATATGGGCAAGATCCAACCCAAGGAACCCCCACCTCCCCTACATATGAAACTTCAAATAAGCGATAACTTTTGATGGAATGAAGCCAGTGACTTGAAATTTTGGTCAAATGTTCGAAGTGAGATTGAGTTAGTTGGCATTAAAGCTGGGTAACATCCGACCAACGAAACCCCTACTTCCCCTACAAACGAAACTTTAAATAAGCGATAAATTTCGATAGAGTGAAGTTAGAGACTTGAAATTTTGTTTAAATGGTTGTAGGGTGATCTAATTGGTTGGTGGCAATGATGAGCAAGATCCGACCTAAGGAACCCTTACCTCCTCTACAAGTGAAACTTCAAATAAGCAATACCTTCCGATAGAATAAAGCTAGCGACTTGAAAAATTCGACAAATATTGTAGAATGGGTTAGTTAGTTAATTGATTTTGAGAATGTTCTAGATCCTAATGAATGAGTGCCAACCTCTCCTATGAACTGGCCATATAGGAGACCCATTCTTAATGCATATGGTCGTTGCCAATTGGTACTTTTGGTATCTCCACTAGGTCTGTACAAGTCTAGGGTATATACGGTTCGGACTCCGGGCCGAAGCGAAGCTTCGGCCTGGTTACTTTTGAAATTTTTTTTTGGAACGCCTTACTCAGATAAAAAAAATCTGAGACAAAAAGATAAACCACAAAGAAATGCATTAATAATGTTATCTCCACTTTTTCGGTATTAAATCTATGAACGGGCCAGGGGGTCGCTTGCAATTTTTTTCTCTGAGGGGGTCGCGACAACAGAAAGATTGAGAACCCCTGCAATCCATAATGGCAATTTATAGTGCTGAATACATAATTCGATAAAACTATTGTATAAAATAGAATTGAAAGGCAAGAAGTAGAGTTTTCTTAAATTTGCATATTTATTTTTAGCTCCGTGGTTTATGCATTTAATTCAGCTCAGCCGATATATGAAAGAAGCCCTTAGGTTATAGAACTACAGTCTTGAAATATGTTTGACGCAGTCAAGTTGTTGAATATTAATTAATTGATGGACAGCACTAAATGTGAATGCAATCCACTATCTAAGACGAATTCAAATTATTTCTAAAGTAAGAAGAACTTATGTGTGCTACATATTAGACACATAACACTAATGGGAATAGTCAATTTGTTAAACGACAAAAGCTAAGGAATAATTTAAATGAACGTGCTCACGTATTTAGTTGCAAATTTATTAAAGATAATTTCAGTCTAAACATGAATACGAAATGTGGTTATGGTTTTCATTTCAAATTAAAGAAATGATTTCCGTTATTTTTTTCAAAAAGTTTCCTTTCAGCTCGATCCATTTAGTCCGCTGGACTAATATTCCAACATTTGAATCCCATTAAAAAGGCGATCTATCGAACTCCTCAAAATAGGCCTCTGTTTCGAAGATGACGTCTTTGGTGTACGAAAATCGCTTTCGTCCAAGCCATTTTTTCAAATTAGGAAATTAAAAATTGCGAGGGCCAGGCCAAATCTGGAGAATAAGGTAGATGGGATAGCAATTCGTAGCGTAATTGGGCCAGTTTTGCTATTACGATTTGGAATAAATGAGCTGGCGCTGTCATGGTTTTTTTCATCAATGCAATGTCGAATCAAATCGATAAATCAGCATAATACTGCCCTGCTTTTTTCTCAGGTTTCTGGATAGGGATCATCCTTTCTTTCTTCCACACTTCGGGAATTACAGACGTCGCGATTGATCGATTACGGGTGGACGTTGGATACTCCCACGCTGGCAAGTCACGGCTTTTGAGCATGATCATAAATAATCCATCGGGACCTAATGCTTTAGAGCTCTTGAATATTCGAATAGCAGCTACTACGAGTACTTCGTCAGATTACAAATTTTCCTACAAATTTTGCGCTTAATTGTCTGGCGGGTGTTCGGCAAATTGTCTAGGAAACAGACAAGCACATTGTGGCCCTGACAGTCGTCCAAAGTCTTTTGATGCCAGATTTCAAGTTACAGCAGTCAACTTGTTTATTTCCATTTGGCCCTTCTATGTTCGGTGACTTGCCTATGCTTTCGACGTTGAGCTCCCTGATTCTAGGGTCATCTGTGTTGGTGATGAGAATTCTGTCCCTTTCGTCTGCCAATTTCGCAGCTGATGTTGGAAAATTGGATTAGCAAAATGTTCCGTTTTCCGTATGGCACCGATTATTACGCGATGCCTATCCATAAAAGCCGTAAGCTCGGGAACTTTATGTTGCAGCCCATTGCAATTCAGTTGCATCAGCGATAAGATATTTAGGTTTGCAATAGTAGGTGCTGGAGTAAGGTTGTACTGCGACGAAGAACCTCGATGATTGGTGTTGGTATTGGTATTCATTGAGTAACCGTTTATAACGATATTCTGGGGGTATCGAGCGAGAAAGAAGATCGTCGAGCCCTGTTTCTACACCTGTTAGCGGTGGTGAGATAGTCCAGTGCACTTTCTGAGGTGGCACAAATCGTTACATTATAAAGATCTTTCTTTATATATATTAAAACTTCTTTAACGATTTGTAATTAAGAAGGTTGTTATTATTTATTATTAGGTTGGTGCAGATGAAATGTCGAACTCAGTAGTAAATTTTTGAATAGCTTGGTTTCAGCATGTGTCTTAGAGCCTCATCGGCATCTAGCCATTGGGCCGGTCGGCAACGATTATCGTATAGTATCCACTTCTCACCGCAGGTCACAATTCGGCTCAAGAATGGTTGGTTTCTGTTGCGGGAGAGAATAGAACTGGAAATCTCCATTCGACACGCCATGTTTTGCTCATTAAGAGCATGCGAACCCACTTGTCAAGCTTTTTCACTTTTCCAAAATGTTGCAAGTGGTGGCAAACTGTCGAATAGAGCACGACCAATTTCTCCGCAAGATCCCTTATGGTTTGGCGGGGGTCAGACTCCACTAATGCACGCAGCTCGTCGTTATCGATCGATGGTCCTGGGTTTCCACGTGGCTCATTTCGAAGGTTCCTATCTTCAAATCAAAATTTTTCGAACCACCGCTGAGTGGTTCGTTCGTTAACCGTATCAGGTCCAAATGCCCTGTTGATATTCCTGTTGTTGTTGTGGTAGCGATGCTTCAAATACTGCAGTTCTTTTTGCATCGAGCGGGTTTGGCAGTTCTTGGCCGTTGAAAAACGGATCGTTCCGGTACGAAGAACCGGCTGCCGCAGGAACGGTTGATATTCCTCGTTGCTTCCGTTGCGTTGTGCTCTAGATTAAATTCGTAAAGGAAAAATAGTCGTTTTTCACTCGCTTCCATGTTCTTTTTCTTTTTTTTCACCGATCACCATGAAGTGTAAAACCGCCAAGGTAGCAATGCTCATACAGTCATACAAAAAAGTATTCGTACACACGTCGTATCGTGCTTTACTGTCCTGCAACAGTTAAAAGAGCTACATTTTTTTAACAAAAAATGTCTCTAACTCTTTTAGCAACACTACTTTCTTATAATAACTTAAAAAAAGTACTCTTTTCTGATCGTGTCAACAGAAAAGTGAGAAACAGTTATGCAATTCCCGAAAATTGAATCAAAAAAGTATTCGTACAGCAGCAATGCAGAAAGAATAATGCCGTTATTCCGTTGCCGATGGCGATCATTCGTATTGGGATCAGTCTTGTGATAATTATCAAGTATTTATCAATTGTTGTTAAGCAAATTTGTAGTGGATTTCCATTAAATTCTTTATTATGGGACGAAAAGGTAAAGAAACGACAGAAGGAGAAAGGGGAATTATCCTTTCCTTGCACAATCAATGCAAATCATTGCGTGAAATCAGCGTTATTGTTGGGAGACCACGCTCAACCGTTCAAAGCATCATTGATAGATATTGTGTCACGGAAAGTCTTACGAATCAACCAAGATCAGGACGACTAAGATTATTAACGGCCAAAGATGAACGCAGTATATGTAGAAAAGTGCGACAAAATCCGAAAATTACAGCTTCAGCGATTGCGGCAGAGGTGGCGGAAAAAGATAAAATAGACGTTTCTGGAGAAACAAGCAGAAATGTGCTCCGCCGTGCCGGTTACAACTCTTGAATCGCTAGAAGAAAATATTACAAAAGCGAAAAAATAGGAAGGATCGATTAGATTTCGCCAAAACGATGCGAAATCATGGAATAGACTTCTGGGAAAAGTTATATTTGCTGATTAGAGTAAATTTAACATTTTCCCATTTTTCTCAGTAAGAGCATGCGAACCCACTTGTCAAGCCGTTTCACTTTTCCAAGTTGTTGTAAGTGGCGGCAAACTGTCGAATGGTGCACGCCCAATTTCTCCGCAAGATCTCTTATGGTTTGGCGGGGATCAGACTCCACTAATGCACGCAGCTCGTCGTTATCGATCGATGGTCCTGGGTTTTCACGTGGCTCATTTCGAAGGTTCATATCTTCAGATCAAAATGTTTCGAACCACCGCTGAGTGGTTGGTTCATTAACCGTATCAGGTCCAAATGCCCTGTTGATATTCCTGTTGTTGTTGTGGTAGCGATGCTTCAAATACTGCAGTTCTTTTTGCATCGAGCGGGTTTGGCAGCTCTTGGCCGTTGAAAAACGGGTCGTTCCGGTACGTAGAACCGGCTGCCGCAGGAACGGTTGAATTCCTCGTTGCTTCCGTTGCGTTGTGCTCTAGATTAAATTCGTAAAGGAAAAATAGTCGTTTTTCACTCGCTTCCTTGTTCTTTTTCTTTTTTTTTCACCGATCACCATGAAGTGTAAAACCGCCAAGGTAGCAATGCTCATACAGTCATACAAAAAAGTATTCGTACACACGTCGTATCGTGCTTTACTGTCCTGCAACAGTTAAAAGAGCTACATTTTTTTAACAAAAAATGTCTCTAACTCTTTTAGCAACACTACTTTCTTATATTAACTTAAAAAAAGTACTCTTTTCTGATCGTGTCAACAGAAAAGTGAGAAACAGTTATGCAATTCCCGAAAAAATAGGAAGGATCGATTAGATTTCGCCAAAACGATGCGAAATCATGGAATAGACTTCTGGGAAAAGTTATATTTGCTGATTAGAGTAAATTTAACATTTTCCCAGAAGTCTATTCCATGATTTCGCATCGTTTTGGCGAAATCTAATCGATCCTTTCTATTTTTTCGCTGTCGTTTCTTTACCTTTTCGTCCCATAATAAAGAATTTAATGGAAATCCACTACAAATTTGCTTAACAACAATTGATAAATACTTGATAATTATCACAAGACTGATCCCAATACGAATGATCGCCATCGGCAACGGAATAACGGCATTATTCTTTCTGCATTGCTGCTGTACGAATACTTTTTTGATTCAATTTTCGGGAATTGCATAACTGTTTCTCACTTTTCTGTTGACACGATCAGAAAAGAGTACTTTTTTTAAGTTAATATAAGAAAGTAGTGTTGCTAAAAGAGTTAGAGACATTTTTTGTTAAAAAAATGTAGCTCTTTTAACTGTTGCAGGACAGTAAAGCACGATACGAAGTGTGTACGAATACTTTTTTGTATGACTGTATGTACTTCAATATGTCATATTACTAGGGCCACCTGGTGGCAGTTTGATACATAAAAAAAACGCAGCCAACTTCATGTCACTGCAAAATCCGACATTTCATCTGCATCTGCACCAAACTAGTACATATAATTTCCATTTTTCCCAGATTGTTGTATTTTCAAGGGTACATTTAAAAGCTCCCCATTCAGACGTCGTTAAGATGCAATAACCGTTTTATGCGAGTATAGTTCGAAATGAATTTATATTGTGAATAAGAATGAACTCTTGAGAACAACTATGAATGAGCACTATAACTATGTAATCGTGCACTTGAGAGGAAATAAATGTTTTCTATAGTGAATTTCTATGCAGGCTGGCTTGCCAAGTGGTACGTACAACTGCGCATACTTATGGATATTGCATTCTTTACAACTAAAACCATGGATATTGCATTCTTTACAACTAAAACCATAACAATCTAAAGCACATCGAACTGTACTAGAGTGTGAATACTACAAAGCAGCATCACTTTCTTCAGTATGCACTTAGTTTTTTTTTTTCATTTTTAACTCATGAAAACAATCAAAATGGAGGGCAATGCGGTTTTTTTTTTTTTTTGAGATAAAATATTTTGTCAGAAGGAAATCAACTATAAAGTTGCACTGCACACTGCATTTCCAATGACACTTCGCCATATCCGAATCCGACTTGATTTGTTTCGAAAACAATCAATGTCGGTTTTAACTTCTTTAGTAGCAACTAGCTGAAGGAGCTCGCTCGTTCATTTAGGGTTGGCTTCGCTCACATTATCGACACTGATTTGGGTCGTTTTGAACATTTTTCGCCACTCACTCTGGGAGCTTTGGGAGCGCCACTATTCATCCCAGCGACCCCGAAAACCATTGTTATTGTTATTACCATCTCGGTAATTTTCGACATTTCTTGCACTCTCATTCACCCCCGCGTTTGTTTGATATTATATTGGTATACGTATCATAAGAACTGAGCCCGTTTTATGGTATATCTGACACTGGCCCACTTTATGGTATATCTGACACTGTACTCTAAAAGTTGACATGGATCTACCCTCGTTAACAACGCTTTTTCCTTCGAACTATGTAATTTGGAAGCATGAACCTGGTAGGAAGGCCAATAGAGACTTTGCATACTTTCTCTTATCGCGTCGCACATTACGCTGGACTTCACGAGCTTTCTGACGATAAAGGAGCTCGATGCAACTTCGATTGTTGTCTGTGGCTGTAGCTAATTGTGCCTTCAGCTGTTTCCTTTCAACAATTCGCTGCCATGATACGTCGAACATTCAAGGTTTATACCGGAAGTTCGGGTTAGTACCAAGGATGGTATCTGTGCTGTCAATGTAGGCTTTTTAGATGGCATCCCAGTGTTCGTTCAAATCGCGACCTGGGGCGACCGGTAGCTCAGTGCATAGAGGCGACAGTCTCATGTCCGACTACGGTCGTTACGGGTTCAAGTCCCGTCCACGGCGTTAGTGGCCATGGATGTTTGTGTTCTCTTTCCTCTGTGGTGCGGGCGCATAATAAGCCACAACATCTCCCGACTTGTCGCAGGTAGGCGGCTAAATGGGAACAGAAGGTGCATGTTGGCACCGCGCATCGTCCGAAACTGGTTTATGCCAACGAAACGTCTGCTAAGCCGCATGGTTTTACGTGCTATGCCCCCTTCCCCCCACCCTCCTCCAAATGGAGTATGCAGCATTGGGGGAGAGTTTTCTTCTCAGATGAATCAAGATTTTGTCTGTGCGGAAATAATGGTCAAACCAGAGTCTGGAGAAGAGGAAACGAACGTTTCCTATCCTGTGCCCTTCAACCCACATCACCTTTTGGCGGCGGATCAATTATGGGTAGGGGCGCTATTTCTTTAAACGACAAAAGCGATTTAGTTGTCATTGCTAACGTCAGTTTGACAGCTCAGCGATACATAGACGAAGTGCTAAGATTTACAGGTAGAGCACGTGCTGGTCAACAGGATTTCATTTTTATGCAAGATGGAGCCCGCACCCAATGAGTTTCTCACGCCCAATAATGTCGACTTTCTTGACTGGCCAGCGTGCAGCCCAAACTTAAATCCCATTGAACATTTATGGGACCAACGCGTCAGGACCCGTACAAACCCTCCGCAGACCTTAGCAGAGCTGGAACAAGCCCTAAAAGACGAATGGGCGAAAATCCCCCAGGATGATATCAGGCGTCATGCCTAGGCGAATTGAAACTGTTATTCGAGCTCGTAGCGGCAACACGCGCTACTAAGCAGTCGATGAAACAGAATAAAAAATGATAAAACATTAAAAAAAATAGAAATAATAAATCATAAAATATTGCTAGATGTTGGTTTTTTTAAGAGTTTGTAAAATTTATATGAAATATACCGTTATTTTAGAAATTAATTATCAAAAATGTTTTATACTGTTTCCTCTCCCTTATATCAAAAATAGTCGCCTTGCCTTCCTTATTCTATTCACCAAGGAGGATTTTGGACTTTTCCAAGTGGTCCTTTAATTGTTTTGCGGTGTGTATTTATTTTGAGTCCTTTGGTCAGGAAACAGGATATTCTCGTCAGTAAAGTGATATCAATTCAAGATGGGTATGATATGACTGAGGGTGTTGATGCGAATGCACTAGACTACTACTGATGGTATTCTAAGTCCTTGGGTCAGAACATAAGGACATTCTTGCATTCATCTTTTAGACATGGGTATTTTTTGTATCGTGGCGATAAGGACGACATATATTTTAAAGGAAATCGTAGACAACTTGAAAGCAAATGGATTTAAATTAATATGTACTTGAATGGGACGGACCTAAAGTGCCGATGAACTTGATCGCTCTTTTTGTGTCATTATAATTTATTATGACATTTCAAATTGGACCAGTCCAGACTAAACTCGCCGTCCGTAGCATACCACAAATACGATGCATTCGGCAATATGACCATCCAAAAACATTTCGGTTCAATGGGCTGGAATGTGCCATTATTCGAAATTATGCAAATACTACCTACGTACATACTATTGTAATATTAAGCAATTTGCTTCAATTTCGATAACACCCTTTCACATCCATAAATAACTCAGCTCAGTCTGCAGACGGTTTTCCTTTTTAGCTTATCTTTTCTTCTAGTCTGAAAATAAGTAATATCTACACTTTCATAACACATTCTAACAAATAATATATTTTAAGACTTCGCTACAAATCGCAATAACTTGCTAATGATTTGGCTAAGTTAAATGGATCTTTGTACGTACAGTACACTTGTGTAACTCCTATAAAAGAAGATATCTCGCCATGTAGAAAAACGAAATAAAATAGTTATTTAGGTCATTGTGCTGTCCGTACTGAGCAGAAAAAATACTGATATGATACATGAAGATATGCACGACCCACGGACAATAATAATTTCAAATAACTAATTGCGTTCATGAACAGCGCCATCATCTTTTTACAACATGTCTTTTGTATTATTTTAGGAATGTATAGCCGATTTGTGAGGTACTCGCATGATGGATATACATTTCGGGCTCTACTTGATGAACTCTGTATATATTTTGTACAGAGCAGCTAGTTTGATTTTTTAGCTGTTTTATTTTTTAGGGCAGTATCTATTGTACATGCTGATTTCGTTAATTTATTCTCCTGTGTGGAATTTTGAACGTGGACGTGAGCATGGCTTAATTAAGTAATAATTTGTTTAAAAAGGAATCAACAATACAACTTTCCATTTTCCACAGCAAATGCCAATCACGAGATGACTTCATCGATCTAGTCATTTGGCATAGCGTTTAGAATCTTCTGCATTGCCTGGTGATATGGTCACAGTTGCTATGCGAATACTCGACAGGGAAATTTTAAGGAGCCCACTGACTGATAGAAAACAGGCCGAAATCTCAAAGCACCACATACAAACTAGGCCGCGGTCTTCAGTCCTTTACGTTTGGCCACACACACTGTGTTCATCGTCAGTCCGCAGTTTAGAGCTGTCAAAAGATCGGTGGCCTATGCTTTTCAAACGGAAAATAATCCGTTAACCCTTTGAGGATCATATATTTTCGGCCCAAGCAATTTTGTTTTTTATTTTCTTGATCTGCGACCTAATAATAGTTATGCCACAAAAATTGAGTCCTTGTGAGCAGATTGAAATTCACACAAACTCACCCACTACACAATTTTCTAAAGGTAAGGAATGAACACAAAACATTCCTGAGTCTCATCCAGGTGCGCGCTTTTCTCGCCTCGTAGCAGCCCTTTGAATTAAGACCAGTTTTTGACAAATTTTTGGAGTACGTAGGGAGCAAGTGGGGCCAGATAGAGAATTACCGTCCACTACATTTTTGTTGGCCCAACTCTCGCTTATAAATCACCTACAGACACATTTACCCTATATCTCTTACCTGGACAATTATGAGTGCCAAAAACCCTTGAGGGAATATTTGCCTTTGATTGTCATAGGGTTGAGCCATGGACTGCGCATTGGGGTGCCTTGCAGTCGAAGTAAAGATATGTGGTCGAGTTGATCTTGAGATGGCCTGAAGTGACGACAATCTCAGTTGGCTACACACTTGCACTTTCAGGCGGCCTGAGTCCAGTATCTTAAGGCTGATTGTAGGCACTGCCATCTAAATTACACAGGCCTGCGCTCAGCTGATTTTGAGTAATGAATAATGTCATTACTGACTTCTACGCTTTCGTCATAGAGTCTGTGAAAAAGAATCCAGTGGTCGGCGACTGATGGCGGCGTGTCCCCGGTTTTTGTGCGTTTCGTGTTTAGTTTTCCGCGTTCAGTGTCTATTTGTTAGTTAAATTTCATCTAGTGATCTGAAAAAAGAAACACGTGCGGCATGAAAATGTGTCGCCCAGTCAAAAGACGTATTTTTTCAAAAGTTTGAAAAAATATCTACCTAAGTGCTTGGTGAAAACTCCATTTTTTGAACGAATCGTAAAATTGTTTTGACTAACAAAGTTTGTGAACTGTACGCCGATATTCTGCGACTAATCCCCAGGGCTGCGGCTTCGACCAAATTGCTGCAAGTGTCCAGAAAAAGTGAAAAATGCCGTCTGACGCAATTCCAATTGTAAACAAATGTCGTGCCGGAGACAGCGTCGTGTGTAGTCACTGCCTTGGCAAGGCATAGATGACATCAAATTGACGTCAGCATAGCAGTCAGAATTCACCACGATCAGCTGAGCGCAGGCCTGTGTAATTTAGATGGCAGTGTTGTAGGTGTGGGGTGTGTGGTCAAATATGATTATGCTCAGTTAAACTGTATCTTCAGTTAACTGTAGTTGAATGCGCGCTTTAAGAGTCTGTGACTACGTTTAGACCGTGGTAAGAATCGTAGTACTAACTGTGGTGTATTCGAGTTAGTACAAGTTCTTGGTGTGTTTAGACCGACAGGTGCACCAAGTATTACCGATGTCACCTGTGGTTTTATTGCATTTTCGGTCATTTCGGGACTTCTCTTAATCCAGGCGAATTGCTAACTTTGGGTCAGACGTTCGAATTCAGGTTCTTAGCAGAAAACGCAAACGTTACACTCGATGACAGCTGTAGTCAGCTCAGTATCGCATGGCAAATGGACTTAAAGTTAGTCGTAGCACTAACTAATCTGGTACGTTTAGACCGCGGTGAGTTTCTTCGTATTAGTTAATGATCCAAGTAGTTCGCACGGTCTAAACGTATTCTGTGAAGTGCTGAAAACGTTATGAATAGAAACCAACTGAAATTATTAAATTGTCTGAATTATTATTAAGCTAAAAAAAAGAAGATAAATTTACCTTAACATGACGTTATCGTTTTTTTTTTTATGTTTATACCAAAGCTTAGGCGGTAACCCTTTGATGCGAGAGCACAGCATTGGCGGTAAGGGATTAAGGTAGTGGGGAGATGGGTTGAGTTTGAATAAGGTGACGGTGTACATTCCGTTTAAATTTTTGTAGGTCATAGTTGCGGGGGAAAACAAAAGATGGTAGATCGTTCCACATTCGTGTTGTCCTAGATACAAACGAGTCATGGAATTTGGCGGTGCGACTATTGCTGAGTTCTAGAAGATGAGGATGGACACGACTGGCTAGTCGGGTGTTACGTAAAGGAAAAGTACGCTCAGGAATGAGGTTGGCTATTTCATCAGAGCAACGGCGGTTGTAGTAGCGATAGAAGAGTGAGAGACAGCCGACACTTCGCCGGTGTTCAAGCGGTTCGATTTTAGATGTTATGGGTTCCTCGCCAATAAGCTTACATAAATACTACATAAATGTAGTTTCACTTTTATAAAACTCAAGACCAATATTCCTTCCAATGAAATCTTTGTATATTTTTGATGCATAAGCGCATAACCAACTTTTTTTAAGAATAAAGTGAAGTGGGTCAATTCTAATCCAAGTCAATGACTTGGCCAATGCTGGTTTCGTCCACACGATGGATTGTACTCATCAGGAGCTGCTTAAATCACATCGGGGAAGCTGCTCGACGGTGAGTATAATCCATCATGGGGACGAAACCAGGGACAGTGGATCTCTCTAATTGCCTTGACCCCTGCAGGGGCATAGGAGCGTCAACATCTCTAGCATTTCTATGCCTTGTTGACGTTTCAATAGCATATCTACTTTTCGCAAGTGCAGTTGCTAGCATGCACCTCCAATCCGCGCCGTCTTTATACTGACAAGCTCGGAGCACTGTGAGAGTTCTATTACTTACTACCCATAGGCAGTTTTTGATCGCGCCGAGATTTGATCTCCGAGCTCTAGATTAGTATCGTAGAGCGGTGAACGACCACGGCCACCGAGCGCGGTAGTGGATAGCGAAGCTAAGTCATTAATTTGGATTAGCATTGACCCACTCCACTTTATTCTTAAAAAAATATTGCTTCCGTTCGCAGTTAAATATTTTCAAATTTCCCTTTTCATTACTCTAATTTTTAATTACTTTTACTTTTTACTTTTGTAGTATTACATCCTGGATAGTATCCACCATTTTTCACAATTTAATATGTTTTTTTTTTTCTAATTTTTTAGAATGGATGTAAGCAATCACACGCAAAGCACGCCCAGTCGAAGTAATAGTCGAACTAGTTCAAATTCGGAAATAGACAAAGAATTGGCTGAATTGGAAATAACTGGAACGAAAAATGGTAATAATGTAACAAAAAAGCGAATATCGAGCAGTCGAACGCCAACACGAAAAGCAAAAAGGATACGATTCTATAGGAATGGCGACCGATTTTACCCGGGCATCACGATACCTGTATCGAATGAACGTTATAGGTAGGTAAATTTCACTTTTCATTTATCTGTTACGTTGTACTTTTTTTTCGTTGGGTTGCAGTTGTATTTATCTCTTGACATTACTTTCTTATACATTACGGCTACGGGCCCAATGACAGCATGCAATCATGGTGTGATTGCTGATAAGATATTGGCCTCAATGGAAAATAGATTTAGTTGCCGGAAATTATACGTATCTTTTACTATGATAATTTTTGTAGAAAGTTCAATGACGTCGATCATCATTTATGATTAAACTTCTTCTGTTCGGCGCGACGGGATTTGGTCTCTATCTATCTATCTCTATCTATATATTCATATCGCTTCGGTTCAAAGATTATGGTCTTCAGTTTTTGAACCTCTGTACTGTTAGCCTAGTTATCAGGTAGCTTCCCTAAACTAAATTGTGGTGTAATTTTAATTTTTTTAATTTGTTTTTTTTTTTTTTTTTTTTGGGTGCTGATTACGAATCTGTGGTTTGCCCCAACAACTTTTTGTGGAATTTGAGTTATAGCAAAAAAAAATCTTTTCGTGGATCCATCATTAGTCCACTTTTTAAGTGCAAGAGATACGTTGACTGCTATTTCAAGCATGAATCAGTTTAGTGTGAGGATACCATCACAAAAATTTCACACAACAAGGAAATCCGACACTCATTTAAAAACATATAAAAAGTTTTTTTTTGACTGGGTATTCCATACAATGCACACTGCCGGAGCTGCAAGGATGAAGCGGAAAAGGAGACCCTGATCCACTTCCTGTGTGTATGTCCGACTCTAGCTAAAGCGAGGCACCACGAACTGGACGAATCATTCTTCGCTAGCATATCCGCCATCTCTTCGAATACGATTGGGGAGATACTACGTTTCCTTAATTCGACGAGATGGTTCTGAGAACATTTTCGGACAACAACCATGAGTTAACTTTTATAGACCAAGGTCTTGCCCCCTCCTACGAGGCGTGTGATATCAAAACGGACCATAAACCGCTAATTGTGTCTTCCTGCAGTCGCGGAAGGACAGCCACTTGAACCAACCAACCAACCATGTATCGTCCCATTTAACACACATTTGCTGCGTAGACGCGACATTTCTAGCATTTACTGGATAAAAACAAAAAAAACTCCCCGTCAACCCCTCCCGCAAGGACTTCCGGTCCACCGTGGAGGTCGAAAACTTAGATTCATAATAAGGCCACAACCATATATAATACATAACATACATACATGAATTAACACAACTTGTTTATACGATAACAGCCGAGTATGTATTTGTCAAATTGACCGAGTTGCCGTTGAGTTGAGTACTAACTATATTATCAACTTCACACTCTTTTCATTAAATGGAAAACAGTTTATAGAGCTGCTCCAAAAAGGTTAGGTTAGTTAGAGAGTTGCCGCTATCGCAACTCACATTACGCCTCCGTTTTGGGCCTATTTGACACTTTCCGCTGGCTAATTAAAGCTGCCAGGTGACTCCCCCGATAAATTGAATCAGCTGATTCAGCGAGGCAGCACTGGCCACCTCTGCTAGCTCTTGAAAGTGGAAAGATTTGAAGCGTTTTCTATTTAGGGCTACAGACACATGATAAGGCAGTGTCGAACCTCTCCTTGCCAGTTCAATAGCTTTCTCGTTGCCCACGACACCACTCTGCCCGGGCACCCATACAATCCTTATAGGGCCTTTCTGTCCACAGCCTCTCTGCATGCAGCTCTCGGAGAGCACCTGTATGACGCTCAGAATGGCCGTTTATTGTCGATGCAATTCGTCGTCATCCTCGTTGAAGTCCCTTGAACGGACTCTGCCGCCATGCCTATAGCATGTAGGTTCGGTTAGGTAGATGGGCTGCAATGACAATCACAGCACACTTAGACCTCAATAGGTCCGTTGTGATACCACCAGGATACATCTTTCCTCACTCTTACTAACAATTAAAACAACTCAAAGCTAACAATAAAACGTTGCAGTTGCGGAGGGGGGAGGGTCATATCTGTCGTACCGTATTTGAACAAAGAGAGTCTCTAGTCCGTACGGAATTATGCGGAATTTTGGAGTTTCCAGTTCATACGGAATTATACGGAATTTTTTACGTATTCTCTCCGCTCTTATTCCCAATATACGGATTTACAGGGCAACGGATCTGGTAGCCCTGGCTACACTCTGCGTGTTGCGGGCATACACAATTAGGCACACGTAGTTCCGGGTACAACTACTTATATGCAAATGTATGTTTGTTTGCAAGCGTGTCCGTTTTGAATGGATCCGTTGAACATCGAAAGACAAGAGGCACTTCCCTTGTTTACTACGGGGGTATATAAATTGTCAAAATAATCATGAAGGTACATATCCTCGCCAATTACAATCACAGTCTCATTTAATGGAGCCAAGTATAAAGTAGTGTTTACAGTCAAGGTATCAGCTTCTTCCTTTCCTTGCTTGCTGCTGATAAGAACTTGTCTAGATATAAACTGACCCTTGTTTTTGTGGTTTACAGTACAGCATAATTCAATAATAAATATGCAGTGTATTGGATGCTGACTCTAATCCATCGTGTGATTTCCGCTTTTAGAACTTTTTGAGTTTGTCACCAATTTACGCGACGATCTCGCGGCTAAACCATTGGTCAAAGAAAATGCTTATTAAAACGTATGAAATTTTAGCCTCTTTAATTTCATTATATCCATATTTTACGGCATTATCATTATTGTGTCATTACAACCCAACATCGAGCCTTGGCCGTCTGCATTATTGTCCTCCAATTATCTCGTGACCGCGTCCTCCTATTTTGGAAGCCCAGCAGTTGTTCGGCGTCACCATCTAACATGGCTTCCCAACGAGCTCTCGGTCTTCCTCGTAACCTTGCTTCTCTGACATGTGCTTTCAATATTTGTCATCACATGCGATTATCGTCCATTCGTTGTACATGCCCTGCCCATTGAAGACGTTGTAGCTTGACGATTCTGGAAACTTCACTTTTTACGTAGAATGCATAATTTTGGAGTAAGGTATGATATATTGAAAAAAAAAACCCGGCACGTTCTTGAATATTAAGCTTCCTGTCGAATATAATATCAAGCCAGTCTCAACCCGTCACGGGAAGCTTTACAGATGGTATCCTAAACTATCTTGTAAAAGGACATATCACCACAGTTAAGTGGTCGTTCACAATGATATATGCTTACATCCCAGCGCCTCCAGGAGTAGTCTGTTCACCGCAATATTCCATTAGAAGGGGGAGGGGACAACACAACTGCGGAGTACGCCTATTCATACACCTTCTTGCGGATGATGCTCCAAGCTCTGAGAAACACTAGATATTATACTATTTGCCCTAACCCTTAGTGGGGTATAAGCGCGTCAACTAATTCTAAGCGGCTTAGTTGATGTTTCGTTATCGTATAACTGGTTTCGGGCGATACCTGTTGCCAGTATGTATCTTCTGTCCATTTAGTCGTATTCTGGGAAAGGCTGTGGCTTATTGTTACGCCCTACACCACAGGGAGACGGAAACACAAACATCCATATCCACGGCGGGTTTTTATCCTGCGAATACCAGCACCGAGCTACCAGCTTCTCCACCACAGAGGAGACTTCATGGATTAGAATTTAAGAAAAAAAAAATAGTCCAAAAATTAGTTAATAACTAAAATCATAATTTCTTTCGTTACAGATCATTCGAAAGTTTAGCAGAGGATTTGACAAGACTTTTAGAAGAAAGTGTAAAAATTCCTGGCGCTGTACGAAACATTTATACGTTTAGTGGTAAAAAGGTTCGTATATTTCTTCAATTTTCAGTTCACTATTTTCATTACACAATAAATTCTAGGTATCCAACTTAGACGAACTAGAAGACGGACAGAATTATGTGTGCTCTTGCAACAATGAAAATTTCAAAAAGATTGAGTATAACGTCCAACAAACAACAAATAACTCGAATAAGACAAATAATCGACTTTCTCGAGTCTTTCGGCCACAATCGCCACACAAGAACGGTACTAATGGCAGTCCTACGTTAAGGATAAACGAGCGCGATAGTGTTGTACACCCGCGCATTGTAACATTAATTCGTAATGGTACTAAACCTAGGAAGGTAACAATTTTTTGTTCTGCTTGTTATTCGATTCGCATGTGAAGATATAAATCTCCATCTTACAGGTTATGCGATTACTGCTTAACAAAAGGAATAGTCCCAGCTACGAGCATGTGCTACAAGCAATAACGCAATGCGTCAAACTCGATACGGGCTGTGTACGTAAAGTATTTGCATTATCCGGCACGCCGTGCCTGGTATTGGCCGATTTCTTTGGTCCGGAAGATGTTTTCTTCGCCTACGGCACGGAACGTGTTAGTTCCGACGATTTTAAGCTCGAACTCGACGAAAGCAAGGTGATAAAGCAAACACGAAAAGCCCTTCGAAATGGCGCCACGTGTACAGGGCCTAAACCAAAAATGCCTGTTAAAAATAAAAATGTACATAACGTTACTTATGATTGTGTCGAGGAGACAATTAATGAGACTGGAATCGAAACACAAGATCTTCCCAACATAATTCGTGAACGATACTCGCTCGGGCAAATAATAGGCGACGGGAATTTTGCAATTGTTCTGAACGTTAAGGATAAGAAGACAAACGAGACGTTTGCTTTAAAAATTATCGACAAATCAAAGTGCAAGGGCAAGGAGCATTATATTGATGCCGAAGTTAGAGTAATGAAAAAATTAAAACATCCGCATATTATTTCGCTAATCTTGGACGTGGATCAGCCCAACAATATGTATTTGGTGCTCGAATACGTTAGTGGTATGTAGAGCCGCTCTGTTTGTCGTTTATTTGTCGCATGTTTTAAGAACCATTTCCTTCTGTTACAGGTGGTGATTTATTTGACGCAATTACTCGTGTGACGAGATTCTCAGAAGACCAATCAAGAGTCATGATTAGGCATTTGGCTTCGGCTATGGCTTATTTGCACGCGATGAGGATTGTCCATCGGGACATTAAACCTGAAAATTTACTTGTACGTATTTATTCGACAGAAAATGATTGTTTTTCTTTTACGATGATTATTATGGATTTTCAGGTGGAACTGGATGAGAAAGGGAACGTCATCATGCTAAAGCTGGCCGATTTCGGTTTAGCATGCGAAGTAACAGAACCGTTGTTAGCAGTGTGCGGCACACCGACTTACGTAGCTCCAGAAATTTTATGGGAGACGGGATATGGATTGAAGGTAAGATTGTTTTTTTAGCTCTATTTCAGGCAGATGAAGGGTGTTTTTTCCTCCTTAAACTCTATTTCACACAGATGAAGCGAAATAAATATTTCATACTCGTATATCGTACTGCAATAATTAACTCTAAAAATTGAAGTATGCACGAAAAGCAGCACTTGTAGATTATATCTGTAGCAGATATAACATTAGCCGCTTTCGATTCATTAGTCCGGCTTCACAGACCGAAAACAAGCACAGCCACCATACAGATGCTTCGCCGTCGTGGGGACGAATGGCGGACTCAGTATACATTTAGACGGGGGCGAAAGAAGTTGATGTAAAATCAATTTGCTTTCAACTTAGCTCCGATGAGATCCCATATGAGACCTAGGTTAAAACCGGTCTGTCGTTTTGTATGAAAATGGTCTGAAACTCGATTGAATCGAAAGCGGCTATTATAATCCAATTAATAGAAGCCAAATAATGGGGGTTGCCGTGCAAAAGGTGCGGTAGTTGTAAATTTTTGATAGGTTGTATAGGCGCGTGGAATAGTAAAAAATCCAAGTTCGCGCCACTCCAAAATTGTTGTCGTGTGTGGCGTGGGGGGAGTTACGTCCGATTGTCCCGAGCAGCGTACGGTGGCGCGCAGGAATAGTTGACGCGCTATGCCACACTTTCCCACTGAGTGGAAGGAAGGTTTGATCATCAAACTTCCAAAGAAGGGTAGCCTCACAGACTCACATTGGAGAGGCATTTGTGTGCTTCCTGCCGTTGCCAAGATAATAGCTAAAATCGTCCTGGAAAGACTAAAGGCCCACTTAGAAAGCACAATTGATGAAGAGCAGGCTGGCTTTCGATCCGGATTCTCCTGTGTCGATCACATTAACACCTTGCGAATCATCATCGAGCAATGCGCTGAATACGATTCTCCGCTTGACTTGCTTTTCATCGATTTCGAAAAGGCTTTCGATAGTGTGAACCGGGATTCTATATGGGCGGCCTTGCGCAGGAGAGGCATCCCTGAGAAGCTTGTGGCTATTATTAAGGCAACCTATGACGGCGCGAAATGTCGCGTTCTGCATAAAGGTAAGGTGTCGGGGGACTTTGAGATTCGCAGTGGAGTTCGGCAGGGGTGCATCCTCTCACCGATCCTATTCCTCATTGTGATCGGCGATGTGTTGCATGCAGCCCTATCCGGACTCGACAGAGGAATTCAATGGACTTTGACATCTTATCTACAACATCTTGACTACGCTGACGACATATGCCTACTCTCCCACAAAATCATGGATCTGTCCGCAATGGCGTTAGATCTCGAGAGGGAGGCAAGCAAGGTTGGGCTAAAGATTAATACCAACAAGACCAAGGTTCTTAGCCCGCCGTTGCGAAAAAGAAATCCGACACCTATTGCCATCAATATTAATGGGCAGCCTGTGGAGAAGGTGGACAACTTCGTCTACCTGGGTAGCATTGTTGCCGAAAATGGTGGTACGGAGCAGGACATCGCTCGTCGTATCAACCAGGCTAAACGCGCATACGGCATGCTGTCCAAAATCTGGCAGAGCAGTTATCTCAGCATCAAGACCAAGCTGGGCCTGTTTCGCTCCCTGGTACTATCAGTGCTTTTGTATGGGAGCAGTACATGGAAAGTTTCCGTAGGAGTTACCAGAAAGCTGCAAGTTTTCGTCAACTCATGTCTTCGTCGAATTTTAAGAATTTTCTGGCCCGAAACAATATCAAATGAAGAGCTAAGTCGGCGTACGGGTCAGATGCCAATCGACGAATTGATACGCAGGCGAAAATGGCAGTGGATAGGTCACACATTGCGGAAGAGTGATAACTGCATTGCTATGCATGCCATGAAATGGAACCCCATTTCCAACCAAGGCCGACCAAGAGGGGGTCCTCGAATCACATGGCGTCGATCTGTGGCAAAGGGGTGTCAGGTACTGGGTAAGTCTTTTGGGGAGTTGCGCCCCATTGCCCAGAACAGAGTACGATGGCGCGCAGGAGTAGTTGACGCGCTATGCCCCGCTAGGGGTTAAGGCAAAGTAGTATGCCACACTAGGGGTTAAGGCAAAGTTATATATAACATAGAAATTGTTTAAAGTTCATTTAAATTTTTCTGTACAATTGGCTTTGCGTAAATAATTTTTACTGTACATGCTCTGAACTTTCGCATACAAAGAAGCTTCGCGTAAAATCGAACCGACACAATGGGCAATTCACTATGTCCCCGTAGATAGCTTTAAAGGGGCACTGTGTGCTTAGTACTTAAGAATATCGGCCGATATTCCGACAAAAGGTCGGCTAGTGGGAAACCGCCTTTAGAGTTAGCCAAGTGAGGTGTTCTTAAAAGGCAAAAACTTCCGTTCAAAGTCCCAGACACTCAGTTCCCTCGAATCGATGAGGAACTGGACTGAACTGGCGATACTTGATCGAAATACAACCGATGGGCATATCACACTTAACAACTGGAAGCTGGTCGAGGGTAAACTGACCCTATGCTTCCGGGGTGTAATGGAGGCCAATCCGGGCCACTCACAGTATGCAAAGACGGGGCTTGGTTCCAGGGCCGTGTCAAAATTATGAAATTTGCGAATGAGAGGTCGGCTGATCTATTCAGGTGCGCCTTGAATAGTACGGGGGAATTCTGGCCGGGTGCTAAGTTGGAAGCTGTGGCGAGGGATCAAATCCCGTCGCAATCCAGAGCCTGTGTCAGGCTCCCAGCTTTAGTACCTGATAGGGAGGAAGCTATGAGCCTCATAAGAACATATAACGCGGACCTTCCGACCCATGACATGAGAGTCGTCAAGGTGGATGAATCTGTGGAAAACTACAGCAGTGCGGTCGACGTCTTCACCATTGTAAAGCAGCGTCACCTGCACTTCTCCGTCGCTTTATTACAGGAGCATTAGATCGTGTGCCATCTAGTGAATGGTCCAAGGTCTCCACTCTATGATATTTTATACATTAGGGATCAGGGCAGACCCCATGTTGTATGGGGTAGTCTTGACACGAACAGGGAGAAGCGTTTTTCCAATATCTGATGAGAACAAACCTCCTTATTGGTAGGCAGAGCCTACTTTTGTCACCAAGAATAGGAAGGAAGTTCTCGATATTACACTTCTCTCTAAGGATCAACATATGATACGGGATTGGAGAGTATCACCAGATCATTCATTCTCAGTTCACAGGATATCTGTAATTCAGTCTGGAGGCGAGACCCGGGCCTAACCCAAACATAGTAAATCGAAGACGGACAAACTGGGACATCTACAGGAAAAGTCTGGCTGTATCATCACAGTAACGAGTTGGAGTTAGATACCATAGTAGGAATTCTTACCGAAGCGCTAGTGAAATCTTCCGCAAAAGCATGTCCGTCCACAAAATCAAAAGGAAAAGTTAAACCCATGTGGAGAGGTGCTCAAATCCATGAGCTCAGAACCACCTGGCGAAGGTGTTTGAATAAGGCTAAATTGTCGGGACTGAGCTTTGACTGGTTGCTCTATAAGAACAACTCACTCAGTACAAGAAGCAACTCAGGAGATCTTAGCGCAGCCGTGGAAACTATCCTGTGAACGCACTGAGCGATCTAGCGAAGCATTAAGACTCCTTAAAATCCTCTCTTCGGTCCTTGCAAAATTTTTTATCTGGATTTTATGCAGCCAGTCCATTAGGCGAAATTTTGGTGTATTTATGAAAAATACCACTACCACGAATGCGGTAATATTTTCATAATTACATCAAATTTTCTCCTACCGGAAGGCATTTTATTTTCTTAAAGAAAATGGCGGGAGCATTATGGAGTCAAATCCAAGATGGCGATAGCGGCAAAAAAAGTTTAAAATTGCAACGGGCAGATGTGAAACATATCCAGATGGTTGTTACTAAAGTGGCTACATTACATGGATCTGTCCGCAATGGCGTTAGATCTCGAGAGGCAGGCAAGCAAGGTTGGTTCGACATGTCAAGCGGCCAGACAGATTTAAAATAAAATAAATAACTGGCGCAACAGTCCAATTTGAACCATGGCCTCGAAATGAGTTAGAATCACCTCATTTTCTAGGTCGTGACGGTATGTCTTGTGCGGAGGTGTGTGATCAGCAACACGCTCAACCGAGTTATTTACCCCATAAATGCGTACTCAACAGCTGAGTGGGCTCATAGTCCGACACGAAAATTTCCGCATTCAGTAGGAATCGAACCGGGGCCCAGTGCGTAGAGGGCGAACATGCTAACCGTTGCGCCATCCGGACTACCAGACAGATTTGGCCAGTACTAAACCCTGGCCGCTCTTCAGGATTGCTTATGCTGGACAGGAAGTGTATTAGTAATGTTGTAGGGGTTATCATTGGTCATTGCCTCATTGGGGAGCATGCCAAGAATGCAGAAGCTGTGGGGACGAGGATGTGGAGCAGTTTTCTTTTCACTTCCTCTGCTCCTGTTCTTCTTTTGCTGGAAGTAAGAAGTCCATCCTCACAACGGACCCAGTGTGGCCTAAGAGTATGTGTGCTCCATATGCTGGAGCAGCCCGTATAACCTAACCTAAGCCACAACCTTTATCGACTTGTCGCGGTACGTGACTAAATGGGCAGAAGGTGTTTGCTATCATCCCGAAACTAGTTTCTGCTAATGAGAAGTTTTTTTTTACGGAACATTTAATAATTAACATTTCTACAATCAATTATACATAAATACCTAAATTTCTATTTACTTATAGATCGATGTTTGGGCGTCCGGTATCATTCTCTACATTTTACTGTGCGGCTTTCCACCGTTTGTCTCGCCAGACAATCAGCAGGAACCACTTTTTGATGCTATCCTCTCGGGAGTGTACGAATTCCCCGATCCATATTGGACGGATATTGGAGAGGGTGTACGCGATCTCATATCGAATATGCTGCAATCAGATCCCGATGTACGATTCACAAGTGAAGATATTCTCGATCACTATTGGACACTGGGCGAAACAAGCGATTACAGCTGAGTAACGAACAATTACAATTATTATATATTACTATAAATACAGCGACATTTCAATTATCTCTACCCCCTAAAATGAGGCATTCAAACCGACAAGGATACAGAGCTAGACGCTAGCTAAAGTGAAATGTAAAAATCCGATTATTTTAAGGGTTTCTTTGCTCGTTTGAGTTATTATTATTTCTTTTTAATAATTTTTATAAATTGTGTGATTGTGTTAATGTCAGCCTCGTAAGAGGATGTGACCGTACACGCCTAGATTATTTTGATAACTAAGTATTTCCATTGAAAATAAAAAATATCATATCTAAAGAAAGCGTAAAGAAGAAAGAAATTTCTAAACAAAAAAAAAACAATAAATTCTACTGCAAATGTGGAAAATAAATTCACAAAAGAAAAAAATACTTAAATAGGGGACGATAACGTTACGTTATTTAGTTACATTATCAAGTTCAAAACTTTTTATTATGTATAAATTGTTTATTTTTATTTTATTTTTTATTCATATTGTATGCATGAAATAAAATAATTTATTTTCCCATTTAATTCTAACTATTCGAAAAATTATAATCAAATACGATTATTGGTTATTTGCAATAATTTCAAAGCATTTATATTATATAAATATTTACAACTTTATTTTGCTGTATAGTTTCGTACGTTAAATTTTAAAATCTTTCCACGGGCGTACTTTTTCGTTAGTCTGGAAATGCTCATTTCAGCGATATATTTTTTTCCCCATAAGTAAAAGAGATATTCCTCTGGAGAAATACAGTTGGCTGTATGTATGAAAGCCACTTGAAAATAACATGCATATGTTTCTATTTATGAATAAAAACAAATATCAGCACACTTATGCAAGGCCCTCTCGAAGACAAGCAATACTATTCGATACTTACCGCTTTACTAGCTTTCTAAAGTCGACTGTATTTCTTCCGAAAATTTTACGACTCACTTGCGGCTTAATTTTTGATATTTTTCTAAAAATTTTACTAGTTTTATATCGTATTATGTTAAAGAATTATTTATTGAAACAAACATAAATTTAATATGAACTATGTATAACAAACAATACCAATTTTTAGAATGTACAGAACAATGTTTAATTGAAACATTTTATCGATATAAGTTTTATAGGAAGCATAATATTTAACTAGAGAAAAAAAAAGACAACGAGATTTTTAATTTTGTGTCCTTGTGTGAGTAGACAGACGGCAATCATATTTTTTGTTGTTGCGTTAGCAAGTCATTGAGAAATGATTCGATTTTCTTTACTTTTGAAATGACTTCCACATACACAATTTTAGTGTTACTCATATAATACAAATTATAGGTTAAATTCAATGCTTTTATTTTGCATTTTGGATATCTTTGCAATTCCGGATCAACGCATTTTATACATACATATCTTTTAAGTGAACTATGTTGTCTGCGAGACATTCCTTTACAGAATAGAAAAACATTGAGTATCTGCATTTTTTTGCAGAAGGCATCAATAAATGTTTGTATTTTGTTATTGCATTAAACGGCATTTTATATTATGTAAATGTATTAGAAAAATACAATTCTATTGTACTGTATTTTCATAACACGTATCCACACTTTTTAATGCATGATTTTTTTTTTCTTATCTTTTTTTTATTTTATAATTCAGGACAGCATTGGTATTTTCATTAAGTACAATATTTTACATACACACATTTATAAAAAAAAATAATATTTTATATTTTAATATATTTCATTATTTTGGTTGGAATTCATAGCGGAGAAGTAACAATATCATCGATTGTGTAAGATATTCAAATATATTTTAGATGCAAAGATTACACCAAAGATGAATTATGTTGTTTTATTCGAGTACAAGATAATAAATCGTGTGGCATGTTGCGCTTGTGGCCAGAGATTGTATGATCCCAGCAGACGGTAAGGATTCTATTCCTTCTTCTTGCTTGCCCTTTCATATCACTCTGCGGCTTCTCGTTGCTCTGCCTGTGGTGTTGGCACTTCGCCCATTCTGGCAATATAATCTCAGCTTCCTTCTGCAGGCAGCTCGGTCTTGGATCGTATCATCGCCAAGATTAACGCGTTGTTGTTGCTTTTTCATCTGATCGATCCACGTGTGTTTCCGGGGTTTAGGTCCAGCAAATGAAATATTCATTGATAGTGCCCTCATGACAAGGTTCTCAGGCATGGCAATACCAATCCATACGACGATCTTCGAGCTTTTCAGTGATCGGTTGCTCAACAAACAAGCTGCCTCGCATGTAGGTACTTTTGATACGATCCTTTTTCGTCACACCGGCTCAGTAGCAGTCATTTTACTTTCGTATGTCTTATACATAGTGCAGCACTCAGACGCAGTGAGTGCGGGACGTACGACCGTTTTGTATAACTTGCCCTTAAGCTTTCGTGGCATCATCTTGTCGCAGAAAACTCCAGAGTTTTCTCGCCACTTTATCCAACCGACACTGATGCGGTGTTTGATGTCGTCATCGCAGGTAGCTTCCTTGTTGACCATCGAGCCCAGGTATTTGAACTACAGGACTTCAGCTGCTCTCCTTTAATGTAGATATCTGATATCGGTCTCTCTGGATCTGAGAAAGGACAGCAAAGATACTCAGCCTTTGGTATGCTAATCCTCAGTTCATGATCCTCCAGTATCTTGCACCACTTGGTCAGTGCAGCCTGCAAAGCAACGATGTCTTTGCTACCCAGGACAACGTCATCGGCGAAGAGAAGGGATATTTCCAGGCCGTCACCAGCTGTACATCTAACTTTAGTAGTTGCCCCATCATACATGTCTTGTATCATCTTGACATATGCCTCGGGGACCTTAAGTGCTCTTAGGGCCACCCATATCAGATCACGAGGAACTCTGTCGAAGGCTTTTTCCAAATCGATGAACACAAAGTGCAAGTCCGTACGTGCATCACGATGCTTTTCCATCGTAACACGTATGCACTGAATAGCATCGACTGTGGACCGACCCTCTAGGGATGGTGGTTATTGGAAAATCTACCGGTTGTTCCGGTTATTTTCGCCATCGGTTTAACCGCTTCGGTTTAACCGACCCAATCTACCGGTTATGGGAAAAACCGGTTATCCGGTTATTTAATAATAATAAGTTAATAATTGTTGACAAGCTTGCGTTATATTGTAGATCCTTTGGCATACATTTGTTTGGGGAGCAACTTAGTGTGTAAAGTAATAGCCACCATACATCATGCGATCCGTCGCCTGATAAATCGGCCGATGGATCGCTACAAAATATCAGCTGATCAAAATTATATGGAACAGTCAAAAAAATCGTCAACAATAGGCGCATCGGCCGATATTGATATCGGGCGACGGATCGGTCGATCGATCGGTGTGGGTATGGCACGTTTTAGACTTACAAAATAAGTAAGAGTTGCACTGAAGAAAAGTTGCTTCCCAAACACATGTATGCCAAAGGGTCTACAAAATAGCGCAAACTCAAAATCTTCACTTTTCACAAATCAAGCTTTGGGCCAATAGTTGGTATCCAGTCTATTCATAAATACTCTTTCGCTAATATGTTGATCCGTTAGATACCACCCACATCATTTAAAGTTGATACCAGTCGTTCAGAGGCCATGGAACTCCCGATCAAAGCTAAATATTTTTGTGCAATAAATGACAAACCCGGCATGCAGGCATTGCTCTTCTCCCAAAAATTGAAAGGATCACTTCCCCTATGAAGTAACGGCTGCTGAAGATACAGCTTCAATTCATTTGGAAATGATTCCACTGGAGCACAATTGGCTACTTCCTAGTCACGTGATAGCCAAAAAGGGTTTTAGTTGTTTATGACCTCAGCCTTTTGAGGTAAGGGTGAAAGTTTGTCAATGTCAGCACAAGTGGTGCTTAACTTCTTGGCTAAAATGATGGCTTGGCTGGCAATAATGGGGCTCAAGCATATTTTTGTTGGTGCATGCGCAATGGCTATTTAAAAAAAACGGTCCCATTAAATTTGAATCAGAAGGATAAACGGCTGAATTTTACTTCTTCTCTGGCGTCGAACGATTTGAAAAAACAAGTTAGCATTTTCGCATGTCGGTTATTTTTCCCCGGTTATTAGATTTAGAAAGTAGTACCGGTAAAAAACCGGACAAAAATAGTACCGGAGATAACCGGTTATTCGAAATGGAAAATACCGGTTGTCGGAATAACCGGTAGGTATTTCCCATCCCTACGACCCTCCACAAAGCCGCATTAATTGTCATCTAACCGTACAATCTCTTTCAATCGATTGCAGACAACTCGCTCGTAAGTCTTCAATGTGTGAGATGTTAACTTGATTGCCCTATAGTTGTTGAGTTTCCGTGAGTCACCCTTGTTCTTATAAAACGGGAGAAGGAAGCTTTTTCTGAAAACGTCAGGCATCGGTTGCCCTCTTTTAATTTTGTTGAAAAGAACAGTGAGCCATCATGATTCATCTTCAACCAAAATTCCAAGGATATTCTGTCCGGTCCGACTGTCTTTCCGTGTTTCATCTGCATCATTGCCGTCATCACCTCCTCCACTGGAAAATCAGCGATATCAGTGGTGTTCTCGCAGAAATTCTTCGTTCAAAAGTTCGTCAAAGTACTCACGCATTCTGCTACAGATTGCTTTGTCTTCAGCCAGTAGCACTCCTTGTGAGTACGTAACTTTTGCGCTTGAATCTCTCGAGTGTAATGATTCTATTCCACTGCGTAAGAAAATTAAATAAGTGACGATGCAATGGCAAAGGTTCAGTTCTCGATATATTTTTTTTTAGATATTGGCTGATGAAGGTGAAAGAGCAACCACCAATGAAAACATCTAGAAACTACGCCAAAAGGGTTTGAACCACTGATCAACTGAATGATCATGTAGCATTCTCTTTGCATACGCATAGGTCGATTCACACACGGCCGTAACGACACAGTGCCGTGACCGAACCGTGATTACATCAATAAGTTTGAAAATATTCTTCTACGAATTTTGAGGAGGCCTATTCACATCCGCCCGACGCATGTCATGGTCATGCAAACAGTGCTCTCACCCTTATGGTACCGGATTTTTCAGGTTTCTTTCCGACGATATTTTTAGATTTTCACGGCCGTGTTTTTTTTTCAAACGATGTTTGTTTTTCAACACTGCACTTCTACAGCAGGGTTAAGCGACGTGCTGACAACTCGTCCTTGTAAAAACCACTCCATGTCAAGAAACCTGGAACAAAAGCCTCGGATTGGACGGATCAACAACGACGACCACGCAAACGAATAAAGGATTATTCTTTCGGATCCTGGAATGTACGCTCCCTGAACAAACCGGGGGCCGAGAAGGCCCTCCTTCAACAGGTCGAAAAGTACAAACTGAGCATTACTGCAGTCCCGGAAACAAATTGGCTTGGCAGCGAGATTAATGACAAGAAATCGCACACAATTTTTACAAGTGGCAAACCATCGGGCCGCAAGGAGTTTGGAGTAGCATTTATAGTGAACAATCACCTCAAACCGCATATTACTGACTTCAAACCCATAAATGAATGGCTATGTGCGATTCGCATCAAGACTCGATTCTTCAATCTCTGGCTCATCAATGTGCATGCCCCCACTGAAGTTAAAGAAGACGCAGTAAAAGACGAGTTCTACGCCCGCCTTGAAACTCTCTTCGACTCACTTCCAACAAACGACGTCAAATTGCTGCTGGGAGACTTTAACGCGAAAGTCGGGAATGAAAGTTGGCATCGGGGGACCTCTGGAGGCCACAGCCTCCATGAAGAATGTAACGATAACGGGCAGCGACTTATAGACTTCGCCTGCAGCAGGAATCTAGTCGTAAGCTCTACGTGTTTCCCGCATTCACGCATTCACAAGCAGACCTGGAAGTCTCCAGACGCACATACCGTCAACCAAATTGACCACGTCCTCATTTGCAGGAGATGGGCGTCTAGTGTCATGGATGTCCGCTCCTATCGAGGAGCAAACTGCGACTCAGATCATCACTTGGTGAAGACGACCTACAGATGTAGAATTTCCTCAGTGCACCAGTCAAGAATCAGCCCTCCCAAAATCTTTGCGGTTGATAAGCTCTTGAGTGATGCTACAGCGGTGGCGTATACTACCGCCCTTGAGGAAAAACTATCACCTATGCTACACAACATCAGCAACACAGGCGTCCATGGGTTCTGGGAAGAACTCAAGGGTACCATCAAGGATGTCGCAGAGAAGGTCGTGGGATATAAAGCCCGGCGAGCGCGAAATGACTGGTTCGACGAAGAATGCAAAAATTCACTTGACGCGAAAAACGAGGCCTACAGACAATGGATTCAACGAGGAACCAGAGCCAGAAGAGAAAACTATGACGAGCTACGGCGAATATCGAATAGAATAATTAGACGTAAGAAACGTAAATACTTTGACGAGCAGTTGCTGAACATAAACGAAAACTTAGCTAATAGGAACACCAGACAAGCGTACAAACTAGTAAATACAATTAAGAACGGCTACCAACCCAGGACTAGCCTTTGTAAGGACAAGGATGGAAACATCATCAGCGACACCGATGGTATTAACAAACGATGGGCCTCTTATTTTGAAGAGCTTCTAAACCGACCATCTAACATCCCCACACAGGAAGCTCTCGACGATATTGTTGATCTAGGCCCACCCATTCAACCCCCGACAGTAGAGGAAGTTGATCTCGCGTTGCGGTCACTAAAACGAAATAAAGCGCCGGGCGCTGACGAGATTCCAGCTGAACTGCTAAAATTCGGTGGAACGAGTCTAGTTGATGCCATACATCAATTACTCCTGCGAGTATGGGAGAACGAGGAGATTCCAGACGATTGGCGCCGAAGCATCATCAGTCCAATTCATAAAAAGGGAGATAAACTGCGGTGTGAGAACTACAGAGGCATCTCAATAGTTTGTACGTCCTATAAAATTTTGACGAAAATTCTGGAAAATAGAATAAAACCGTACGCAGAACGAGTCATTGGCGAATATCAAAGCGGTTTCAGACCTGGGCGCTCCACAACCGATCAGCTCTTCTCAGTCAAACTGATACTCCAGAGGTGCTGGGAATACAATGTAAACGTATACCAAATCTTTGTCGACTTCAAGCAGGCATACGACAGTATCGATCGTGGAGTACTGATTAACATAATGCTGCAATTTGGTATACCGGCAAAGTTAGTGCGACTGACAAAGATGACGATGACCAACTCCGTCTCACAAGTCAGGATCCAGAATAGACTTACTGATCTATTTGAAACACGCACTGGTTTGAAACAGGGCGATGGACTGGCACCGACGCTCTTCAACCTAGCACTGGAATACGTTATTCGGGCCATGAATATGGACAACAGCAAGACGCTACTCATCAAGTCGACATAATTAGCAGCGTACGCTGACGACATCAACATCATGTCCCGAAGATTGGCTGACGCAGAAGAACTTCTGCATACGCTCGATACCGCTGCAAAGGAAGTTGGATTACGTATTAACGAGGGTAAAACTAAAATAATGATGCAATCGGTGACAAGGACACCTGCACAACCAAGCATCAATGTGGGGGACCTCAACATCGAGTTCGTGAACAACTTCATTTACCTGGGTTGCAACTTGTCAAGGGACGCCAACGAAACTGACGAAATCAAGCGACGGATACAGTTAGCTAATAAGACTTTTTTCTCGGTTCTCCCCATAATGAAATCGAAGCATGTGCACAGAAACACGAAGCTCCGCGTGTACAAAACCATTATACGACCAGTGCTATGCTATGGCTGCGAAGCATGGACCCTAACTCAAGCCTCCGAAAACATGCTAGACACTTTTGAACGTAAGGTTCTACGGCGAATTTTCGGGGCTGTTTGCGATCGAGATGGATGGCGCATCCGGTACAACCATGAGTTGTATGAAATGTACGATGAGCTGCAAGTCTCGAAAATCGTCAAACTACAACGACTTCAATGGGCAGGGCATGTACAAAGAATGGATGATGATCGCATGCCTAAGAGAGTAATGAATGCAGAACGAGTCGACGGAGCGAGACTGCGAGGACGACCGAGATCTCGTTGGGAGAGTTCAGTAGGTGTGGACGCCGCGCAGCTGCTGGGCTCCCAAAATTGGAGGACGCGGTCACGTGACCGAGATAATTGGAGGACAATGATCCAGGCGGCCAAGGCCCGACGTCGGGCTGTCGCGCCACGATGATGATGACTTCTACAGCACTGATGAAATACGGAGCACACAACAGTAACGGCACAGTTCCGTGATCGGCCCGTGATTCCATCGGCCGTGAACTCAAGTGATTTCTATTCGCACAGTGTTTCATCCGTGATATAGCAGTGCATTGTTGAAAAATAAAAATACACAAATTGAAGAAAGCACGGGAGGGGGGGGGGGGGGGGGGGGGAGGGGCAAAAAACCTTTTCCATAGTCCTCCACGTGGGCGCCTCCTGGTAACGGCAGTGTGTCAGACGGCTGACGTCTTGACAGTTTGGAAAAAGGCAGATAACTGCAGCCTGAATGGCTAACCAACACCTAAGCGTCTCGGTTTAGTAGAATGGAATTTGTGTAGTTGAACCTGCAACATAGTTGTGTGAACTCCAGCACGTTTATTAAATCATCTGAAGCAGCTATCTCCGAGGCCACCCCCTGAATTGGGTTAAGCGATGTGCTGACAACTCGTCCTTGTAAAAACCACGTCAAGAAACCTGGATTAAAAGCCTCGCATTGGCCGGATCAACAACGACGACCACGCAAACGACTAACGGACTATTCTTTCGGATCCTGGAATGTACGCCCCCTGAACAAACCGAGGGCCGAGAAGGCTCTCCTTCAACATATCGAAAAATACAAACTGAGCATTACTGCAGTCCAGAAAACAAATTGGCTTGGCAGCGAGATCAATGACAAGAAATCGCACACAATTTTTACAAGTGACAAACCATCGGGCCGCAAGGAGCAAGCACCTCAAGCCGCACATTACTGACTTCAAACCCATAAATGAACGGCTGTGTGCGATTCGCATTAAGACTCGATTCTTCAATCTCTGGCTCATCAATGTGAACGCCCCCACTGAAGTTGCGACCGGTAGCGCAGCGTGTTTAGGCATCAGTCTCATGTTTGACTACCGGCGTTTCGGGTTCGAATCCCGTCCACGACGACGTTCGTGGTCATGGATGTGCAGGAGGTGCATGCTGGCCACTGCATTCTCCGAAACCAGTTTATGCCGTCGAAATGTCAACTGGGCCACATGGAACAGTTGACGTGCTATGCCCCACAAGCGGTTAGGGCAATTGAGAGAGACTGAAGTTAAAGAAGACGCAGTAAAAGACGAGTTCCGCTTTTCGCCATTGCTTCGGTCCCTAACATGGTGAATAAGCGGGGAACGCCTGCACTTTGCATACAGTGTTAGTCTAAGGGTTACCAAGGGTTTAAAAACACATTGTTCAAAAATGAGCAAGATTAAGAATAACCGCCAATAAGCCATTGCGGAAACTACCATGTAATATCTAACAGTAGTCCAGTAGGCCGAATGGCAGGGTAGTTTTACTGGGTAATGAGAATAAAAACTCCGACTGTTCTTTCACATAGGAAAGTCAAATTACTTTGTAAAAAACGATGCCCTTTCCTATTGTGCAGAGCAACTGAATTCATCTCGTTTTTAATAGTACTTTGGTAGCCAATGCGACGGTTAATAAAGAGGGGTTGTTGTGCAGCGGTTGAGTGAATGAGGGAGACACTCAACGGTCGCGCAACAGTTGTATTCTACATACCCGTCTAGTGCTTTGCAGTGATTGCAGTAGCTCCGTCAGTACTAGAAGCCTTCCGCATACAATTCCATTTGAGTCTAAAATGGTGACCTAAACCTAAATAACAAACTGCGAAAAACTAGTTAGTAGATACTTTGTTGTTTTATTTGTTAATTGCCTTGACCCCTCCAGGGGCATCGGCGCGTCATAATCTCTCTAAAATTTCTATGCCTTTTTAGCGTTCCGATAGCATATCTTATCATTTTCGCTGTGCAGTTACTATCATGCACCTCCTATCTGCACCGTCTTTATACTAACAAGCAGTGGAAGTTCTATTAGTACCCAGAGGCATTTTTTTTCGCGCGGAGGATCGAGCCTCCATTCTCTAGATCACGGCCACATACATACACGTTATATACACATACAAACTGGCATAAACAATAGAAAAAAAAAATCCTGGCAAGAATTTTTGAACACAGAACATGAGTTCAAAAACTGGGGAACGGAGTTCTTGAAACAAAATGGATCACAAATGCCGAGAGAAGAGAGAGAAGAAGGCTAATAAAAAAAGTAAATTAAAATCAACCACATTTAGGTAAAATAATTTTATTTTTTCTCGCTGATCATACTTTCAAAGCACAAACAGATACAAACAAAACAAGAACCGAAAATGCTTATCTAATCATCGCCCCAATCATTAGTCGCATCATCCCACCCGGCCTCACACATATCATCGGCTACTTTGATTTGAAATCGACTTGCATCCACCGTAACATTCTCCTCTGAAATCGTCTTATTCACATCCTTCGTATCCCTTTTCACGCTGCCGACATTATCTAGACCGATCACAGTTTTCTCGTCAACCAAACTAACAGCAGCCGTAGATTGAGATACGGTTTCTATGACAGGCTCCATATCTTTAAAGAAATCAATCTCATCGACTGTTGATTTTATACACTTCTGATTCTTTATATCGAGTTCATTTATATCGTCAAACTCGGCAGTTGCCCCGCTCGCATTTGGTGTGGGTTTCGTTTTCGCTGTAGATGTCAATTGACTACCAGCCGAGCTTTTCGCTGGAGTGGTGGGAGTTTTCGGGGTTGCCGGAGTCGTACTGACACTTTGGTATGTTTCTTCTACTAACGGGAAAGATTCCGATGGTTGAACGTCATCATCACCTTCGGCATTCTCTTCCGCACCGGCGGGAATGTGTGTTTCTTCGTTCTCCCAATCACTCCAAGCGTCTTCTTCTAGTTCGCCATCTGTTGTTGCTTGGACATCCTCCCCACCATCTGGACTCAACCGTTCATGCATGAGTAGATTATCCGTATTTCCCACGGACACGTAACTTTCGCTCATATCAACATTATCCGGAAGTGGACTGGCCGAAACCATAAGTTCGCCGCAAGCCATGACGGGTGTTATCGACCTCGGTTCTACCCAATGTTTGGCCGAGTCGGGCAATCCTTGCGGTCTGCCATCGGCGAACAGTCGTCCACGATTCCCTCCAATAACGTTGGCCGATCCCAAAATTGGCACGAGGTCGGCCAAACATCGAAGCGTTTTCGCTACCAGTATGTCGTTTGTATCTTTGATTCCCAGGAGTAGATGTGGAAGAATTTGCTCTTGCAGCTCCTCCTTAGTTACCAGACGCATGTACTCATTGAAATATTCCAACAGGATCAACCGAATTTGCGCATCTCTCACACAGAATATTTGCTTGATTTTCGGAATGATATATTTAGTGAATGTGGGCCCTGAAAATAGGGCGGACGATATGTCGTTTTTAATTTTTAGCACATACGGAGTGACGCACAGCTGAGCCGTTGCGTCTAAGAGTACCATTCGGGAAAGCAGTAAACCGCCAACTTGCGATGCCACAACCTCTTCATCGAAGTAGCGCAATCGGTCTATGAGTCCGGTGAAAAAATCCTGTTTTTCTTGCAAGTTTTTCAGCGGCAACTCCATCAAGAAGGAATGAATGAGAACGAATTCGTGATTGAAGTAGGGATGCAGAAGAATGGCTGATAGTTTGGGTCGCATGGCCACATTTTGGTGTTTCAGATGTGTTGCACAGTAGTCTCGAAACTCTTGAACGTACGGTGTGTTGAGACTTTTGCTATTTCGTAGAATATCTTCGCATAAAACGGCTAACGAATATTGTTCGAGATGTTGTCCGTCGGATCGTGATTCTTGCGGATCGAGTGCCTTGTTGTAACGATAGGGTTTCGATTGTTCGAGTAGACCTTTGGTGACATCTTTGCTTTTCCACACATACTCGAAGCCTCCCAGACGCCAATCACCTTCAGAATTTACATAAATCGAGGAGGTACAGACGTTCAGATGTCGTGCTTTTGCCTAGAATGAGATTGTAGTGAATTATTTTAAATGTCTTTTAGTTTATTTTCTTGTATGTTTACGGTATTTAATTGTTTTACTTTTTTTTAATGTAAAGCACTTGTGCGCAGGAAGTTAGCTTTCTTACTAAGAGGAAGTCTCGTCCCTTCCAGCAATGGTGGTAGCAATGAAGGTAGAGTATTCCTTCCGGTGAAGAGGACAAGTTCTGTTTTGGTCGGATTGACCCAACACCAACTTGCCTAGCCCATTAAGATAGGACATTTAGGGCATTTTGCATGATTTCATTTAGGACCCCGGGAAACTTACCAGAGATAGCAGTGGCAACGTCGTCAGCATAAGCAATGATCTTGCAACCCACACCCTCTAAATCCAAGATTAATCTAGTAACCACCAAGTTCTAAAAAGGGAGACAGGACACCTCCTTGGGGGTGCCCAAATACCTGTCTGCTTACTATCGATGATCCTAGACTGATACTAATGACGCTAAATCTAAGCATCAAACCAATAAGTTCGCAGAGTGGGCCATCAACACCCAGACTCGAGAGAGCATTCAAAATGGCTCAATTCAAAGATTTTTCAATATATGCACCCAACGAGGGCAGAGCACTATCCACCGATCTAGCCTTCCAGTAGGCATGCTGAGAAAAAGAGAGGAGGCGCGATGGAATGGTGGCACGTAAGTGTATGTCCAGTAGACGCTCCAGCATCTTCAGCAAAGTTGATGTTAAGCTTCTGCCCACGTGGAATGTGTACCAGTTCCAGGCAGTTCCTGAACAGACGCTCAATCCGGGGGTACACCATGTCCACTGTTTGTTGTACATCTGCCGGAATAACACCATCCTGCGGACTTAAGCGGATCAAAACTGTTAATAGCCCATGCTATTTTAGCATCAGAGTCACAAGGGGCCATTACTTCGCGGGAGTTAACTGGCACTCCATCAGATGAGCTGTCAGGGAAGTGCGTATCAAACCAGACCTCGATAGTTTCTTCACTAGAGGTCGTCCACGTTCCATCTTGTTTCATTAAGTAGCTTGGCATGTTTGGAGCTGTGGATAAAATTTTTCGTGATCTAGAAGTCTCGCTGCATTCCTTAATTGGTTCGCAGAAAAATCTCCATGAGTCCCGCTTACTCCTTCTGATTTAGTTTTTAAATAATTTCAGGTGTTTTCTGTAGATTAACCAATCAGAGTCCAGCCCTGACGCATTTGCCACATTGAAACTTCTTCTGCATTCCACCAAGGCGGTTCTCCTACTTTTCTGTCTGCTAACTGGGCACGCTTTGGTGCAAGAATTACCGAGCGCTCCCGCTAGGGTGAACGCTATAGCATCGAGCTCCTGCTTACTACATGGTTGGCACGAAAGAGAAGGCAATGTCCCTCTGAGACAATCCCTACATTTGCACCAGTCCGTTCTTTTACGATTTCTGAAGACCGAGTTCCCACTACTGCACTCATCCAGTCTAAACTGCAGGTACCGGTGATCAGACAATGAGTGATCAGCCGATACCCTCCAATCTCGCAGCAAATGCTTTATATCCTCCGAAGCAAGGGTGAGGTCCAGGACTTCTTGTCTGCCTTTAGTGGCAAAAGGAGTTTCACAACCTTCCATTACAGATGAGGAGTCGTTCCTACGGCAGCCGGTTCTACGCAGCGGAGCGACCCGTGTTACCTGGAACAACCTCGTCACACGGCCAAGAGCTGCCACAACCCCTTCGATGCTAGAAGGAAGATCTATGTGTGTGTCACACAATTTGACTGACTTATTTGTTCTGGAAATTGGGAGCAACACATGTCAGCGCTATTGCTCTCAATACTTAGACATTGAAGAAAACATGGACAACCAAGCTTTATGACACACACATTCATCGGATTTCAGCGCGTCGCTACAACAACAACAGATGAGGAGCTTCATACCTAACAAAAACTCGAGAAGCGCGTCCCCCCTTCGTGTCAGAGCTTCCCCACACAAGTTGTGTGCATTAAGGTCTAGACACACAGTGTCCGTACCAGGGCAGCGCCGTAGTCGCCCGTATATCGGGCACATGACCGTACATTGCAAGCAAAACCACACAGTACCCGTACCGAGACCAACCGTGTGTTTCCCATGTGTCCCCGATTCCCGCGATTCTTCCTAGCGACTTTAATTGCATGCAATGCAAACGTGTGTCTAGCTATTCAACATTGTACATTTTCTTCGCCGTATGATGGCTACACAACAACCCACCCGGCGGCGGCTGCTCCGTGTTTGGCTATGTGTGTATCCAATTTCTTTCCGTACCGAACCGTGAGCGAGAAAAATTAAACCAAACTAAACGGGCACGGTCCGCCCCGTGACGTGCAGGTGACGGTCTGCTGTCCGTGTGTGTAGTGTGGACCAGCAGACTGTTTTATATGGTACAATTCGCTTACCGTAGATCGCCAGTATACGGGCGACTACGGCGCTGTCCTGGTACGGACACTGTGTGTCTAGACCTTTAGAGTGACAACCCAGAATGGCACGAGTATTGTGTGACAACGCGGCGCTTAACGCCTCCTTGAAAATGGATGGAGGTGGATCCCTCACTTGATTGTACGGCAGATACGCCGAAATCAGCCAACGCCGCTTATTTCTGATCTCCAGACTAACTACCACAGAATCTTTGTCACTAAAGGCACACACCAAAAACGTATCTAGCGTTTTCTTAACAAGAATACAAGATTTGGGTTTACCCGGGTCTTTAAGATAAAAAATATTATACAACGGAGTCCCTGGGCCCATAACTAAATCATTTGCGACCCAAGGTTCTTGTATTAGAACAATGTCCTCCCCATTCCTCGCCAGACGGAGGAGGAGAGCAGCTGATGCTGCTTTCGAGTGGTGGAGGTTTATTTGAACGAATCGGCTCATCATTGCATAGATCGTCGGTATCTTCATCGGCGTCAGACTCGAGCGAGTCGTAAGCGAATGGCATGTCCAAAAGTATACTCCAGACTCGCCAAGTGAAAATGTCCGAGGGATAGGCAGTCCTCATCAGTATCCTGGTCTGTGCATGGAGTAATGGCCGATGGGTCACAACCTCAACCTGACTCATTTCACTTTCGGTTGGAGTATCAGCGACACCGATGGTATTAACAAGCGATGGGCCTCTTATTTTGAAGAGCTTCTAAACCGACCATCTAACATCCCCACACAGGAAGCTCTCGACGATATTGTTGATCTAGGCCCACCCATTCAACCCCCGACAGTAGAGGAAGTTGATCTCGCCTTGCGGTCACTAAAACGAAATAAAGCGCCGGGCGCTGACGAGATTCCAGCTGAACTGCTAAAATTCGGTGGAACGAGTCTAGTTGATGCCATACATCAATTACTCCTGCGAGTATGGGAGAACGAGGAGATTCCAGACGATTGGCGCAGAAGCATCATCTGTCCAATTCATAATGAAACCGGAATATAGAGGGCTACGCCCGCAATCCGAGGGTTTTGTAGCAAGTACTTATTTTGGTATGTAAGTATCGGCTCCTTGCTCTTCTTGGTACCACTTAGATGGATAAAAAAAAAAATGTCTGACCCATAATATAGTATCTTATATGCCCAATCATATTACGTGATTGTAATGAAACTTAGAACATATTATTGCCTATGGTGTTGGTTATCCTTGGCCATCGGTACTTTTGATCTCGGACGTGTTTAAGGGATGCAGGGATGCGTTAACTGTAACTATGGAAACAAACTATTATTAACCTATTTTGAGGAGATATACAAATTCCAATATTTCCCGTTTTATATACTGTTCGAAACCCACCCGCCTGGAAGTTTTCATTTTTCTAAGTGTAACGGTCTGGAAATGCAGGGGGGGGGGGGGGGAGGGGGCAAATTACGATTTAATAATTTATCCTCCCTCACTGTTTCCCCTTTTTTCAAATATAAGTAAAGTAAACTCAACATTACCTTTCTCACAACACCCCACTTGCCTATACCAGTCGATAAACAAAATTTGACCTTAATTTTGCCCCTCACCCTCCCCTCCCCCGCCCGTTACAGTTGGCCAATTACCACACATCGCCCCCTACCAATCTTTACCCTTTCATAAATGTGATTAACCATAATATGTAACAATAACTGCGATTCGCACTACGCAAAACAACATGCAAGTAGTACTCGCACCTTTGAAGCCGGTAGGTGTATTTTTTGTATGAATAGTGTAAAAATGCCTAACTTTAAGTGAATGTACTATTGTTAAATATTACATGGTTGTAATGAAACGTAGAGGCATTATTGCCTATGGTGTTGGTTATCATTGGCCATCAATATTTTTGACCTCGGGTGTGCTTAAGGGGTGCAGGGGTGTGCTAACTGAAAAAATAGAAATGTACTATTATTAACCTTTTTTGATGAGATTTTGGAATTCTATTATTTATAGTTTTCTATGTTAGTAAAATGCCGCTTTTCTGTAAATTTTCATATCTCTAAGTATAACGGTTTGGAAATGCAAGGGGGGGGGGGGGGGGACAAACTCGGATCACATATTTTCCCCTCTCCCTCTTTTCCCCTTCCTTCAAATTTGAAAAAAATCCCAGAAATGGAATGTACTCGACGGTACCTTTCTTACGATACCCCACTTGCCTATACCAAATGAAAAAAAAAATTCGTCCTTCATTTCCCCTCTATGGGGACCCCCCCTCAAAGTTGACCTATTACGATGCATCACTTCCTCCAGAGAATTATAGTACTTCTACATATTTTCACTAAATTTCATACATGTAGCCTCAGCGGTTCGTGAGATATTCCATGGACAGACAGACAGACAGACAGACAGACAGACGGACGCATGACCGATTTCATAAGGGTTTTGTTTTACTACAAAACCCTAAAAAGGGAGATAAACTGCGGTGTGAGAATTACAGGGGCATCTCACTAGTTTGTACGTCCTATAAAATTTTGACGAAAATTCTGGAAAATAGAATAAAATCGTAAGCAGAACGAGTCATTGGCGAATATCAAAGCGGTTTCAGACCTGGGCGCTCCACAACCGATCAGCTCTTCTCAGTCAAACTGATACTCCAGAGGTGCTGGGAATACAACGTAAACGTGTACCAAATCTTTGTCGACTTCAAGCAGGCATACGACAGTATCGATCGTGGAGTACTGTACAACATCATGCTGCAATTTGGTATACCAGCAAAATTAGTGCGACTGACAAAGATGACGATGACCAACTCCGTCTCACAAGTCAGGATCCAGAATAGACTTACTGATCTATTTGAAACACGCACTGGTTTGAAACAGGGCGATGGACTGGCACCGACGCTCTTCAACCTAGCACTGGAATACGTTATTCGGGCCATGAATATGGACAACAGCAAGACGCTACTCATCAAGTCGACACAATTAGCAGCGTACGCTGACGACATCAACATCATGTCCCGAAGATTGGCTGACGCAGAAGAACTTCTGAATACGCTCGATACCGCTGCAAAGGAAGTTGGATTACGTATTAACGAGGGTAAAACTAAAATAATGATGCAATCGGTGACAAGGACACCTGCACAACCAAGCATCAATGTGGGGGACCTCAACATCGAGTTCGTGAAAAACTTCATCTACCTGGGTTGCAACTTGTCAAGGGAAGCGAACGAAACTGACGAAATCAAGCGACGGATACAGTTAGCTAATAAGACTTTTTTCTCGGTTCTCCCCATAATGAAATCGAAGCATGTGCACAGAAACACGAAGCTCCGCGTGTACAAAACCATTATACGACCAGTGCTATGCTATGGCTGCGAAGCATGGACCCTAACTCAAGCCTCCGAAAACATGCTAGACACTTTTGAACGTAAGGTTCTACGGCGAATTTTCGGGGTTGTTTGCGATCGAGATGGATGGCGCATCCGGTACAACCATGAGTTGTATGAAATGTACGATGAGCTGCAAGTCTCGAAAATCGTCAAACTACAACGACTTCAATGGGCAGGGCATGTACAAAGAATGGACGATGATCGCATGCCTAAGAGAGTAATGAATGCAGAACGAGTCGACGGAGCGAGACTGCGAGGACGACCGAGATCTCGTTGGGAGAGCTCAGTAGGTGTGGACGCCGCGCAGCTGCTGGGCTCCCAAAATTGGAAGACGCGGTCACGTGACCGAGATAATTGGAGGACAATGATCCAGGCGGCCAAGGCCCGACGTCGGGCTGTCGCGCCCCGATGATGATGATGATCTTGAGTCTTCGTCCGTCTTTTTTTGTATCCCCCTTATAGACCCGGAGCTTAATTTAGCAGAACCCATAGGCCAGTACCCCATTGGTTGTGGCAAGTGGGATCAGAGATTCTTTCGTTTAGGATTAAAACCGCCTCATGGAATCCTTCTGTGGGCTCCTCCATTTTCACTATTCTCCAGTCGTGGGCTGGAATGTGTGCATTGCTAGTGCAGATGACGCGCCACGCCGGAGCTCTTGGCTCTGTTCCATGTGGCCCAGTTGACGTTATGTTAGTATAAATTAGTTTCGGAGAATGCAGTTGCCAGCATGCACCTCCGAACTTAGGTAACTGGTCCTAGCAACATTTCAAAAATGCAGAATTGCATCACACTTTGCGATTTTAGCCTCTTTTTATGTTCGTTTTGGCTGGTCTATTCGCTTTTGTTTATTAAATGATATTTTCACTTTTTTTCCTTTAAATTTCGGGAATTTGGGAATTTTTATCCTCTCTGAATTATTTACATTTGGCTTTTTTCTCTTTCCATTATATTGATTGATATTTGGCATTACGCATAAGCGACAATATGAATAACTAAACCCTTTCCTTTCATTGGGTTCTTCCGTGTCCCGAAGGATGGGCACATTCCTGTTCTCCTAATCCATCCCTGATGTCTACTCTGTGTTTTTTTCAGATGGCTAATCTAGGACCAGAGTGCTTTGAATCAAAAACCCACGTAAATACACTGGTCTAGCCGGTACCTGTGCCACAGAGCCATCCTGGTCAATACATATAAAAAAAAATATCTTGTTGCAATGACGGCGGCTCGACAAAGCCGTGGTTATCTCCACTCATTATCTAGATTGATTTTCAATCTTTGTAGCTGGAAACAAAGAAATTACATCTCCAGCCAATCTCTTACCTGTTCCACGAGAAATATCAAACTGCACAAGACATTCCGTAGTCCTAAACATATTTGGATATCGCTCTGCGTCTGAATAACTAGAGAAAGTGGTCGACATTGCTCCGTGGCCAAATGCTTTTGAGAGCCCCGCTCCCATGACGTTACATACTTTAAAATTGATGGATGTCGGTAGATCATCAAATTCTAGAAACAGGGGAAATTCAACATCATTCCCAGTGCAGGCCGGCAAAAAGCATCGACTCACCTTTATGGCCCGCTCCAGGGGACTTTGCAACACCCAAAGTTGCCCGCTGACCAGCGGTTCGCCTTTGAATATTGATAAGCGTGTCGCGCCATCATCGTTTGGCACTTCTGCATTGAACAACGACCAGAAATCGGTCACTTCGACAGCCTTCTCGTCGACTATTAACCCGTCCAACTTGCTTTGATCCTGCCCCATGGCACTGATGTGTTAACGATAACGCTTAACATGAATTCCTCCTCACTTTGTCATTGCTTTATGATCATTTATCCTGCTAATATTTATCCATGTCAGCGAAATGTCAACAAATTCTACTTATGTGTACACTGACAAGTGGCACAATTGACCAATTGGAGATGAGAGATAACTGACTGCAGGAAAGAGGTCGAAAATAGATGTCATATGTATGTCACAAATGATAGAAAAGTCCCAGGTTTCGAGTTTCGTGCAGTATCGAGCCTCGATGAGGAAATAAGCGACTGGCGGCTATTACCACCGCCATCTTTACTGGCAGTGCTATTATGGCTCGTTTACATTTGCCAGTGCACCGGCATGCCTGTAGACTTGTCGACAAGTGCCTTGCGTGTAGCTGCTTGCATGACGTGTGCCAGTAGGTGTTTACACACACAATTCGAGTTGCAAGTTGGCTGGGATTTTTTCTTGAGTGTCAATTTGATTATCACGTATTTACCACTGCGACATTCAGTTGCGGGCGACATTGATCTTTGATCGTTTTTTGGCGTACCAATGACAGCAAACATATGTTCGCAAGTCTACTGGAATGCCTGTAGGAAATCAATTGGCCCGGGAGGCCAGCTACTTGCAAGGCGCCGTGCGGGTTTACTGGCCTGGCAGTTCACAGGCACGGGTGTTTACACATATGCAAGTGACAGCTTGCAAGTTACTTGCAAGGCACTTGCAATGCCTGTAAAATGTACGTACTTGCACGGTCTACTGGCAAGTGTAAACGCTACTTTACACTAGGGGGATTCACGCTCCCCATCGTAAATCTCGTAAACGTCGTATTCATAGTAAACTTCTGTCACCTCCATAGTAAAATGACAGAAGTTCACAAGTTTACGACAAATACGACGTTTACGAGGTGAGCATGAATCCCCCTAATATAAAAGTTCTTTTACAAATATCTTTTATGAAAGCTATTTTCAAAGAACTTTTATAGTGTAATAGCCGCCTAAGAAAAGATTTGCGACGTGAACGTTGCTTGTTTCAAGTGCTTTTCTTACGTGCTTGAACACTTTCTCCCTGAGAGCGCGTTGACACGATCAAACTACGGTTCGACAAAACACCTACTTGAACGTGTCAATCCGTTGTCAAACTGGTTTGATGTCTTGTGCTTCTGTCAAACCGTAGTTGGACGGTGCTCAACTTTTCATCAAATGCTAGTTTGTCAAATTGTAGTTTGATCATGTCAACGCGCTTTAACGCCCGGTTCCCACTAGGCGACTTTTGTGGAAAGAGACTAGCCGAGACACAAACAAAACAGCAGAAAACAACACTTTTAGCAGTGTTGAAAACCATTTCATTTCAGTCGAGAGACAAAGTATTGTCCCGGCCTACGATGAAAGAATACAGGATGTAATATAAGCGAGAATTTTGGGAACCATTTTCTTCATGTGGTTGTGCGCACCAACACTATCTCATTTTCAATGGGCTCATTCACCAAACATGAGCAACAACGCGGCAACTACTGCCGCTCCGGAGCATTCGTTCTGTAACGACTACCTCGCTTTGTTATTGTGTGTGCTATCGGAATCCACATGGCACATGATCCGAACATACAGAAGGTATTATCAAGACAAATCTTTCTTTCTCTACGATTTTGTGAAATTTATACTGAAATACAACGCGAAAACCACGAAACTAGTACGAAATCTTTTTATTTCCGGGACTCTCGCACTTTTCGCTACGGAGTTGAAATAGCGGCTCAGCAATATGAATGAGCCCAATGGTGAAAATGACAGGCGGACATCTGTTTACCTTGCGACTGGCGAGAAATGGCCCGCGAAAGAAAACAATTGTTTTATTAAGAACACAATTGTATTTTATTTATTCCAACGCCACATCACGGTTTCGCACATCTTAAAGGACGCGTTCAACACTTTTACGTGTGTAATGAGATTCTCATTTTCCGGAAATTCTACTTGTTTCGGCGGACTTTTACGACGCGCGCTATTTTTGTAAAATTTGGGTGTTTCGCACTATATTTTACATTTACAAGCCCACAAATAGAATGTAAGATTCGAATCTCGCAAGATTACGAAAAAATTTCACCAAATAAACTTAATTTTCTCTTATTAAATCGCACTTGAAAATTCCGCTGCGCCAATTCACTTCTTTAAAACAAGGAACTGTCAACCAAACAATTGTCATCCAGTCTAAACTACCAAAACAGCTGTTAAAGTTTGGTTCCCCACACACATAGTGTATATGTTCGTTAGATCTCATCCATATAGATCGTTGGTCCCGGCCAATACTTTGTCTCTCGACTGGTAGGTCGTGTGCTTCCGTGTGGTGTTCGGTCGTTCGTTTTCACTTTGAATTTGAGAAAAATTGGTGCGAAAGAGTGTTTGTGTGTTAAAAATTATTGCATGGAAAGTGAAATACCGGCGCAAATGTGAGTGTAGTGAAAAAGATGGCGGTGTTTGTGCTACTTTACGACTACTGTCGTTCCATAACACCCATAGCTATAGCTGACTTTGACAGTACTCAGAGTTGACTACAGCTCTGACTATAGTTATGTTATGGAACGCGCTCCTGATCGATCGGGCGACTGATCACATAATGGTCGCGGTCCTGAAAGCCTGACCGGTTAAGGAAATGACAGTGAGCAACAGAGATGGAATGTGTATCCGTAAGTGAAAGAGAGACGCATTCAACAGAAACATTCACACAATCGACGCACACGAGAGAGCAGAATGACAACCAACCAATTTTCGTTAGGCCTGTGGCTTAGTAATTCCACTAGAGCGAAAGCGACAGAGAGGTCGGTAGGTGTATTTGTTTAGAAATCATAGGCTGGGGAGACGAACCAACAAATTTTTCCGGTATATTTCCCATCTAAAGATCCTCTCAGATAAGCGACACTCTCTCTTCAACTTACGGGTATACAACACTTCACATTTCTGTTACTCACTGTCAAATTGTCTGATCCTGTAAGTTTCCCAGAACGCAGCCAATGTATGGCGGTTATAATGCCTGCGTTCACGTACCGCAATGTTGTAATTGCGGTGAGAATTTTCCCTCCAGCCAACCATAAACTCTTTACCCGAACGACTTGTTTTGCAGTTGTCATGTATTAAGCAGCTGACAGCCGATTCGCTATTGAATTTCAAACAAAACTTCAATTAAATTCGCGACGGTTTCAGGAAAAATTAAAAACACTGCAAAATCGCCACAAATTTGTGTTGCTCCGGTGTAAATAAGCACACAAGACGCCATATAAAAATCAAGAAACCGAAAACGAAAATCCACACCATCTGACAGTCACACGCAATACGTCAACTATCAACTGTCAAATACGCTAATACCCCTTACCCCCCATTGACCGGAAATCAACCAGGAAAAATTTCTGGTTAATTTCCCCGATGTCTGATTGATCAAACGCAAACTGAAACGGAGCGTCCACAAGAAAAATCAGTCGAACCGTTCGCAATTGCGTTTGAAACGTTGCGGGACCTGAACCCACCCAATGTGTTCACTTCCCAACGCTAGATGATTTTTAAGCGTTGTGCTTCACCAATTTTGAATGTTACGCATCGAAGGAAAATAATTCGGGCGATAATGGCCACGTTTAGACCGTGGAACTAAAAGTCGATTTAACTAAATCATTTTAGTGTTAGCACTTGTCGGTGGAGTGTTTATACCGACCATCCGGAGAGGTACTTCTTCTTCTTCTTTTTCCGTTGAAAGCACAGATAAATTTGATGGATATAAATTTTACGACAGAAAAAGGCTTTTTCTTGCCCGTGATCATGCACTGCTTTCCTGAAATTGCAAACAAAACAAATGCCGAACAAAAAAAACGACAACAACGTCAACATTAGCGATGACAGCGACATAGTCCCAATTTTTTTAGTGCAGTTCCGCATCGCAAGTAGAGATAAGCCAAGTCCAAAACGAACTAAATCGATACGTTTATATCGTCGAGAGTTAGATCGATTTAGTTAAATCTCGAAGATAGTCCCGCGGTCTAAACGTAGTGAATTTCATGACTTTATAATTCTTTCCATTTCTTTTCTATTTTAAATCGAACTCCGTCCGCACATCTGGTCACACCATACAATACGAGTCTCGAAATCCAGCCAACATATGTTTCCGCCATTTTCGCGTAGTTCGGCCATTGGTGATTTCCCCTCCATCATCGGCCTTTCTTTTCTGCACCGACGTGCGTCAACTCGGTTGCTATTTCGTGCCGCGAGTTATTTCACGTAATTTTTCCTAAACATGGTGAGTGAAAATGTCTCAATAAATATTCGTCCACGTCCGCAACATATCGTGCAATCGGAATATGGTCAAATTCATTGTGCAAATGACTGGATGATAGTGAAAATTAGAGATTGAATTTTCGCGATGACGTCTGTCGATTGCATGTTCGCTGCTCGCCGTGGAAGATGTCACGGTGTCAATGGTTTTCTAATGTTTGCTTGTGTTTTGCTAGGGGTTCGTTAAAGTTGTGAAGAACAAACAATACTTCAAGCGCTACCAAGTCAAATTCAAGAGGCGTCGCGAGGGCAAGACTGATTACTATGCTCGCAAGCGTCTCATCTTCCAGGACAAGAACAAGTACAACACACCAAAATATCGGTTGATTGTACGTTTGAGCAACAAGGACATCACCTGTCAGGTGGCCTATTCCAGAATTGAAGGAGATCGCATTGTTTGCGCAGCCTACTCCCACGAGCTGCCAAAATATGGAATCAAGGTGAGTAGAGACGATCGGTATCAGTAAAAGAATGAGGTTATAGCTCGTGTGTACGTTCCATTTGCAGGTTGGTTTGACTAACTATGCCGCCGCCTACTGCACTGGCTTGCTCGTAGCCCGGCGCATCCTCCAGAAGTTGGGATTGGACTCACTCTACGCCGGCTGCACAGAAGTCACCGGCGAAGAATACAATGTCGAACCCGTCTCTGAAGGTCCTGGAGCATTCCGATGCTACTTGGATGTTGGCTTGAGTCGCACAACGACTGGAGCCCGTGTTTTCGGAGCCATGAAAGGCGCTGTCGATGGTGGCTTAAATATTCCTCATTCAGTTAAGCGTTTCCCTGGCTATTCAGCGGAAACCAAGAGTTTCAATGCCGACGTTCACCGCGCTCACATTTTCGGACAACACGTTGCCGATTACATGCGTACCCTCGAGGAGGAGGACGAAGAGGCGTTCAAGCGCCAATTCAGCAAATACATCAGCTTAGGAATCCGTGCTGATGATGTGAGTATTGATATCTAGCGCTCTGCACGTGATAGTTTGTGTTGTGGTTGGTGATTGGCGCACGATCAGCGACCACGTCCATTTTATAATTACCGTAGTGCGAGAACGGATAGTACTATTGTGCCGAAAATGGACTACAGTAAACATGTGACATGTGTTCGATGCCTTTTAGCGCCTCCGTGATTGGTATCCTGTTATTGTTGCACATAGAAACTGTGACGGAGAAAAGTGTGTTGAAAAGAGTGTTGATGACAATGGGGAGGAAACCAAATTGTGAAATTTGTACGGAGTGTGACTATCCGAGAAGTCCATTGACCCAAGGCAGGTGGTTGCCTGACGTCCATTTTTTAATTACCGTAGTGCTTTACTCGATTGTACTATTGTGCCGAAAATGGACCACATTGAATTTGTAACATGTGTTCGATGCCATTCAAAGTTATTGTGACTGGCTTCCTGTTATTGTTGCACACCAAACGGTGATCGTCTATAAAAAAAAAATTGCTCTTTCCACTGCATTTCCATTATTCAGTGACTTTTGTTTACTTTCATCTCAGCCCCCAATCACAACAGTCTTTTCATAAACATTGTGCAACATGTACCCTGCATCCACCACGACTGAGTGTTTATGCTACGTCCAACGTGTTTTCTTCAATTCTGGCACTAATATCCATTTCCCTGTTCCCGTTTCAGTTGGAGGAAGTCTACAAGAAGGCCCACGCCTCCATCCGCAGCGATCCATCCTACAAGAAGATCGAGAAGAAGACTGGTGCTGTTAAGAAGAGGTGGACCGCCAAGAAATTGACTTTGGAGCAACGCAAACAACGTGTTGTTGAACGCAAAGCAGCTTATATTGCTAAACTCAAAACTGAATCCGAGGCTTAAGAACACTCAGTGCGGATTAACGAGCAAGCATGAAAATGCTTGCCCATTAATTTTTACTAAAACAGTAAGAAAATGATGTTGAATGAATATCTAAGTGTAATTTTTATTACTTGAAGCCTTGTGAACGTTTATTTTAATGAAAGTAAACAGTCCGACTAAAAGAAAGATGTTTTTTTTTGCTTTGCCATTTTGTTGTAGTAAAAACAAATATTGGGGCCCTATCATGTAATTCGAATCGAATTGTTTTCGAATGGATGAACATGGTCATACATAAATGGAAAACGAATTTCTCCGTTTCAATAATTATCGAGTATTCAATTCGAAATTTATCATTCAAAGCGAATACTCGATAATTTTTGAAATTGAGAAATTCATTTCCGGGATATTTATACCCTTCACGGATGTGATAGGTTATATTAACTTTGTCATGAAGTTTGCAACGCACAGAAGGAAGCATCTCCGACCATATAAACTATATATGTACATATTTTCTTTGTCAGTATGAGACGAGTCGATTAAACTTTGTCCGTCTGTCTGCTTGTTTCTATGCAAACTAGTCCCTCAGTTTTAAAGCTATCGAGCTGAAATTTTGCACAAAGCCTTCTTTCTACTACTACTTTGCCTTAACCCCTAGCGGGGCATAGCGCGTCAACTACTTGTACTCCTGCGCGCCATCGTACTCAGTTCTGGGCAATGGGACGCAACTCCCCAAAAGACTTACCCAGTGCCTGACACTCCTTTGCCACAGATCGACGCCATGTGATTCGAGGACCCCCTCTTGGTCGGCCTTGGTTGGAAATGGGGTTCCACTTCATGGCATGCAAAGCAATGCAATTGTCACTCTTCCGCAATGTGTGACCTATCCACTGCCATTTTCGCCTGCGTATCAATTCGTCGATTGGCATCTGACCCGTACGCCGACTTAGCTCTTCATTTGATATTGTTTCGGGCCAGAAAATTCTTAAAATTCGACGAAGACATGAGTTGACGAAAACTTGCAGCTTTCTGGTAACTCCTACGGAAACTTTCCATGTACTGCTCCCATACAAAAGAACTGATAGTACCAGGGAGCGAAACAGGCCCAGCTTGGTCTTGATGCTGAGATAACTGCTCTGCTAGATTTTGGACAGCATGCCGTATACGCGTTTAGCCTGGTTGATACGACGAGCGATGTCCTTCTTTCTACTGCTCGCTGTATATATGTCGGAACCAACGGAATCGGACCACTATGTCATATAGCTGCCATAGGAACGACCGGTCCAAAAATTCGTCTTTGTGAGAAAAACTTTATTTCTAAAGATACCTTTTTCAAATTTCACACTAATGAGTAGTAGGTTAGTAAAATCACCTTCCCGAATTTGGTTGAAATTGGACTACTCTATGACTGTCATAGGAACGACCGTTCCAAAAGCAAGTTTTTGTTAGAAAAACTTTTTTTTCTGAAGATATCTTTAGCGTCCCGCCCCGCTAAAGAAAAAAATGGAAAAGTGACCAAGACTACGCGACACAACAAGTACGGGTTTTCGGACCTCTGTAACTCCGGCCCCGGATGCTTGTTCGAGCTCAAATTTGGTATGGTCATTGTCTCTGGAAGTGCTGCAAATTTGATTCCGATACAAGGGAAAACATCCGAGATATGATAACACGGGGGAACAGCATTTTGTTTATTTCGATTTGATATTCATTTCTAGCTAATTTTTTGGTCGTAGAATCCGGAAATGCTAACCGTTTTTCTCCTATACGTCCAGTTTTTGAGATACAGGGGGCTCAAATTTTGGCCCCCATACAAACCTTCCCTTCATTGAAATCAAAACAAACGAAACTCGTTACAATTTTTTTATTTATAAATTTTGATTTTACATCTTAACAATATTACCTAAAAACTAAAAAAAATTATGGCAAAAATTTTCGTTTGTAGCTTTTCCTGGAGTGTTCAATTTCAGGACAGTCCCGTTTTATGCTCCAACAATAGTCCGCCATCATATTCGCATCCCATCTGCCTTGATATCGAGTTTCCATGATTTTTAAATCTTGATGAAATCGCTCTCCCTGCTCATCACTCACAGCTCCAAGATTTTCCGGAAATTCATCTAGATGACTGTGTAAAAAGTGGACTTTGATGCTCATATTGCAGCCAAGCCTTTCCAGGAGATGTTTTTCCTGTAGCCTAGACGCTAACAGTTCTGAAGCTTTTTTAGAAAGCCCCTGATCGCGCACTAGATCGTTCAGCTCATTCTGTTTAAATCCTTTAGGTTGGTTCCTAGCGCTGAGTTCGGAGAGTGATGATGTCGACGGGCTTAAAAGCATATTTACGTCTACGTCCAAAGAAGGCGAAGGAGATACTTGATATACTGGCGCTGGAACTTCAGGAGAATGAGCACCTGGTCTTTTCGCCGATTCTAAATTGGGATACTGTATCTTATTTTTGTTTTTGTGTGTGTACCCTGTTGTTTTAGTACAACAAAAGTAACAATCGCTTGTGTGGTTTGAGGGCTCTCGCCATATCATTGGCACACCAAATGGCAACTGAAGTCGTTCTGCTTTCGTCCAGGACCTCAAATGTGTGACACAGCACCTGCACACTTTATGAGGGACCCACCATTTATCCTGATTGCAAATTGTAGTTTTGAAGTAGGCAAGATATGCCTGGTGAACAAAGGGGCCTATTTTTGTCCTCTGACTTAGAAATGTATAACTGCCACATATATAGCAAAAGGAGTCCGGAGCGTTGAGACACTTTCGACGAGGGATAGTAGAGGCTTCCATTACACAAGTTAAGAGCACAATAATAGAGTAATATACTGGAACAGAGGCTTTTAAATACATTTTTTTACATAAAAGAGCCTTAAAAATGGCCGAAGAATTTCACAACTTTTAACAAACAATCCAGGTAGCGAGAAATTACTTTTTTTATTGCTTTTAATTTTATTGTATACAGGTACTAGAAGGTCCTGCACAAGGATGCAGCCCCGTAGCTTTTAAAAAAAGTTGTTTTTTAAGGGGGCCTTTTGTAATTTTCCGTAAAATTAAAAAACAAACGATATCTCGAAAACCTGACGTATAGGGAAAAACGGACTGCATTTTTGGAATCAGCGAGGCCGTTTTACTATAAATTAGGTGCAAAATTCAAAAAAACAGAAAAAAGTGTCAAAATTGTTCTCCCGTGTAATTTGAAAATGGCTATTTTTCAAATTTTTCTTGTTCTCGTTGTTCTTTGACAGGGCTACAGCCTCGTAGGGAGCATATCGAGGTCTGCTTTCTTTTCTCACGGATTGAATTTGCCCCAAGGGTATGCATAGGCTATCATTTGCTCTGATCCGTGCAGTAGATAAAAAGATACATCCAAAAATGTGAAATTTTATAGTAGAGTTTCTCGCTTAAGTCTTTTTGATAATTTGAATGCGACACAGAAAATCACTCGCAGAGATCGCATGCCGACGGAGAGAGACGCAAACACTTGATTATGTGAGTAGTGACGACGACGGATGCAAAAGTCCGTGCGCTCGTCGGGTGAGGAGAACCATACGAGATACGAGTTCATGGTTGTGGGCGAGGCTTGTGGCAAGTGCATGAATGAAAAGTGTGTCATGAAAAAATTGAAACTGAATGTTTATGGCTGCATCTGCATCTTAGGATGTCCGGAAAGAAAAAAACATGCTGTGTGGTATATGATTTAGGTAGTTTCATTTATGGCATATGAGATATGAATTATGATGTAAGATGATTTTTTTCCAATGTGTGGAAGATGGGAAGCGATGTCTAGGCAAGATGGGTATCACATGACTGGAGGTGATGAGGCGAATGCAGTAGACTGTTAAAGGTATTTTGAGTCCTTTGGGCAGGAAAAAAGATGTTCTTGGCAAGGAAGCGATATCTAGGCAAGATGAGTATTATATGTATTATCGGGGGTGATGAGGCGAATCCAGTAAACTACTGTTAAAGGTGCTTTGAGTCCTTTGAACTAGAAAAATGATATTCTTGGCAAGAAAACTATTTACCCCAAATGGGTAACCTGAGTGGACTCATAGTCCGGCACGTAAATCTCCTTTCTTACCAAAGACTACCGCATTCAGTAGGAATCGAACCGGAGCCCAATGTATAGAAGGCGAACGTGGTTACCGTTGCGCCATCTGGATTACTACTACCACTATGCAAAAAGATGTGATATCTCCCAAAAACAACCCTGTTGTAAAAAAAAATCCCCGCCAAGAAAAACTCAACCGTTAAAAGGATTGAAATGAACACAATACCGCCAAAGTACTCGTAGCTTCGCGCCTCGCTCTAGGGTATGCATATTGAACGCTGATTGCATTAGTTAATTTCTTTCAACGCGGTTTGGCGGGGAGCTTCCATTAAACAAAATAAGTTGAACAATGTGAAGAAGGACGCAGTAGACAATAGTCTATTAATCACTTCTGGCCTGAAGTGCATTTTTAGTCTTTTGTAAGGCGGGAGCTTTATAACGAGATCCGGGCGAGAAGCCAATAATACTTGGCATAAGAGCTTACAGGATGATCCGCACGCAACTACTTATCCATAATTTTATCAGAACGACATCGTTGTCATTATCACTGTCATTTTGTCATTAAATCCGTTCGGCGGTGAGTCTTTAGGCTACGAAGCTCCCCACCAATCAGCTTTGAAAGAAATTGACTAATGCAATCAGCGTTCAATATGCATACCCTAGAGCGAGGCGCGAAGCTACGAGTACTTTGGCGGTATTGTGTTCATATCAATCCTTTTTACGGCTGAGGAGTTTTTCTTGGCGGGGATTTTTTTACAACAGAGTTGTTTTTGGGAGATACTGAGTACTTTCGGCAAGTATTCCCATGGTCTGGTCGCGACCATAACAAAAAAACGTCAACTACGGAAACGACAACGTCCATCTAGTCCGAATTTTTCAGTCCAGTACCGCAAATGGAGCTAAAAGTTAGGCCCTAACCAGATTGAACGCAGAATGCAGCGGCAGAGGCAACAACAACAACAGGTAGATCTGTCATCGCCGCTGTGTCACCGCCAGGGATTCGGAGCGGAGCGGAGCGCCGGAGCGGAGTGGAGCGGGCATGAAAAGCCGGAGCGAAGGAGCGAGCGTGGAGCGGTTTTAACAAAGAGGAGCGGAGCGGAGTGGAGCGATTTTTTTTGGTGAAATCGCTCCGCTCCGTTTTTTTTTCATTTTCGTTTGTATGGCAGAGCCCTAGAATTTAAGCACTCTAAATTTTGTTTGTACGACATTATATCAAGAAATTTAATGTGCATTACATTAGAAGAAATTGAAAATTGAAAACTGGTGGGTAGTAGAGGACCGTTTCCATATAGCGCGGTTTTGATCACACTTCGTTCGTTCGTCTTATCAAGTAACGTATAGTAAATCGGAGATTTGGGTGCAAAATTTTACGAGGGGACTAAATCTCCGAAAATTGATTCGATGTAATCCAGAATGTATCTTGTATCTTTAAATTTCTTATGTGCCAATATTGTAGGCACATCATGATCACGTGGCGACTTGATATGTGATGCAGCGATTGTTTATCTTGTAGATTTTTTCTTATTTGCGCACATGAGCAAAAACAACAAAGGGTCGTCGACGTGTCGGTCTTCTTAGTTTCAACGAGAAATTAATGACCACTTGGTTTATGGGGGAAATCATTAGAGAGATCTTCGATTTTCGATTCTTGAAAGCACTATATAGGTAGTTCTAGCTCTAGGGTGTTTATTTGGGATAAACACATGCAATTGATAGACGCGTTTTTTCAAGATTTATATAGAGCAGAGTAGGTTAAGACCACACAATTACACTAACAATTTGATCTGAGCTGCTCTCGATAGAAAGTTAGTCCAGGACTTCCACTCTGTTAAATAGTTCCACATTTGACGGCGCAGGAGGTGGAAGTTTTCGACGAGTTAGTTTGGGAAGCACTTATAGTTCATTTTAAGTCAATAAAATGTTCGTTTTGTGTAATTATTTGGAATAGTAAGCATATAAAATAATTTTGCTGCCTAAAGGAAATTTGTCAGGTTGTATCTGCACCAAGGATTTAAGTTTCCTCTTGAAATTTGAGTTGACATTTGAATTTTAACTAAACCAAGACACACTCCCAAACAAAGACATGCCCCGTTTTTGTCTCCGCTACCCAAACTTGCTGTCGATCGTTTTTTTTTCACCGCTTAACCTGCTCTACTCTGCTCTGTACGAAAAAAACGCAGCTGATATGTCTAGAAGGGAACCACTTTCGCGGAACATTCGTTTCTGGCCAACATTCGTTTTTTGGTTTGCTGAGATAATACTGATTTTTTTTTTTATATGAATGGAACGCACCCTACTCTAGTTCTAAAACTATAGATACCTTATTGTATGGTATATGCGAACAAATGCTACACTCGAAATTTTCATTTGTCCGGAGCGGAGCGGAGCGGGGAGCGGAGCGGAGCGAAACTATTTACCCGGAGCGGAGCGGTTCCCTGTATTGTGGAGCGGGATCGGAGCGGAAAAATCGCATCGCTCCGAATCCCTGGTCACCGCGACAGATCTACCTGTTGTTGTTGATGCTGCCGCTGCTGCTGCATTCTGCGTTCAACCTGGTTAGGGCCTCAGTCCCAATCTAACTAATCCGATACGGTTTCATCGTAAGTGAGTTGAGTTAACTGGGATTACGTGATATAAACGTAGTCAATAATTGTTAAAACAGACAAAACACAGAACTATGTACTTTCAAATATCTTTTTAATTATTATTACTTTCTTTTAAAAATTGTTCATCATGATATCATGATTTTACGTTTTCTTTTTTCACTATTTTTACATTTTTTTGTTTTGCTTTGTTTTCTCGGTTTAGCATTGTTTTTTTTCACATTTTCAAATATAGTTTACATTGAATTTTGTAAATTATGCAACTAATAAATATCTTATTTAACAGTTCGTATGTTTTTGTGTGCTATCATAAATGGGGTGAAAGAATGTGTGAATGGCCCGATACGTACATCCGTTATTGCAGGATACGAGTATGTACATACTCAATATTGTTGTTTCACTACGACCGAATGGGCTTTTATTGATTTAGATTCGACAATTTATACGAAAATGAATGTGTTAAATTTTTTAATAGACAAACAAGTTTTTTTCTCCTTACGTCTGATTTAACCTTGTGATGGTCAAGATAAAAAGAAAATCACAAGAAATAACACCACAGAAAATCGTCGACATTTCAATATTTCCAAGTATATTCGAAACTTTTCCACCTTGGTTTTAAGATTTGATTTCAATGATGAGCTATGAATTGATAAAAAAAAAAATATTTATTCTCAACGTGTCGTAATAAGCACGCCTCCACTCGCATGTACTATAAAGAGTTTGTATTACCATCTGTTAAAACGAATTAAAACGTCTACTGGAAATATAAACGTCTACTAGAAATATATATGTGAAATCACTAAAATCTAGAATTGATTCTCCAAAAAATCGTCATTTCTTCTTCACTCTCACTGTTCATGTAACTTTTGTAAAGAATATATATCATTGCCTGCGTTCACATTTTGGAGCGCTTCGGTTATTCAGCATGTAAACGGAAAAAATCACTGATTTTTCCGTTTACATGCATTTCAATTGCTGAATAACCGAAGCGCTCCAAAATGTGAACGCAGGCATTGTAACGAATAATAACAAACGCCAGGTCCAGTAGCGACAGCGCCTTCTATCCTTCTAGACTTCAGTCATTCTGTTTGTTTTGTTTCTGAACTGAAACTGGAACAGAGGATGTTTTCATTATAACAAAGTCACCGATGTACGAGTATGCCTAAATGCAATCACAACTAATGTCTTGAGAGCCTAATTGCAACTCGTATTTGTTTTAGGATATGTGCCTTTTCGGCTGGGGTGAGATATTCCTCTGTTGAAATATGCTCTTACGTATGTAGTTTGTATAGTGTTTCTTTGTGTTTATCCAGAATGGAGAAATCTTGTTTTTTTTTTCAAATGAAAAACAAAAAACTTAATTAAAATATAATTTAATTGAATTCTAATATGATAGCAATATGTATTTCCCAAATGCTTAGAAGAAATTTAGAAGCCAGCCATACTGGTAGAGAAAAGTCGTGCTCTAACTAAATAGCGAGGTAAGGTCGACCTATGTACATACTACGTTCTGGAAATTTGGCCTGCTCGACGGAATTGCCTGAATAAAGCCCGGGCCACATCTATCCGATCATGCAGTCAAAATAGTGTATGAGAAGGAAATGGTATTCGGTTTCGAACGGAATATGATTGGACGCGTATCAGAAAAGTGTGAGCTAAAGCCCGGGCCACAACGCGTCCGAAATCCCAATAATTTCCCTCTCATATACTCGTCCGACTGTATGATCGGATAGGTGTGTCCCCGGCATAAGCCGTTCGCCGCAGACGTTCCGGAAAAACTGTGAAGGCACTGCCTTTCGGATTTTATCAAAGCAACAGGCCCAAATCGTGCTTCTTAATAAAGTATTCCCTTTTTGTTCCGAAGTCGGTAGTGGAGGTAAGTCCCCGTTTAACAACGCTAATCCGTCCCTCAGAAACGCGTTGTTAAGCGAAATGACGTTATACGAGGAAATATTAACCGACCTAAAAACACTTACATATGTACATATGTATGTACCTTTTTTTTTTAACATACCCATGTATCTTAATACATAAATCCTTTTTTAATAAAACATAAAAAGTTAAGTGGTATGAATCAATTTATATTTAGTGAAATGAAATATGAACATAAAATCCTTAGTGGCGTTTAAAAAACTGATCAATAGACGATTGTGCAGATCCTTGTAACATTTCGTTATATAGCACTTTGTAGCATTGCTGGCATTGTTGGCTAACTTGGTCAGTATGTACCGACTTCACTAACTTCCAAAACTGAATGAAAGTGATTTAAAGATAACAATACTTGGCAATAGAATGGCATCCAAAAAGGAGCTCGGTCGAGCTATCAAAAATATCGCCAAATTGGCGGTATTTTTGATCGATACAGCCACCTGTTCTCAATACGCAATATAAACATTTGTATTGTTTTGTATTCATCAACTCAAAACAATTTAAGACCCGAGAACGGTCGCCTAAAAGGTGCTTGGTTGAGCTATTATTATTTGTATAAACATATCGTTCATTATGTAATTTTGAATTCATCTGCAAAAAATGCGACATTAATCGAAGCATAACGTTGTTAAACGAGTCCAGTGGTCATTAAATGTTTTCGACGTAAGATCGAAACGACACTAAACGAAGCGACGTTAAACGAGGACTTACTGTACTTCTTTTCCGAAGCCGTTTTACGGGATGGTGATAATTGGGAGGCTAATGGTCAGTGTCACGATCGTCCCGTCTCTACTCCATTATTTTTAATCAAACCAAACTACTCGTTCGCAGCTGATTCAACCGGAGGACGGCGAGGAAAGCAACAATTCGAATATGCTCGTAGAGGCAATTGAATCTGCGACCACTCGCTTGGAAAATCGACGCTCTATCCATCGAGCTACCGCGGTCTCATACAATTTTGATAAACTTCTCCGAAATCATGCTGACTGGAGAGCGTGGTTTTTGACGCCACATACAGTCCGGCCCGTCTGTACAGTTATTTCGATTAGTTTTTCGATTGTGATTCGACCGACTGAACAGTCCGTTTTCTACTAAGCATACTACGGAAATCCCCAAGGTCAGGTCGGTAGTGTTTTCCCAGAGAAGACTTCTGGAATGCTTATGGCTACTCCAAGTAATACCGTCGGGTTCGGGTAAACAGCGTATCTAAAAATGGTCGAAGAGAACTATACCTTATGTCTGCTACAGACAATGGCCCATCGCTGTCAGTTGCTATCGTGAATCTGGGCAGATTTGTGGCGATGATGGTTATCACCAATGGGTTCATAGTGGCTTGTAATGGACCATATTCTGGTCTGGTAGTGTTGCTTCCACCGGTAGATCTAAGGCAGCACCTGATGAGTAGTGATCTGTCGGTGGTACGAAACCAGAGGCCAAGGGTCCCATTTCACCCGGATCTCTTACGCCCCATTTTTTTTCTAATTATTCCCCATGCGTAGTTACACGATGACAATGGCTTCTAATTACTAACCATGGCCCATTGTCTGTAGCAGGCATTAAAGGAAGGTGTCAATAAGGATGTCATTAATGACAGAATTTCTATAATGTTGCTAATAGCGTATTTGAAAAAAGAAATACCGAGCTTCCCGGTCCAATGAAATATAATTAGAATACGATTTCTACACATCCTTGCCCTTGACGTAGACCAGGACCAAACTGGGTTTTTAACTAGGGCTTCAATGTTTCCTACTCTACTATCGGCAGAGTTCTTAGAATGCCTGTGACAACATTTAAGTTTAGGGACACACGATTGCATAATTACATTGCTGCGTGATGGTTAACGTCCGTTCTGTTGAAAATTTTATTCAACGGACGTTAAAAAACACGCAGTAACGGATGTAGTAGTAGTAGTACGGATGGCGCAACGGTTTACACGTTCGCCTTCTATGCACAGGACCCGTTTCGATTCCTACTAAATGCGGTAGTCTTCGATAAAAAACGGGATTTACGTGTCGGATTATGAGCCCACTTAACTGGGCTATCCCATTGGAGTAAATAATTCGGTTGAGCGTGTTGCCAAAGAGGATTTATATTCTACAAGAGTGATCACTCCATAGAACTTTCCCCTCTGCCAGTAGATTTGTATGTATTGACAAATAGTATAGACTAAACAGTATAGATACACAAGAGAATCAATAGATACAAATCTACCGGCGGAGGCTAAAGTTGTATGGAGTGACCACTCTTGTAGAATATCAAACCTCTTTGGTGTTGCTGATCACACACTTCTACACAAAAAACACAGTCATGGTCTAGTAAATGAGATGATATTAACTCATCTCGAGGCCTTGGTCTAAAATTAGACGGTTGCGCCAGTTATTTATTTTTAATACGAGGGTCAGTCAGAAAGTAAGTTTAAGGGTGGTAGCGCTCCGCGTGGTGAAAAGATAAACTAACGAAATTTTAGGAGGTTGTTCTCTCATCTATCCTAACCAATTTGACGCATCGCTGAGCCCGATAAGTCTATTTTTGTGTTTTTTTACAACGATTTAAAATGGAGACGCCGATAGAAGTAGCGTCCAAATGTGAACCGCGTAGTGTAATACGTTTTTTGACCGCAAAAAAATTATCTGCTAGTGAAAATTATCGAGAATTATCGTCTGTGTACGGTGAGCAGTGTATGAGCCTTCAAATGGGCGAACAGCGTACCTAAACGGAAGAACTCCATGATGAAGCGCGCCAAGGCAGGCCAACGAGCGCAGTAAACAAGGGGAACGTTGCGCTTGTTAAACAGCTGATCGAGGAGGATTCCCGGTATACACTCGATGAGACAAAGGCAAGACTATCAACGCAGAATACTACTGTGGTGTTTTGGATCGTTTACGAAAAGCAATCAAAAACAGACGGCTAGGTTTGTTGAGTCGCAAAGTGTTTTTCATTCACGATAATGCTCGTCCGCATTCTGCCCGTTTAACCCAAGAAAAATTGGCCTCATTTAAATGGGACGTTTTTGAGCATCCTCCTTATTCCCCTGACTTGGCCCCAAGTGATTTCCACCTTTTCCCGGCGATGAAAACAGCGTTTGGCGGCATACAATTCGACACGACAGATGACATCACCGAAGCAGTCACAGCGCGTACTTTAAAAATTTGGACGCGAAACATTTCGACGTCGGAATTGCGAAATTAGTTTGTAGATACAAAAAATGTATTGAGAGAGATGGCGACTTTGTAGAAAAATAAAAAAATGTCTGAATTTTCCGAAAATGACCTTGTTTTTTTATTTTGACCACTCCTTCCCCCTAACCGGACCCTTAAACTTACTTTCTGACTGACCCTCGTAGATGTAACTTGTGTGTTCATGTATAGTATCACGGAGAAGAAACCGCGTCCTTTGAAGTGGGTTGCAGAAATTCAGCAGACAATAGAATATCGTAACTCTGAGAGCTTGACAACAGCTCGAATTGGGAAATACGCGCTTTTATTTGGAAAAATGTTATTATCATTTGGGAGAGGGTTTAATTCAACCAGAAATTACTATCTATTACTCATTTAACCTTTAATAAAATACATAAAAAAAAACGAAATGAAAACCATAAAACAACAGAGAACGAAACCAAAGAAGAAACCAAAACGTGAACCGAAGGGCAATGTTTTTTTTAAATAAATTTTATTATAAAAGAAGAAATGAATGAATGATTCAATTTTATATATATTTTTCTTATTTTTTTTTTCATTTTGCTTGTACTTAAAAAAAATAAATTCCACTTATGATCTTAATTTTCATGTGGCGCATTCCATATACAATCTGATACATATGTATAATATTTCTCTTTCATTAGGCATATTATTCTCATCAAGAACTTGTTCTTGTTGTTATTGATGTGGTCGTCATTGCAGGCATTGTGTTTTGTAACATTCACTTGGTTCGACTAAGTATTGAAGTATTGTAGTTGTTTATCGTTGGGTTTGCAATTTCCTGATATCATTGAATATCTCAGGCTCCGTTTTTTTAGCAATTTACGCATACATTTATTTCGTTGACTTTATATTTTCTACGTGTCATCATTATATAGTTGTTGTCTATATTAGAAGCAAGAATGGCTTATTGTACTGCATTGAATTCGATCGAAACGTATATCCTGGGCATCTATTGGTGTTCCATGTTCTACACATTTTATTTGCGCAAAGAAGAGCTATTTGAAACCACACGAAATGGTGTACGACATTGCATGCATGCTCCGTATTGGTGAATGGATAGAAAACGGCGCATCAAAATCTCATGTAGTATGCACAATAGTAGGTCGGGGAGAAGGAAGGAGTCGAATGTTTACTGCTTTTTTTAAAATGTAATTACAATTTTATTTTTTCTTATTTTTTCAGTATTCATTTCAAGTTCATTTTTTGTTTATTTTTTTTTCATGGGTAATAAAGGAAGAATAAATTTAACTGAAAATCAACTATTCCATCACTTTCATTCGGCTGTTTGTTGTAGTCGTTCCTCTTCAAAATCCTAACCATAATTATAGATCAATCAATATCAGTATAACTGCTTGTGTGTTTTGTTTTGTTGCTATGCAAGTCATCAGTTCAGATCTTTGTCTTCTAAGTACTTGTATTCAAATGTAAAACCTTCCTTTTTCCGCTGACCCCACTTCTCGTAATCAAAGTAAATGTATGTACCCTGCAAATAGAAGAATGAAAACAATTAGTATAATAAAATGTGATGTCTTACATCAACTGACAGAATTTGTGCAAAATTTACTTTGAGTGAAGAAAGTAGTTAAGACTGGAATCATGTTGAAACTGTCTAGTAACGTCTATGGTCAATGATTGTCATGATTAGACCAACAAGCTTTCAGCATGTTTGTGTGAAAATAGACTGAAAACTAACTGGTCTTAAACTACGATTTCAGTTTACTGATGGTGGCAAAATGACGATGCTGGGGCAAAAATTCCTCTTCCATAGTCCTCCGCGTGGGCGCCCCCTGGAACGACAGTGGTCACTGACCATTGCCAACCAACGTCAAGCCGCCAGTGATGGCGGTGCGATGATTTGGTTGAGGTACCCCTGTGGTGTGGGGTGTGAAAAAAAATATCACGGCCTTTCCCTTTGAGGGCCTGTCGTTAAAACCGACAATCAAAGGACAGGATGTGTATGCCAGCAACTTGCACTATCCGAAATCTTTATATGCTAACGAAACGTCAACTATGCCTCGGATAAGGACTGACTCAACGGTTACGACTTTTAGCTATCGTACAATGACAAAGATTGGATTCTGGAATGTGCGTACTCTCCTGGACAATGGATCAGAAGGTCCCCAGAACGCACGATTTCTTCAATTAGAGAGTGAATTTCTGAGGTACAAATTAAATATCTTAGGAGTTAGTGAGATAAGATGGTGGAACAGCGGAGAATTCATCTCTCCAACAGGCAGCACTGTAATGTTGTACTCCGGTAAAGCTACCGGTAGTCGCCGTGAGTCAGGTGTGGGGCTCCTTTTAACCAGAGCCGCGCGAAACTGTCTCTTATCCTGGGAACCGGTCTCTGACAGGGTCTTGACCGCCAGGTTCCGGACCAAAATGAGGAACATCTCAATAATACAATGTTATGCCCCTACTGAACCCGACAATGTCTTGGCAAAAGATTCCTTCTACGAAGAACTAAACGCCGTTCAAAGCAGAACACCTAAAGGTGACATTGTAATGGTTATGGGTGATTTGAATGCGAAAGTTGGCGCTGATAACTATGGGCTCAGACATGTGATGGGGAGACACGGTCTTGGTGATCGTAATGACAACGGTGAAAGATTTGTAGAGTTCTGCAACTTTCACAGTCTCTTCATCGGTGGTACTATGTTTGAGCATAAGGACCACCACAAATCAGTTGGTCCTCTGTTGATCGGCGCAGAACACAAAATCAGATCGACCATTTTGCCATTAGTAAAAGACGTGCGAAACAAGAAGGGTGCCGATATTGGGATGGGAAGAGACCATTATCTTATGATCGCTAATGTTCGATTGCGTATTGCAGCCGTGCGCCGCCCCAGAGACGAAAGATCCAGGCCCCGCAAATTCAACACCGCTCGACTAAAAAATCCAGCTGTCTTACAACAATATAATGACCATCTTGCGCAAAAAGCGGCTGAGATAACTAGTCACCCAGATAGTGACATAAACGAAAACTGGGATGCCATAAAAAATGTGTACATTGATAGCGCAAATACCATCCTTGGCCCAAACCCGGATTGCCGGAATAAGCCCTGGATGTCCGACGCTTCATGGCAGCGGATTGTTGAAAGAAAGGAGCTGAAAGTTCGTTTGGCTACAGCATCAGACGACAATCGAAGCAGCATCGAACTCCTTTACCGTCAGAAAGCTCGAGAAGTTCAGCGTAGTGTGCGACGCGATAAAAGAGTTTATGCCAATTCTCTTTTAGCGTCAGCAGAAGAAGCCGCTAGAAGTAAAATAACAACTTACACGCCGTATACGGTGTCATCAAGGAGTTTACAGGTGGTCGTAACTCCTGCCAACATCCGGTAAAAGATAGTGATGGAAAGCTACTTATCTTGGAAGAAGATCAAATGAGGCGGTGGAAAGAACACTTCGCCGCGGTCTTGAACCGTGTAACCTCTGGTGAAGTTCCCCCTCATATAGATAATTTAGCTAACCATCAAAATGTGCGTATACGGTCCACTGCCCCGACTAAAGAGGAAATAGTCACTGCAATTATTGCACTAAAACGAGGAAAGGCCGCCGGACTTGACGGCATCCCTGCCGAACTTTATCAAGCAGCGCCAAGCGTAACTGCCGATTTGCTGCACCCACTTGTTGATAAAGCGTGGAATACAGAGACCTTTCCCACTGAGTGGAAGGAAGGTTTGATCATCAAACTTCCAAAGAAGGGTAGCCTCACAGACTGTAATAATTGGAGAGGCATTTGTGTGCTTCCTGCCGTTGCCAAGATAATAGCCAAAATCGTCCTGGAAAGACTAAAGGCCCACTTAGAAAGCACAATTGATGAAGAGCAGGCTGGCTTTCGATCCGGATTCTCCTGTGTCGATCACACTAACACCTTGCGAATCATCATCGAGCAATGCGCTGAATACGATTCTCCGCTTCACTTGCTTTTCATCGATTTCGAAAAGGCTTTCGATAGTGTGAACCGGGATTCTATATGGGCGGCCTTGCGCAGGAGAGGCATCCCTGAGAAGCTTGTGGCTATTATTAAGGCAACCTATGACGGCGCGAAATGTCGCGTTCTGCATAAAGGTAAGGTGTCGGGGGACTTTGAGATTCGCAGTGGAGTTCGGCAGGGGTGCATCCTCTCACCGATCCTATTCCTCATTGTGATCGGCGATGTGTTGCATGCAGCCCTATCCGGACTCGACAGAGGAATTCAATGGACTTTGACATCTTATCTACAACATCTTGACTACGCTGACGACATATGCCTACTCTCCCACAAAATCATGGATCTGTCCGCAATGGCGTTAGATCTCGAGAGGGAGGCAAGCAAGGTTGGGCTAAATATTAATACCAACAAGACCAAGGTTCTTAGCCCGCCGTTGCGAAAAAGAAATCGGACACCTATTGCCATCAATATTAATGGGCAGCCTGTGGAGAAGGTGGACAACTTCGTCTACCTGGGTAGCATTGTTGCCGAAAATGGTGGTACGGAGCAGGACATCGCTCGTCGTATCAACCAGGCTAAACGCGCATACGGCATGCTGTCCAAAATCTGGCAGGGCAGTTATCTCAGCATCAAGACCAAGCTGGGCCTGTTTCGCTCCCTGGTACTATCAGTGCTTTTGTATGGGAGCAGTACATGGAAAGTTTCCGTAGGAGTTACCAGAAAGCTGCAAGTTTTCGTCAACTCATGTCTTCGTCGAATTTTAAGAATTTTCTGGCCCGAAACAATATCAAATGAAGAGCTAAGTCGGCGTACGGGTCAGATGCCAATCGACGAATTGATACGCAGGCGAAAATGGCAGTGGATAGGTCACACATTGCGGAAGAGTGATAACTGCATTGCTTTGCATGCCATGAAATGGAACCCCATTTCCAACCAAGGCCGACCAAGAGGGTCCTCGAATCACATGGCGTCGATCTGTGGCAAAGGAGTGTCAGGTACTGGGTAAGTCTTTTGGGGAGTTGCGCCCCATTGCCCAGAACAGAGTACGATGGCGCGCAGGAGTAGTTGACGCGCTATGCCCCGCTAGGGGTTAAGGCAAAGTAGTAGTCGTCGCACAGTGAGACGCAAGACTAATCTAAGGTGGTAAAATTTTTTCATGGGTTTCAATTTAATTTAAAACGTTTACTTAAAATGGCTGTTTTATTAATAAAATACATTTGGAGAGTTTCGTTCCCATAAAATGGCATTTTTAGGATACACAGGGGTCAGTGATGTGCAGTGGGAATTGCTGGTAGTGAAGCAGTTGAGGTAACCGAAAAATTAAATTAATGTTGTTGTTGTGGCAATGGTCGGAATTCGATGTTTGTTGGTTACATGCCTACAGATTTATCTTCATCCCCGGTGTTGAGGGATAGAAAGTTAGCTGCCTCTATTGGGTTCTCCCACAGCGATCTAAGAGTCAGGTGCGTGGGTGCAGCTGGGCAGTTAAAGATGTGGTTTACGTCGTGAGGTACTCTATTACATGCAGGACAGATGTTTGGGACGTCCTGGTCGATGCGGGATAGGTAGGAGTTCAGTCGTGAACACCAACCTAACCGAAGTTGGGCGAGTGTCGTTCTCGAAGCTCTCGGAAGTCTTTCCTCTTCCGGAGATATCATTGGTGGTATGGACGAGAGAACTGTATTCGAACCTAAACCTACGATTGACTGATGAACCTCCTCCCGATGTAACGCATAGAGATTCTGCGACCACACAGGAGCCGCATAGTTGGCCACTGATCTTCCAACTGCTTTATACGTGATCAGTAGAGTTTCCTTATCCTTGCCCCAGGCCAGGGCTTTGGGGATTTTATTCCTACTACGCATCCTGTCGCACACGGTTGAGATGATGATGTGGCCATGCTTTCCAGGGTGACTCCTAGGATTTTAGGATGGTTTATAGTAGGAATAGGATTATATCCGATCGAGATTTCAAGCTGCATTTTGACCTCCTTCGTCCAGGTGGTAAATAGGGTTGCCGAGGATTTAGGCGCAGAGACGGTAAGGTTCTTGCTTATGAACTAAACTCGTTAGTTCAGTCGTCAGCATAGGAGATAATGTCGATCCTTTCAGGTGGTGTTGGTGTTGTCCTGATAGGTATAGATTAAACAAGGTATGAGATAGAACTCCTTCTTCAGATACACCCTGTTTAATCTTCCTAAGCTTTGATTTGCCGCTCCTGAATTCTGTATAGGATTGCCTGCCAGCGAGATAATTGGCAATCCATTTCACTATTTCCGTCGGAAGCGATGAACAGTTGATGTCAGACAAAAGCGCTGAATGACTGACAGTGTCGAAGGCCTTCCACAGGTCAAGCGCCACCAATATTGTTCTTTGACATGGACGAGCCTGGTTGAGACCATTATGGATGCGGGATGTAATGGCATCCAAGCCCGTGATCGTACTGTGCATGCTTCGGAAGCCATGCTGGTGATCAGCGAGCTTGATGTGGGCCGTAAGAACAGGGTGGATTAGTGCTTCAAGCGTTTTGGCAACTGGTGACAGTAGAGTTATTGGACGATAGGATTCGCCGAGTGTCGCTTTCTTCCCAGGTTTCAATATTGGGATGCGGATGACTCTCCCTTTTTTCCAGATTTCCGGAACGATCAACGAGGAGATGGATAGATTGTAAGTAGCCGTGGGATAGTTGATGGCTGGCAGATCGAGGTGTTTGAGCATAGTCATTGAAATGCCATCTGGTCCCAATGCAGCTGCAACTACTCCGTCTGAGGTGAAAACAGGTATGCTGTCTGTGGTTCGGTTGTGAATCTTCCTACGGATTTCGCGTTTAAGTCTGTCAGGTGCGGGGTGTTCAATAAATTGTTTATTGAAACGACTTGCGCAGTAGGTAGGGTCACTTGTTGAATTTTCACCGAACTGAATGGCGACGTTCCCTTTGGATTGGAAAGGGCACCTACTGTCGACCATAACTTGCTCAACCCTGTGGTTAGATTGCAATTATTCAGATGGGTGCCTCATTATGACCTCCTGTGTTCGGCTACTTGGATCTCGCAGTTCATCTCGTGAATACTGGGGTCGTCCGGGTTTACGCTCCTGATGCTGTCTCTCTCGGGATCCGTCCTGCAGGAATGAACTTCGCAGCCGCTTTGTTCAGGGCTTTCCTTACGTTGGATTCGGCTGTACGAACGTCGGTTGGCGTTGGCAGAGGGAGGAATTTAGCGTTGGTATAGGAGGTGAAACCGTTCCAATCAGCCTTATTGTGGTTGACAAACGTGCGGTGTTCGGAAGATATGATGTTTGACGGTTTGTCAAGCCTTATCACAATTGGTAGGTGGTCTGAAGATAGTGTTAGCATCGGCTCCCATTGTGTTTCATTTATGAGGCCAGCATTAGCAATCGTGATGTCTGGAGAACTGGAACATGTGCCGGCAATGCGAGTGGGGATGTCGTCATTTAGGGTACAGAAATCGGAGGCATCAAGCTGTTCAGCTATTGAGATTCCTCTGTCGTCGTTGTTAAGATTGATTGTAGAAAAAAAACGTTCCTGCGGCAGCCGGGTCTACGCACCGGAGCGACCCGTTTCACAACGGCCAAGAGCTGCCAAAACCTGCCAAAACCCTTCAATGCAAGAAGGAAAGTGTGTTTGTATGTTACATGCCTAAAAGATGGTCGCGACATTTGACTCAAAAGCAGGTCATGTAGCAACAATACCTCTGCAAGATCAAAGAACAGTTGCTGCCGATTGGTATACAACCATTTGTTTGCCAGAAGTCATCGCTGAGCTTCGAAAAACCACCCCCAAACGACGAATCATCCTACACCAAGACAATGCAAGTTCGCACACAAGCTCGCAAGACAATATAATTTTTAAAGCAACAAAACGTCGAATTGTTAGACCATCCTCCATACAGTCTGTAGTGAACCATATTATGGTCTGGTAGTGCTGCTCCCACCGGCAGATCGAAGCAGCACCTGATGAGTAGTGATCTGTTGGTGGTACGAAACCAGAGGCCGAGGGTCCCATTACACCCGGACCCAGGTGCGACCGCGTGGGTGTCTGATCCGTCCGCCAACCATTCCATCCTTATCGACAATTTTTTTTATTCCCCACTTTTACCTCCCCTGTTTGTGTTGTCTTCCCCAGGCCTATGAATTTTTGTTAATACGTAAAGGACAGGGGCAACGAGCGGCGAAAACCCCGCCCACATCTCCCGAACTGAGCTACAGCAAGCATAGGCCGCTGCTTAGCTCGTTGAGGGGCCTTTTTCTTCGCCAGATGGCATGCTACATAGGCTCCGTCCCCACGGGCATCTTCGGATGCCCATCAAACCGTCACATATTTATAAACGACGGCAGCAGTTGTTGCAACTAAGGTGCTGCTTTGATCTGCCAGTGGGAGCAGCACTACCAGACCATAATATGGTTCACTACAACGATTTCTTTACATTTCCAAAAAGTAAGAACAAACTGCGTGGTCAAAGGGTTCCAGTCGCCAGAAGAAGCAGTTGACGCCTTCAAAAACGTAATTTTGACTGTACCAACAAACGAGTGGAATAACTGCTTCCAGAGTTGGTTCGAACGCATGCAAAAGTGCATTAACATTCGTGGGAAATACTTCAAAAAACAATAAAGTCTTTAAAAACTATATATTGTTTTAATTCAGCCTTAGTGTCACCATACACTGTCGAACTCGAACACGAACCTAGTACAAGTGGACCGGTTTTCTTCACATCTATGGGAAGTGTGTGTGTCAGAGGACATTTATACCAGATTCGAGTTCGACAGTAAACGTAAATCCCCCTTTTTTTCTTTATCGAAAACTACCGCATTCAGTAGGAATCGAACCGGGGCCCAGTGCGTAGAAGGCGAACGTGCTAACCGTTGCGCCGTCCGGACTACAACACATCCGTTACTATTGATTGTAGAAAAAATCTTCTGTAATGCAATTTGTTGTAAATTTTGTGCTCTACAAAAATTAACCGGACGTAATGTGCGTTAAAATGAACTGAAACGGAGTTATAAGCGAACAACTGATAAAAGTGCCAACTTTTGGAGGTTTTTCCAAGATGGCAACGGAAGCACAGGAGGTGGAGTGACCCCACCTAACTATACAACATATTAAAAAATCAGAATAACCGCAACCTTTGCACGCTAATTTAACGGGTCAGTGGCAGATTATTTCTTTTTTTTTTTTTTGAGAGACAATATAGTGAAATGAAGTTAATTGGAATAGGGCGATTGGCTGGTAACCTGCCCCAGATGCAATTATGAAAGTCTACCGAGCTGAAAGTTCAAACTGGAACAACTAATAAAAGAAAACGGAATAGTTTACTCACTTGTTCGTAGTCATCATTAATAATTTTTGGTTCCTCATGTCGTTGGAACCACATCATATACTTCGTATGGAAACGCCAACTTTGTTTTTTCAACGCTTTTGCTGCAAGATATTGCGCTTTGGTACCTTCCATATAGTAAAATACAAAGAATAATGTTTCGGTTGATAGACGTTGGAAAAATTCAACGGTATCCGAATGCGGAAGTTGGTTCTGTAATGGACGGAGAAAGAAACAAGTATTATTAGCATTATATTATTGGACATTGCTTTTTGATCAACAACTTACTTGTGGATAATGCGGTGGCGTTTGCACCGGCTGTCTATGCAAGTAAGTCGTCAGTTTTTCTGAATCACATGGTTGCGGTAAATGATAAAAGGCTGCCTCCATCATTTGGAATTGGAATTGATGCTCTTTGTGTAATGGAGATGGACCGAGTGGTGCAACGCCTAACAGCGGTGGTATGTGCGCTTCATTCGTTGGCGCCTTGCCGCCACTGCCCGTGCTCTGCACAATTTGACCGGACACCGAAGTTGGCCCGTTCGTGGCTGCATTTACAACTGACGAGTCCGTTACGGACGATGTAAAATGTTGCGCAACGACAACTGCCGATTGTTGTTGCTGCAGTTGTTGTTGTTGTCTGGCCGCTTCCACATTTCCACTAGATGTCAGCAAACTTGTTTCGACTGACGCTCGATTAATTGCTTCCTGCGCTATTGTCTTCAGTGTGGACATTGCATCGTTCGCATTGTTCGCGACAACCATTGTGGGCGGTACGCATTTCAGATTAGTCGGACCGTTGATTTGTTTTGGCGAAATCGGGCTCGGCGATGATCGGCTACTGTTCACCACCGAAATACTATTCGGCGAAACGCAATTCGTCAGAACATTCACACTGGCCGAGCTCGCGGATGAATTCGCGGTACTGCTGCTGTTCGCTATGACGTTGCTGCTGCTGCTGTTATTGGAAGTGTTCAAAGCTGATGAGGAATCGGCTATCGAAGAGCCCGTTGTAATTCCGGTTGTTGAACCAATCGAAACATTTGGATGTGCATGCACGTGCGATGTTGAAACAGGATTTGCATTCGTCGCACCATTCGCCGAAGGATGGGCCGAATTTGATTGCTGGTTACTCGATACGCTCGAATTTTGCTGCAAGCTGATCGCCGTTGATAGTTGCGAATTAGCTGCCGTTGTTGCCAATGTATACGAGGAATTCTGCTGATGGTGATCACTCTCGAGATGTGCTATAAGGGGTGGGGGAATAAGACGTTACAAAAGTCCGCGTTGAAACGGGAGACCTATCCTATCAACTTACATGTATTGTTTTTCGCGACAGCGGCAAATGCGATTGGCGGTGTCGATTGAATCACAGATTGGGCCTGAACATTTGTTCCTGTTGCGTTCGAGTTAATGCTATTTGCAGTGGCTTGTTGATTATTTATCACCGACGTCGATGTGGCATTCGACGAGTTTGCTGTATGAGATTGGTTTTTACTAGGCGTCGAACTTATGATCTTATTCTGTGTCGTCGACGCCGAACTATTAGTGCTCGACGAATTTGAATTAGCGTCTGCCTTAGCGTTTACACGAATCGCCGTAGGTTTTACAGGCTGAAAGGTGTCGACAAGTGGTAATACATTGTTATCATCTTCACCCAACACTATATTCACCTTCACTTTACTACTGGCATTACTCTCATTTTTATTTCTCTTATCAGCTGTGATAAATTCCACTGTCGAATCACTGCTGTAATTCAAATTATTTGCATTACTGCAATTAAGTGCAGCAGGCGACTGTACAGGACTTGGACCGGACGCTATGCTGCTTGGTGAGCCACCCGTTTCGTTACTGTTATTACTGTCTGTTGTTGCTGAGGATGGAATTCCTAATGATATTCCTGTAATTAGTAATTATTCGTATAGGCATAAACCGAACGACTTCAGAGCTAGGTCGAACAGCTTTCCTCCACGAAAATAAACATCACTTACCAGTTCCAGATAGTTCAACGTCATCCAAACCAATTATATCGTCATAGATATATTCATTCTCTTCAAAATCGGGATCTTGCGAGGATTCTATGTAGTACTCCACGTCATCTTTGATTCGCCGAATCTGCAAGAGATAAAACGAAAGAAAATTGGCTTAGCAAATGGATTTTCGTACATTGCACACTAGCGTGCACGGATATTCTCGGGGGGTTGGGTTGTAGAATAGGAATATACTACTACTACTACTTTGCCTTAACCCCTAGCGGGGCATAGCGCGTCAACTACTCCTGCGCGCCATCGTACTCTGTTCTGGGCAATGGGGCGCAACTCCCCAAAAGACTTACCCAATACCTGACACTCCTTTGCCACAGATCGACGCCATGTGATTCGAGGACCCCCTCTTGGTCGGCCTTGGTTGGAAATGGGGTTCCATTTCATGGCATGCAAAGCAATGCAGTTATCACTCTTCCGCAATGTGTGACCTATCCACTGCCATTTTCGCCTGCGTATCAATTCGTCGATTGGCATCTGACCCGTACGCCGACTTAGCTCTTCATTTGATATTGTTTCGGGCCAGAAAATTCTTAAAATTCGACGAAGACATGAGTTGACGAAAACTTGCAGCTTTCTGGTAACTCCTACGGAAACTTTCCATGTACTGCTCCCATACAAAAGCACTGATAGTACCAGGGAGCGAAACAGGCCCAGCTTAGTTTTAATGCTGAGATAACTGCCCTGCCAGATTTTGGACAGCATGCCGTATGCGCGTTTAGCCTGGTTGATACGACGAGCGATGTCCTGCTCCGTACCACCATTTTCGGCAACAATGCTACCCAGGTAGACGAAGTTGTCCACCTTCTCCACAGGCTGCCCATTAATATTGATGGCAATAGGTGTCGGATTTCTTTTTCGCAACGGCGGGCTAAGAACCTTGGTCTTGTTGGTATTAATCTTTAGCCCAACCTTGCTTGCCTCCCTCTCGAGATCTAACGCCATTGCGGACAGATCCATGATTTTGTGGGAGAGTAGGCATATGTCGTCAGCGTAGTCAAGATGTTGTAGATAAGATGTCAAAGTCCATTGAATTCCTCTGTCGAGTCCGGATAGGGCTGCATGCAACACATCGCCGATCACAATGAGGAATAGGATCGGTGAGAGGATGCACCCCTGCCGAACTCCACTGCGAATCTCAAAGTCCCCCGACACCTTACCTTTATGCAGAACGCGACATTTCGCGCCGTCATAGGTTGCCTTAATAATAGCCACAAGCTTCTCCGGGATGCCTCTCCTGCGCAAGGCCGCCCATATAGAATCCCGGTTCACACTATCGAAAGCCTTTTCGAAATCGATGAAAAGCAAGTCAAGCGGAGAATCGTATTCAGCGCATTGCTCGATGATGATTCGCAAGGTGTTAATGTGATCGACACAGGAGAATCCGGATCGAAAGCCAGCCTGCTCTTCATCAATTGTGCTTTCTAAGTGGGCCTTTAGTCTTTCCAGGACGATTTTAGCTATTATCTTGGCAACGGCAGGAAGCACACAAATGCCTCTCCAATTATTACAGTCTGTGAGGCTACCCTTCTTTGGAAGTTTGATGATCAAACCTTCCTTCCACTCAGTGGGAAAGGTCTCTGTATTCCACGCTTTATCAACAAGTGGGTGCAGCAAATCGGCAGTTATGCTTGGCGCTGCTTGATAAAGTTCGGCAGGGATGCCGTCAAGTCCGGCGGCCTTTCCTCGTTTTAGTGCAATAATTGCAGTGACTATTTCCTCTTTAGTCGGGGCAGTGGACTGTATACGCACATTTTGATGGTTAGCTAAATTATCTATATGAGGGGGAACTTCACCAGAGGTTACACGGTTCAAGACCGCGGCGAAGTGTTCTTTCCATCGCCTCATTTGATCTTCTTCCAAGATAAGTAGCTTTCCATCACTATCTTTCACCGGATGTTGACAGGAGTTACGACCACCTGTAAACTCCTTGATGACACCGTATACGGCGTTTAAGTTGTTACTTCTAGCGGCTTCTTCTGCTGACGCTAAAAGAGAATTGGCGTAAACTCATTTATCGCCTCGCACACTACGCTGAACTTCTCGAGCTTTCTGACGGTAAAGGAGTTCGATGCTGCTTCGATTGTCGTCTGATGCTGCAGCCAAACGAACTTTCAGCTCCTTTCTTTCAACAATCCGCTGCCATGAAGCGTCGGACATCCAGGGCTTATTCCGGCAATCCGGGTTTGGGCCAAGGATGGTATTTGCGCTATCAATGTACGCATTTTTTATGGCATCCCAGTTTTCGTTTATGTCACTATCTGGGTGACTAGTTATCTCAGCCGCTTTTTGCGCAAGATGGTCATTATATTGTTGCAAGACAGCTGGATTTTTTAGTCGAGCGGTGTTGAATTTGCGGGGCCTGGATCTTTCGTCGCTGGGGCGGCGCACGGCTGCAATACGCAATCGAACATTAGCGATCATAAGATAATGGTCTCTTCCCATCCCAATATCGGCACCCTTCTTGTTTCGCACGTCCAGGAGGCAACTCTTGAATCTTTTACTAATGGCAAAATGGTCGATCTGATTTTGTGTTCTGCGCCGATCAACAGAGGACCAACTGATTTTGTGGTGGTCCTTATGCTCAAACATAGTACCACCGATGAAGAGACTGTGAAAGTTGCAGAACTCTACAAATCTTTCACCGTTGTCATTACGATCACCAAGACCGTGTCTCCCCATCACATGTCTGAGCCCATAGTTATCAGCGCCAACTTTCGCATTCAAATCATCCATAACCATTATAATGTCACCTTTAGGTGTTCTGCTTTGAACGGCGTTTAGTTCTTCGTGGAAGGAGTATTTTGCCAAGACATTGTCGGGTTCAGTAGGGGCATAACATTGTATTATTGAGATGTTCCTCATTTTGGTCCGGAACCTGGCGGTCAAGACCCTGTCAGAGACCGGTTCCCAGGATAAGAGACAGTTTCGCGCGGCTCTGGTTAAAAGGAGCCCCACACCTGACTCACGACGACTACCGGTAGCTTTACCGGAGTACAACATTACAGTGCTGCCCGTTGGAGAGATGAATTCTCCGCTGTTCCACCATCTTATCTCACTAACTCCTAAGATATTTAATTTGTACCTCAGAAATTCACTCTCTAATTGAAGAAATCGTGCGTTCTGGGGACCTTCTGATCCACTGTCCAGGAGAGTACGCACATTCCAGAATCCAATCTTTGTCATTGTACGATAGCTAAAAGTCGTAACCGTTGAGTCAGTCCTTATCCGAGGCATAGTTGACGTTTCGTTAGCATATAAAGATTTCGGATAGTGCAAGTTGCTGGCATACACATCCTGTCCTTTGATTGTCGGTTTTAACGACAGGCCCTCAAAGGGAAAGGCCGTGGTATTTTTTTTTCCACACCCCACACCACAGGGGTACCTCAACCAAATCATCGCACCGCCATCACTGGCGGCTTGACGTTGGTTGGCAATGGTCTGTGACCACTGCCGTTCCAGGGGGCGCCCACGCGGAGGACTATGGAAGAGGAGTTTTTGCCCCCCCCCCCCCCCCATATTCCATGATAATAATAAATAAGGGTAGGCTAAGATACCCATATGGTAGGCACTGCGACCAAAAGATCTATGGTGCCATAGCGTTGACTAATCCAAAAGACCCTCAATCAATCTGATGAAGGCCAATAGGTCCTTTGTAGGAGCACTCTTAATGACAGCAGAGCTCACTATTGAATCTCCAAGAAACGTAAGCCTGGAGCGAGCGATCGCCGGGCATTCACAGAGAAGGTGTTTGGTGGACTCAATGTCCTCCAAGCAAAGCCGGCATTCTGTCTCAGTGGACAGATCCATCTTGTTTAGGTGATATCTCACCCAGTGGTGGCCCGTGAGGTAACCAACGATTAACCTCAGGTCCACTCTTCCCAGGCGGCTAGCTTCGTTCCGACTGTAGGGATCAATGAGATCTTTGGATTGCCGCAGTCCTGGGAGATTATTCCAGTACCGCAACCTTTCGTCCGCAGACCATACCCTCACCATCGCCTTGGCTGCGGCCCAGCTCAGACCGCAGAAGGGTTCAGGCCCGAAAAATTTCTCTGATGAGCTTTGTCTAGCAAGTTCATCTGCAGCTTCATTGCCATGGATGCCCCGATGCCCAAGTATCCAACAAAGAGTGACCTGGTTTGTGTTTGCGAGACACTGTAGGGTATCAAAACACTCTTTCACTAGTTTCGACGAGAACTTGTGTGAGGAAAGAGCCTTAATAGCTGCCTGATTGTCAGAGCAGATAGCAATGTTAGCGCCAGTGAGCTTTTTTTGGAGAATTACTCTGGCGCAGGTCTCAATAGCATGGATCTCGGCTTGGAAAACGCTGGGCCAAATGCCCATAGCGATTGAGATCCTGGTGTTCGGTCCAAAGATCCCAGCACCAACTCCCTGTTCCATTTTTGACCCATCAGTAAACCACATGATATACCTGGGATCAGGACAAAGATTGCCAATATCCCATTCCGACCGGCTTGGGATGGAGGCCGAAAATTTCCTACCGAAGCAAAGTTCTGTAGTCATGTAATCTGATCTCGAGCAGATCGGTATGCAAGGAACCCGCTCCAGAATGCTCATGTGGCCCTGATTGTACACAAGATCGTCATAAGTTAGATGCACTCTGTTGCATATAGAGCCATCTACATGTGAAATAAAACTCGTATTTTAGTCGTCTAAGTTGGTAGAGACAAGGAACAGCCTTGTGGCTATATGCGATGCTCGACTCGCTCTCTTTTACGTTTAGATGTTCAAGCGTGCACATCGATCGATTGAATAATAAAAAGTCTTATTATATTTTATATATCTAAAAAAAAACAACTTTAAATAAACGTAACAAATGACGACGAGGGAAACTAAAGGAAATAAAGAAAAAATATAGTTCAGATGGTGCAAATGTAATGTAAAGCAAAGCCAACCTAGAAATTGACTCGCGAAATAGTGCGGTGTAAAGATAAAAATGGCGAAGTTAATAGTCAGCATTGGAGAATTTAACGATGCAGAAGAAGACTGGGAGTCCTATCAGGAAAGATTTGATTTGTTCGTTATAGCGAATGATATTGACAAAACCTAAAAAGTCAGTACGTTATTGACATTAATTGGCGCAAAATATTACAAGCTTGTGAAAAATTTGTGTGCTACCGCGCTACCGAGTACGAAAGGATTTGATGAAATAAAATAAATTTTGAAAAATCATCTATCGCCATCACCATATTACATTGCAGAACGAGAAAAATTTGAAAAGAGGAATCAAAAAGATGGTGAAAATATAAGTGAATATATTGTGGCACTCAAACATGCGGCGGTGCATTGCAAATTCGGTGGAAGTTTGTCTGAGCGTCTACGTGATCGACTCATAGCAGGTATTCGCAATGAGGAAGCTAAAAAGAAAATTCGATTTAGCCGCGAAGAGGACTTAACGTTCGATAAAGTGGCTGAAATCGCTCTCGCATTTGAACAAATGGATCTAGAACGCAAAACGAGTGATAAGCAACAGTACAGCAATGTCAACTACGTGCGAAAATTTCAAAAGAAATCCCAACAGAAGTTTCATAACAAGCAGAGAGGAGATCAGACTGTGAAAGCTGGTGAAAGTGCAGCAAAACCGGATCAGCAGGCAACCGCATCTCATTGTTCGTGTTGTGGACGAACAAATCACATTTTTCGAAACTGCCGATATAAGGCATATAAATGCAAACAATGTGGCAAGATCGGGCACTTACAAAAAGTATGCAAAGCAAAGAAAAGTCAGCAAGCAGTATGTCATTTGGAAGAATCGGAATCTGATCGTATAGACAAAGTCATCAATTTATTTAGTGTAAAGGAGAGTAACTCTAATAATAATAAAGTTGAAAATGTCATTTCTAATAATGAATTGTTATCTTTAGGTGCAGCAAGCGAAACAAAACCATTCACTGTGAGCCTTCTAGTCCAAAACGTCCCAATGAGCATGGAGGTAGATACGGGAGCTGGAGTCTCACTAATCTCGGATGTGGTCTATCGTGAAAAATTCAGTGATTTGTGTTTGAATCGGTGTGACACGGTCTTAAAATAGTATACAGGTGAGATAATTAATCCACTGGGATACATGAATGTTAAAGTTAGGTTAGACACCAAAGAAGAAACCTGCAAATTGTATGTGGTCACTGGTCAAGGGCAAAGTTTAATTGGACGTGATTGGATCGTAAAGTTGGGCATATCAATCAATTTAGTTTCAGTTGAGAAGAAACTAGAAAACATTATTTGTGCATACCCTGAAGTTTTTACAGACAAATTAGGAACTTTACGAGACGATCCAGTTAAGGTTCGTATCAAAGCAAATACAAAACCAAAATTTTTCCAACCGCGATCATTGCCATTTTCTCTAATTGATAAAGTCAGCCGTGAACTAGGAAGGTTACAAAGTGAAGGCATAATCTCAAAAGTGAACTACAGCCAATGGGGCACTCCAATAGTACCAGTATTGAAGCCAAATGGAGATATCCGGATTTGCGGGGATTATCGTATTACTATCAAACCTTATTTAGAGGTGGAACGAAGCCCAATCCCTAAAATTGAAGACTTGTTCGCAGGCATCAAAACCGGTGGAAAATTTAGTGTAGTAGATCTAAGTCAGGCTTATCAACAGTTGACACTTCATGAAAGTTCAAAGGAGTTATTGGCTATCAGTACACATTTAGGTGTTTTTGTTTACAATAGGCTACCATATGGAATTAGTGCAGCTCCGAGCATTTTCCAAAATAGAATCAGTTCAAAATTGCGACATATTAAGAATGTGCGTGTTTATTTTGATGAAGTTTTGATTTTTGGTGAAACTTTAGAAGAACATATAGCTACATTGAAAGAAGTATGTCAAACATTCAAATCATTAGGGTTGACTGTCAGAAAGGAAAAATGTGGATTTTTCAAAGACAGCATTGACTTTTTGGGATATACTATAAATCAAGACGGAATTAAACCAAATAACCGAAAGGTAGAGGCTATCTTAAACGCACCCCGACCGCAAAATCTTGTCGCTCTTCAGGCCTTTCTGGGGCTTGTTAATTTTTATAGGAAGTTTTTGCCCAACTTATCTTCTATAGAAGCTCCTTTGCTTCGGTTACTAAATAAAGGTGTCAAATGGAGATTCGACGAATCGTGCATAAAAGCCATTGACGAAATCAAAAGGTTGATCACGTCCGACAGAGTTTTATGTCATTATGATACATGTAAGCCATTAGTCATTACTTGCGATGCCTCTGCATATGGAATAGGTGCAGTCATGGCGCATGTAATAGATAATGTTGAAAAGCCAATAGCGTTCGCATCAAGAGCACTAACAAAGGCTGAAAAAAATTACACCCAGGTAGATAAAGAGGCACTAGCTATTGTATTCGGAATTATGAAGTTCCATCAATTTTTGTGGGGTAAAAAATTTACTATTAAAACAGACTGTAAACCCTTACTAAGCATCTTTGGACCAAAGAAAGGATTACCGATAATGGCGGCAAGCAGATTACAAAGATATGCTTTGTTTCTTTCTGGATATGATTTTGACATTAAATTTGTAACTTCCGATAAGAATGTTGCAGACGGTTTGTCCAGAGTTCAAATGATGATGATGATGTCAAATGATGGGAATGAGGTTAAAGTGTCATATCTGAATTTACAAGAAGAGAGTAGGATGATAAACACAAATGTGTTGAGAAAAGCTACAGCTGATGATCCAGTTTTAAAAAATATTTCTAATTATCTTAAATTTGGCTGGCCGGAAGAGGTCGAAAGTAAGTTGTTGAGTTATAAGCGTAAAAGGGATCAATTGACTATTGAACAGGGAACTATAATGTGGGGATATAGAGTTATAGTCCCTGAAATGATGAGAAAACAAGTCTTACAGGAATTACATAGCACTCACTTAGGTATCGAAAAAATGAAATCGATAGCACGCAGTTATGTTTGGTGGCCTTCGATTGATTCAGATATTGAATCACTAACCAATAACTGTACTGAATGCTTAAAGTACAGACAAAACCCAGGAAGAGCAAGACTGCATCCATGGGAAATTCCTGACGGTTCTTGGAAGAGGATACATTTAGATTTTCTGGGTCCTTGGGGAACAAAAATATTCCTTATACTAGAAGACGCGTTTTCGAAATGGATTGAAGTCTTTATAGTACCGTCAACGGCCGCGACACATACTATTAAAAGACTGAGGGAAACGTTTGCGCGATTTGGCCTACCAGATCATATCGTAACCGATAACGGCCCTCCTTTCAGTTCGGTGGAATTCAAAGACTTCTTAAGTATTAATGGCATAATACATACTCGCTCACCGCCATATCATCCGCAGACTAATGGGCAAGCGGAAAGCGCTGTGAAAATAATAAAAAACTTTTTACGGAAAGCAAGTCCTAATGAAAAAGATTTAGAGAGTTCTATTCAAAAATTCTTGTTCGATTATCGAATATCAGTTCATACGACAACTAAAGAGACACCATGCATGTTGTTAATGAAAAGAAACTTGAAAACTCGATTTGATCTATTGAGACCAAATGTAAAGAGATCAATGGAATGCAGGAAAACTGATGACGTTAAGGACAGTACAAGAAAGTTAGATATAGGAGATCCCGTTTTAATCAGGGATTTCAGAACAAAAAATTCTAAGTGGATTCAGGGACATGTACAGGATATTTTAGGACCAATGACCTATCATGTAAAATTGCAAAATGGTGATATTTGGAAAAGGCACATTGATCAATTAATCCGTTGTAAAGCAGATCAAGAACTCTTGCGAGAAACCAATATTGATAGTTATATTCAAGCACAAATCTTTGATACAAACGGATGCGCTGATGCATCAATAATTAATAGTCCGAAGGGAAGCCAAGTGAATGTTTTTATTTCAAATGCAACTGAAGCACCTCATACGAAAAAACATAATTTGGAAAATAACATAGATAATAAGAATAATGAAAACGCATGTGAAGTATCAGAAAGAAGATATCCTTTAAGAGATAGAAAGAATGTTGAAAGATTCACTATTACTATGTAAAAATAAAATTTATATAACGTTAAATAATTGAATTAGATGGAAATTAATTAAAATGTATGAATTGTAAACTATGGTATACGAATGTACTCAAATTGGAAAAAAAATATTTTATTTGTGTGAAATCATGTATTATAGATTTAAATAACCACGGGGAGAGTGTTGCATATAGAGCCATCTACATGTGAAATAAAACTCGTATTTTAGTCGTCTAAGTTGGTAGAGACAAGGAACAGCCTTGTGGCTATATGCGATGCTCGACTCGCTCTCTTTTACGTTTAGATGTTCAAGCGTGCACATCGATCGATTGAATAATAAAAAGTCTTATTATATATTAATAACTTAATAATGAGACTTTTTTTAGAGATGGCAACACCGATAAACCAATGGTAGTCCATCTTTGACATACATACCATTTGAAGTTTGTATTCATAAGCTGTCAATGTCAGTATAAACATTTCGTGTTGATTGTTGACAACGTATTTTACCGGACCATGGAAAGTTTCGAAAATTCACGAAAAAAACAACATTTGCGGGAAGTTATACTTGGACATTATTTTGCTAAGAAGACTGCAGCTCAGAGTCATAAATTGCTCGTGGAAGTTTACGGTGACGATGCTTTTTCGCGTGCACAGTGTTTTCGGTGGTTTCATCGGTTCAAAAATGATAATTTCGACATTACCGACGAAGAGCGACCTGGCCAGCCAAAAAAGTTTGAAGACGAAGAATTGACGAAATTACTCGAAGAAGATTCGTGCCAATATAATTAGTAATAATAATTTAGTTATATGAATAAATCTATGAATAAATGCCCAAAATTCAAAAAAAAAGTCTCATTATTAAGTTGTAGACCAATATATATCTAAAAAACAACTTTAAATAAACGTAACACACTCGAAGAGCGATTAGAGCTGCAGATTCTCGAATAAAAATATGCAGCGGAGTAAGTCCGATAACTGCCTCTATGGCCGATGTCGGACATGAGCGAAAAGATCCTGCCATACCAAGGCATGCAAGACGTTGAAGTTTGGTACACAACTGTATGGTGCAACGCTGCTGTGTTTTGGGCCACCATACTAGCGCAGCATATGTCACAACTGGTCGTACCAGCATCAAGTACAACCACTCAGTCATTTTAGGGGTGAGACCCCAGGTTTTTCCAAAGAGAGACCTGCAAGCCCACATGATCCGAGTGGCCTTACTAATAACTGTCTCGACATGTTTGCTCCAGTTGAGCCTCCAGTCTAACGTGAGGCCTAAACACTTGACTTCCATGATAAAAAGATGAGGATATGGATAACAGTGAGGATGGGAATAAATTTGTTAATTTGTTTCTATATGTGAAACATTAATTGTGAACATGAGAAGCATATCAGCACACAAATCTACTACTAGTACGATAAAAATATCCAATAAAACCAATAAACGGGGCGATCGTCCGTCTCATGTATGACTGTGGTTGTTACAGGTTCAAGTCCCGTCCACGGCGTTCGTGGCCGTGGATGTTTCTGTTGTCTTCCCCCTGTGGTGCGGAGCGTAATAATATGCCACAAAATCTCCCGATGTGTCGCAGATAGGTGGCTAATTGAGAGCAGGAGGCGCATGCTGGCAACGTGCATCGTCCGAAAATGGTGTATGGCAACAAAGCGTCAGCTAAGCCACATGGAATTGTTGACGCACTATGCCCAAAAGGGGTTAGGGGGCAAATGAGTAAATTTTGTTCTGTTTTTGTAATCTGTAGTCTGTGGTCCAAGAGTTCAAAACTCATTTTGTTACAAGAAATATTGATTGGAAGAGTTCGAAAAGGACCGAAAAAGGAGAGCCAAATGTTGTTTCTTTAACTATAGGCATGTATGTGTGTGTGAGTTATATGTCAGCAGCGGCTTCCTCTCCCACAGTGTCGAGGCCAAGAAAAATAGCGGCCTCAATAGGAGCCTCCCATAAACCTCTGGTGTGATTCCGACGAGGAGCCAGTGGATGGGAGATATGCCCTCGACCTCGGATCTTATGGCAATCTATACGGATGGCTCCAAGACCGACGAAGGGGTCGGGGTTGGTGTATTTTCCGAAGAGCTGGGAATCACCCTGTCAGCTCGTCTTCCTGATTTCTGCAGTATCCTACAAGCGGAAATCTCGGCGATCTCGTTAGCATTGTCCTGTCTAAGCAGTTCTGTCATCACTGCGAGGGACATCGTTATTTATACGGATAGTCAGGCGGTTATTCGCTCACTCGAATCCGGCTCGATGACTTCTAAAACCCTTAAGAACTGCCGCGCAGTGGGTGGCTTCTTTAACATCACCCTGTGTTGGATACCGAGCCATAGTGGTTTCGAGGGGAACTGCGCGGCGGATGATCTGGCTCGGGAAGGCAGAACTGGGGGGTTTGACGTAAGATTGGAGGACATAGCAATGCCTTTTGCTATGTGTAAATCGGCGATTAAGCCCACTGCTGTCAACAGGGCCAATACAAGATGGCTCAACGGGGCAACATGCAATACGACAAGGTCGATTTGGCCGATATTGGATTCCGGCCGCTCTGCCACCCTGCTTTCGATGAATAGGAGGCACATTGGCAGAGTTGTTGGAGTTATTACCGGACACTGCGCAATCGGGGAGCATGCCAGGAGGCTCAACATCCCCCATCATGATTTTTGCACGAGTTGTGGAGATGAGGAGGAGGAGGAGACCATCCTCCACTTTCGCTGTCATTGTCCGGCCCTGGCTGGTAGGAGGGGCTACTTTCTGGGTTCGCGGAGCTTCCATGATTTGGATGACCTTAAGAATACATGCGCCTTTCGGTTAAATCGCTATATCAGTAGCACGGGCTGGTTTGATACGCAGCCCTCTTAAGGAGACGGTTTTTCTTTTCCGGGTGGTAACACAACGGGCCTTTGGAGGCCTAAGTGTTCTGTGTGTAGCGCGGCAGCCCCTTAACCTAACCTAAACCTCTGGTGTGTTAGCGAGGTGGGAGCAGCAGAGCATTGAACGATGTGATCGACATCATGAGGTCGTTCCTGCGGCCGGAACGACCCGTTTTTCAACGGCCAAGAGCTGCCAAACCCCCTCGATGCAAGAAGAATTGCAGTATTTGAAGCATCGCTACCACAACAATAACAACAACATCATGAGGTGTGACATTACAAGCCGGACATACGTTTGGTATGTTGTTATCGATGCGAGACAAGTATGTACGAGTTAAGACGGGAGCACCATCCGAATCGAAGTTGTGCAAGCGTTGTTCTGGTCGATCTAGGTAGACTGTTGTCAGCAGGAGAAATGGTGGGTGGCCGGTCTTGAAGTACAATGTTGGAGTTTACAATAGTTCCGCAATCGATTTTTGGACTTCCTTGCGGTGTAAGGTAGTTAAAGCAGTTCAATGGGCGGCTCTCTGGACATCATTCTCGAGATCTTTCAGACTGTGTTTGATGTTACGCGGAGGCGGTGTTTCGTTCATGAGTTGGTGGTTCGGGTAGTCACTTCGGTAGCAGCCTACCAAGTACTGCTTCGCGGGGAGGGTGTTGTGGCTTTTTATAGGCAGCATGTTGGTCTCTTGGTGGAGGAGATCCTGAGATGACATCAAGTGACAGCCTGTCACTGTGCGTAAAGCAGCATTTTGGCAGGCTTGTGCTTCCAGTGTATGTCACTCAGGTTCTGAGACCAGGTAGGTGTTGCGTAATTGGGCACCGATCTTCCAATGGCTTTGTACGTTACCAGTAGGGTCTCTTTATACATTCCCCACGAGCTTCCAGCGAGCGCTTTGAGAACCTTATTGCGAGCTCTCAGTTTATTGCATATTGTGGAAGCATGGGAAGATGATAGTGCCATACTATCCACAAGGTAAGACCAAGATTTTTCGGATGATTGACGGTGGGAATGGGTTGGTTGTTGTTGTAGTAGCGACGCGCTGATATCCGATGAATGTGTGTGGCATAAAGCTTTCTCAATTGCCCTGTGGGGCATAGCGCGACAACTGTTCCATGTGGCCCAGTTGACGTTTCGTTGGCATAAATTGGTTTCACAGAATGCAGTTGCCAGCATACACCTCCTGCACATCCATGGCCACGAACGTTGTCGTGGACGGGATTCGAACCCGAAACGCCGGTAGTCAAACATGAGACTGATGCTTCAACACACTGCGCTACTGGTTGCCCCACTGTCATAAAGCTTGGTTGTCCATATTTTCTTCAATGTCCAGGTGTAGAAACGCAGTTGCCTCAATAGGATTATCCCATAGCGCATTAGATGTTAGGCGCGTGGGAGCTGCAGGACAGCTAAAGATGTGCTCAACATCGTGTGGAGTGAGGCCACAGGCTGAACAGGAGTTCTGTATTTCGTTATCAATGCGGGATAGGTACGAGTTCAGACGTGAGCACCATCCAGAACGAAGTTGAGCGAGTGTAGTCCTGGTTGCTCTAGGAAGTCGTAGTTCGTCTGAAGATATAGCAGGTGGTTGCGCATTTGGTACCCTGTTTGGTGTCATGTCCGCGATTGAGGATAGCACTTCTTCACTATGCAGTGTTGTGATGGCCGATCTGTAGCTAGCGTTATTGGAGGGGACTCTTTTAAACCTTTGGATCTCCCGCTCGCGATTCCTCATATTATGTCTTACATGACGTGGCGGTGGGGTTCTGATTTTACCGGAGGCGACAGCATATGGGGGAGAAATCAAATGATTCGTTTGTAGAAACGCAGCCAATGAAACCCAGTGTCATAAAAAATTGTCAATTTCTTGTACATTGTAAGAACATTGAATACATATCGCATATCTTAACGTTCCTACGCATCGGAACGACCCGTTCTTTAACGGCCAAGAGCCCTCGATGCAAGAAGAAAAACCTGTTTTATATACGTTTTGTGAGTAGCACATATCGGGGCAGCTACTCAAATATTTGTGACGTGTGAACACACCTTTAGGTTAATTTCTTCAAGCTTAAATATTATTTAATCGTACTGTAGATTTTATACGATACGACGACGAATCAGCAGAAACCGCGTTTGTTTATCAACCTTTCTTATCTCTCTCTATCATATATCTCTTTAAGCAAGTCCCTTAAAGCATATCTTAACACGATCTGTATTTTTCGCGAAGTTCGGTTCAATGGAATGCATCTAAATATCACCATCAATGTCCTCATAAGAATACGAAGATTTCGAATGAGGGAATTTGATAAGGAAAATATCAGGATGGGGATATGGAACTGGATATCTATTTTTATGAGGATAATCCGCAATTGCAGATGAGGATGTGGATATCCCTTACATCCCTGTTATTCTCACCTGCTCAACTTCTACCCCATCATTATCCAGCAATCTCAGTATTGTTTCAAGTTTTGTTATATGGAATTTATGTCGATCCAGCTTGCCGCGCAATTCATCCATGCGCTCCTGTTTATCACGATCGAGTCGCTTCTTCTTACCCGCTAATAACAATTCAATTTCGGCTTCATATTGATCGATTTGTATTTGTAGTGAACTTATCGACTGTGTTAACCAAGTTCGGATTTCATCTTTAACGCGTTGCGCTGGATCGAGTTTTTGTGCCGCTCCTAGACCCTCTTTTGAATATGCCTTTGTTTTTGTTTCTCGCTCGACAACCTTAAACCGTTCCATTTGCTACACGTTCACATGGAAGAGAGTGAAAACAAGACAGGGACCATATGTTATTCAAATTCAGATCAAATGGCCATGATGGCGAGGTGGATAGTTACCGTTTCGATGAGTCGTCGATTTTCGAGGAGGGAACTTTTGTCCTTGATTTCGGCGGACGCAATCCACGATTTAATCTGATCGCGAAGTCGTTGCAACTTTTTGATTTCCTTCTTGAGATCGGCTTCATATTTCTCCTAATTTTACAATACAAAAAAATTGATTTGAATTTGGTTTTTGGTCTTTCATTCCAGGCAAACTTTGTCCTCTCACCTTCTGATTACTGTTTGTCGCATTGTGAACCTTCTGCCAAATGTCCTCGAATGTTTCAACTCCTTCCGTTACCTTTTTGAGACATCTATCTATTTCTCCTGAAATTAAAAAATGTAATTAAAACATTTCCATAAAATCATGAATAAATGTAAAGATTTTGATGAGTTTTACACCGGTTGTAATGAACCACCTGTAATGAACCATATTATGGTCTGGTAGTGCTGCTCCCACCGGCAGATCGAAGCAGCACCTGATGAGTAGTGATCTGTTGGTGGTACGAAACCAGAGGCCGAGGGTCCCATTACACCCGGACCCAGGTGCGACTGCGTGGGCGTCTGATCCGTCCGCCAACCATTCCATCCTTATCGACTATTTTTTTTAATTCCCCATTTTTACCTCCCCTGTCTGTGTTGTCTTCCCCAGGCCTATGAATTTTTGTTAATACGTAAAGGACAGGGGCAACGAGCGGCGACCCCGCCCACATCTCCCGAACTGAGCTACAGCAAGCATAGGCCGCTGCTTAGCTCGTTGAGGGGTCTTTTTCTTCGCCAGATGGCACGGCCCGACCTTCACGGTCATTATGCTACCTAAAGCTCCGTCCCCACAGGCATCTCCGCATGCCCACCAATCCGTCCGTTACATACTAGCTTTGCTGGTATTTCGAGTAATCACGATGCCTTTTTTTCGTGTAGGGATTCTTCTAAAATATACTTAACTTTAGATCTAAGGTGGAACAGCACAAGCCGAGATTTCGGTGGTCAAGACGGAGCTTGGCTCTATATATGCGAATTCTGGAGATGAAACCCTGAATAACAAACGAATTATATTAGGGAAAAGGGGAATCTAGTTTCCGGCGCGCAGGGAGTCGGATACCCAGTGCCGACGTCAATGAGGAGGAAAAAGTAGGCTTTCGGCATTCGTTATCAAACAAATGCTACAGCGAGGAGACGCTGGAATATACGAACTCATAAAAAACCGTATGCAGACGATCAGGAGAGGCAAACGAAACTCTCCAACAGCTGTGCCAAGATGCAGACATGAATCCAAGGGAAACTGCCAATGGCAATAGCCGTGTTTTCGTACAAAGATCCAGCACCCAAAATGAATCGAACGGCCGGTATCAGTGACGAGCGTATTCAAACAACCACCATACAAAAAATTTGCCGCATGGGGGCGAATTGTGGGCTCAGTATAGAAAGGTATAGAATTGTCGAGAAACAAGTTGACGTTCAACCAATTCGCTTTCAACTCTGGTCCAGATGATTTCCTATACGAGACCTGGATCAAAGGCCGGTCAGTAGTTTTGTATGAATCTACTGATCCGAATGAATGGAGTGGGGCTCAACGTGAACTACGGCCACTAGAACACGACACGACACTCCTCCAGAGCCGGGAACAAGAAAGGTCCAAATGGTATATCCAACAAGGTGTTGAAAGTTGCGGTTCGTACCAAACCCAAAAAAGTTCATTTATAAAATAGTTTTAAGGCCTGCTTGAAGAAGGAACCTTCTCAAAAGGCAGAAATTTGTGCTATGTAAGAGATATGATCAAAAAATAACGCAACCCCTTCAACCACACGTCGATCGATCACTGCGGCGACAGGCAGCAATGCAACTACCCTAACCTCCCGTCTAACTGATTGAATGTTGTTGTAGCGGTGCTTCCAGCTCAGATAAAGATATGTGTCAAAAATTCTGACTATCCATGTTAGTATCCTGTGTCCAGGTGGAGAAAAGCAGCTGCTTCGATGGGGTTTTCCCATAAAGCACAATAGGAGTTAACCGCATTGTGGCTGCTGGACAATTAAAGATGTACTCAACGTTGTGTGGAGCGAGGCCACATACTGGGCAGGAGTTTTGGACTTCACTGTCGATGCGGGATAGGTATGAATTCAGACGCGAGCGAAGTTGAGCTAACGTGGCTCTGGTAGCTCTTGGGAGCCGGGTTTCGTCTGGAGATATGGCAGGTGGTTGCGCATTCAATACCTTCTTCAGTATTAGTTCCGCGATCGAAGAGAGCACTTCTTCACTGTGCAGCGTGGTGCTGGCCGACTTAAAGCTGGTGTTATCGAAGGGAACTCTTTTAAACCTTTGGACTTCCCTTTCGTGGTCCCTCATGTTGCATCTAACGTGACGCGGCGGTGGGATTTTGTCCATCAGGTTTGAGTTGAGATACTGCTTGGTAAGAAGAGTATTGTGGCTTTTTAAGGGCATCATTTTGGTCTCTTGATGCAGATGGTCCTGAATGACTGAATGAAGATAATTTATTTATCTCGTTTAGTTTTCGAGTTATTGCTATTTGAGTGCGACTTGTTTTGGTTCTCGTGGCGATTTTTCCAATGTCCCGTTTACGAGAGTAACGATGCAGCTTGAAATTTGGCGTGAAATTGGGAAAAATGTTATCGGATTATCACAGGGGACGAGAGTTGGGTATCAGATTCGACATTGAGACAGAAGTCTAGTCATCACCGTGGGTTGCTAAAGGATGTTGTTGTTGTTGCAACGATGTTTCGAATATTTGTTTAATCTTCCTAAGCTTCGATTTACTGCTCCTGAATTCCGTATAGGATTGACTACCAGCGAGATAATTGGCAATCCATTTAACTAGTTGCGGCGGAAGCGATGAACAGTTTATGTCAGACGGAAGTACTAAATGGCTGACAGTGTCGATGGCTTTGGACAAGTCGAGTGCCACCAGAATTTTTCTGTGACATGGACGAGCTTGACTGAGGCCATTGTAGATGCGACATGTAATGGTGGCATCCAAGCCGTGCTGGTGAGCCGCTAACTGGACATGGGCCGCAAGAACAGGGTGGATTATTGCTTGGAGTGTTTTGGCAACTGGTGATAGAAGTGTGATGGGACGGTAGGACTCGCCGAGTCTCGCTTTTTTTTCTAGGTTTCAAGATTGGGATCACTCTCCCTTTCTTCCAGAGTTCCGGAATGATCAGTGATGTGATGGATAGGTTGAATGTAGCCGTGAGATATTCGATAGCTGGTAAAGCCGCTTCTAAACGATGCGTCCAACTTTCGATCCAACGTTGGTTCCAACGTTTGAATAAAACGATTTGGCAGTTGAAGCGACAAATGTATCTTCTCAACGGCAACGGCAATTCGATCGTTCGATTCAAACATCTGACGGTTTGGCCGAGTTGTCAATTAATAAATTAAATTGAAATTACTTATCACGGTGATGGCGGAAGGAAGAAGAGATAGCATCTGTTGCTGCCGCCATGGTGGTATTGTCGTGTTGCTACTTTTCATTTAAAAAAAAAGAATCCGCTTTAACAAATTCGTCGTGCCTTGCAGCCGAGCTTGCTTTAAAGTTTCTGCTCAACGGTTCGGCAATTGTTTGGTTCAAACGTTGGAACGTTCGAATTCATTTAATTCGGGTACGAAATTCGCCAACAGAGCGAACGTCTTCCAACGCGAACGTTCGACGCTTGACATTGGAAGCTCGTAGCTCGACATTCGGCCACATGGTGCTACGAACCATCAAGCGTCCAACGTTGGAAGGTGTTCGTAGCATCGTTTAGAAGTGGCTTTAGTCAAGGCGTTTGAGCATTGCCATTGAGATTCCATCAGGTGCCAATGTTTTCGAGGTATTCCTCTTCCTAATAGCTGCAACCACATCGTCCGTGGTGACGACAGGTATATTGTCTGCGGTTCGGTTACGGATCCTCCTGCGGATTATGCGCTTAGTTTGCCTGGTGGAGGATGTTCAATAAATTGTTTATTGAAACAACTTGCGCAGTGAGTTGGATCGCTTACTGTTATCACCGAACTGAATGACGACGTTTCCTTTATGTTTTGGTGGATTAGAAAGGGCACGGACAGTCGATGATAACCTGTAGTTAGGTCGCTTATTCAGATGGGTGTTCCATTTTGACGTCCTGTATTCGGCTACTTGTCTAAGGATTTCGCAGTTCATCTCGTGAAATCTGGAATCGTCCGGATGATGCTATGAGGCTGAGGTTGGAAAGTTGGGCCGACTTTTTGGAATCCGTCCTGTAGGAATGAATTTCGCAGCCGCTTTCCTAATGTTGGATTCGGCCATACGTACGTCGATTGGCACCGGCAGAGCGAAGAAATTAGTATTGGTGTAGGAGGTGAAGTCGTTCCAATCAGTCTTATTGTGGTTGACAAAAATGCAATGTTCAGCAGATATGGCATTTGTCGGTTTGCCAAACCTTATCACGAATGGTTAATGGTCAGAAGATAGTGTAAGGACCAGCTCCCATTGAAATTCATCTATGAGGCTTCCACTGACAATCGTAATGTCTGGAGAACTGGAACGGGTACCGTCGCTACCAGTAGGGGTGTCGTCATTCAGAGTACAGAAATCTGAAGCGTCAAACTGTCCCGCTATTGAGATACCTCTGGCGTCGTTATTAAGATTAGAGTCCCAGAGTCCATGGTGAGCACTAAAGTCCCCAAGCAGGAGGCGGTATTGACCAGTGAGGTGATGATTGATGTTTACATGGTATCTTGAGGGACAGCTGGATACTGTGGAATGTAAATATTGTAAATATCGATGTCAACATTGCCCGATTTTATGGTGATGGCCTGTACTTCCATGGTATTATCATTGGCTGCGTTCCTGCGAACGAATCAGGTTTTGACATTTCTCGAATTCTCCTCCATATGTTTTCCCCTCCGGTAAAATTGGCTGCGTTCTGGGAAACTTATAGGATAAAACAATTTGACAGTGAGTAACAGAGATGTGAAGTATTGTATACCCGTAAGTCGAGTAAGTAAGAGAGCGTCGCTTATCTGACAGAATCTTTAGAGGGGAAATTTACCGGAAAAATTTGTTGGTTCGTTTCCCCAGCCCATGATTTCTAAACAAATACATCTACCGGACTCTCTGTCTCTTTCGCTCTAGTGCAATTATTAAGAAACAGGCTTAACGAAAATTTGTTGGTTGCTCTTGGGATTCGTATGAAGATGCTTTGGCATGAGTCGAGTGCGTCGAATGTGTGAATGTATCAGTTCAATGCGTCTCTCTTCCACTTACGGATACACAATGCCTTGCCATCTCTGTTGCCCACTGTCATTTCCTTAACCGGTCAGGCTTCCAGGACCGTCACCATTGGTACGGACAACTGTCGTCAAAATGTTCCCCTCCGGATCTGATATGTATTCTGATCCGGAGGGGAACATTTTCATGACAGTTGTCCGTACAAAGTTTCCCGGAGGGGAAAGCATATAGAGAATTCGAGAAATGTCAAAATCTGATTCGTTCGCAGGAACGCAGCCATTGCTGGTGATATAAATTTCCGAGTATGACACGGAATGGTGAATGATGAAGGCAAGCCCTCCTCCAGCGTTGATCAACCTGTCTTTCCTGACAATAGTGTAGTTGCCATATGTGTTGAGGGACGAGTTGAAGTGCAGTTTCGTCTCCTGTATTGCTCCAACTTGGATGCGATGTCTGTCCATAAATGATGCGAGTTCGGCTATTTTATTTTCTAACCCATTGCAATTGAGTTGGACGAGTGAGAGCGTGTCGAAGATGGCGATCGGTGGTGCAGGCGTAATATTGTTTTGTTGGGGAATCCTGTAAGAAATGTTCGCAGAAGTCATCGGAGATAGCTGTTAACTTGACTGAGTGCTCAATCGTGTTGGATGATAAGGCGTATTGGGGGAGGTTGCTGCTCTATTCCTACACTGACCGGCAGTAAAGGAGGAATTCCAGTGGCTGCGATGGTTGAACTGATTACAGCAATTGCATCTCACCGGAGTAGCGTTTGGGTGCAGCTCTCTGTTGCATACGCAGTAGATCCACGGACCAAGGTTTCTTCCAATGCCAGCGCGGAGAAGTAATACTGAGAGCAGTTGCGTCGAGGTGTTTTGCTGCCGGTAAACATAAAAAACGATACAATGCATGTAACATACAAATACACTTTCCCTCTTGCATTGAAGAGGTTTGGCAGCTCTTGGAAGTTGTGAAAGGGATCGCGCTGGTGCGAAGAACCTGCTGCAGCAGGAACGACTAGGGGTGACGTTGTCAACGGCTGTGTTCCGCCGGTTACTCAACTAGCGACATACAATGCCGACCGTAGTGAATTACGGCGTAGGTCGGGCGACCTTTGAATATATAGCCATGGAATGAGCTTATCCTGTATGTCTCTGGCTCCAACATTTGGCGAATAAGTCGACAGCCAGCCTACTCGGTTGTTGTTTGATATTGATATATGTTGACTGTTCTGTCGAATTGTGCATGAATAAAGGTCAATTCTTGTCGACCACATGTCGACTTAGTACCCAGATTTTGGAGCCACTGTTTCTTTGGAGACATACAGGACAAGCTCATTCCATGGCTATATATTCAAAGCGGGCGACGCATAGTGGTTTGCGTCTTGGTTCAATAGGGGGTTTTAAATTGAGAGGATTTCGCACTCTCCTTGTGTGGGTTCGCAACCCTCAGTATCTCTCTCAATTGCCCTAGCCCTTTGTGGGGCATAGCGCGTTTCGACGGCATAAATTGGTTTCGAAGAATGCAGTTGCCAGCATGCACCTCCTGCACATCCATGGCCACGAACGTTGTCGTGGACGCGATTCGAACCCGAAACGCCGGTAGTCAAACATGAGACTGATGCATCAACACACTGCGCTGCCGGTCGCCCCCTAAGTATACTGCCCTAGAAGGCTGGCATCGCTTGCTCTATACGCTACATCGATAAAGCCACCATTAGTCAAGACACGAACCAAGATGTGTCACCCGGTGAAATAGGAATAACGAATTTTTACCCTGCCTCAAATTAGGCAATAAAAATAAATTCACTGGAGTCCTATCTACGCGCAGGGGATACCCCCAAGGGGCTACTTCAATATCCGAAGCGCCAAATTTTAATGATGGGTTTCAATCAAATTTGGTTTGAAATGAACAGATCTAAAGTTCTTTCCGCGAACTCACAACCGTTTCAGAGATATTAACCTTTAAAGTTGGAACTTGTATGGGAAAATCCAATGCTAGAATTGTATATAGAGTAAATTGCCGCTTTAGGTAGTTACGAACCTACAATGATACATTATCATTTATTTTTGTATATTTGCAGGCTACTCGTATTTTACATTTAGTGCCCATAAAATTTGGCGCCTCAGATATTGAAATCATGTCCAACATCAGGTTAATAAGTCCAATCAGACAAGGATAACGTTTAGCCCTATTAGTATGTTCCATATCCATCCCAAGGACTTCTCAATGTGACCAATGGTAGAGCTGTACCCACAGATCTGCCCTTACAGTAGGCATGTGAGGCCGAGAGTAATTGGTATTGCGTAGGAGGACATCGATTAGTCTCTACACATCTTCAGCAGTACATATTCGAGGAATCCAGTCCCTAGTTCAGATGTGCTCTTCAATTCAAGGGCACTGTATAAGCACTTTATATAAAGCCGCAATAAGTAATTATGAAGTTCAGTAAACCAATCCAACATCATCTACCAAAAACAATGAAGTGGGCCACTAAAACTTGCATCGAAAGGGAGACAAGCTCCTATTGACTTTCTATTTTTGTTCTGATCAGAAAACTATAACACCATCCGATGGGATATTGATATTCGAAGCAATCACTACTGCAAATTACAGGGGGCAAATCCCACAATGATGATAGACCATTAAAAGTCCATTAGACCCAGGCACTAGTCAACTCTTTATGGTTGGCCACCTCTACACTTTGGTACGGTTTCAATTACGCCGATCAATCCAATTTACTCCTTTCCGCGCTCACTTTGCCGTGTGATCATCATCTCCAGCACATTACTATTTCCACTCCTCGGGTCACAATTTATCGGACAAAAGGACACGCAACCAATACTCCGGTTAGACACAGTCCTTGCGGGGCAATCGCGGCGACACAAATTTCGCATCCTCCAACGATGTGTCAAAAGCGCACTGCGGACCGTCCCCGAACGGTCCCAATTTGATATGCACATAAAACACGGCACATTAAATCCATGGACAAATATTCCGCAGCACAAGAAACCTTGCCCAATCTACACACACGCTATAATGTTATTGTTACACCGAGTGCTCACGAAATTTAGCCATTGGCGAGAACGGCGTGAAGGAAATGGAAAGAAAAAAAAAAAGAAAATTTGATGGTTGTCAGCGGAGCTCACCTTGCAACTTTCTCGTCGCAGCCATAGCTATGTAAATCTATTGTACAGACGGTATTCAGACATAGTCTGCAAAACATACAAAATTTCAAGCGCGGAAAGTTACTATCGTTGAGATCTCCGTGTTTTTCTTATATCCAATAGAAAAAATGCACTCCGTGTGAATTCGATTTCGGTTTGACGCGATTTTCCTGTCAATGTTTCGATTTTTCTGCTTTTTGTTCACATTCCAAGATGGCGGTAACACACATTGACATTTGCCATGAATACGTATAGGATTTTCGCACGTACACATCTCAGCAATGTGCCAAATGTCATTTTTCGAACTGGAATTGGTTGAGCAACATATTTTGAGCAACGCGTAATGTCACCACGGTACCGCTGTATTGAAGGTGGAGTGGACGGTTGGTGGCATCTAGTGGGATTTATTTAGCGGCAGAAATGAACGTTGAGATTTTCATTAAATTATTATAAATTGCACTGGAACTTGGTTTATTGGGGTTTGGAACTTGCAAAAAGGGGGCGGATTGTTAAAAAAAACCTTAAAACCCATTATTTTTTGAAAATCATGCTTTTCGACAGGTACGAACATATATGTACATATTTTGCCTGGGGGTCTGAATAAATTTTGTGTAACGTGACAGCGTTTTCCCACTTGCCGATATTTTCCCGGGATGACGGCCGACATTCTTAAGCTGGTAACGCACAGTGTACGCTGAAAGCTTAAGACGGGGAAGCTCCGTACACCAATGCCTGCATTCATGAGTGCATTCACCACGCTCGTTTTATCCGGATCGCTACGGAGCGCTACGGAGCGCTCCGTAGCGATCCGGATAAAACGAGCGTGGTGAATGCACTCAATAATACACGATACGACGATCGTGTATCGGGGACAATTTAATTTCCCCACGGTTTCTCTGAGCGATTTTGTGCAAAGCTTTCTTTGTATACGAAAATTCTGCACATGTACATTAACTTTCAAAATGATTTAGATAAAGCAAATTTTCTCTATAAATTAAAATGACGTCCGAATAATAAATTGCACTCAGACCCTATTTGGTAAGTCTCAAATCATTAATCTAAATAAGAGTCAAAACACCTCATAGCAAAGGGCAAGTATTTGAAAAGTAGTTGGCAAGATGGAGTCAGTTGTGAGATCATTTGCACAAGAGGATCATAATGCAGACGAAATTAAAAACATGCGTACATGTAACAGGGAAAATTATTATTCTTCTGGACTGTCGCAACTTAATCAGTTATTCCTGCAAGTGCAGATGCTCCTAACAACCTGTGTTTTGTCGTGAAAGCTCAATGCACGATATTGTGCTCGTATATTGGGGAAAAGCAAATTTACGTAGCAAATTTACGAGCACAATATCGTGCATTGTGCTTTCACGTCACGTGATTTGAGACTTGGCAAATAGGGTCTGAGTACAATTTATTATTCGGACGTCATTTTAATTTTTAGAGCGCGTTGACACGATCAAACTACGGTTTGACAAACCACCTACTTGAACGTGTCAACCCCTTGTCAAACTGGTTTGATGTCTTGTGCTTCTGTCAAACCGTAGTTGGACGGTGCTCAACTTTTCATCAAATGCTAGTTTGTCAAATCGTAGTTTGGCAACCTTTTAGTTTCCGGGGCCCCGGCTGGGGGAATCACTTTTCACTCGGATTTTTGTCACTTTTCACTCGCGTCACTCTAAAAGTCAAGAATTTGCAAAAAAAAAATTTTTTTTTTATTTTTTATTTTTAATTTTTGTTTTAAGTTTTAATTTTTTTTTATTTTAAATTTTTTTTTTCATAATTTATACTGAGTGTTTGGAATATTGGAGGCATGGAAAATTGAAATATTCGCAAATCCCCTTGCGTGGGCTCCGCTCGCTACGCTCGCTCCGCGCTTAAGGGATCGCAAACCCTCAATATCGCACAAACATGAACGCTCGCTTCGCTCGCTCTGCGTGCAACAGCGTTTTGATCAGTTTTAAACACACCAAACACTCAGTATAAATCATTAGAACAAGAAAATAAGGAAAAAAAAATTAAAAAATTAAGATTAAAAATAAAAAAAAAAATAAAAAAAAAATTAAAAATAAAAAAAAAAAAATTTTTTTTTGCAAATTTGGGAGTCTTAGGGTGACGCGAGTGTTAAGTGACAAAAAATCCGAGTGAAAAACGATTTTTTCACCCCGGGCCCCGGAAACTAAAAATACCCCCGTAGTTTGATCATGTCAACGCGCTCTTAGAGAAAATTTGCTTTATCTAAATAATTTTGAAAGTTAATGTACATGTGCAGAATTATCGTATACAAAGAAGGCTTTGTACAAAATCGCTCAGAGAAACCGTGGGAAAATTAAATTGTCCCCGATACACGATCGTCGTAACGTGTATTATTGGTGTACGGAGCTTCCCCGTCTTAAGCTTTCAGCGTACACTGTGCGTTACCAGCTTAAGAATGTCGGCCGTCATCCCGGGAAAATATCGGCAAGTGGGAAAACGCTGTGATGCATAACCAAATCCCAAATTCGTTTATTGAGACTTTCTTAAGGTGGCCACCCATTGACGAGCACAACCACGACCAAACTTCCATCGAACCATCAAATATCATAGAACGGTGGAAATAGGGGGAATTTTTTTTCCACACGTCCTATGAAATTGATGGTTCGATGGAAGTTTGGTCGTTGTTGTGCTCGTCAATGGGTGGTGACCTGGCTATTACAGTTTAGTATATAGATAAGGTTGTTGTTGGGCAGTTGACAGTCCAATGTTTGTCACGAGTCTTAAGGAGAAAAAAAATAAATAATTGAGCTAAGAAGCTAATCCATATTAATATCTGATTTAGAATTGCCTATTCACTTAGGCTGCGCGCATGTTGGCTCACGTTCGCGTGTCGCGTTCACGTGTTTTATGTCAAACGGTTTGTGTCTATGGTTTCCAACCAAAGACGCGAATCTGTCAATATGATAAATGCTCGGCTATTGTCGTATCAACAAATTGAGTTCATTATTGTGCCTTAAAATGGATAATTAGGTAAGAATTGAGTGGCAAAACAAACGACTGGGGAGTAGTAGGATGTGCATAAATACATATTTCATAGTAAGTTATTGGCGTTAATACACAATAATGAATCCAATTTGGTGATACGACAAAGCCGAGCATCTATCAAATTGACAGATTCGCATCTTTGGTTGCAAACCATAGACTCAAACCGTTTGACATAAAATACGTGAACGCGACACGCGAACGTGTGCCAACTTGCGCGCAGCCTTAAAGTATTTTTCATCATCGCTCATCGATTTTCTAGCTGGACAGGAAATTATAAAGAGCAAATATTAATACTAATAAAAAATAAAAATAATTCACTTAATCATAACAAATATAAAAAATTCAATCTAACTTAACAAAAGAATCACAGTTCATTTGTAAATACTTAGAGAAGGTTTATGATGCTCCATTATGATTGGTCAACCATGGAGCTACCTGGTCCACTCTAAGCTTCATTGAGATAAGAACTAATGGGTAATGACTTGTGGTTTCCCTGTGCGGAACATTCCCGTTTCGCGAATATTATGAGAATTATCTCTATTGCATTTAGGAAGAATTTTTAAAATTCCTTAATTGCGGGATTTCTGCTTTGTAATTCATTTCCACTTTAGGTGATAAGAGCCTAGAACCCATGCGGGGTGATTTGCAGGTCTAATAGCCCCCATATACGATGCAATCCGTCGTCAGATCGATCTGACGATATTTGTGATCGTTAGATCGATCGCACCGTGTATGGCGGGTCTAAAGCGAGAATTTCTTGAGTTTTGAGAAAATTCTCCCTAATCGAATAGAGAGAATTCTCCTAATATTCGCGAAACAGGAATGTTCCTTTTAATGAGGTCCAAGACTACATCGTTTTCAACGGTGACAGGGCGACCAGTGCGGGGAGAGTCGTTTAAATCCGTATTTCCGGAACGGAAGCGAGAAAACCACCTCTGACAAGTGTCCTCACTAACGGCTTCCTCAACGTACAGAGCGCATATTTCTCGTTTGGCGTCTGTCGCCTTTTTCGCACCTTTTTTGTACAAGAACATAAAAACGTGTCTAATATGGACCTTTCTCTCTTCCATTTAATCACTTTTTTACCTATAAAACAAATTACGAGGGTCAGTCAGAAAGTAAGTTTAAGGGTCCGATTAGGGGGGAAGGAGTGGTCAAAACAAAAGATAAGGTCATTTTCGGAAAATTCAGACATTTTTTTTTTATTTTTCTACAAAGTCACCATCTCTCTCAATACATTTTTTGTATCTACAAACTAATTTCGTAATTCCGACGTCGAAATGTTTTGCGTCCAAATTTTTAAAGTACGCGCTGTGACTGCTTCGGTGATGTCATCTGTCGTGTCGAATCGTATGCCGCCAAACGCTGTTTTCATCGCCGGGAAAAGGTAGAACTCACTTGGGGCCAAGTCAGGGGAATAAGGAGGATGCTCAAAAACGTCCCCTTTAAATGAGCCCATTTTTTCTTGGGTTAAACGGGTAGAATGCGGACGAGCATTATCGTGAGTGAAAAACACTTTGCGACTCAACAACCCTGACCGTTTGAATTTTTTGAATGGATGTTCGGCTGCAGTCGATCTTACTCGTACATCGTACCTTTTCGGCCAACTCATCGAGTGTATAGGTATACCGGGAATCCTCCTCAATCAGCAGTTTAACAAGCGCAACGTTCCCCTTGTTCACTGTGCTCGTTGGTCTGCCTTGGCGCGCTTCGTCATGGAGTTCTTTTCTTCCGTTTAGGTACGCTGTTCGACAACTCGTAACCATTTGAAAGCTCATACACTGCTCACCGTATACAGACGATAATTCTCGATAAATTTCACTAGCGGATAATTTTTTTGCGATCAAAAAACGTATCACACTACGCGGTTCACATTTGGACGCTACTTCTATCGGCGTCTCCATTTTAAATCGTTGTAAAAAACACAAAAATAGACTTATCGGGCTCAGCGATGCGTCAAATTGGTTAAGATAGATGAGAGAACAACCTCCTAAAATTTCGTTAGTTTATCTTTTCACCACGCGGAGCGCTGCCACCCTTAAACTTACTTTCTGACTGACCCTCGTAGATTAAACTAAAATATTTGATCATGTTTATGTACACTCAATAACCTTTTAACCTGCGGATAACGATTCAAGATATAAATAGTACATACAGTGTTGCCAGGCATATGAAAATTTTTAATGCAAAAAAAAACCGCAGAACTTATTTCTCAACCCAATACATGGGAAACCCTAAACTTCTTCTTTTTTTCCTTCCCTCTCCCTTTCATTTTAGTTTTTTTTTCTGGTGTAACTTAGCCTAAGGGGGGGGGGGGGCTTGCAGATTCCAATAATTGGATAGGCATTTGCCTGCTTCCTGCCGTTGCCAAAATAATAACTAAAATTGTCCTAGAAAGAGTAAGGGAGCACTTAGAAAGCATAATTGATGAAGAACCGGTTTTCGATCGGGACTCTTCCAAACCAAAGTCACAAACCAGCAACTGACATCTTTCATATTTAGTACCACTCCGTATATGGTCGGTATAAACACACCACGAACTAGCACTAGCACTACAACGATTTAGTTAAATCGCCTTTTAGTTCCACCGTATAAACGGGGCGAATGACTAAGAGAGTTTCATAAAATCTCATGGCAGCGATCCGTGGCGAAAGAGTGTGAGTTACTAGCTAAGTCGTGGGAGCAGTTGCGTCCTGTTGCCCAGAACCGAGTGCAATTGCGCGCAGGAGTAGTTGAAGCACTATGCTCCAATAGGGGTTAAGGAAAAGTAGTATGTGACAAAATAATTCACATTTGGGAACCCCAATCGATATAAAATGAAACCGGAATATAGAGGGCTACGCCCGCAATCCGAGGGTTTGGTAGCAAGCGCTTATTTTGGTATATAAATATCGGCTCCTTGCTCTTCTTGACATCACTTAGATGGATAGAAAAAACGTAATTAAAATGTCTTACCCACTTACATTTTATATGCTAATTCATATTACGTGATTGTAACGAAACTTAGAACATATTATTGCTTAAGGTGTTGGTTATCGATGGCCATCAGTACTTTTGACCTCGAACGTGTTTAAGGCGTGCAAGGGTGTGCTAACTGTAACTATACAAATAAACTATTATTGACCTATTCTGAGAAGATATACAAATTCCACTATTTTCCATTTTATATGTTTTTCGAAACCCACCTCCTGTAAGTTTTCATAATTCTAAGTATAACGGTCTCAAAATGCAGGCAAGGGGGGGTCAAATTACGAACTAATATTTTCTCCTCCCCCACAGTTCCCCTTTCTATAAATTTCGAGAAAATGCGAAAAAATGGAATGTACTCATCATTACTTTTCTCACGACACCTCATTTGCATATATCAGTCGATTAAAAAATTTGACCTTAATTTCGCCTCTATGTGGGCCCCCCCTTCCTTCCACCCGGTAAAGTTGGCCAATTAAGACACAGCGCCCCCAACCAGTCTTTACCCTTTAAAAAATGATTAATTAAATAACTGCAATTCGCACTACGAAAAACAACATGAAAGTATAGTAGTACTCACACCTATGAGGCCGGTAGGTGTATTTTTTGTGTGGATAGTGTCAAAATGCCGAACTTTAAATGAATGTACTGTTATTAAATATTATGTGATTATAATGAAACTTAGAGATATTATTGCCTATGATGTTGGTTATCATTGGCCATCAATATTTTTGACCTCGGGTACGCGTAAGGGGTGCAGGGCTGTGCTAACTGAAACTAAAGAAATGTACTATTATTAACCTTTTCTGATGAAATTTCAAAATGCTAGAAACCTAGGTTTTCTACACTAGTAAAATGGCACTTTTCTGTAAATTTTCATATTTCTAAGTATAACGGTCTCGAAATGCAAGGGGGGGGGGGGGAACACTCGGATGACATATTTTCCCCTCTCCCTCTTTTCCCGTTTCTTCAAATTTGAAAAAAAATGGAATGTACTCGACGGTACCTTTCTTATGATACCCCACTTGCCTGTACCAAACGAAAAAAAAATTTCGACCTTCATTTCCCCTCTATGGGGACCTCCCCTTAAAGTTGACCTATTACGACGATTCGCTTTCTCCGGCGAATTATAGTAATTCTACACATTCCTACAAAATTTCATGTATGTAGCTTCAGCTGTTCGTGAGATATTCCATGGACAGACGGACAGACAGACATTTGACCGATTTCATAAGGGTTTTGTTTTACTACAAAACCCTAAAAATGTACATATTTGCTTTGTTTCTAAAATGTGTTTATTTTTTTTTTATCAATTTACAATATATATTTATTTTGTTTTCCATAAACACTTTTACATAAGGTAACAAGAAGGACGACAACGTTAAATTTTGAACAGGGTTGTATAGAATATAATTTTAAGTTATTTTTTTTCTTTCAGTGATATATTTAGCATTTTTTCCCCTCAACGCAATGCAAATCGCACAAAATAGTAAGGATTCTATCAGTTTTGTTTTTTTTTTCCAAAATTTACGTACAGTTCAGGTTTTCTTTTAAAAATATAATCACAATTTAATTGATACGATTATGTACTGTCTATTTTTTTTTGACTCGGTATAAAAGTAGTAGTTCTGATATTGTTTGTGTGCCAGTAGCATTTAAGAGTCCATCAAAGGATTAACAGCTGTCTTATGATTGTTTATATTTGAAGCAATATTGATTTCATTCCGTGTGAACAACTGAAATGGCGACCAAGATCGACAATCATAATATACAATTGAAAATTATCAGCGAAGAAAAAAAGTAGAATATAAATTTGTGATTTGAGATTTGTGTATGTACAGTTTACAATTTTTGTTTATAGTTCATTTATTTATGTTGCAACTACAAAAGACTCAACAGGCATATTTAAAATAATAATTACTTTAGATGTGCTTATTTCTCTATAATATAATATGTAATTAAAATTTGAAAGGAAAAAAAAAAGAATAAATGCTACCGACACTCTGTGCGGAAACTGTGTTCGTTATCAGATAGGTTGTATTGTCAATGGGCTTGAGTCAAGCGATACGCTTAAATATTCATTGAAGAAAGTAAGCAAATAATTCTTACACTTCTTTGCTTCGATGTTAAAAACTGTTTCCTGTACATTACTCCTGAAATTTCTTCTAAGTTTTGTATGCATACTTGTATGTAATAGCCTATATAGCATTTTAGAATCAATTAGGTAATGACATAACAACGTACACAACGTTCTTCATGGTCGCTCTCCTGAAAGCGTTTGATCTGCATCAGATGAATCTGACTTTCAACTGTCAATTTTTGAATCTTAAAAAAATTGACAGTTGACGGCACATGTTTTACCGGAGTGGAAAGCATATGGATGAGAAACCGAAAAAGTCAGATTCATCTGATCCCGATCAAATGCTTTCAGGACCGCGACCATTATTCCCGATTACTCGATAGGTTTTTATGAATTCTCATTTCATTCACCATTGAACTTTCATTCTTTCTATTTGCACTTCCACAATCGTTATATAATATTATTTTCTTTTTCACAGAAAAATGTTCATGTGATTTGTGTTCGAACGACTCTTTTTCGAGCGCTGATGATTGACTACTTAATCTTATTTGCAAAATTTGTCTACTTTAAAAAGTATAATATTTAAATAAGTGATTATACACCAACTACAATACATTTCTCCAATAATATGATTTCTTCTCTGCTTGCTTCTCTACGCAACTACACACATTCTACATTTTTCGATATGAAATTATGAAATCACCAATTTTGAATGTAATCATAAATAATATTATAATTGCTTAAAGTACGAATCTCATCTATTATCATCGTGATTGGCATGAGCTGGCTACACTGAGTGCTGAACATCCCGACTGTAGACTTGTCATGGATCCTTTGTAATTGGCCGAGCTGAGAATTTCGTAGAAATACATAAGCTGTGCCGGCCCAGGCGAGGCTGATGATGATGATGGTGGACAGTACCAGTGCAAAATGTAAATGTCGGCGGAGTTCATAACATGCGAACCCTGAAACATATAAATTTGGAATTGGAATCAAAAAAAGAAGCAATGAAGTGACATTTTTTTATTGAAACTGATTGAGACAACCTTTCGGACATTTAAGAATAATATCAAAGGAAGAAAAAATTGTTCAGATCTGCAATGATCCATTCTGATAAGTAAAAGTTGGCCCGCGAATATGGATTCCGAAGGATTAGGAGCTTTTGAACACATGCATGTATGCATACATGATGAAATTTACATGCTCTTGTGCAGAGTACATCTGCTTCTTATCATTTCTCTGTTTGTTCTGAATATGGCTTTTGTAAGTCTCCATATCCTACATATTATAACCAGTCCAGCCAGAGACTGCAATACAATGATGGAGTTTACAAATACAGTTGGTTGGTTGGTAGACGAGGCTGTTTTCTCAAGATGGAAAACTCAAGTAGCGCTAGTAATGCGCCGCTTTGATGCCACAAAGCCTCGTATGAGCATAACCGTAGTTAATGTTGAGAGTGCACCATCAAAACCATCCCGTGGAATTAAGAAAGTGTATTATCTCCCCACTACCCTCGAGGAGACATCGGATATGTCAGTGAAGAAAGCGCTACCCAATTCTTGATACCTGGCTCTTGCTAGAGCTAGCATTCTCTCAGGAAGTGGATTACAGTTTCCTTCTCCGACGTATTCTTGCAACTCCGTCAGTGAAGATTGTATGAAATGCCCAACCCAGCCGACTGCTCGCCCACCGGCCAATGTCCCGTAATGATCGCTGTAACCCAAGTGACTCTCAAGTACTCCTTCCGCAGCCTTGGATACGCTGCTTAACCTGATTCCTTTGGACATTTTCGCCGAACAATATGCTGTTAACTCGGCTATCAGGCTTCGTGAAGCTCGGCAATGGACCTCGGCCAGAACTGGGCACGCCCGTATCCTTTTACACAGGGATCTCCCTTCTTCAACTGATTGCTCACCCCCGAATTATGTGTTTGACAAGAACTTCTCCACTTCGTTCCCTCAAAGGGTATTATGGGAAGCTACCGGGCAGACTTTACTGGACCATGTCTGCATTTATACGGATGGCTCAAGATTCCGTGGCAAGGTTGGTGGCGGAGTCTTCTCCGACTGCTTAAACATCGAGCTTTCGTTTCGTCTCCCTGACCATTGTAGCGTCTTCCAGGTGGAGGTTACTGCCATTGCGAAGGCGCTTTGCTGGTTAGGATCTAACGTTGTGTCTGTAAGGGAAAGGGACATTACCATTCTCACGGACAGTAAAGCGGCCATTAAGGCCCTGGAGTCCGTTGTGTCCACTTCAACCACTGTGGTGGAGTGTCGTACCTCGCTTAGGCTATTGGGTGAGTTTTTCAATATTGTTTTGTGCTGGATCCCTGGACATTGTGGTTTTTCGGGTAATGGCAGGGCGGATGAATTAGCTCGTCTCGGGACTGAAGATGTGCTGCACGATGACAATCGTCACTTTGGTATGCCTCTTTCATCACTCAAACTTGCTATTAAAGCTGAGGCAGTTAGGAAGGCTAATCTAAGATGGGCTAACTGCGGCACGTGCCTAACTACAAGATTATTATGGCCCAAAATCAATGCGAAACGCTCGACTTGTCTTCTGTCCTTGAAAAAACATCATATTAGGATGGTAGTGGGGGTTCTGACGGAGCACTGCCTCATCGGCGAGCATGCTAGGACGCTCCGAGCCCCTTTTAATGACTTCTGCAGAAGTTGTGGGGATGAGGAGGAGGAGGAAAGTGTATCGCACTTCCTCTGTGGCTGCCCTGCCTTGGCGACTATTAGAAAGTCATCCTTGGGGTCCTTCTTCTTTGATAATCTGGGAGATCTTGCTGAATCTAATGCCAATAGTCTTCTACGATTCATACAAAGCTCAGGCTGGTTCGTAGAGTAGTTTTTCTTTGGGTCGGTTTCTTCTAAAGTGAGCTCTGGGTATCACAACGGATCTATTCGTCTGGTCTAAGTGAGTCGTGTTGAGAGTATTTGCTCTTGTACGACAGCCCCGTTACCTAACCTAACCTAACCCAAGTGACATCCGAGCGGGTTCTATTCAGAAGAACATTTGTTCTACGTGCATCGTAAAAAGTTCACAGTTTCTTGGATGTAGCACATGATGTCACTATCTATCGCTGGCTTGTGTCATATAATGTCTATGAATTTCTCCTTTTACAACACCAAGGGGCGTACAAACAATGACCGCATACGACCCTGGAAGTGCGGAGCCCTGCCGCGACAATTGATGGGCCTTTTCGTTCCTCGCTTTATTCCCATGTCCTGGAACCCATAGTAGGGAAATTCTCAAAAGTTCGACTAGTCCAGCCAGCTTCTCGCGGCATTGTTTAACTATGAAGTTGTTACTGACTCTAAGGCCTTAATCGTGGCTTGGCTATATGTGAAGATAGCAACGCTCCATTCCGTTCTCGTAGATAGCTCGGTTGCAAAGTGTTTTTCAAAACCCACTTGACGAACACAGTGACGATGAAATCCGTAGGAAACTGCAACAGGTAAAGAGTCTAGTATACCACTATGACCCTTTCGTTTCACCGCGCTCCATGAGGCACTGAATTCTATTTGTAGGTCTAGAAAAAGTAGGTGCAGTAAAATGTTTAATGCGACTGCTGGACATGAATGCATAGCACCTGTGATTGCGATACCTGTAGTACTTTGCACCTTATTCAAGAGGGTGAGGTTGTACGTTTTACGAAGAACTGGCCACCATAACAGTGCTCCGTATGCGAGAATTGCTCGCACTACAGCCGTATACAGCCATTAAAACCATCTTTAGTTGAAGACCCTATCTCTTGAAGGCATAGAGGGCTATGTAGGCCGTTTTGTACGGTATTCAATGTGCAACCCTCAACTGAATTTGAAATAGAGAATAACTACGAGACACTTGACGTTGAATGATAGTTTTAAGAAGAGACCATTCAGTTCTGGTGGTTCAAACTCCGGTATTTTTGTCTTTAGTAAAAAGAACTCAATCGGATCAAGCAGCTCAAATTTCTGATGCTCTGCATTGCGAAAGCCGTAATGCGGGGCTTAAAATCAACACTGCCAAGACTAAGTACTTGATCCAGGAGGACAAAGCGGAATTTGTGTTTCGGGGCAGGCAGTCGAGAAAGTTGACAATTTCTGCTATCTCGGAAGCGTAGTTACAGCAGATGGTGGAGCGGATGCTGATGTACAGTCTCGCATTAACATGGCTCGATCAGCTTTTTTCAGTTTGACTCCTTTCTGGCAAAACAACAACATTTCCAGACGCACCAAACTCCGGATCTTCGAAACCAACGTAAAATCAGTGTTTTTATATGGTTGTCCAACTTGGAAGGTGACCAATGAGATAACAACTAGATTGCAAACTTTTGTGAACCCGTGTCTACGGCGCATCTCGCACATACAGTGGCCAGAGGTCATTTCTAACGACGACCTCCTTACTATTACTGGTCAGGACAGGATAGACACTTCCATTAAGCGGAGAACACATCTACGCGATCGCGGTGGCGATCACGATTGCGTTCGCGATCGGGATCACAGGAGGAAGCGAACACACCATGTGGTAATCGCGATCGCAAGCGCAAGGAATTTTTTTTTTATTTTTTCAAAATTGTATGCGCACATTGTTTTAGTCAGCATGTGACATGTCAACATTTTACATATTCAATTAATTTTTACGTGAGATCTGCCATGTTTAATACTTGCGATCTGCGATAAATTCAACCAGTTGCGTTTGATCGCAGATCGCTGACTACCCCGCGATCTAACGCTGCAGATGTCCACTCTATCGCTAACAGATCCCGACAAGTATGTGCTGCTTAACTTACTAACGTGGAACACGTTTGATCGCCATCGCGAACGCAATCGCCATTGCCATCGCGATCGCGTATATGTGTTCTCCGCTTTAAAAGGCGAAATTGACAATGGATAGGTCACACTCTCCGGAAAGGGCCGAACAACTTTGCTCAACAGGCCCTCGATTGGAACCCGCAGGGAACCAACGCAAGTCGGCGTGTTGGACGACTTAGTAACACCTGGAGAAGTCGTGGAGTGAGCTGAAAGCGATGACGATGAACAGGACGAGGTGGAAAGTAGGCATGGTCAATGCCCTATGCCCCACAAGGGGTTAACAGGAACCAGAGAGAGAGAGAGAGAGATTCTCGATTGGTGCACTGAGGAAATTCTACATCTGTAGGTCGTCTTCACCAAGTGATGATCTGAGTCGCAGTTTGTTCCTCGATAAGAGCGGACATCTAATACATACACTAGACGCCCATCTCTTGCAAATAAGGACGTGATCAATTTGGTTGACGGTATGTGCATCTGGAAATTTCCAGGTCTGCTTGTGAATGCGTCGATACGGGAAACACGTAGAGCTTATGACCAGATTCCTGCCATGAATATACCAGTAGCTAATGTTGAAATGATATAGGCCCTGCTAGTCGCTGTGTGCACATTGCTTAGGGCACCGCTCCTGGGCAACTTAAAACTGTGTTTCTGTAAGCGCTACTTACGGGTACTAAGGAAAATCAAAATTCAATTATCAACTCACCTGTACACTTTCTTTGTGACGACATATCGTAGCTGGCTCTTCGCGAAAATAGTTCTTTCCTTCTTCAAACCCGGACAAATCGAAGAATGATGACGATGAATCTGTAACGAATGTAGTAAGTCAATCGTTAGCATAAGCCAGCTGAATGCATTCGATGGAAATTATTGCCACTTACCATTCTTCGGCGGTAGCTCTTTTGTCGTACGATATAATGTAAAGTATAGATCACTTTTCATAACATCAAAGTCCCAAGTGAGAACACTCTTGGGATCATTATTTTTAATCACAACCTCATGAATACAACCGGGTCTTATGTCTATTGATTTGTACAAGTTATGATGGTTGTGTACCAAGGCTCCGTTTTGCGACTCCTCCTCCTCGCTGTTCATTTTGTAGAGAGTTTTCGGCACTAGGCCTCCTTCGTGGATTAATGTCTGTAGACGAAACAAAAAAGAGTAAATTGATATGGTAACTTATGTTGCGAAAATATTCTCCAATAACAATTGGGTTTGCGCAAAACAAGACAATCAAATTTTGAGTGTTGCATTTTTCTTTAATTTTCTTTTGCTGTACATACAAAAGTTTTGCAGCGGCGCTAGTTAAAACTGCTTTAATTTTTTTTGTTGGACTATAATGCTGATCTATGAAAACAATGAATGCAGTGATTTGGTTGGCTTCGATTTTTTTTTTGTTTTCTGACTGACACAAGAACATTAATGTGAACGATTAGCGGTATTGATGAATGCAGTGCATTTTGGACACCGACTGCTGAACATTGTAAAGTTTGGGTCAATGAAGTGCGTAGACGAGTACACTGTGTTGCTTATTCAATTCTGTAGGCTTAATAAATTAGTTAAGTTAGCAATCGTCTAGATCTATTCAATTTGATGGAGCTACAATGCGCACTGAACTCCTAAGAATAGGCCGAATCATGGGTTAAGATCAACAAAGTGCAAATAACTTTTGTGAGATCGTAAACTATAGATATCTATTGTGTACGCCACTTCATAAGAAAGGTTATACAATAGAATAGAATCGCACGTTGCAATAGGAAACTGGCTATCCGAAATAGTCCATATAGTTACTTACGTTGCTATTCAGTGCATACGTGTTACGATGGAAAAGCATCGTGATGCACGGACGGACTTGCACTTTGTGTTCATCGATTTAGAAAAAGCCTTCGACAGAGTTCCTCGTGATCTGATATGGGTGGCCCTAAGAGCACTTAAGATCTCCGAGTCACATGTCGAAATGATACAAGACATGTATGATGGAGCAACCACTAAAGTTACATGCACAGCTGGTGAGTCTAAGAATTTCCAGTTAAAGTCGGAGTTCACCAAGGCAGTGTATTGAGTCCCTTGCTCTTCAACATCATCATGCTCTATTTATTAACACTCATTTCTGACGGCCTGAAAATATCCCTTCTCTTCGCCGATGACATTGTCCTGGGTAGCAAAGACATCGTTGCTTTGCAGGCTGCACTGACCAAGTGGTGTAAGATGCTGGAGGATCATGGACTGAGGATGAGCATACCAAAGACTGAGTACCTTTGCTGTCCTTTCTCAGATCCAGAGAGACCGATACCAGATATCTATGATACATTAAAGGAGGGCAGTTGAAGTCCTGTACAAGGTTAAAATACCTGGGCTCGATAATCAACAAGGAAGCTACGAAGCTGCGATGACGACATCAAACATCGCATCAGTGTCGGTTGGATGAAGTGGCGAGAAAACTCTGGAGTTTTCTGCGACAAGAAGATGCCACGAAAGCTTAAGGGCAAGTTGTACAAAACGGTCGTCCGTCCCGCACTCATGTATGCGTCTGAATGCTGGACTATGTTTAAGACATACGAAAGTAAAATGACTGCGACTGACATGAAAATGCTACGGATGTCAGCTGGTGTGACCAAAAAGGATCGTATCAAAAGTACCCACATCCGAGGCAGCTTCTTTATTGAGCAGCCGATCACTGAAAAGCTCGAAGATCGTCGTAAGATTGGTATTGCCATGTTCAAAGGCGTCCGCCTGAGAACCCTGTCATGAAGGCACTATCAATCAATAGTGTTATGTGTTGGGTACGGTCCGTTTGCGTCGACTACATTGATATCCATAATTAAAATACTTTAGTTTCCTTTAAGTCGACGATTGGTCTTTGTTGCCTTCTTCAGCGGAGTGAACGTAAATTCCCTAGGATTCTTATTATATAATACATGTGATTATCATTTCCTTACAATTTTTACAATAGGTACTATTACGTTACTTTAATTGCATCATGGAAACCCACGGAACAAGAAAATTCAAAACGAGTGATGTTTACTCTAATTACCTGTTACCTGGTTTTAACGAAAAAGGGTATAAGTGTGCAATTTCCCAAATCAGTGTTTAGTCGGTTTTCCCGACTCTCCTTTTCGATGAAGTAACTCTCGTACGGGGCGAGTTTGCTCCATTTTGTGCCCCTTTTCTACAATGTGACGTGCGACCGAGGACCTAATGTGTTGTCTCTTACCCCGTTTCGCTTACTCGGCTTCCTTAAGGTGTTCTTTTACTCCTGCGAGCGGGTCAGGATTTGACATTTCTCGAATTCTCCTTCATATGCTTTCCCCTCCGATAAAATTTGTACAGACAACTGTCAATTTTCGGATCTGAAAAGTATTCTGATCCGGGGGGAACATTTTCAGATCCGAAAATTGACAGTTGTCAGTACAAAAGCATATGCAGGAGAATTCAAGAAATGTCAAATCCTGATCGCTCGCAGTAACCCACCCTAATTGAGCTAAGTTCCTGGGCCTTATCTTTTTGGCTGGAAGTTGACGCAACTGCGCTCTACTCAAGTCCTGCGATTGGCAAGAACTGGGGTCTGCAACCGAAAGTGGTGTACTGGCTGGTTTTGTGGCTAATTCCACTGCGCACGGCATATGTGTGGTGCCCTATTGTTGTCCTTGTTAATTAAAGTGAAAAAACTAGCAGCGGGGGCCTTTAGAACAACTCCGTCAGACAGTTTAGATACGCTGCTAAACTTTATCCCGCTTGACATATTTAGCGAACAACTAGCAGGCAACACGGCCCTGCGCCTCCACGAAACAGGCCAATGGCGTGCGTCGAATACTGGCCCCTCAGCTATTCTGGGCAACCTGGATATCCCTTTGGAAACTGATTACACTTCTCCTAAACAAGACTGCGCTCGGTGGCCGTGGTCGTTCGCTGACCGCTCTATGATACTAATCTTAAGCTCGGAGTTCAAATCTCGGCGCGATAAAAAAAACGCCTTTGGGTACTAATAGAACTCTCACAGTGCTCCAAGCTTGTCAGTATAAAGACGGCTCGGATAGGAGGTGCATGTTAGCAACAGCACTTCCGAAAATTAGATATGCTATCGAAACGTCAATAAGGCATAGAAATGCTAGAGATGTTGACGCGCCCATGACTCTGGAGGGGTCAGGGCAATTAACAACAACATAAACACGTTTTTGACAGGAATTACACCAGCCTGATTCCGTCGAGGAGATTATGGGCTGATAACGTACCCTTTACCCCCAACTCCTCGGTCATCTACACGGATGGCTCTAAGACCGATGACGGCGTTGGGACTGGTATCTATTCGGAGAGAGTAGGAATTAACTTATCCTACCGTCTTACTGACTTTTGTGATGTGCTGCAGGCAGAGGTTTCGGCGATCTCGGAAGCTCTGACCTGGTTACGGACTCATGTCGTAACTGCGAGAGACTCTACTATCTATACGGCCTGTCAGGCTGCGATCTCTCCTTTGACTCTGTTCTTGCTACATCGAAAACTATTCAGAAGTGTCGCTTGGCCCTCACAGAGATGGGTCACATCTTCAACATAATCCTCTGCTGGCTACCGAGTCACAGCGGCTTTGCGGGCAACTGCAGGGTGGACGATCTTGCTCATAAGGGGACTACTGGTGTTGTCGATGGGAACAGCAATGATATTAAAATGCCAATTGCATGATGCATCATGCACAATTGGTGGCAATTAAGTCCGCTGCAGTGGATAGAGCTAATACTAGATGGCTCAACGGTAGCATTTGCCAAACAAGGAGAATGATTTGGCAGAAATTCAATTTTAGTCGCTCTGCCTATTTGCTGTCACTGAATAGGAAGCACATTGGCATGCTGGTGGGGACTATAACAGGGCACTGCCTCATCGGCGCGCTCGCAATAATAATGACTACTGCAGGAGTTGTGAGAATTGGGATGAGGAGAAGAGTGTTTTGCACATTCTATGTCATTGTTCAGCATTAATCATCAGGAGGAAGAAATTCTTGGGCTCCTGGTTTTACTGTGACTTGGAGGACCTCACGGATATGAGCGTAATACAGCTCAATCGATACATTGCCAGTACAGGCTGGTTGTTGTTGTAGCAATGGTCAGAAGTTTGTTGTGTGAGTGTGTTACATGTTCTTATTGTTCCTCGTCTTCCTCGGTGTTAAGCGACAGAAAGATAGCTGCCTTCACAGGGTTCTCCCACAGCGACCTGGGGGTCAGGTGCGTGGGTGCAGCTGGGTAGTTGAAAATGTGGTCCACATCATGAGGTACAGGCTGGTTCGGGACCTAGGGTTCTTTTAGTGACGTGAAACGTTATTGGTGGTATCACAATGGACCCACATGTGGTCTAAGTGTGCTGTGTTGCATCATGGCATTCCCTTAACCTAACCTATGCCCCCTTTTCGTGCAAAAATGTTGCATTTGTCTCTCCCACGAGGAAGTGGGCGATCACCACTGTGATGACCGGTTTTCATTCGAATTAGAATGCAAAGGAATTGTTCTCACCTGGAAATTGCTCTCAAGTCGTGGAAATTTTTTTCTATGTGTGTAGCTTCGTGTGAAATACGTTCGTACCGAGGTAGCGAAAATTTTACGTGTGAACGATACTTTTAACAGTTTGTGTAAGAGATTTCGCACTATAAACGGACGTTAATACTTAGTTTAAAGCGAAAATCTTCTTCGGGATTTGCCAAAATGGATTTCCGTGGGATCGTACTACCTAAAGAGGAAATCCACTCCGGACGGAAGAAATACAAGCAAACATTCCAGAGTGGATTTCAACTTTTGGTAGTACGAACCCATGGAAATCCACTTGGGGAGATCTTAGACAGGATTTCCGCTTTAGGTAGCACCTAAATATCAGGCGATAGTTTGAAAATTTTGGGGTAATTGTTCGTCTGCTTTTGAGACGAAAATTCCAGATGAGCAATCATCCCAAAATTGGGTCGATTGCTCATTTACGTTTTAGGGCGGCAGTTCCAGGGGCGTCGATTCATGGAGCCGAATTTTCAATTTGACACAAAGCAGTCACTACAAAAAGCATGGCATGGTAGCACAAAGTGGAATACCAGTAGAGTTTACAGAAGGATGGATTCAGAGCACACATGATCGTGCACTGCGCTCGCACGGTGGATTTAATCTAACACCCGTATAACCCAGGCAGTATCGCCGAGCATTTCAACACGAAGTTAATAAGGAAACGCCAGGAAACATTACAAGACCACATCGTTTCGATTTGATACACCAAAGAACAATTCAGCTGAATCTTCACTACATATAGTGCTAGAAAAGATTCACCTGTGTTGTAATTCTCCGCATATTTGTTTTATACATTCAACTGAAGAGTAGGACTATGCGACATCAATTTGGTTGTAAATAACACCGAATTTCCTATCATATGGAGATAAACAAAAGCCAATTGCTTCAGGGAGTTGGTCTTTAGAGATATTTCGACGTCTCCACTGAGAGCTGTGCTTTGTCTTGGCCCGCGAAACAAACTGCGGATTGATAAATTAAAGTTGATCGATACTTTACGTGGAAAATTTCGACATGGAACAACTCGGACTCCTATCTCAATACAGTGTTCATTATCATAAGAGTTTTCCTGTATCCAAAGGAATTTTGTGTTTTTCCCGGGTGTTGTGAATATTTTGTTTTACGTTTCTTGTTAAATTCATGTGGGCATTATTTTAAAAACGACTAGAGCCGAACAACGAAATATGCTAGGAATGAATTAATGTCAAGAAACTAACCACTAATTGGGGTTAAATCAAATAGTTTCAAATCACGCTCTTATTAAAACAAGGAAAACAAAATATTCTAACCAAGCAAGACCAATTCATAGAACTCAAAAAATAGATAGCCGGGTGTCCTATGTTGGAAACAAAAGGATCTTTAGGGAGTAATTATATAAAAATTGGATGACAGATGTACCTAGAACGCTTCGTTACCCCACACAGCAGCACTATTTTGCTTCCTGGCTAACTTTTCTAAGCTCAGCAAAAGCGTTTCAGGTACTTGAAATGAATGACGATGGCTGAGATGATAATGCTATGAAACGGATCTCAATTTTACGATTATGTTTCGCTATGATGTTTGACGTTTGGTGAATAGAAAACACAAAAAACAACATGGGTATATAAATAAACGGATACTATGTAATTCACTCCTTACACATTGGCATGAGACTAAATAACAACGTGTGTAGTATCTCGCCTCGACTGGATCCAAGTTAGTTGTTATAATTGGCTGGTGATATTAATATTTTTTTGTATGTTTTTTTAATTGCATGTTTCGCATTAGAAAAATTAATATATTTTCGAAAAGAACTAAGATTAGATACATATTTTTTTAATAAACGCTAAAAAATTTAATATCAGACAAGATCGATAAATAATTAGCAAAATGTTTGTTTATTTGTTTTTTGAGTGTTATTTACCAATTCATCGAGCTGGTCTTCGAATTCGACGACCAAATTCACTTACCTTACATGACCCTCCCAAAAAGTCTGGAATGATTTCCGAGTCAATGTACTGTTCCAAACCGTCTTTCATGTGCAAACAGTCAGGTCCGCCATAGAATAAGAATTTCGATCGAGTGGTTTCATCTGAAACAAAAAAAAAAAACAGTATTTGAAATTTTGCTTCTTGGCACAATTCTGATGTTGAATGAATGCGGGTTGGATAAAAAAAAAATCCCCAAACACAAATTCAACAAATACAAAATCCCCAAACACGTAGTACCCAAATATCCAATTGGGATGTGATCTTGGAAAGTGTGCATGTTCTAAAATCACATATTTAAGGCGGATTTGGGGATTGGCGATAGTTTCATCATTTTACAATTTTCTTCACTAAATTCATTTAACTGGTTAAACACTTCTCTGCTGCTAGTGGCATAAGTGAATAAAGAAAGTTGTTCGAATAAAAGTGAAAGTTCTCTAGAACCTGTACTGCATTTTTTTTAACTTGTAAGTAGTTTGTGGCTTGAAACGCGGCCAAATTGTTCCAAAAGCCTTAATAAAAGAATAATTTTTGTCTTGTGAGCACGTTGATTTCATCGATTTGCAATTACTGCTTGACACAATTGGTTGCGAGTGTTGTAAAAATTACAACACTAAAACTACTGCATTTATTATTTGCACAAGGCAGGCTCGTACTACCTAAAGTAGAAATTCAGTATATGGCAAGCAACTGTCTAGCGGAAATCGATTATGTACGTTATTTTCCGCTTTAGACAGCACAAACCAATCTCGTATACATCACATTTTATGTTATTCTAGTTCTTGGGACGACCGGTAGCGCAGTGTGTTGAGGCACCAGTCTTAAGTTTGAATACCGGCGTTTCGGGTTCGAGTCCCGTCCACGACGACGTTCGTGGCCATGGATGTGCCGGAGATGTATGCTGGCAACTGCATTCTCCGAAACCAGTTTATGCCGTAGAAACGTCAACTGGGCCACATGGAACAGTTGACGCGCTATGCCCCACAAGGGGTTAGGGCAATTGAGAAAGAGAGACACGGAGTCACGACAATTCAAAATCGTCCAACTACATATTGTGTTACGGGAAGTAAAATCTGGCCCTTTTTTGAGTTTGCGGAAAATTGAATTGGCAAACTTTTCAGCTTTTTTGAGGATTTCTCTATTGATGAACCTGAGTTTGGGTTGGGAATTTAACTTTATTCGAGAATTTCTCTTCATTTGGATCATTTGGATAGTTTACGACTGAGGATTTTGTATGGTTTCCGTTGAATGCTTACCTATAAATGTACTAACGATAGTCCAAGCAATTGGGAATACTCTCGGCGCTCTAACAACCAGCACTCGTCCCATAGTTTCCGGGTAATTTTTCTCAACCGTTTCAATTATTTTAAGTAGAACTTTAATACCGGGTCGCCATAAGTGACGCATTGAGAGTCCCTCAAGATCCACTAGCAGGCACCAACTCAATACCGGCTTGTCCAAATGTACAGCTGATTCTTTAATGAGCTGCATGCCTTCTTCGCAGATATGTAGTGACTGTAAAGAAAGAGAGCAAGTTGATGGTTAAATTTAGAAGGTGTTGGAAAATACTATACTCTATACATGCATCATTTTATTTAATAGAACAGTGGCAATGATATTTTTTTTCACGTATACAAAAAACCAGCAGAATTTGTGCAGAGTAACACAGAGGGCTGAAAGTACTGATCCCACGCCTCCCGGACATCCTAAAGAAAGCTTCGCTTTCGAAAATTCCTGGATTCCCTGAAGTTTCGTGAGGGTTATCTCCATTTAATGAGCCACAAAAATATTACTCTAAATTGTACAGATTAATTAGAAAAGGGGGATGGTTTCTTATACCGAAATGGCTCAGCTCGAATCTAGTTTTTTTGCGTGGAGTGTATCATATCCGTACTTTTAGCAATGATTTCGATAATTTTCATCCATTCGGTATTTGCCACTTTGAAAGTAGCAATAAAACTTGTTCCGATTCCACTGTTCCTATGGGAACTACAGTCGAGAACGGATAAATGCAAAACGCTCTAGTGCAAAAACCGAATTAGTGCAAAATATATAAAAGCCCGGTGACTTTTCACCTATTTTTTATATAATATTGCCTCTATAAGTGCAAAACGCTTGAGACAAATGGAAATATATGGCAGGCTCATCATAAACACATTTTGAAGAGCTTCTAAACCGACCATCTAACATCCCCACACGGGAGGCTCTCGACGATATTGTTGATTTAGGCCCACCCATTCAACCCCCGACAGTAGAGGAAGTTGATCTCGCGTTGCGGTCACTAAAACGAAATAAAGCGCCGGGCGCTGACGAGATTCCAGCTGAACTGCTAAGATTCGGTGGAACGAGTCTAGTCGATGCCATACATCAATTACTCCTGCGAGTATGGGAGAACGAGGAGATCCCAGACGATTGGCGCAGAAGCATCATCTGTCCAATTCATAAAAAGGGAGATAAACTGCGGTGTGAGAATTACAGGGGCATCTCACTAGTTTGTACGTCCTATAAAATTTTGACGAAAATTCTGGAAAATAGAATAAAACCGTACCCAGAACGAGTCATTGGCGAATATCAAAGCGGTTTCAGACCTGGTCGCTCCACAACCGATCAGCTCTTCTCAATCAAACTGATACTCCAGAGGTGCTGGGAATACAACGTAAACGTATACCAAATCTTTGTCGACTTCAAGCAGGCATACGACAGTATCGATCGTGGAGTACTGTACAACATCATGCTGCAATTTGGTATACCAGCAAAATTAGTGCGACTGACAAAGATGACGATGACCAACTCCGTCTCACAAGTCAGGATCCAGAACAGACTTACTGATCTATTTGAAACACGCACTGGTTTGAAACAGGGCGATGGACTGGCACCGACGCTCTTCAACCTAGCACTGGAGTACGTTATTCGGGCCATGAATATGGACAACAGCAAGACGCTACTCATCAAGTCGACACAATTAGCAGCGTACGCCGACGACATCAACATCATGTCCCGAAAATTGGCTGACGCAGAAGAACTTCTGCATACGCTCGATACCGCTGCAAAGGAAGTTGGATTACGTATTAACGAGGGTAAAACTAAAATAATGATGCAATCGGTGACAAGGACACCTGCACAACCGAGCATCAATGTGGGGGACCTCAACATCGAGTTCGTGAACAACTTCATTTACCTGGGTTGCAACCTGTCAAGAGACGCCAACGAAACTGACGAAATCAAGCGACGGATACAGTTAGCTAATAAGACTTTTTTCTCGGTTCTCCCCATAATGAAATCGAAACATGTGCACAGAAACACGAAGCTCCGCGTGTACAAAACCATTATGCGACCAGTGCTGTGCTATGGCTGCGAAGCATGGACCCTAACTCAAGCCTCCGAAAACATGCTAGACACTTTCGAACGTAAGGTTCTACGGCGAATTTTCGGGGCTGTTTGTGAACGAGATGGATGGCGCATCCGGTACAACCATGAGTTGTATGAAATGTACGATGAGCTGCAAGTCTCGAAAATCGTCAAACTACAACGACTTCAATGGGCAGGGCATGTACAAAGAATGGACGATGATCGCATGCCTAAGAGAGTAATGAATGCAGAACGGGTCGACGGAGCGAGACTGCGAGGACGACCGAGATCTCGTTGGGAGAGCTCAGTAGGTGTGGACGCCGCGCAGCTGCTGGACTCCCAAAATTGGAGGACGCGGTCACGTGACCGAGATAATTGGAGGACAATGATCCAGGCGGCCAAGGCCCGACGTCGGGCTGTCGCGCCACGATGATGATGATCATAAACACAAGCAAATCGCAACGGATGAGTGCAATGGTTTTTCGCATCCTCATATAGGTCAGTCAAATAAAGTTAATTCCAACGCCTTATACTTCCGCCTTATAATTATGAAAGATCTGCAAATAATTTTAATCTCTTTTATAGATTATACATAGGTAAGCCTAACTTTTGGTAAGTGAAAGTCCGAGAAAAACCCTATGCACACAAATGCCTCTAAAATTATTGCAGTCTGTAAGGCTACCCTTCTTCTGAAGTTAGATGATCAATCCCTCCTTCCACTCAGTGGGAAATGTCTCTGTATTCCATGCTTTATCAATAAATGGGTGTAGCAGTTTGGCAGTTACGCTTGGTGCTGCTTGATAAAGTTCGGCAGGGATACCGTCGAGTCTGGCGGCCTTTTCTCGTTTTAGTGCAATACTTGCAGGTGGAGCGACTACTTTCTCTTTAGTCGGCGCAGTTGACCGTATACGCACATTTTGATGGTTCGCTATAGTCGCATACTAAATGAAATAGGCTAGACTTGACGGCATCTCCCGCTAATTTACAGCACACACTTGATATTGAATCTCCACAGAGATGGACTGGTCGAAGTGGTCTTTTTCATTAAACGGGAAAAAAGTTATTTACTTACGCAGTGCAGTTGTAAAAGAAATCAACAGATGGACCAAACTTCACATGGAATTATTATTCGGCGGAAGGCCCCTAGAATAGAGGGTTGTTGGAGCTTAAAGTGCAAAGATTAAGCTAGGTAACTGACTGACTATTCCGCTCCTAAACATCTGTTCAGCAAGAACTTCACATCCGTCATCCCAAGTCGGGATCAGTGGAAGGAAGGTGAGTTTCCAATTGCTGACTCTATCGGCATATATACGGACGGATCCAAAACAGACGGAGGGGTAGGAGCGGGTGTCTATTGCAACAGGCTAAATCTAAGCCTGACTTTCCGTCTACCATCTCACTGTAGTGGTTTGCAGGCGGAGATCACGGCAATTTCGGAAGCTCTTATCTTTTTAGGACGACATGTTATAGCTGGGAGAGACATTGTCATCTATACGGACAGCCAGGCTGCAATCAGATCGCTGGATTCAGTGTTGTGTACATCTAAGATTGTGGATTATTGTCGATCATACCTCTCTGAATTGGGGAGCTATTTTAACATTGTCCTGTGCTGGGTCCCTGGCCACAGTGGCCTGGAAGGTAACTGTCAGGCTGATGAGCTTGCCAGACTGGGATGTTTGAATGGGGAACTCCAACTGTATGGTGATATCTATCCTCCCATTGCTTCTTGCAAACTGATTGTCAAATCTGAGGCGATTAACAAAGCCAATGCAAGATGTATTGATGGCAATATCTGCCGCACAGCTCGATCGCTGTGGCCCATACTGGACGCTACCCGATCTGAAAATTTACTGTCGCTAAACAGAAGGCATATTAGCTCGGTGGTGGGTGTTATTACTGGGCATTGTCTCATTGGGGAACATGCCAGGAGACTTCGGTTTCCCTACAATGACTTTTGCAGGAGCTGTGGGGACGTGAACGAGGAGGAAAGTAGTTTCCACCTTCTCTGCTCCTGTCCAGCTTTTGCAGTGAGAAGGAGGTCGTTACTTGGATCCTACTTCTTCACTGACTTGGAAGAGCTCGAAAGCGCGGATGTTGGAAAACTCCAGAGTTTTATTGTTGACTCTGGATGGTTCTAACTATCAGAAATATTGAGAGAGGATGTGTGTTAGTGGTATCATAACGGACCTATTTGAGGTCTAAGTGAGCTGTGTTTTGTCACAGCAGCCCATCTACCTACCTAAGCTAGGTAAAGGCGCGCTGACAACCAATCCATCTACTTTCTTGAACTTTTTGTGACCAAACCAGTTGACCTGGTAAATTGCTTGGTCAGGCTCAGGACCGTAACATTTGTATGTATCTGACAGTTCCACATCAAGTGATGGAACATCATGTATAATGAAATTACATCTTGGGCTTTCCAGTGCAGAAAGACATTTTAATAGTCGGCTTCGCGGACGATATCGATATCGGACGTGGCGGTGGTTGTACTATATTACGCTGAAATTTATGCCGAAAAGGCAGTTAAAACCATTAAGTTATGATTGGACAAGGTAGGTCTAGAGTTGCGGAGCAGAAAAAAGAAGCCGTCCTCACTGGTAACCGCAGAAATAGGAACTTTCAGAAGATCAGAGTGGAAGGCAGTAATTTCATTTCCAAGCCAGCCATCACGTATTTGGGGGTTATGATTGACGCGAAGCTAACCTTAGGAGAGCACGTCAAGTACGTATGTGAAAAAGCGGCAACTGCCACTATAGTGGTAGAGGCTATTACTGTCTAAAGTCATCACCTCAATCTGGGCGTACACCGTCACCGGTGTTGTTATGCATGCAATAGCAAAAGAGTCAGCTAGGGATATGGCTGAAGTACGTTCAGAGTGCACTGTGCATACGGAAACATCACATGAAGCTGCGTACGTCGCATCGCCACCAGAATGATCCGATAGACATTCTAGTGGACGAAACGAAGCGACTTTACGAAGGCCGACGTTTGGAACCATCCGCAGTTTACGGAACGAAAAGGTTGGAGAAACACGCCGATGGACGTACCACTCGCCGGATTGTCCAGAATATCCAAGAGTAGCTGAAGACTCGGAGTACGTGCTGTTCCATTGTACGTGTTTTACGAGAAAAACATGGTTAACTGAAGGAGGAACCAGGCGTAGTGAGCTTAGAAAATATAGTAGACCATATGTTCCGATGAGATCGAAATCGGAAAAATAAAACTTAACAGTGGTTCCATGAGGCACCTGGGGAAGATGGAGATTATTTTTACCTGGATAGTAGTCGCAGTAGTAAAGTGAAAACTCCATCGCGGTTGACGATACCTGTCGGAGGTGCTCGGCCCGGTTACTCCACTTCAATCGATGCGCAGGGTGGGGCTTATGAAAGCCGTGACAAAGCCTAGTCCACTTCTCCCGAACTGAGCTACCGCGAACATATGCCGCTGCTCACTCCGTTGAAGGTATTTTCTTCATATGATGACACTGTCAGACCTTCACTATCATTCTGACAACTTAGAGGCCCCCTTTCCACGACCCCTTAAGGGTGCACGCATACATACACATTGCATAGTATAAATAAAACTTACCAATTTCAACAATCCCTCTTCACCGACAGCTTTCAACAATCCCTTCACATCCATATGCCCCAAGCGCAAAATATACATAGGTCTGCCATCTCTGTCTTGATGGTGCCATCCCCCAGGAAAATGTTTCAAAATTACATGCGGCATTTTATACTCCTTCAAAAGCTCATCAATATTATTGGCAGCACGCCATGCAAGCGACTCCTTCAACATGAGCATAGCTTTTTCCACATTAAAGTCCCGGGCTCGCAAGAATCTCAGCAATGTTTGATATGTCGGACACTTGGCCACTTCGCTAGAATCCTTACATAGTTTATGGAATTCCAGCAATTTCGACTCTTGCATTGGCGACAAATTGCCCAAATGTTTAGCAATAAAATCACCGTCCAACATGTCACTTGTATCCGCTTCGTCGCTACTAAGTTTGATGGGCGAAAGTTCCGACGGTATCGTAACGTCGGACGCTTGCCAACGATCCATATGAGTGATGCCCTCACTTTTCAATTGATCGATGAAATATTCGATGATTTCACGTCCTTTTAGGGTCGTTTGTGTGTACTGTTTCATGCCCATTTTTTCCATGGAATTTTCGAAACCGAAAAAGTTTTTTATGTCCAACGTGGCCGTTTGATCGAAGCACGTCCAATCGGGATTTTCGGGATGCACGTAGTATCGACATCGTTCGAAAATTTCAATTCGCGATGAGAATGTTTCGTTGGTTGCCTCAATGCTAAGTGTACGATTGGCCAGGTCCAAGTAGTTGGTTTGCATGAAGTACACTACATCGACGCCGATAATTTTTTTGAAAAGATATGGTGCATCAACGGCCAGTTTGCAGCGTCTGCTTGTATTTCGACGAGCCCCGTTGTCCAGAACTTCATCCGTGATAATTTCGCAGTCGAGGACAATTGGCATTTGTGGACATTTCGGAAAGCGACGTTCGTATGCCTGGAAATAGAAGAGAAAATGGGTAAATTAAAATTACATACAATACATAGTTGGAGAAATGGTTAAAAGAATCAAACTGGCAGCGTGGGGTGCGAAAGCGTGCCTTGGGAATTATAAGTTCTACCAGCAGGACCAGTTTTTGCTTGCCTAATGGACGATGATCCTTGTCTTTTTTTTCTCTGAGTAATTTTTTTTTTCTTCCTTGCTCTTTCATACCACTCTTTTACACCTATCTGGAGAAAGGTGGGTTTGGATGGCACTAGTGTGTGGAAAATAAATTTGTATGGACTTTCCTTTTACATCCGGCGGTGGTCTCCAGACCCGGCAACCCACTCACACACACTGACCTGTGGGAGGTCCTAAAGATGTTAAATAGTGCCGCAGGCTCATGTAGAGGTGTTGTTGTTGCCTGCACGTGATTGGTTCTATTAGTCGCCTCGTACGATCAAGGTAGGACGTACCTAGGGGTGCAGATTCTAAACCCGTCACCCCACGGGTTTTTTTTTTGTTTTTTTTTTTTGATATGATACAATAGTGTCAATAAACTAGTCTATATAAACATGCCATTTCTTTTTTCTTAAAGCGCCGACGATAATTTTTTCCAGACAACAATACGGTTCTTATCAGAACCACATTTCTTTTCCGGCATTCTTATCAATCCCAATTTGAATAATACATACTTACTCAAATTTAACAGATACCAATGTTACTAGGTTTAACGTATGTACAAGGCACCCATTCACTGTTAAGCTGATTGATAGTATACAAAGGCTATCATGAGATTTGTCTTAATCAATGTTGGGGTTACGTTTTTATTTACACACCAGAAATTGCGAATCATAATCTGGGTCAATAGATTCGGCTTGGGGCTTAGCTTAATGTATAATACTCCTATTTGAAGAAATGTTTTATATAAATTTGATTTTTTTTCGGTTTGCTGATAAGCTGTTGGATTGAATGCAATATATTGTTAGATTGACAATGGAGTATCAAGGAGGAAATGATTGCAATTTATAATCACATCGGCGGATATTAATTCGTTTCGTTCTTTGAGAGCCATAAATGGATTAGATAGGCTAATAGTTTTAGTAACTGATTCATGAAACTAAGCCCGGGTGCGGTAGAGCCAAAAGGGAATATATGCCACCAACGAACGTTCGCGTTTGCAGTAATTGAGTTGGCCCAATCATCAGGATCGGCCTTAACATTTTACTACTACTTTGCCTTAACCACTAGTGGGGCATTGTGCGCCAACCACTCCTGCGCGCTATCGTACTCTGTTCTGGGCAATGGGGCGCAACTCCCCAAACGACTTACCCAGCGCCTTACACTCTAAATACTATATTAGGCTACCCTTTGTCGGAAGTTTGACGAAAGGTATTGAAAGGTTTCTGTATTCCCACGCTTTATCAACAAGTGGGTGCAGCAAATCGGCAGTTATGGTTTGGCGCTGTTTGATAAAGTTCGGAAGGGATACCGTCGAGTCTGGCGACCTTTCTTCGCTTTAGTGCAATAATTGCAGCGACTAATTCCTCTTTAGTCGGAGCAGTGGACCGTATACGCATATTTTGATGGTTAGCTAAATTATCTACTCGTATATGAGAGAAGTTACACGGTTCCAGACTGCGGCAAAGTGTTGTTTCCACCGCCTCATTTGATCCCTCTTCAATATAAGTAGCTTTCCATCACTACTTTCGCTGGGTGTTGGCAGGAGTTACGATTACCTGTAAACTCCTTGATGACACCGTATACGGCGTTTAGATTGTTACTTCTGGCGGCTTCTTCTGCTGAGGCTAGAAGAGAATTCGCATAAACTCTTTTATCGCGTCGCACACTACGCTGAACTTCTCGAACTTTCTGACGGTAGAGGAGTTCGATGATGCTGCGATTGTCGTCTGATGCTGCAGCCAAACAAACCTTCAGCTTTTTTCTTTCAACAATCTGCTGCCATCAAGCGTCTTACATCCAGGGCTTGTTCCGGCAATCCGGGTTTGTGCCGAGGATGGTATCTGCGCTATCAATGTACGCATTTTTTATGGCATCCCAGTTTTAATTTATGTCGCTATTTGGGTGACTATTTATCTCAGCTCTGCTTTTGCGCAAGATGGTCCTTATGTTGTTGTAAGACAGCTGGATTTTTGGTGTTGAATTGGCGGCGCCTGGATCTTTCGTGGTTAAGACGGGGCACGGCTGCAAAACGCAATCGAACATTAGCGATCGCAAGATAATGGTCTCTTCTCATTCCAATATCGACGCCCTTTTTATTTCGCACGTCCAGGAGGCAACTCTTGAATCTTTTACTAATAGCAAAGTGGCCTATCTGATTTTGTATGCTCTTTGAATGGAGCCGTGTTCAACTTGGTCTTAATCCTCAGTACCTCTCTGGCAACTCTTCGTTGATATAAGAGATGAATTGTGTAATGAACCATATTCTGGTCTGGTAGTGCTGCTTCCGCCGGCAGATCGAAGACAACACCTGATGAGTAGTGATCTGTCGGTGATACGAAACCAGAGGCCGAGGGCCCCATTACACACGGACCCCGATGCGAGGGCGTAGGCATTAGATACGTTTGCCTATTTTTTTTTATTCGCCATTTTGCCTCCTCTGCCGATGTTGTCTATTCCAGGCCTAGGATTTTTTGCTAATACGTAAAGAACAGGGGCAACGAGCGGCGAGAATCCCGCCCACGTCTCCCGAACTGAGTTACAGCAAGCCTAGGTAGCTGCTTTGCGCGTCGAGAGACCTTTTTCCTTCGCCAGATACTCAATTGCACTAACCCCTTGTGGGGCATAGCGCGTTGACTGTTCCATGTGGCCCAGTTGACGTTTCGTTGGCATAAATTGGTTTCAGAGAATGCAGTTGCCAGCATGCACCTCCTGCACATTCATGGCCACGAACGTCGTCGTGGACGGGATTCGAACCCGAAACGCCGGTAGTGTAACTTGAGACTGATGCCTCAACACACTGCGCCACCGATCGCCCCTAGACATTCAGTCATTATGGTACCTTAAGCTTCATCCTTTGTTAAATACATTCTATAACCCGGGTATTGAAAAGGCGGTTGTCAGCCCGTAAGCCACTAGGCAGTTCGTTATGAGGGGATGAGTTATAAGGGGTCTAAATATGACCAGTGCCTCATACCTTGCGTTACATATTTTCTTGGTACTCTTAACAGTCCTGCTGTTCTTCCACATGTTTCATGACCATAATTAAGGTTTGAGAATATTCCTCTATTTTTGTTAACTTTTCTGAGTGTGTATAGTTTGTACAATTGACTGATACGTAGTAGCTGGTTGCTGAATCACACCTAGCACGTGATAAAATCGTTCCGTACATTATTTTGTGCCACCTCTAAGGATCGTAGTACCGTTGGGTAGGCTCCTCCCCATCCTAAGATTCCATAAGTTAATATTGGTCGCGGTCCTGGAAGCTTGACCGGTTAAGGAAATGACAGTGAGCAACAGAGATGGCAAGGCATTGTGTATCCGTAAGTGAAAGAGAGACGCATTGAACTGATACATTCACACATTCGACGCACACGACTCATGCCAAAGCATCTACATTACATACGAGTCCCGAGAGCAGAAGCAACCAATCAATTTTCGTTATGCCTGTTTCTTAATAAATAATTGCACTAGGGCGAAAGAGACAGAGAGTGCCGTAGATGTATTTGTTTAGAAATCATGGGCTGGGGAAACGAACCAACAAATTTTCCCGGTAAATTTCCCCTCTAAAGATTCTGTCAGATAAGCGACGCTCTCTTTTCGACTTACGGATATACACTACTTCACATCTCTGTTACTCACTGTCAAAATGTTTGATCCTATAAGTTTCCCAGAACGCAGCCATTGGCTGAGTTAATGCGTAATATACGGTCTTTATCGTTATTCTTTTTAGGACGTTTCAAATGAAACAACAAATTTTATGATACCTTTTACACAATTTGTTTTACTTAAATTTAAATTTCTGACGTTCCCCATATACCATTACCATGATTTTTTCTTGCTGTAACGTCGTGGTTTCAATCGTAACGTCATTACTACGTAATATACCAATCATTAAACCATTTTTCTTTCTTTTAAAAATGCTAATGAAGAAATGAAGATATACGTTTCTTTAGAATAACCTTCAATGATATCTCGAATGTGCGTACATACTTAATTATATGGTACAACATTGAATGTACTGAATGTATGTATAGTTATATACATTCGTATGTATGTATCTCGAAAGTAATATATATATTATACAAGGGAACATAGGGTTGAGAATTGACAAGTAACTATTAAGGCTCGGGCACACTATATGGCAAGCTGCCATATATTTGCTGCCATACATATGGCATGGTGTTCACACTGACAAAAATATATGGCAGCTTTTGGTATGGCAGCTTCGTTGCCATATGCGAATGTACCAGATATATGGTAGCAAATATGGCGAGTGTTCACACTGTATGGAACTTTTTGTATGGTACCATACGAATGGCAAACGTTTAGTCACTTCTACGATGTCGACACAAGCAGGCATGGCCGCTGGTGTTTTGGTGCTGTTAAAAATAAGACAGAAAAGAAGAAAGAAGCATCAAAGTGAAATGATAAAGGAGCGAATTTTATTGAGAAAATGGATAGCTCAACGCGATACGGAAGGTTTCCTTTCAACTTTATTGCGAGAATTGCGATCAGAAGACGACGCGGTTTGCCGGAATTTCGTTCGCATGTCATCGATTGACGTCGAGTATCTTTTGGATCTTGTCTCACCTTTGATAATAAAAAAAAAATCACAAAAAAAAAACACAAATGAGTGAAACAGTATCTGCAAGTGAACGGTTAACATTGACGCTGAGATTCTTGGCAACCGGTGAGTGTTCTTGATATTGGTTTTGAGATAAGAGAGTCAAATTTCAAACATGTTTTTGCGTAGATGATAGCTACGCAAGTTTGAGTGTGCTATTCAGAATACCGACGAACACAATTTTGCTCGTTATTCCTGAGGTGTGCAGTAGTGTTTACAATATATTGAAAGCCGACTATTTAAAGGTATTTATACTTTTTCGCACTCGATAACGTTCAAAAGGCGAGTGATTTTAACAAAGGGCAAAGACAATTACACAGTAAAATGCAACGTTAAATTTTTTGCGCGTAGAGAGTACACAATATTCGTATTCTCCCCTTCAACTACGAATAATACGCGGTAACGGCAACCGTTACATGCACTCAGTTTTCGAAATTTTGATAAACAAACTCATGCAAACTAACCTTTTCTTCTAAAAGCAAGTGCCATACGCTTTCTATATGGCGGACATGCTTATCATATAAAATGATATGGCACATTGGTGCCAGATATTTGGCAAGAGGTGTTCACACTGTATGGCAACATCCATATGGCGCGATATGGCATGAAGCTGCCAGATAAAATTTTTTTCGTATGGCAGTACATATGGAAGGTGTTCACACGGGTATGGCAATCATATGGCAGCAAATATATGACGACTTGCCATATAGTGTGAACCGCGCTTAAGGCTCGTTTTTTAACAGCCATGAAGAGCAGAACAGGTTGTTAACACCACATAATTACACTAATAATTTGATCTGAGATGCTCTGGATAGAGTCTGCGTTTTGAAATGCAGGCGGCGCAGGTGTCCAAGTTTTCGGGCAGTTTACAGTTTGGGAAGCACATGAAATTCATTTCCTGTCAATAAAATGTTCGTTTTGTTTAATTATATGGACTAGTAATCATACAAATTGATTCTGATGCCTAAAGGGAATTTGTCCGATTGTATCTGTTCTAAGGATTTAAGTTTCCTTTTGAAATTTGAGTTGACGTTTGCATGCTAAACTAAACGAAGACACACTCCTAGCAAAGACATGCCCAGTTTTCGTCTCCACTACTCCAATCTACTCTATAGCGTTTTTTGCAGCTTATCCTGCTCTACTCTGCTCTGTACAAAAAAAGCACCTATTATGAACAATAACAATGTACTTTTCATAAGCAATTTGCAAGTTACTTATGTAAAAGTTCTACACAAGAAAAGTTGTTTCAATTAAGGATATAACCACTTTTAATTGGACATTAACATCGCACGAAATACGTATACGAGTATACGTAATGTTCTTAAATGGCTATTTTTTAGGAATTATTACTACATACCTATATATGTATAGTAATTCAAATCGTATAATGTCATCCACTGACAATGAAGATACTCATTACGTTCGAATGTATGTAATTGGATAGTCTGAAATAATAACTTTTCCAGTAGCTCTTGTTATTTATTTATTAAACGCTCGTGTCGCAGATTATACTACAATACAAAGGTTATTACTTCAAACCTCGCAGTGATGGATTGCGTCAATCACACCTATGCGCTGTCGTTTAATATACATAACATGAAATTGTTCTACTTCACTGATTTAGACCAGGTGTATGTATCTCAGGTGTCATGAACGTCGCAAATTTTATCAGAAATATTGCACATAGGATATATGTACGAGTAGGTATAGTTCGACCGGTATGTGATATATCGTTAAACGATATACATATTCGATATACTACATACATATATCAAATATGTATATCGTATAACGATATATCACATACCGGTCGAACTATACCTATATCCTATGTATCGAAAATATATCGGACATTATATGTATATTAATAATATTGGAAAAGATAGCGAAAGAAAAATATATTTTTTTTTTTACTAAATCAATTTAAAACTGAGCAGCACCAAAGCATTCACTACGAATGTGGCGGAGCGTCTCACACTCAGGACACCGAAATAAGCCATCCGAAATAATTCATAAGGATTGTACTTCCGTTTTGAACCGAAATGAATAGACAATATCGGCTTCAAATCGAAATAAGGCATGCGAGAAAAAAAAAACAAAACGAAAATAGTCGTGCAGTGTCCAGAGCGAGCGAAGCAAGCGTTCATGTTTCTGCAATACTGATGGTTATGATCCCTTAAGCGCGGAGTGAGCATAGCGAGCGGATCACACACAAGAGACTGTTGTACTCAAAGCGAGCGAAGCGAGCGTTTAACTTTATGCGATACTGAGGGTTGTGATCCCTTAAGCGCGGGGCAAGCGGAGCCTACACAAGGGACTGTTGATTAACAATAGGAGTCGACACAAGAGACTGTGGTGGTTCATGTTTGTGCGATACTAAGGGTTGTGATGTCTTAAGCGCGGAACGAGCGCAGCCCACACAAGGGACTGTTAATTCAAAGCCCGCAGTATCGCACAAAGTATGCATGGACATTTTCGGTTTGGAACGAGCCCCTAGGGGGCTCTCAAATAAGCTTTTTAAGAAAAAAGATCGGTTGACCGATACGAATCGAATAACCGAACAAATTCCATCACTAGTCGATCATAGTCGAACAAGGGGGTCATCGATTAATGATTATCGATTAATTGCACAAAAAAAAAAAAAAATCCCAACCCTACTGCAATTATTGCACTAAAACGAGGAAAGGCGCCGGACTCGACGATATCCCTGCCGAACTTTATCAAGCAGCGCCAACCGTAACTGCCGAGTTGGTAACCCACTTGTTGAAAAAGCCTAAAATACAGAGACCTTTCACATTGAGTGGAAGGAAGGATTGATCATCAAATATCCGTAGAAGGGTAACCTTACAGATTTGAATAATTGGAGAGGCTTTTGGGGGCTTTCTGACGTTGCCAAGATAATAGCGAAAATCGTCCTGGAAAGACTAAAGGCTCACTTAGAAAGCACAATTAACGAAGAGCAGGCTGGCTTTCGATCCGGATTCTCCGGTGTCGATCACATTAACACTTTGGAAATCATCATCGAGCAATGCGCTGAGCACAATTCTCCACTTCACTTGCTTTTCATCGATTTCGAGAAGTCTTTAGATAGTGTGTGTGAACCGGGATTCTATATGGGCGGCCTTGCGCATCAGGACAGGCATTCCTGAGAAGCTTGTGGCTTTTATTAAGGCAACCTAAGAATGGCGCAAAATGTCGCGTTCTGCATAAAGGTAAGGTGTCGGGGGAGTTCGGCAGTGGCGCATCTTCTTACCGATCCTATTCTTCAAAGTAATCGGCAATGTGTTGCGTGCAGCCCTATCCGGATTAGACATAGGAATTCAATGAATTTTAACATGTTATCTACGAATACATCTTGACTACGCTGACGACACATGCCTACTCTCCCACAAAATCTATCCGCAATGGCGTTAGATCTCGAGAGGGAGCAAGCAAGGTTGGACTAAATATTATTACCAGCAAGACCAAGGTTCGTAGCCCGTCATTGCGAAAAAGATGTCCTACACTTATTGTCATCGATATTAATAGGCAACCTGTGGAGAAGGTGGACAACTTCGTCTACCTGGGTAGCATTGTTGCCGAAAATGATGGTACGGAGCACGATATCGCTCGTCGTATCAACGAGGCTAAATGTGCGTATAGTATGTTGTCCAAGTCTGGCAGAGTAGTTATCTCAGCATAAAGACCAAGTTGGGCCTGTTTCGCTCCCTGGTACTGTTCATTTGTATGGAAATAGTACATGGCAAGTTTCCGTAAGGATTACCAAAAGGTGAGGTACCTCAAAGTATACCTGCACAGTGTGAGTTATCTCGCTGCACAGCACAGGCATCCAGACCTGAACTGGCGTCCAGACCTGTAAAGTTGCACCTGTGGCTTATTAAGCGGGTTCATCCAATTTCTTTTTAAATAGGAATGTTTCCAAAATTAAAGTAGTTTCAACTTTATACAGTAAACAATGGCCATAGTTCAAACGACTTGATATATCAAGTCGTTATAACAACGCGCACTTGTCACCTTTTATATCATTGACATATCCAACTAAAGCTGAACTATGAATAAAGAAGCTTGGTAGCTTCTGGTGGCGTCTGGATTTATTTATTATTTTAAACATTATGAATGACCACTACTTGAGTTGGATTCATTCTAGTGATGATAAAATAAACACGTGCTTGCAAATTTAAACTGCATACCAGAGCCGGCTCTTGATATGTTCAACAAGACGTAACACTAGGGCAATGCGTAAATACATACTCATATCCCGTCCAGAAGCAAATAAATGAAAATAAATTTGTGTTTAGACAACAGAATAAACAAACATGTATATTGACTTTATCACGCTATTATATGGTACATAAATATTGTTTGTCGCAATCAAATGTATCGGTTTGGTAACGACTTAATTAAAAGCCACAGCTATATAATTAACGAATAACACCGTATATAAATACACATACATATGTATAAATATACGCAGATATGTCGTGAATATCTTCGGATAAATAATAATAAATTGTTCTGGGTGGTATGTAAATATTTCAATTAAAAATATTATAGCCATTTGAAAACTTTGTTTTAATTTGTATATTAAAAATAAATGGTGACGCTATAGCTTATATGTATTTGTATTTTATATTTTATTAGTACCAAAAATGTTTAATTTCTTTGACGTCTTCAGGCGGAATGCATACTGTGAAGTAGTTGTGGCGTCAATGAAAAAACAGGCTGTTTGACGACATGAGATGTTTATTTCAAATTCAAATTCTTTATTCTACCGATCAAAGGGTTTTCGTGTTACATAGATACATTTTGTTTTTATTAAGTGATCGAGCACTTGCTCTTACAACTAATGAGATAAACAGAGTGTAGTGTAAAAATTACAAACAGAATATAAACTATAAACTATGGTGATTTTGATAAAGTGAGGTAAGAGGAAAAGTGGGATTAAAAACCTCTTATGCATAATTTAGCCTTAATTACTAACTTATATCTATCTTATTCTAAACCTAAAAACGTATTTACGACTATATATACAGCTAAACTGTGCTAAGCGCAAAATTAATACTGAGTTGCATTATGGAGTGCAGAGTAGAGAAAAGGTACAGTACATATGTAGATACTCGTATCTTGATATTATAGTCCAGAGACATGGTGGAGAGATTATCTTAAGTCGGCAAGCAGGGGGTTGACGGAATTAGCGCAGGATAAGTGAAAGTTTATAGTGATATGGGAAATTTTAGAATGAATTAATGAAACGTTGGCGTTGGAGTGTAGTAAAGGTGTAGGAAAATAAAATGGCAGATCTAGTAGGATTTTTAGAATTTTGTTTTGCTTAATTTGAAGTTTATTTGAGTGTGACGTAGCGCAGGATCCCCAAGCTGCTGCTGCGTAAGTTAGAGTAGGTTGAAAGATACTTTTAAACAACAGTAGTTTGTTTTCAATTGACAAAGTTGATTTTCTGTGTATTAGTGGATATAAAATTTTAATTAACAGATCGGCTTTTTTAAGTAGAGCATCAGTGTTTGCCTTAAAAGTAAGTTTTTTGTCAAGGAGCACTCCTAAGTATTTAATGTGGTCTGGGTTCCAAAAAACGGCATTGCCCCCTAGCTGTAGCGGCTGGGTAGGAATTAGTGAGGATTTACGCTTTCTTGTAAAGTAAATGGCTTCTGTTTTGTAAGGGTTAATTTTGATTTTCCATCGTGTAAAATAATTTTCTAAAGTTTGGAACCCGTGTGTCAGTGCATTTGATATGAAGTCAGGAGAATAAGAGCTACAGATCAGGGCAGTGTCATCAGCGAATAGACAAATATGACAATCCTCAGGAACTGGCATATCGCTGGTGAATATGTTGTATAGAACCGGACTAAGAACTGATCCTTGGGGGACACCCGCTGGGAGTGCAAAAGGTGATGATTTGGATCCGTCGACGTTGACATAGAAGAAACGATCAGAGAGGAAGTGAAGGATTAGTTTGGTAAGATAAGGTGGAAATCCATAAGCATGCATTTTAAAGATAAGTCCTTCATGCCAAACGCAGTCAAAAGCCTTTTCAATATCTAACGTTAGCATTCCAGCGGATTTATTCGACTCGAAACTTGATTGTACTATTTGCTTAATCCGCGCAATTTGGTGCACCGTACTATGCGCTCTTCTAAATCCAAATTGTTCGTTTGGGAGTATCTTCTTCTCAGCTAGTACTTCTTCAACGCGATCTTTTATTAGGCGTTCAAATATTTTCCCCATATTGCATAGCAGACTTATGGGGCGATAGCTACTTATCAAGGATTTTTGTTTGTTCGGTTTTGGAATACAAATTACAGAAGCAATTTTCCAAGCCTTTGGGAAGTAAGTAAACTTTATACAGGCGTTAAATATTTTACACAAATAAACATACATTTTCTTGTGCATGTTTTTTAACAGAGCCATTGGAATTAAGTCAGGACCAGGGGCTTTGTTTGTTTTCGAGAGCTTAATTGCATTTTTAATAGAAGATAGGGACAGAAAGGGTGTTCTAAAATTTGTCAGGCTTTTAATTTGATTAATGGTCGCGTTGACCAAATTGTTAGTTTCTTCATCTCCTAAAGAGCGAGTAGCAAGGTGTTGTCTGTGAAAGTGTTCACCAAAAGCTTGAGAGTTCTCAGCATTTGTTATGAGAATTAAATTCGACTCATAAATAGGAGGAATCATGTTTCTTCGCTTTTTAAGCGCTTGTGATATTCCAGAAGGTCTTACTACCCTTTTCTAGCGATTGCTCCAATGCAGGTTCCTAAGTTTGTGGATCGCTGCATCTATTTCTATTTTTAGTCGTTTGATCTCCGCTTTATAGGCTGAACATCTCGAGCGTTGCCATCGCCTGCGGAAGCGGTTTCTTTCGGCTATAAGGCGTTTAATATTCGGCGTGAAATTCAGTTGATTTGGCACTGAAGTTGGATGTGCCTGCGGAATAGATTCCTGTGCTGCTTTCAAAAGAATTTCATTGAAACTCGATATATGGCGATCAATGTCATCTGTTGAGGAGAAATTCATATTTCCGCTATCAAGGAATGTACGTCTGCCGGTTGCTTGTGAGAAACGAGACCAATTGGCTTTTTTCAATAAAAAGTTTCTTGATGTATTCTCTACAATGGTTTGATCATTTAAGTTGAATAGGACTGGTAAATGATCTGAAGAAAAGTCAGTATTTGTGAGTGGTGGAGAAACGTAATGAGGGCAGTTTGTTAAAAGAAAGTCTAAGGTCGAAGGGTGACCTCTTAATGATTTGGGAAAGTATATCGGAGTAGGTGGAAACAGGATGTCAAAACTGCTGGTTGCTATTTTGTGCTGTAGTAGTTTACCCCAATGGTTTGTTTTAGCGCAGTTCCAGTCGACATGCCTTGAATTAAAATCGCCAGCGATTATGTAATTACCTGGAAGTCTATTAAAGAGTTGCAGGTCATTTTTATAGTGTAGTTCTTTAGTGGAATTGGAGTTTCCTCCCGGAAAGTACGCCCCGATAATGGTGAAGGTATTCCTACAGAGGTGAACATCAATGCCTACCGTTTCAAAAATTCGCGTTTTCAATGTCGGTTTTACTTGATGACAAATCTTTTTTAAAACTGCGATAGCTACACCACCGCCTCTATTATTGTTTCGATCGACTCTGTAAATGTGATAGTTTGGATCATAAAATTGACTATCTTCTTTCAACCATGTCTCAGTAATGATTGCTATATCTATTTTGTTTTCGTTTAAGAATGAGAAAAATTCAATGCGTTTGGCCAGCGGCCCAATACTTTGTGCATTCCATAATAACAATTTTACATTTGATGAATTATTTACCATTGTACAGGTACTTTACAGCCAATTCAGTTATGACTCTAAACTGATCTTCCTTAGACTTACAGTTTCTTAGGCTAATAAACATTTCATTAGATAATTCTATTAACTCTGAAGCATTGAACAGATTAGAGTAAGTACTAGAAAGATTAGCTCCTGTGTTTCTCGCGGCATCTGCGAAGCTAACTGCAAATAATCGGTTTGGATTTGGGACTTGAGAGATCGATGGTTCCGCTCTTGTTTGTAGTACGGGATAAGTCTTTTGATTTTGTAAGTCAGCATCAAAGCGATTGTTGACAACATTTTGGTTTATTCGCTTTGCTTTCAATCGTTGTAGAAGAGCGATGTAGTTAAGTCTGACTGGACAATTTTGAAAACTCGCTGCATGTTCACCGGAACAATTGGCGCATTTTCTTTTGGCGTTTGGAGTATCTTTTTGAGGGCACTCAGTCGTTTTGTGCGTGCCTGCACATAATTGTTTATTTTATTCATTTGTTTAAACATATAATTTCGATGTTAACGAATGATATTTTTTTTTTAATTTTTAATATTAGTTTTTTTTTTTGTTTTAATGATTTATACTGAATGTTTGGTATGTTTAAAACTGATCAAAACGCAGTTGCACGCAGAGCGAGCGAAGCGAACGTTCATGTTTGTGTGATACTGAGGGTTGCGATCCCTGAAGCGCGGAGCGAGCGAAGCCCACGCAAGGAGCCATGCCTTCAATATACTAAAAATTCAGTACAAATCACGAAAAAAAAGAAGGTCCAAAATAAAACTAACTAAAAATTCCAGACCTTTAGAGTGACGCGAGCGAAAAGTGAGAAAAATTCGAGTGAAAAGTAATTTCTCCACCCGGGCCCGGAAAATAAAAGGTTGCCCCTCCAGAGGCATGGACGCGTTAACATCTCTTGCATTACTAAGCCTTGTTGACGTTTCAATAGCAAATTAGTGTAGTTGTTCGCATGCACCTCTCATCCGAGTCGTCTTTCACTGACGAGCTTGGAGCACTATAGGAGTTCTAACAATAGCCACAGACAGTTTTTATTGACGCGCCGGGAATTGAGCCCATGTTCTCTAGATAAATCATCGTAGAGTGGTGACCGAGACTTCACGGCTACCGAGCTTGTCAATGCTAATGTAATGCATATACATACACGGGGCAGCAAATAAACCGGGCCACTCGCTGCCTTGGAACTCTAATCCAATTTTCTCAAAAGATATAAAACTTACACCTATCAAAGTTATACCTACAGAAAGAGCATTTAATGGCGATTTAAGTGACTATAAATTTAATCTAAAGTACCGTAAACTCACATTGTAGTCAAACAACAAACACAATGCTAACGATTTGCTCTGTTTTGACTAGAGTTCGCGCTTACCGTTCTTTTCTTCTACAGTGAGGGTAGTCGGATATTTCTTATCATTTTTTTAGTTTTTGTCCATTGTTTGCTTAGACGCGTGTATTTTTGCTACTTTTTCAGCCAATAATGGATACGACACCTGCGGAAGCAGCTCAAGCTGTAGCACTACTTCAAGCAGGCCTTGGGCAACGTGAGGTCGCTCGAAGACTACGAATGAACAGATCTTCGGTGCAACGAGTTTACAGAGGATACTTAGAGACTGGAGCATTCGATCGCCGTCCAGGAGCGGGCAGACCTAGGACCCATCAGCAGCAGATGATCGTTATATGCAACTTAGTGTTCTGCGAAATCGCCGCCTCAACGCAGTTCAAGTCCAACAAAGTCTGCGTGACGAACGCCAAGTGGTCATAAGTTCAGATACCGTCAGAAGAAGACTTGCTAAACGGAACCTGACTCCACGGAGAGCTGCAACAGTTTCAGCATTAGCCCACCGTCGAGCACGACTTGAATTTGCTCGACAGCATAATTGGACGTTAGAACAGTGGGGTAATGTACTCTTCACTGATGAGACCAGGGTGAGTCTACATGGAAGTGATCGACATCAGAGAGTATATCGTCGCCCTGGAGAACGTTATTCTCAGTGTTGCATCGAGGAATCTGTTGCTTATGTAGGAGGATCTGTAATGGTCTGGGGCGGTATCTCGTAACCGCAAGTACAACCCTAGTTTTCATCGAACCGACACGGGCCGTACACGTGGATTGACTTCTCATCGCTACATCACTGAAATCCTCGCAGACCATGTGGTTCCTTATGCAGGTTATATCGGGCAGGATATCCAGTTGATGCATGATAATCCACAGCCTCATGTTGCTCATGTGGTGACCTAGTATCTACACGACGTCGGCATTTGTACGATGGACTGGCCAGCTTGAAGCCCGGACTTGAATCCGATAGAACACTTATGGGATGAGCGGAAACGTCGAATTCAAGGCTTCCAGAGCTGCGAATCGCAATTGAAGAGGAGTGGAATGCAATTCCCCAAGATTTCATCGTCAGCCTCGTCAGGTCTATGAATACGAGGATGGTAGCAGTTATTCGAGAAAGGGGACGGAACACTGAATGCTGGCCAAACACTTTTTTTTCAATTTTCTCTTTGTTTTCGGCTTAAATTAAATTAATTTTTTTTTTTTCATTTGAATACACTTACACGACTGGAAAACGACTCTTCTTTGTAAAATCCTTAATAAACGCTTAACAAATTGATAAATCCCAATGCGTTTCCATTCATTTTAATCGTCATGAAACGCACTTTTTGTAGATATAACTTTGATAGTTGTAAGTTTTATACTTTTTGAAAAAAAATTGGATTAGAGTTCCAAGGGGGCGGGTGGCGCGGTTTATTTGTTTTAAATAGGATGTAAGATTTTAGGGATATTAAAATTTCGATCATTTCGGCATGGCTTAACATGCCCAAGAGAATGAACACAGGCAAATATTCCGTCACCTGGATGCAATTATTTTTGACACGTTTTCCTTTTACAATATGATAAATTTATCGCGATATGAAAGCAGCTGCTTTTCAGTACGATATTTGTTTCATTTGAATACGTTTGAAGAATGCTAAAATACTATAATTAATGTCGCATTTCCGATCGATTTCACATGCCATATTTTATAGAAATTTGTTCTGGACACATATGCTAATTCATAACACATTTCTTGATAGAATTTTAATTTTCTCGTTGAATATTAAAATTTCAACAATGACTGCTGTTCCTACTGAATACAATTTCCACATGGCTTATAAATAAAGCATGAAACTTTTCAAACAATCTGCTGATGTTCGTGAACTTTGGAACATGGACTGTCAACTTTTGACATACCGAGTATAATATGTACAATTATATAAGAATATAATTGATGGACTGTTAACAGAGACCGATCGTCTTACGAAAAGCCTTAAAACTTTTTTGGATCAAGTAAATAGCAAGAGTTTCTAGTGAAAGTTCAACCAACTGTCTAACATGCAACTGTGAAATGAAAAGAAAGAAAGAATTCGAAGGACCTTCTGAGTCCTACAAGGATATATCCATTAGCCTATACCCACATACATTATTCAGTTATAATAGGGCGTATAATATGTATGTACTATCTAATCGATATATGTATTGACTCTTAAGTTGCCATTTAATATATGGGAATGTGTATTCAAGGGACTATGGTGATAGGTCATCCGCACGTTGGCCGATGTTGGGACAGGGCAGTGATAACAAAGATGGCCATCATTGTTAGCTCATTCATACAGACGCTGGTCTCAATCCCACAGCAATTGAAAAATGATGGGCCCATACGCCAGGGTTTGGGCACAACGCACAATGCTGTGCGAAAACATCGTGGGCCATTACCGTGAAATAGCTTACGATGCGATTTCATGCTATTGCCCTCTCTACACGACAGCAACGGCGGTTTGTTGGGCCATATAATACAATCCAATAGGTGTTTTTTTGGACATTTGGTGCAGGTTAGGGTATCCCCACGCATTACAACAACAACTTAAATCTGTACGGGCCAGTGGGGTGGCTAACCTGAACTCGAAAGAATGTATACAATTGTACCAGAAAAACGCGACTACTCTACTCAGACTACTCTGATTGGCGGTTAACCTGGATGACTGCCCTCGATCGTTTTTTTGCCCCACCCTTTTTACCCTAACCCATTGTTTAAAAAAACGCACCTAAGTGTCACCATACACTGTCGAACACGAACCTGGTACAAATGTCCATTGAATAGCTCACGACACACACACATACACACATAAACGTGAAGAAAACCGGCCCACTTGTACCATGTTCGAGATCGAGTTCGACAGTGTATGGTGACACTAACATACCTAAACTACATATTGATGGCTACGATGTTGGCAGTTGTAAGACGATATGATATATGAAGTTGATATAAAGCCAGAGAGCCTTCTAAAAATATAGATAAGAGGCCAATCAGATGTGAAGGTTTTTGTTTTAGTGAAAGGAGAGAAATTGTTTTGCAGCACCAACATCGGTTAGATTACAAATCAACAACGGAAGAAGTATGTCCCTGGTCGAAAGCGATTGACCCCGAAGAGATGAACAAGGGAATACATACATGTATTGTAGACTATGGACGATTCTCAAAACATAAAGTCGGAGTGCCTATCACTTCTGCCTGGGACATCAAGGATATGTATGTTATATACAATGTTTTAGAAACGTCAATAGATTTTGTTCTCATATGTTGTATCTTAGCAAAGCTATTCGGAGCGTTTTTTTAACAGCCATGGAGAGCAGAGCCGGTTAAGATGTGGTCTTAACCTGCTCTGCTCTGTATTATTACACGATTACACTATGTAACAATTTGATCTGAGGTGCTCTGGACAAAGAGGATTGATAATTTTACAAGAGTTATCACTCCATATAACTTTCCCCTCTGCCAGGAGATTTGTATGTATTGACAAATTGTATAGACTTCACAAGAAAGCTGACTGGAGATTTGTATGTATTGATTCTCTTTTGTATCTATACTGTGCAGTTTATACAATTTGTCAATACATACAAATCTCCTGGCAGAGGCGAAACTTCTATGGAGTGATAACTCTTGTGGAATCTATACTATTTGCTCAGAATAAAAGCTTAGCGCAAGAATTCTACTCAGCCACGGTTTCTGCATTTTTGAAATGCAGGCGTCGCAGATGTCGAAGTTTTCGGGCAGTTTACAGTTTTTAGCCAGTTTATAGGGGAGGTTGGCACTCATTCAGGAGGATGTTGACCATTCTCAAAATCAATTAACTAACCGATTCTACAAATATTTGTCGAATTTGCCAAGTCGCAAGCTTCATTCTATCGAAAGTTATTGCTTATTTGAAGTTTCACTTGTAGGGGAGGTAGGGGTTCCTTAGGTCGAATCTTGCCCATCATTGCCACCAACAAATAAGATCATGCTACAAACATTTAAAGACAATTTCAAGTCTCTAGCTTCACTTCATCGAAAGTTATCGATTATTTGAAGTTTCATTTGTAGGGGAAGTAGGGGTTTCGTTGGTCGGATTTTACGTATTTTCCTACTACAAACATTTGACCAAAACTTCAAGTCGCTGGCTTTATTTTGTCGTAAGTTATCGCTTATTTTAAGTCTCATTTCTAGGGCAGGTAGGGGTTCCTTAGGTCGGATCTAACCCATATTGAATACAAACTAACTCAATCTCACTTGAAACATTTGACCAAAACTTCAAGTCGCTGGCTTCTTTTTATCAAAAGTTATCGCTTATTTGAAGTTTCATTTGTAGGGGAGGTAGGGGTTGCTCGGATCGGATCTTGCCCATTTTCAATATCAACCAACTAGATCATACATTCTGGTAAAAAAGTATCCGGAATAAATTTTTTAAAAAGCCTGCCCGACAGGATTGTCAATATTCTTTTTGTCGCTAAGTTGGCACAACTGTCCTCTATACTGTCACGGAGTTTGACAGTTATCTGCCATTTAGTTTGTTTACAGTACTCGATATTGTGAGTTCATCTCAAGTGTGTTTTCCGATTTTTGCAATGGATGATATTATCGAACAAAAAATTTGTCTTAAATTTTACGCTGCAATTCCGACCTCACATTCATAAAACGCATTGTGACTGGTGATGAGACATGTGTTTACGAGTTTGACATGCAAACCAAATGGAATGGCGCCTTCCAACTGAGCCGAAACCGAAAAAAACACGTCAAAGTCGATCAAAAGTCTAATGTTGACAGTTTTCTTTGATTACCGTGGTGTCGTGCACACAGAATTCTTGCCCGAAGGTCAGACGGTTAATAAAGAATATTATTTGGCGATTGAGAGAGCAAATTCGTCGAAAAAGGCCAGATTTGTGGAAAGAAAACTCTTGGATTTTGCATCAGGACAACGCACCATCACATAAGGCTATCATTGTGAAGGAATTTCTGACCAAAAACTCAACAAATACCATTGAACAACCACCATATTCACCTGACATGGCTCCGTCCGACTTTTTTCTTTTCCCGAAACTGAAATTACAACTTCGAGGCACCCGCTTTCAGTCGATAGAAGGCATAAAACAGAATTCGCAGAACATACTTGAGATGAACTGACAATATCGAGTACTGTAAACAAACTAAATAACAGATGACTGTCAAACTCCGTGACAGTATAGAGGACAGTTGTGCCAACTTAGCGACAAAAAGAATATTGACAATCCTGTCGGGCAGGCTTTTTAAAAAATTTATTCCGGATACTTTTTTGTAAGAATGTACTTCTAACATTTGGCCAAAATTTCGAGGCTGTAGCTTCATTCAATAGAAAGTTATCATCAGGAGGTGACCCTGATCATTTATATATACATTGCTATACCTCCGGAGCCTCTTTTAAGGCGTTACATATTGTCGTCGTGACAAAAACAATATACCATATATACTATAAGTCTAGGGTATAAAAAATAACAGCGCACGTGTGTATTTAATCGGGAGTTATAAATACATTTAATTATTTTACATATGTAGGGGAGACAGGCGTTCCCTTGACCTGATCATGCCCATTTTCAATACCAACCAACTAGATCATACTTCTAACATTTGACCAAAATTTCGAGGCTCTAGCTTCATTCAATAGAAAGTTATCGTGCGAATGGACAGACAGACAGACATGTCTGTCTATGTATTTTAAGTCCGTTCGAATCGAATCAGGAGGTGACCCTGATCATTTATATACCTCCGGAGCCTATTTTAAGGTGTTACATATTTTCGTCGTGACAAAAACAATATACCATATACTAGAAGTCTAGGGTATAAAAAACAACAGTGCACGTATGTATTTTTTGCTCAGCCCTAGTATTGCAATAGTAATTGGAAAATGGCAAGGACGCTCGAATTTTCGAACTGCCTCAATATGGGTTTATCATTTTACCCTTTAAGAAACTCGCCAAGGGTACAGCTGCAACGACTTGCATAATTTTTAACATTTACGTACGTGCAATGTGAGCACTTTGTATCGAATTCGCTGCTAATTTCTTTATTATAAAATAAACTTGGAATGAATCGGTCATGGCTTCTTCTTCTCTCACCTGACCTAATGTATGATGCATCATTACGATCGATTATAAACAAAATTGAAAAGCGAAATCATGTGAAAACAAAAAGATAGGTGAAACACAAATCAAAGCTTACATAAAAGATACTCGTATAATTAAGGAAAAACGTTGAACGATATTGAAGCGACCTCGTCTGATACATAGACTATCAACGATAAATATTTGTCTAATCGATCTTATCAGAATTATAATCAAGTGCATCGTGAATCACCGTGTGCGATAAAGTTCAAAACGTGCACAACTTATCTCACGTACGTAACTTACCGTCTATGGTACTTTGACTTTTCGTTTCAAGACGATTATGGCAAAATTTTCCTTTCGCTGTAAATGAATGATTTTTTTTTCTTCGTAATAAAAAGACTATCGTAAGCTCATCAAAAATAATTTGCATAGAGACTTGTTCATATTTTTTTTAAACTTAATCGTTTGGCATTGTTCATATTATGAGCAGTTTGTGGTATATATGTACATATTAGGCGCGTTTTTTTAACAGCCATGCAGAGCAGAGCAGGTTAACACCACACAATGACACTAACAATTTGATCTGAGCTGCTCTGGATAGAAGGTTAGTGCAAGAATTCTACTCTGTTAAGTAGTCTGCGTTTTGAAATGCAGGCGGCGCAAGTGTGGAAGTTTTCGGGCAGTTTACAGTTTGGGAAGCAATCAAGATTCATTTCCTGTCAATAAAATGTTCGCTCTGTGTAATTATATGGAATAGTAAACATACAAAATGATTCTGCCGCCGAAAGGAAATTTGTCCGATTGTATTTGTACTAAGGATTTTACAATAGTTTCCTCTTGAAATTTGAGCTGACGTTTGAATGCTAAACTAAACCAAGACACACTCCCAGCAAAGACATACCCCGTTTTCGTCTTCGCAACTCTGATCTGCTCTAAAGCCTTTTTTGCCGCTTATTCTACTCTACTCTGTACAACAAAAAAACGCACCTAATCTATATCTATAGTAAATCTGTAAATTTTGTGTGTCGGTACCAAATATGTAGGAAAAGAAGAGGATTGGAATATAGCTCATAAATACAAACAACAACAAAAAGTGGGTCAATTCAGTGGGTAGTTAATTGTCAATGCCTTGTAAAAAGTGGGTAGCCAAATGTTAAATAACGGAAGATTTTCCGTTTTTTATCTCGACTGATTGAAATTTCAATTTTTCTTGTAATAGAGTGCCATTTAAATGCAATTTGTCGTGTAAATTACGCGAGGCCGTGACCAAAAAGATATTCTTAAGCTGAAACACCTTTAATGAAAAGTTACCCCCAAAACTTTTCTTATGTTGATATTCCCGGGCCACCGGTAGCGCAGTGTGTTGAGGCATCAGTCTCATGTTTGACTACTGGCGTTTCGGGTTCGTCCACGACGACGTTCGTGGCCATGAATGTGCAGGAGGTGCATGCTGGCAACTGCATTCTCCGAAACCAGTTTCTGTCGTCGAAACGTCAACTGGGCCACATGGAACAGTTGACGCGCTATGCCCACAAGGGGTTAGGGCATTTAAGAGAGAGAGAGAGAGAGAGAAGGTCTGTACATTGGAAATATTCGAAAAAAGAAACATATCTGGGATATAGTTGTTAGAGACAAAATACATTAATAGTCCAGGCTAGGAAGTCCGAAAATACTTGATTAGGAAAAAAAAATTGTGTAGTTTTGAAATTTGGCACAATTGCTGGAGGCAGTCCCCTGAATATGTGCTCAAAAGTACCCGATGATAGAGGGTCCGGAAGTGTAGGGGAGAGGGGGTCAAAGGTCCCGTTTCTCAATTTTCCTTGATTATTTTCAAAATTAGGGATTTTACAGAAAAATGTCCCAAGACCGAATCAAAGTACATAAAATTTCCTACAACACGATATATCATACCCTCGACTATAAAATGGTATATTATACCCTAGACAATAAAATAGTTACCCTATACTATTTTCCTCACAAGGAAAAACGGCACGATAACTCCCGATAAAATACAGTTAGCGACATGAAAATTTGGTCAAGTATTCCAATTGAGATCAAGCTGGTTGGTACTTCGGATAGGTACGATTACCATCCCAAGAAATATTATTCTTGCAAACATGCCAATAACATCCAAACGAATAAAAGCGGTACTTTGATTTTAGTGGTAAATAGCATCAGTTCAGTCTTGCCTGGGTTAATGCCTTAGAACATAGAGTCATGGAAGGAGCTTGTCCTGTATGTCTCTGGCTCCAACATTTGGCGAATAAGTCGACAGCCAGCCTACTCGGTTGTTGTTTGATATTGACATTATGTTGAATGTTCTGTCGAATTGTGCGCATGAATAAAGGTCAATTCTTGTCAGAATATCGATAGTCAGCCTACTCAGTTGGCGTTTCAGTATTGACATAATGTCGACCGCACTGCTTAGAACATGGAGGCATGGAGTGAGCTTGTCCTGTGTGTCTCCATAGAAACAGTGGCTCCAAAATTTGGGTACTAAGTCGACATGTGGTCGACTGTCAGCTAACTCAGTAGACCGTTTAGTAATTATGAAATTTAAATATTGACAAGAATTGACGTTTGTTTATGCACAATTCGACAGCGCGGTCAACATTATGTCAATACCGAAACGCCAACTGAGTAGGCTGACTGTCGATATTCTGACAAGAATTGACCCTTATTCATGCACAATTCGACAGAACAGTGAACATATGTCAATATCAAACAACAACCGAGTAGGCTGCTATCGACTTATTCGCCAAATATTGGAGTCAGAGACATACAGGATAAGCTCATTCCATGGCTCTATATTTTAAGCCGCACTGTCGAATTGTGCACAAACAAATGTCAATTTTTGTCAATATTTAAATTTCATAATTACTAAACGGTCTACTGAGTTAGCTGATTATCGACCACATGTCGACTTAGTATCCAGATTTTGGGGCCATTGTTTCTATGGAGACATACAGGACAAGCTCATTCCATGCCCTATGTTCTAAGGTTAACGCCCAGTCCACAGCTTGTGGCTAAGCTAAGCCACATGGAATAACTGATGCGCTATGCCCCACTAGGGGTCAGGGCAAATGAGTACAGCTTGTGGCCCAGGCGCTCACCATATCCAGAGCCCTTTTCATGATTTGACTTATCACGGAGAGGCACTTTCATGACACCACTATTGCAACATCATCCGCGTACGCGACCATTTTAATCCCTTCTCTGTCAAGCCTTGTTAGGATTTTGTTGATGACTACTAGCCATAGTAGTGGAGAGATGACGCCTCCCTGAGGTGTCCTTCTACATACAAATCGACAAATCGCGTCCGACAAAATCCGCCGCCGGAGTCACTCAGCGCAGCAAATCACCGCGACGTGGTGACGGTTTTTCTGCTATTCCTCGTCGCAACCGTCGTGCATGTAAAATTCAACCGCCACTTCTGACTTGGCCCACAAAGCTGGAAATTTGAGTATCATTTGGAGGCTATGCTGTTTTGTAGCCGATCATGCGGAAATTACTGTCCAGGAAAACTGATCAGGCCTTGAGGAATTCCGGATCGTGTATGGCCTTTCAGGCGGTCAGAAGGAAATTTCTTCCCGCCAGGCCTCCACTACACAGGCCTGGCCTTTTGGATTGCCTGGATATATCATACACCATCCGGCATTCCTGTCCGGAGAAGCTGATCTGGCCTGGTCTTAAGGAATTTCGGATGTTGAATGACCGGTTCACGGTTTAGGTGGCCTTTCAGGCGGCCGCATGCACAAAAGAAAATCGATCTTATTGCCAGAAATTCAAAGTATCTTTCTATCTATTGAATTGAATTGTACAGCATTTTACTTCCATTGCCAAATTTCAGATACATTGGTACATTGAAATAAACTCCCGCAAAAATTCATTCTGGTCAGGCGGCCGGACAGGCCTTTCAGGCGGCCGGATGTACAATTGTCCGGTTGCCTGATCAGCATGCATTCTTGCAGGAGTTTACTATTTCAAAGTACCAATGTATCTGAAATTTGGCGATGGAAGCAAAATGCTGCACAATTCAATTCAATAAATAGAAAGATACTTTGAATCTCTGGCGGTAAGACCGATTTCCAATTGTGCATCCGGCCGCCTAAAAGGCCTGTCCGGTCGCCTCAAGGCCGCCTGAACTGGCCACACACGATCCGGAATTCCCCAAGCCCAGGCCTGATCAGTTTCTCTGGACAGGAATTTCGGATGGTGTATTGTGTATGCTATATTCGGGCAATCCAGAAGGCCAGGCCTCATCAGTTTTTCCGGATAGTGTATGGCCGGCTTACAGCTGAATAATCCACTGAAAATTGTGTGTGTGAGTGAACTGCATTCAAGTGTAAATGGCTGCGTTCCTATTTTATTTTTTTCTCATTTCTATTACGGATTTTATTTCCTATTTCTTTTGGTTGAGGTTGCCAATAATAAACATGGAATTATAATGTTGATCTGAAAAATGAGCTTTTGTCTTTAAAAGAACTACCCTACTCCCTTTTCAGGTCCCTATTGGTAACTTAGATAGAAGCCTCATCCGTTTTATTGTAGTTAGGGAGGTCTCAAATTTTTAAAGTCATGAGACCTCATACGTTAGGGTTTTTAGGTTTTAGAGGCCAGGATCCGTTATATCTGGAACCAGAGCGTGTCAAGGTACATGAGCCGGTCGACGGACATTGCCTGTAAAAAGTTTTCTTAATTTTTGCTGAGGTTTTTTTTGAGGCCGTGGGACCTTGGTACCCCTTTGTGTGCTGTGTGTACCTTAAGGCACGAAATTATTTTAGAATGCTAATGGGAAGGGGTAGCGAGAGGGCAAAAACACCGCCCACATCTCCCGTCACTGAGCTGCACCAAGCTCGTGCCGCCACCTTTAAGATGGGGCGTTTTCGTCAGATGGCGCTGCCCGACCTTCACGGTCACTTCGACCAACCTTCACTCAGTTCCCATAGATACTTCAAGTGTCCTCAACATCCTTTCATTACAATTTCCAGTTTGTGTATAAATACTTCGATATGGGAAGCACGTTGAGCTCACGAAAAAATTTCAGCTGCACGTGAAGTCGATTAGTCGGTGACCATTATCAATACATTCCTCGTGAAAGTTGCGAACTCCTGAGGTTCCCCAATGCCAACTCTCGTTTCCAACTTTCGCATTAAAATCTCCCAGCAGTATTTTGACGCCGTTTTTTGAAAATGAATCGAACAATGTTTCCGCATAGCATGAATTCAATAATTAGGCAATATTCTAACGCCCTGAGCGAATTTCTATTTTCCTACAAAATTTCTACTTAAATTTCTCAGGCATTTCTCTAAATCGACCTTGATAATTTTTCTTGCATGCAGTGCACATGTGTAGCAATAATTAAACGTCGGGAGTAGCACAAATCGCAAATAGCCACCTAAAAAGAAACTGAGGAAACGGAAAGAATGCGTTCGAAAAACACATTCACAAGACAGAAATTCCTGCGAGCGAAGAATCCCACGCATTTCTATCGATCGTCGTCAACTTCTCGACATTTCCATTCAGAGTAGAACTTTTTGCGTCGGAAGGAAAAAGGCAGGAAATCACAGCAAGGAGCGCACACCACCCGGTTGTTGGCAGAAACCAAAGCCACGTCATACAATTGTTGCTTGTTGCCAACATTGGTATCGAACTTGAACTTATTTTAAACTTTACTCGAAATTACATTTGTCGAGTTCAAGCGTACGTACTGCTGCTGCTTCTTCTTCAGCTGGTTATCGTTGTGCTGTAATTTATATCAAAATAGTAGAGAGTCGGAGGTTTGGGGAATACCCCGGGAACATTTTCAGGGGCATCCTGAATGCTATCTATGTATTTTATTTATGGGCGTATGTAGGTAGGATTAAGTGTAATAGACGTCAGTTGGCGGAAGACTCTAGTATGCAAATAGACATTTTAGCTATCGCATAAAGGGGAGAGAACCATGGCTAGTGGTAGTGGACGTCATCCACCCACTGCGGAGGCAATTGATAATATCTCACTGACGCGTGCTGTGTGTAATTATTATTTCTGGCAAATATTATTTACGTATAATAATTATTCGGAAGTTTGAGTGCTATTATGTATACACATAAAAGTGGTAAAAAAAATCACGTGTGGGGTCTGGGGTGTGGTATGTGTAGCGTGACCAACTTTTCTCGGGCGAATATCAGTACACGACAATCTTTATCATAGCTAATTTCGGTATATGACCACTTTTTCCGAGCTAATTTCGGTACAGAATAACAAATCGAAACAGACATACATATTTCCTATGAAACAAAAAAACAGGTTTTATTGTTTACCTAAGACGATCAAGATTGCATTTGTGCACTTCGTACGAAGGGACTGAAATTTTTGTTTTACACGAGGCGCCAAATCGTAGAGAATCTATGGACGATCAATCCGCATATACTCAACACTAAACTATTTAAAGTAAAATAATTCCACTCGTAAAAAGTAAACAGAGAAACACACGCCCTCTTGCACGCAACACCCGCTCAGTCCATATAGAAGCACATGAGATGTCAAACTCACATTCCCCCCACATGCATTTCCTTGGTGAACAATAACATTTTGTTTCTCTACTCCGGAACACCCGCCCGGTCCATATAGCCGACACATGAGATGTCAAACTCCCATCCCCCTTCCTACTTCCACACTTGTGCCGAATTACTTCATTTCTCTCGCTTTTTTTCATTTCCTTCTAACTCTCTCTTCTGTGCGTCAAATCAAAGGTTTGTAATGAACCATATTCTGGTCTGGTTGTGCTGCTTCCACCGGCAGATCTATGGCAGCACCTGATGAGTAAGGATCTGTCGGTGGAACGAAACCAGAGGACGAGGGTCCCATTACACCTGGACCCCAATGCAAGCGCGAGGGCCTTCGAGCTATCCGCCAACCATTCCATCCTTATCGCTTCATTTTTTTTGATTCCCCATTTTAATCTCCCTTGTTTGTATTGTTTTCCCCAGGCCTATGAATTTTTGTTAATACGTAAAGAACAGGGGCAACGAGCGGCGAGAACTCCGCCCACATCTCCCGAACTGAGGGCCGCTGCTTAGGTCGTTGAGGGGCCTTTTTCTTCGCCAGATGGTACGACCCGACCTTCACTGCTACCTAAGTGTCACCATCCACTGTCGAACTCGAGCTTGAACCTGGTACAAATGTCCTCTGACACACACATACACGTCACATAGGTGTGAAGAAAACCGGTCCAGTTGTACTAGGTTCGTGTTCGACAGTGTATGGTGACACTAAGGCTCCGTCTCTACGGGCATCTTCGGATGCCCACCAAACCGTCCGTTACACATTTTTGCCGGCCATGTGACCTCATTGATTGGGTTTTTATGTCTATGGGTAGAGAGGCCAAGGGTCCGCAACACCAGGCCCCAGAGCATGTAGCATGAGCCGGCCGACGGCCATTGCCTGCATTTTTTTTTATTAGTTTTCCTGAGTCGTGGGACTCAGTTTTATTCTTCGTTTTTTCGTCTACCCCCAAGGCACATGATACATGTTATCTATGTGATGGCTGGGGCAAGGAGCTGGCAAAAACCCCAACCACATCTTTCGAATTGAGCTATAACATGCACGCTCAGCCCATTGAGGAGCATTCGCTTCTATCGCCGCCGGACCTTCACGGTCAACTCCGGCAACCTTTCGGCTCCGTCCCCAAAATACCATCAGGTAACCAACTTGCTCATTACATAGAGTGCGTTCAGAAGGTGGCAAAAGAGCAGAAACCGCTCGCGAGCAGCTCCGCAACTGCTCGCGAGCAGCTCCGGAGCTGCTCGGTTTGGAGTCTGCACCTGCTGAACGCTACTTCACCAGCTGACAAATCGACCAGCTGAAAGCTGACGATGACAATTTTAGACGTCAAGTGCCGAAAAGTGGAAAATACATGAATCCCACGCTGTCCATTACAAAAATCACGAACAACGAGAAAACAAATTCAAAAGCACCCGAAAACCAAAGAACTAGAAGCCGAAAGCAGCGAAAACACAACAACCAATTTGATAACTGTCAAAACTCGGAAACTCGCAACATGAGCGTGAGGTTGAAAAAGAAGAAGAAGAACCTGAGCACTGAGCACTGATCAGTGAGCAGAAATATTTCTTGCTCGGTGAAATTTGATCATGCTCACCCGAGCAGAAGTTGCTCAGTCACTTCTGAACCCGCTCGTTCTGAACATGTTCGCTGAGCGGAAGTTGCTCAGTTCCTTCTGAACGCACACATAGATTGAATCGCTCACCGTCTCGCCGTGAAAAATTTAGTTGTGGCATATACAAAAATGAGATAAAAAAAAACTTAGTTTGAAAAAAAAAATGCAACGACTACTCAAATATTTTTATGATGAAATTTCGGTATACTTCCGTCCACCGAAGCTTTCCTGCGGCACACGGTACAAAAGGTTGATATCTCGGTACTGTACCGGAAATTTCGGTACAGTTGGTCACCCTAGATAATGTACATAGCAAAACTACTAAAATAGAAATTTCGCAATTAACTAGAACTAGGACGATAAGACAATTCAGCAAGAAAACTTTCCCCTTCTCAAGAATCACTAGTTTTCAATATTTTCCATTTACAGCTGGCAATTTGACTAATTGACAGAACATGCCTGGGGTCAGGTTGCGTGATAACTTTTATCTTATCAACGACCCAAGATTAGTTTAGTTCATTTTTATAAATAGCACATGCCCCCTGGAAAATCTCCACATCGACAGTCTAATATGAACGCTATGCACTAATCACACCGTCAAGTGTGAAAAGCTTGAAACTTGAAAGAGTTGCTAATCAAAGTATAGTATGTACTCAACTATTTTGCATTTCAATAGAAAGAAAAATATTTTCCAAGCGCTGCTCTATGCTTATCACAGCAAGACTCGCGTGTGCGTGTAATGAACCGATTAACGCGTTCCATATTGCGTACATAGAGACAAGAATATACGACGATCGACGGCATCGTACTATGATGCATGGTGGAAGCTCTAGAATCTAGATAGAGTCTACCGAATAGAATAAAGTGAGCATGGGAAGAACGCAAAGTGATTGCCATTTGTCAGGATGAATAGGGTGAAATTTATACGGTGCAATTGAAGTCCATATTGTCGAAGGATTTGAGCTGAGTATGGGTAATTGAAAGCGAATAATAGGGAGCATTATGTTCTGATCACGTCACGTTATACGAGTACGATAAGTGCATCATAGTTTGTAGTATGGGACAACGTAACAATAAGCATGTTCGCCTTTGATACACTACGCCACTATTTTGAAACCTACTGATGTCGGCCGTTGCTCTCTCTCTCTTCCAACCAAGGGTGATAAGGTGTCGGCCTACGGACAGTCAAAATAAAAAAAACACATACGCAATTAAAAATTTGGTAACAATCATAATTAATATGGCAGGCTGAAATCACCCATAATTGAGTTATTTCCCGCCCAATGCGTGGTCAGTGTATTTTATCTTATCCGTTTTTATTGATTGATAACGTTCAATTGATTGGGTGCGGGGTACCGTTAGTCACAAGACACAAAAACCAAAAACTTTTTAGACTATACTTTCAGGTTACCTTAATCTGCCTTAAGGTTACCATGAGCTACTTTTAAGGTAAGGTTAGGTTATAAAGGCTGCTGTACAGAGCACAGACCACATGGGTCTGTTGTAATACCCCGCCATCTCAAAACCATGAGATTCTAGTCGTCGAACCAACCGGAGTTGTCAATGAATCGATGTAGATGACCAGCACTTACGCCTTTCAGGTCATCCAGATCTATGGAATAGGAGGACCCCAAAGTGTCCTTTTTTTACCGGCCAGCGCAGGACAGGTACACAGGAAATTATGCATAGTTTCCTCCTTCTCCTCGTCCTCACAGCTTCTACAATAATCATTGTACGGAAGCCGCAGACGCCTCGCGTGCTCGCCCATCAGGCAATGCCCCGCAATGATCCCCACGACTTTCCACATTCTTTCCAGCATCAGCAGCCCTGAGGAGCGGCTAGGATTAAAGTTCGGCCAAACCAGTCTTGTAATGTTGCAGGTAGTTCCATTTAGCCTAACATCCACTTAGAGCGCCTGTTTTGACTACCTTCTTACAAGCTTCTATTGGTATATTGACAGTTCGAAAATACCCCATATCCTTACCGCTGTTACCGCTGAAGCCACTATGCCCTGGAATCCAGCACAAAGTGACGAGCTCCTTGATAGCTGTGCGACACCTCACCATGGTTTTTGAAGTGACAAGCACTGCGTCCATGAATTTAATCACCGTTTCACTACCAGTAGCTCTCTGGATCCTGTCAACCCCTTGTGGGGTATAGGGCATTAACCATGCCGACTTTCCACCTCGTCCTGTTCGCTGCCATCGGCTTCAAGTGTCTCCACAATTTGCCCAATGACTTACCCTCGACCTCAACTGATCTTCTCCAGGTGTTTCTAGGTCGTCCAACGCGGCGACTTGCATCGGTTCCCTGTGGAGGGCCTGTTTAGCAATGTTTTCCGGTCCCTTTCGAAGTGTGTGAACTATCCATTGCCACTTTCGCCTTTTTATAGAGGTGTCTATCCTGTCCTGGCCAGTAATCAACAGGAGGTCGTCGTTAGAAATGACCTCCGGCGTATGTGTAGGATGCGCCGTAGACACTGGTTCACGAAAGTTTGCAATCTAGTTGTTATCGCTCTGGTCAACTTGGAAGGTTGAGCAGCCATAAGGAACCCCAGATTTTACATTGGTTTCGGAGATCCTGAATTTGGTACTTCTGGAGATGTTGTTGTTTTGCCAGAAAGGAGTTAAACTGACTATCAGTATATATACTAATATTCCTTACCGACACGACGTTACAGCGTAACCATGCTCATTTCAGGGGGGGCAAAAACTCCTCTTCCATAGTCCTCCGCGTGGGCGCCCCCTGGAACGGCAGTGGTCACTGACCATTGCCAACCAACGTCAAGCCGCCAGTGATGGCGGTGCGATGATTTGGTTGAGGTACCCCTGTGGTATGGGGTGTGAAAAAAATACCACGGCCTTTCCCTTTGAGGGCCTGTCGTTAAAACCGACAATCAAAGGACAGGATGTGTATGCCAGCAACTTGCACTATCCGAAATCTTTATATGCTAACGAAACGTCAACTATGCCTCGGATAAGGACTGACTCAACGGTTACGACTTTTGGCTATCGTACAATGACAAAGATTGGATTCTGGAATGTGCGTACTCTCCTGGACAATGGATCAGAAGGTCCCCAGAACGCACGATTTCTTCAATTAGAGAGTGAATTTCTGAGGTACAAATTAAATATCTTAGGAGTTAGTGAGATAAGATGGTGGAACAGCGGAGAATTCATCTCTCCAACGGGCAGCACTGTAATGTTGTACTCCGGTAAAGCTACCGGTAGTCGTCGTGAGTCAGTTGTGGGGCTCCTTTTAACCAGAGCCGCGCGAAACTGTCTCTTATCCTGGGAACCGATCTCTGACAGGGTCTTGACCGCCAGGTTCCGGACCAAAATGAGGAACATCTCAATAATACAATGTTATGCCCCTACTGAACCCGACAATGTCTTGGCAAAAGACTCCTTCTACGAAGAACTAAACGCCGTTCAGAGCAGAACACCTAAAGGTGACATTATAATGGTTATGGGTGATTTGAATGCGAAAGTTGGCGCTGATAACTATGGGCTCAGACATGTGATGGGGAGACACGGTCTTGGTGATCGTAATGACAACGGTGAAAGATTTGTAGAGTTCTGCAACTTTCACAGTCTCTTCATCGGTGGTACTATGTTTGAGCATAAGGACCACCACAAAATCAGTTGGTCCTCTGTTGATCGGCGCAGAACACAAAATCAGATCGACCATTTTGCCATTAGTAAAAGATTCATGAGTTGCCTCCTGGACGTGCGAAACAAGAAGGGTGCCGATATTGGGATGGGAAGAGACCATTATCTTATGATCGCTAATGTTCGATTGCGTATTGCAGCCGTGCGCCGCCCCAGCGACGAAAGATCCAGGCCCCGCAAATTCAACACCGCTCGACTAAAAAATCCAGCTGTCTTACAACAATATAATGACCATCTTGCGCAAAAAGCGGCTGAGATAACTAGTCACCCAGATAGTGACATAAACGAAAACTGGGATGCCATAAAAAATGCGTACATTGATAGCGCAAATACCATCCTTGGCCCAAACCCGGATTGCCGGAATAAGCCCTGGATGTCCGACGCTTCATGGCAGCGGATTGTTGAAAGAAAGGAGCTGAAAGTTCGTTTGGCTGCAGCATCAGACGACAATCGAAGCAGCATCGAACTCCTTTACCGTCAGAAAGCTCGAGAAGTTCAGCGTAGTGTGCGACGCGATAAAAGAGTTTATGCCAATTCTCTTTTAGCGTCAGCAGAAGAAGCCGCTAGAAGTAACAACTTAAACGCCGTATACGGTGTCATCAAGGAGTTTACAGGTGGTCGTAACTCCTGCCAACAGCCGGTGAAAGATAGTGATGGAAAGCTACTTATCTTGGAAGAAGATCAAATGAGGCGGTGGAAAGAACACTTCGCCGCGGTCTTGAACCGTGTAACCTCTGGTGAAGTTCCCCCTCATATAGATAATTTAGCTAACCATCAAAATGTGCGTATACGGTCCACTGCCCCGACTAAAGAGGAACTAGTCACTGCAATTATTGCACTAAAACGAGGAAAGGCCGCCGGACTTGACGGCATCCCTGCCGAACTTTATCAAGCAGCGCCAAGCGTAACTGCCGATTTGCTGCACCCACTTGTTGATAAAGCGTGGAATACAGAGACCTTTCCCACTGAGTGGAAGGAAGGTTTGATCATCAAACTTCCAAAGAAGGGTAGCCTCACAGACTGTAATAATTGGAGAGGCATTTGTGTGCTTCCTGCCGTTGCCAAGATAATAGCTAAAATCGTCCTGGAAAGACTAAAGGCCCACTTAGAAAGCACAATTGATGAAGAGCAGGCTGGCTTTCGATCCGGATTCTCCTGTGTCGATCACATTAACACCTTGCGAATCATCATCGAGCAATGCGCTGAATACGATTCTCCGCTTCACTTGCTTTTCATCGATTTCGAAAAGGCTTTCGATAGTGTGAACCGGGATTCTATATGGGCGGCCTTGCGCAGGAGAGGCATCCCTGAGAAGCTTGTGGCTATTATTAAGGCAACCTATGACGGCGCGAAATGTCGCGTTCTGCATAAAGGTAAGGTGTCGGGGGACTTTGAGATTCGCAGTGGAGTTCGGCAGGGGTGCATCATCTCACCGATCCTATTCCTCATTGTGATCGGCGATGTGTTGCATGCAGCCCTATCCGGACTCGACAGAGGAATTCAATGGACTTTGACATCTTATCTACAACATCTTGACTACGCTGACGACATATGCCTACTCTCCCACAAAATCATGGATCTGTCCGCAATGGCGTTAGATCTCGAGAGGGAGGCAAGCAAGGTTGGGCTAAAGATTAATACCAACAAGACCAAGGTTCTTAGCCCGCCGTTGCGAAAAAGAAATCCGACACCTATTGCCATCAATATTAATGGGCAGCCTGTGGAGAAGGTGGACAACTTCGTCTACCTGGGTAGCATTGTTGCCGAAAACGGTGGTACGGAGCAGGACATCGCTCGTCGTATCAACCAGGCTAAACACGCATACGGCATGCTGTCCAAAATCTGGCAGAGCAGTTATCTCAGCATCAAGACCAAGCTGGGCCTGTTTCGCTCCCTGGTACTATCAGTGCTTTTGTATGGGAGCAGTACATGGAAAGTTTCCGTAGGAGTTACCAGAAAGCTGCAAGTTTTCGTCAACTCATGTCTTCGTCGAATTTTAAGAATTTTCTGGCCCGAAACAATATCAAATGAAGAGCTAAGTCGGCGTGCGGGTCAGATGCCAATCGACGAATTGATACGCAGGCGAAAATGGCAGTGGATAGGTCACACATTGCGGAAGAGTGATAACTGCATTGCTATGCATGCCATGAAATGGAACCCCATTTCCAACCAAGGCCGACTAAGAGGGAGTCCTCGAATCACATGGCTTCGATCTGTGGCAAAGGAGTGTCAGGTACTGGGTAAGTCTTTTGGGGAGTTGCGCCCCATTGCCCAGAACAGAGTACGATGGCGCGCAGGAGTAGTTGACGCGCTATGCCCCGCTAGGGGTTAAGGCAAAGTAGTATTTCAGTAATCTCCGCCTGAAAGACGCTGCAGCAAGCTGGGAGACAAAGTGATAAGCCAACATGTATTTCCTCCGAGTAGACCCCAGCGTCCACACCCTCTTCCGTCTTTGAGCCATCAGTAAAAAAGCTAATTGTTTCCGACTCTGGAGTACTATCTACACCCCAATCAAGCCTTGTCGGTAGAGTAGACCGGAGTGGTATAATCCGTTTCTTCCGGAGTAGCCACGTTGTTCACTATAGCAGCGTGACCATTAGTAGACTCGGCCCACTGTCCAGTTTTCCGAAGACGAATTGCCGTTATTGCAGCCACCTGCTCAGCCAAAATATCGGGAAACAAATTAAGCAAAACAACAAGAGCAGCAGCATTCAATAAATTCCTGTGGGACTCTTTGCTGAGCGCCGCCCACCAACCTACTCACTACTACTACTACTCAATTGCTCTAACCCCTTGCGCGTCAACTGTTCCATGTGGCCCAGCTGACGTTTCGTTGGCATAAACTGGTTTCGGAGAATGCAGTTGCCACCTGCACTCCATGCCCACGAACGTCGTCGTGGACGGGATTCGAACCCGAAACGCCGGTAGTCAAATATGAGACTGATGCCTCAACACACTGCGCTACCGGTCGCTACTACCCCATACATTAATATGGGGCGTATGACTGATATGTATATCCAGAAGACCACATTAGGTCGCAGGCCCCATTTCAGGCCAATAGCCTTCCTACAAGAGTAAAGAGCGACAGTTGCCTTAGTCGTAAGCTTCGGAATATAGGATAGGGTAGTTTCCTATCGAAAATAAGTCCCAGGAATTTGGCTTTTACACTGAGGGATTAATCCCCTCCAGTATTGGTGGTATTGTAACGGACGGTTTGGTTTGGTGAGCATCCGAAGATACCCGTGGGGACGGAGCCTTAGGTAGCATAACGACCGTGAAGGTCGGGCCGTGCCATCTGGCGAAGAAAAAGGCTCCTCAGCGAGCTAAGCAGCGGCCTATGCTTGCTGTAGCTCAATTCGGGAGATGTGGGCGGGGTTTTCGCCGCTCGTTGCCCCTGTCCTTTACGTATTAACAAAAATTCATAGGCCTGGGGAAGACAACACAAACAAGGGAAGTAAAAATGGGGAATAAAAAAAAAGTCGATAAGGATGGAATGGTTAACGGACGGATCAGACGCCCACGCGGTCGAATTTGGGTCCGGGTGTAATGGGCCCCTCGGCCTCTGGTTTCGTACCACCAACAGATCACTACTCATCAGGTGCTGCTTCGATCTGCCGGTGGGAGCAGCACTACCAGACCATAATATGGTTCATTACAAGTGCTTCGAAGACATGTATATGAAAAATGTCGTCAGCTAACTCTTTGGTGAATGATAATTTACTGAATTTTCTCCCAAAGTGAGAGTTGTGGCAGGAGAGAGAGTTGTAGGGAGTTGATTTTCACTGAAGGATTGAGGGGTCCGAACCCTTCCCCAAGCACCACCATATTAAAAAAAAAATGTAGTTCCGACGGCATATCCCCTCCCACTGTTAAAAGCTATCTACGCCACTGCGTCCGGCCTTACTGCTTGCTGGTCTCTCGCCTTGAGTTTTAAGTTTATGCATGACAGAGTGCGAGTCGTGTGCCTCATAATTATTGTTCGGTAGATTCTGTCTAAGCAGGAATTTTACCGGTGGGTAGGCATCCTTGAAGTCAAATTCTAGACCCAAGTCCCATAAGAATTTTATCACAAAATTAAGTGACCATGGAAACTGTAATCTCCACGAGATCTCGTTCGTTAAATCGGGGTAGGTTCGTTTCGAGTAAAATACAAATTTCAAGGAATTAAGGGAATATTTGCTCAAGTTTTAGGATAATTAGAGTCAAGTGCCTGAGGCAGTTATAAATTTATCGGTAGCCTTGTACAGGGGTCGATGATTCGTCTAGCGATGCGGCGTGTTTGTCGTGTCCTTTAAAAGTTGAACGATTTGATAAATGTGTATTTGTACGTGCAAACAAATCGTTTCGAACCAGCAGTAACCTTCCATTGCACATCTAATGCATAGGTAATTGGCTACAACTATGACACAGACTTTGGTTGTGCTGTGTGAACAAAAGCCGCGCTTGCTGCTGCCAGGGAAGGTCAACTACGTTTGTTTGTTTCCACAGTTGTTGTTGTTGCTGTTGTTACAAATCTTTTTTCGCTGGCACTGGCGCTCAATAGCAATGAATGAAATGAAACGGATGGTGAGTGACGACACAGCGAGAAGGGAATCTCCCTTAGGCAGCTGCAGTTGAATATGGCTCATGTTTTCGGGGATCGCTCAAGGTGTGATGCAGCACGTACCTGTAAAGACTGTGAAACAAGCTACACATCTGCAAAGTACTCACCGCCATGACCAACTCGAAGGGATGTTTGTAGACGCGAACGGGCGACTGGTATTTTTGTACCATTTTGGCTGCGTTTCGGTGCTGCTCTTTCCGATGACCCGAGAAACAGTTGCGAATAGGAAAACACACAAATCACCTGACCTAAATCAATCAACACCACACAAAGCAATTGACTCGGAACACCTTTTGTGCTTCTTGGGTTTCGGGAGGCGCTGGCCTAAGCCTGGCAAGCGTAGCACACAGACAGGGGAGACTTGCAACTATCACGGAACACTTACGAGAGACTTTCGCAGAGCCTGTCTGCGAAGCTGAAGTCGATCGAAATCACACGGGGACAACACTTATAGGTAACTTATTTGACACATAGCAGAAATTTCAGTTGACTAACAAAAATCCACGCCGGACTAGTGACGAGACCACCGCTCACCCGAGTTTGTTTTCTCCGAATGACTGCCGTGCTCCGTACGCGCTGTCAAATTTGCGACTTTTCTCATCGATTTCGATTATGTGTTTGGATGTGTTTAGATGTGTGGAACTGACGGAGTCCGACGTAACGACGTGGACGTCGACAAATTGCTCAATTTAACAGCTGTTCATGGAAATCAGCTGTTTGGAAATGGTTTGGCGCTCGGATGTTAACTTTCGAATTAAGTATTTTCGCAAAATTATGAGCCAGATTTCTTTTGTTATAACGCAAAATTGCCATTTACTTCTATATACTTATAATTGAAAAAATGGATATAATTTGATTGGCGGTCAACAGTGTATACATAAGAGATGGCCGGGAAAAGTTATGGTTTTTGTCTGTCATTATAGCTCATTCCAACAGTGGATTCCGTCTGAAAAATTTATTAACCCAATGCGTCAATGCGTACGAGTTTAGTCTGTCGAGAGTTCAAAATCTAGGACAAAATGTAACTTCGAATGTACCCTAGTAACCCAATTGGGTTTTTCTTCTATTTCTTAACCCTCGTCCAGCGGCAGAATTTTGCAACTCTAATGCCCGAATCAGAATGAACGCAGAATGCAGCAGCAGCGGCAGCATAGAGGAAAAATATAACAGAGTTGGAACTCAGTATAAATTAAGCAAAGGTTGCCCATAGTATTTCACTTGCGTATGTGTTGTGTTCACTAATCGGTACACAATGGATGTGCAAAAAGTGAAAACTAAGGCCCCCCATCTACTTTGCGATCAGTCGACGCCTATCTGGCGATATTGTGATCGTCAGTTCGATCGCAGAGTGTATGCGCCTATCGTTGTCGTTTTGTTTCTACAGTTCCATATAATTTTAGCCGCGAACTATTTTGTGGCGATCCATCGTTAGATTAATCCGACGATGAATAGCGTTGTCGTCTTACGATGAATTGCATTGTCTATGGGGGTCTTATATCCGCGTTCATTGTGCCTGGCGGGGCCTCTAAAATCGGAGTGAAAACCCATTTCGTATTGGATGCATTATCAATGAGATCGCATGCTGTTTGATCCTCTCTGGCAAATGTACATGAACGCTGATAAACTGTGAAAAGATGGCGACCGTGCGCTCGTCAGGTAAGGGGAACCATGCGCAATTGTGGGATGGTCACCAAGAATCTTTGTGGGTGTGGGTGGGTGAATCTTTGTGGGTGTGGCTTGTAGCAAGTGAATGAATAAAAAGCGTGTGATGAAAAATTGGAAACTGAATCTTTATGGTCGCATTTTAGGATATCCGGAAAGAAAAAACATGCTATGTGGTCTATGATTTAGTATTATATATGATTTATGGCATATGAATTATGATGTAAAATGATTTTTTCTAAAGTGGTGGAGGTGCTATTACCGTGTTTTTAAAATTTGTAAAATTTTTCAAATAAATCGTTTTTTCATCACAGACGTTTCATCATGCACTTGACACAAGCCACGCCCCCAAAGATGGAAATGCACGAATGCAATGGCCGAAAATGGTAACTCACACATATGAAATTGAGGAGCCATGTCACGAATACAATAGCAACTGAGGAAGCTTGGGCGTTTTAATCAACAGACACAGTTGATTTGATGTGTTGCTGTCCTTATCACTCTAAAGGTCGGTTTACTTTAAATTGTAGCCGTTGCTTCTAGAGTGGTGAGGCTTATTTGTATGCGTGGGATTATTTGCATCCTGCTTTAAAAATAAATCTGTTCTGAGTTCCTGCTCTTAGTATACCTGCTCTGTGGCGGCAGCGTTTGAGAAATGTCGAATTAGGCGGCTATTACACTATACAATTTCTTTTACAAATATCGTTGACGCACGATATTTTAAAAGAACCTTTATGAATGATATTAGCCGCCTAAGGGGGGAGGAGTGCAAGCTTGAAAGAAAAGTACTTGAAACAAGCAACGTTTATGTCGCAAATCATTTCTCAGGCGGCTATTACACTATAAAAGTCCTTTGAAAATGTTTTTTATAAAAGATATTTGTAAAAGATCTTTTACAGTGTAGTAGCCGCCTTAGAGAACACGAATTTCCCATTCGCGTCCTAGATTGAACGCAGCTACAGCGACAGTAGCGAAAGCAGATCTGCATGTTGTTGTAGTTGCTGCTGCCGCTGCTACTGCTTTCTGCGTTCTATCTGGTTCGGGCATAAGGTACATGTGTACCTTGGTGAATTTTGTATCTATGAATTTCAAAGATAAAAGGAAAACATATTGTTATATGTATGGAGTACATATGACACCAATTGTAATGTTTTCTCTGACCGAAGCCGCGTTGCTTAGATATTCTTATGCTGAATAATGAAAACACTTCGATTGAAAAACACACACTTTATTTAATAAACGAACTAACTACATATACTCGTATACACGCGTAACCGACGCTTACTCTGGGCAGAACACCTTATGCCTGCTACAGACAATGGCCCATCGCGATGGTGACTTTGATGGCCGCCATCACACACCAAATGTCAATTCAAATATTTTCAAATATTGCCCGTCCACACAATGGTCTTCGATGGGCCATCAGGAAATTGCGTATAGTGAAAGCTGTCACTCTGTGCGTCACGGTAGCTATCAAACGGATCGCGTACGACAGACGGTCGATGATAGTAGCATCTAGTTAGCATTGCGGTAATTGTGTAGTGGCCTGTCAACTTAAATCAGCTGTCCAAAGTTGTGTACGCGATGGGCCATCGAAGCCATTTGTGCCCATCCGATGGCCCATCGCTGTTGACAGAAATGACGGTTACGCGGTATTGGCCACTGAACGCCATCCGCCCGTCCACACAATGGCGATGGCCCTGAATGGCCGGGGCTGGGCCATTGTCTGTAGCAGGCATTAGAGTAACATCAGAAAAGGCCACAAAAGCCTTGTGGATCTGCCGGCAATATGCAGGCAGGACGTGGGGCACCAAGCCCTGCATTGTCCTCTGGATTTACAAAGCTATTGTTCGGCCAATTGTTGATTATGGAGCAGTTGTTTGGTGGAACTTGGTAAGGATACTCTCACCAAAATACAAAGGCTTGCATGCCACATAATAACGGGAACCATGCGCTCCTGTCCTACTGCGGCGCTTGAGGCTTTGCTTGACCTTCCGCCACTGCATATTCACTCACATTGAAGCAGAGGCAAAAATTGCAATAGCAAGGCTAAAAGCCTGCAATGTACAAATCAGACTGAATCCGGAACAAAGTAACTGGCTGCTAAGTCACAATACGCTCAACACGCCATCTGATCACCAGACTAGGGATAGAGAGCAGTGGGCGGAGTCCTTCAGCTCTCTTCATTCTGACACAATAAAATGGTTCACGGACGGGTCCAAAACGGATAAAAGATCAGGTGCGGGCATTGTCGGCCCAGGAAACAGAATTTTCATCTCCATGGGAAATTTCCCCACTGTTTCCCAGGCGGAAGTGCATGCCAAGCTACACTAACAAGAACATAGGAATCTTTACCGATAGCCAGGCGGCCATAATGGCAATGGTTCACTCAAGGCTAGTAAAGTCTTGCCAAGATATCCTTAACATCGTCGGGGCCTCCAATAACCTCACTATCTACTGGGTTCCTGGGCACTCCAATATTGTAGGTAATGAACAAGCAGACGAGCTTGCCAGACAGGCATCTGACGCCCCCTACATTGGTCCAAACCCTTTCTGCGGTATACCTATCTGTCTTGTCAGGCAGCGGATTAGGGAATGGGAGCGAGAGAGAGCTGGCTCTCTGTGGGAAGCTCTCCCAGGTATGAGACAATCAAAATTGCTCATTGCTGGCTACTCTCATAACCGGTCCCTTGATCGGCTCAGCCTGAGCAGAAACAGGGTCAGAATTATATGTGGACTTCTGACAGGTCACTCCCGTCTTCGAGGTCACCTCAAAACGATGCGCATCGTTTCGGATGCAAGCTGTCGTTTCTGTGAGGCCGACGACGAAACCACAGAACACATCTTCTGTGAATGTGAGGCTCTAGCTTGCCGTCGAACTGTTTGCTTTGGCATTGCCTATCCTATGGCCGAGGACGTGGCCTCGATTAAGCTCGGCCATCTCAGTCGATTTATCGAGATGAGCGGATTGGATTCGCAGATTTAGTCCTGCTCTCCAGGATTCGGGTATAGCACAATAGACTTATAATCGCAGTGCTTGTGGTTCTTTTATTGGCCACGACCCATCTATAATCTATCTGTCTAACCGACGCTTCCGGCGGATATCTGTCACGAATGAACTTTCGATGAGAGCTACTTGCTTGTTCTGACGACATCTAGCTTTATATAGCTGTTCTTCTATTTCCAGAATCGTGTGGACGGTTCGAGAATCCGCTAGTTCTAGTGCTTGTCATCAATGGCCACGTTTATGCCGTGGAACTAAAAGGCGATTTAACTGAATCGTGTTAGTGCTAGTACTTGTTCGTGGTGTGTTTATACCGGCCATACGAAGAGATACTAAACATGAAAGATGTCAGCTATTGGTTTGTGACTGCGGTGACGTAGGTTAAGAAAATGTCATGGGGCAGTAGGCTCCTAATAAAAACGCGTTTCTACCGCTACAACCAAAGGATGAAACGAATGCAGAGTTTCAGGAAAGGATGAGGTAATTATATAACAACCAAAATATAATTTTCAACAACAACACCATTAGCGAAGACAGCAACACCGCCTAGTCCCAATTTTTCAGTCCAGTTCTGCATAGCAAGTGGAGCTAAAATTGGTACCAAAACTAGCTAGTGCGACATGTTTATGTCGTCGTGAGTGAGCTCGAATTAGTTAATCCTCGAAGATAGTTCCGCGGCATAAACAAGGCCAATGGTTCGAGACTATGATCAAGCTTAGTACTGTGTGTGTCGTAAGAGAGACGTACTCCGTACATATAACACTGCCTCCTCCTTAGACCTCTTCGTCCCGAACAGAAGTCACCATGACGCTGTTCACGCGAAGTCATCCGATCCAAATTTCATTTTGTCTCCATCGCTTCGGAACGCGACGCACTACATTATTCAGCCGGGTAACAATCTCATCCGGTTCCTTCCAGGTCTGTCGAACCGACGAGCACATCCGTTTTCTCCGACGAGTGCTACACCACCGTAGCTGACACCAATCGAGCGAGCTTCCCAGTTGAACTTCCTTACGCGGTCAATACTCCACCGAGGTCGTCCTTGCATCAGGCCATGTACGCCATCCAACCGGCGTCCGAAGTCGGCGACCGACGTTGACGGTTCCACACACGAACCATCCCGTGGCGTTGGAATGCTCTTCAACACCTCCGTAGTCGGACATCGCAATGCCACATGGACAGCTGTGGTATGCCTGTTGTCGCTCCAGCTGTCCATCACCACACCACGCCATCCAACCGGCGTCCGAAGTCGGCGACCGACGTTGACGGTTCCACACACGAACCATCCCGTGGGGATGGAATGCTCTGCAACACCTCCGTAGTCGGATATCGCAATGCCACATTGACAACTGTGGTATGCCTGTTGTCGCTCCAGCTGTCCATCACCACAGTGGCCTCGAGCTGCGTGCAGGACGCTTCCACGTCGTCGAGAACCGGTTCCCTTGAAATCTTCGCGGACAGTTCGGTAGTAGTAGTAGTCTTCCTATCAAATTTATGGTAGTCTATGCTACAATTTATGCGGGCTTGAAATAAATTTAATTCGTGATATCAGCTGATTGATATATCAGAAAATGGCCAAAAATTTCATGGAATGGTAATTGCAATAGAGTTCAACTATGTATATTTTATAGCATTTTTCGTTTTTGCGATTGAGTGGGAAATTTCTGAGAAATGATAAGTGGTCGGTCGCAATTTTTGAGAGGTTTTTCATTAATTATAGCCTCCGCGGTCAGAGTTGGCTTTAAACAAATTAATATGTTACTAACGATCGTAACATCGGATTCAAAAAAATTTCGAGTAGCAGTGCATTCAGTATCTAAATTGACAATTATACGAAGGAGGAATTGACAGTAACCCTAACTTGTCATTCGCAGCCAGGACCTATTCATTACCATCGACAGATACTAAATATCATGTCAAGGTAGGTCAACAATCCAAGTCTCCATATTAATGACATGGAAAATGGTATTCAAGGAATTATTTCATATACATACATATATGTACGTACGAGTAAAATGCGGAAAGGCAAAATGAAAAGAAAAGTGCATACATATCGCCCTACATGCTTGTGGCAGTTCCACAAAAACAGAAAAAAAATGAATGTCATTCTACAATACTTTCAGATTTCTCTTTTCCCGTCTAGAGTTCACTGTGTTTTCACGGTGGCTACACTCCAATCGTTTTCTGGATGAGAGGTTTCGCCATTTTTCCCTTTTTCCTTTCATTTTCTTGGCTTCACGAACTCTACTTCAACCAGGTGTGAAACCTAATTCATTTTTGCATTACAGAAATCACCCAGAGGAATAAACGTACAACGTAAAGTACAACAGAATTGTATACTCACTCAGCACGGGTTTCAAGGAAATACGGGGTACATGCCTTTGAAATCGACATAATGGAAATGCAGGATCAATGACGTCTGTAGAGAAGTGTATCTACGTAGTGGATGCAAATGGATGTATGCAATGCAGTGTTCCTTTCGCGGAATCCAATTGAAAATGTGGATGTATGACCGTATGACTGGGGGGCAAAGACCTTTTCCATAGTCCTCCGCGTGGGCGCCCCCTGGTAACGGCAGTGTATCAATTCGCTGACGGCCAATGTCTTAGCGATAAGACAGTTTGGAAAAGGCAGATAGCTGTAGCCTGAATGGCTGACGAACACCTAAGCGTCTCAGGTTTAGTAGGATGGAATGACTTGCGTAGTTGGACCTGCTACATGGTTGTGTGGGCTCCAGCACGTTTATTAAACCATCTGAAGCAGCTATCTCCGAGGCCATCCCCTGAATGGGGTTAAGCGACGTGCTGACAACTCGTCCTTGTAAAAACCACTCCATGTCAAGAAACCTGGAACAAAAGCCTCGGATTGGACGGATCAACAACGACGACCACGCAAACGAATAAAGGATTATTCTTTCGGATCCTGGAATGTACGCTCCCTGAACAAACCGGGGGCCGAGAAGGCCCTCCTTCAACAGGTCGAAAAGTACAAACTGAGCATTACTGCAGTCCAGGAAACAAATTGGCTTGGCAGCGAGATCAATGACAAGAAATCGCACACAATTTTTACAAGTGGCAAACCATCGGGCCGCAATGAGTTTGGAGTAGCATTTATAGTGAACAATCACCTCAAACCGCATATTACTGACTTCAAACCCATAAATGAACGGCTGTGTGCGATTCGCATCAAGACTCGATTCTTCAATCTCTGGCTCATCAATGTGCACGCCCCCACTGAAGTTAAAGAAGACGCAGTAAAAGACGAGTTCTACGCCCGCCTTGAAACTCTCTTCGACTCACTTCCAACAAACGACGTCAAATTGCTGCTGGGAGACTTTAACGCGAAAGTCGGAAATGAAAGCTGGCACCGGGGGACCACTGGAGGCCACAGCCTCCATGAAGAATGTAACGATAACGGCCAGCGACTTATCGACTTTGCCTGCAGCAGGAATCTAGTCGTAAGCTCTACGTGCTTCCCGCATCGACGCATTCACAAGCAGACCTGGAAGTCTCCAGACGCACATACCGTCAACCAAATTGACCACGTCCTCATTTGCAGGAGATGGGCGTCTAGTGTCATGGATGTCCGCTCCTATCGAGGAGCAAACTGCGACTCAGATCATCACTTGGTGAAGACGACCTACAGATGTAGAATTTCCTCAGTGCACCAATCAAGAATCAGCCCTCCCAAAATCTTTGCGGTTGATAAGCTTTTGAGTGATGCTACAGCGGTGGCGTATACTACCGCCCTTGAGGAAAAACTATCACCTATGCTACACAACATCAGCAACACAGGCGTCCATGGGTTCTGGGAAGAACTCAAGGGTACCATCAAGGATGTCGCAGAGAAGGTCGTGGGATATAATGCCCGGCGAGCGCGAAATGACTGGTTCGACGAAGAATGCAAAGACTCACTTGACGCGAAAAACGAGGCCTACAGACAATGGATTCAACGAGGAACCAGAGCCAGAAGAGAAAAATATGACGAGCTACGGCGAATATCGAATAGAATAATTAGACGTAAGAAACGTAAATACTTTGACGAGCAGTTGCTGAATATAAATGAAAACTTAGCTAATAGGAACACCAGACAAGCGTACAAACTAGTAAATACAATTAAGAACGGCTACCAACCCAGGACTAGCCTTTGTAAGGACAAGGATGGAAACATCATCAGCGACACCGATGGTATTAACAAGCGATGGGCCTCTTATTTTGAAGAGCTTCTAAACCGACCATCTAACATCCCCACACAGGAAGCCCTCGACGATATTGTTGATCTAGGCCCACCCATTCAACCCCCGACAGTAGAGGAAGTTGATCTCGCCTTGCGGTCACTAAAACGAAATAAAGCGCCGGGCGCTGACGAGATTCCAGCTGAACTGCTAAAATTCGGTGGAATGAGTCTAGTTGATGCCATACATCAATTACTCCTGCGAGTATGGGAGAACGAGGAGATTCCAGACGATTGGCGCAGAAGCATCATCTGTCCAATTCATAAAAAGGGAGATAAACTGCGGTGTGAGAACTACAGGGGCATCTCACTAGTTTGTACGTCCTATAAAATTTTGACGAAAATTCTGGAAAATAGAATAAAACCGTACGCAGAACGAGTCATTGGCGAATATCAAAGCGGTTTCAGACCTGGTCGCTCCACAACCGATCAGCTCTTCTCAGTCAAACTGATACTCCAGAGGTGCTGGGAATACAACGTAAACGTATACCAAATCTTTGTCGACTTCAAGCAGGCATACGACAGTATCGATCGTGAAGTACTGTACAACATCATGCTGCAATTTGGTATACCGGCAAAATTAGTGCGACTGACAAAGATGACGATGACCAACTCCGTCTCACAAGTCAGGATCCAGAATAGAGTTACTGATCTATTTGAAACACGCACTGGTTTGAAACAGAGCGATGGACTGGCACCGACGCTCTTCAACCTAGCACTGGAATACGCTATTCGGGCTATGAATATGGACAACAGCAAGACGCTACTCATCAAGTCGACACAATTAGAAGCGTACGCCGACGACATCAACATCATGTCCCGAAGATTGGCTGACGCAGAAGAGCTTCTGCATACGCTCGATACCGCTGCAAAGGAAGTTGGATTACGTATTAACGAGGGTAAAACTAAAATAATGATGCAATCGGTGACAAGGACACCTGCACAACCAAGCATCAATGTGGGGGACCTCAACATCGAGTTCGTGAACAACTTCATTTACCTGGGTTGCAACTTGTCAAGGGACGCCAATGAAACTGACGAAATCAAGCGACGGATACAGTTAGCTAATAAGACTTTTTTCTCGGTTCTCCCCATAATGAAATCGAAGCATGTACACAGAAACACGAAGCTCCGCGTGTACAAAACCATTATACGACCAGTGCTATGCTATGGCTGCGAAGCATGGACCCTAACTCAAGCCTCCGAAAACATGCTAGACACTTTCGAACGTAAGGTTCTATGGCGAATTTTCGGGGCTGTTTGCGATCGGTATGGATGGCGCATCCGGTACAACCATGAGTTGTATGAAATGTACGATGAGCTGCAAGTCTCGAAAATCGTCAAACTACAACGACTTCAATGGGCAGGGCATGTACAAAGAATGGACGATGATCGCATGCCTAAGAGAGTAATGAATGCAGAACGAGTCGACGGAGCGAGACTGCGAGGACGACCGAGATCTCGTTGGGAGAGCTCAGTAGGTGTGGACGCCGCGCAGCTGCTGGGCTCCCAAAATTGGAGGACGCGGTCACGTGACCGAGATAATTGGAGGACAATGATCCAGGCGGCCAAGGCCCGACGTCGGGCTGTCGCGCCACGATGATGATGATGACCGTATGACTAGCGTGACTAACTTTTCCCGAGCGAGTTTCGGTATTTTATATGCACATGAAAGGTAGCATATAGGGATGTAAAGGATATCCACATCCTCGTCCGCGATTGCGGATTATGCTCATAAAAATAGGTCTCCTCATCCGTATCCCTATCCTCATATTTTCATTATCAAATATCCTCATCCGCATCCACAATCCTCATATTCATATGAGGATATTTATGGGGATATTTAGAGGCATTCCACTGAACCGAACTTTACGAAAAAAATATACAGCTCGTGTTAACATATACTTCGAGAGACTTAAAAAGATGTATGTAACATAGGTTTGCGATCATCGGACGAAAGCATGGCAACATCGCATTGTGGTGAGGTAGTCGAAAGAAGAGCAGTCAGCCGTCAGCCGTGAAAGCAGCAGTCGTCGCGTCGGTTGCTTAGAATCTTAAATTGTTAAACACGCTTTTACTTTATGCATTATAATAACAATCATACTATGCCTACGAACTTTTCTAACAATAAATCTAAACTAAAACACTAAAGAGTTCAATCTTTTTACATGTATGCTAAAAAAATATAAGCAAACGCGGTCACTGCGGATTCGTCGTCGTATCGTATCAATTGTGTAGTACGGTCAAATAAAATTTAAGCTAGAAAAAATTAACTTGAGGCCAATTTTGCTATAAAATAAAAAAAATTGATCGGAAGAGTCCGAAAAAGACCAAAAAATGGGGCCAATTTTTAATTGATTTTTGAAGAAAAAATCAGTTATTCGACCCTCCTTCAATAACGAATTTCGACCCCGGAGTTGGTTTTCTTTACGTTTTATGACCCCAGGAATCGATTGGCATCATTCGATTTTTAGATTAGATCCGCAAAATGTTTTGGACACGATAAAGCGGTTTAAAAGTTGCAGCTATATAACGGAAAAAGTATCTGAGCCTAATAACTTCATAACGTAAGAGGCTAGCTAAATCAAACTTGCCCAGTAAGTAGACGTTGATAAGGACTAGCCTATTATTGAGTTTCAGCAAAAATCCATCAAGCGGTTAAAAAGTTACAGCTATATAACGGCTATAATTTTGTAAACAAAATAACTACATAACGGAAGAAGCTAGCTCGGCGAAAACTACCCAGTTGGTGGATGTTAAGGAGGACTCTACCTATCAAATTTCAGAAAAATGCATCAAACGATTCAAAAGTTACAGCCATTTAACGGCAAAATCTTTTAAGCAACATACCTAACACTATAACGCAAGAAGCTAGTTGAGTGAAACTTTTCTAATTTGTGGGCAATCGTCAAGACTGGGTTCCTATTCAATTTCAGCAACATCAATGGGTCAGTTCCAGAATTACAGCTATATAACCGCAAAATTTTGGGAACTCAATTAATTTATAACGGAAAAAGCTAGTTGAGCAAAACTTGTCAAATTGATGAAAATTAGTGAGGAATAGCTTCCGGTGCAGTTTCAGGAAAATCCACAGTACAGTCGAAAGGTTACAGTAATACAACAGCAAAAAGTAATAAGGAAAGATTTACCTACACGAAAGGCATTTAGTTGATGAAACCTAAAATTAAGCTGGAGATAAATTCAAATAGTAACCAGGCCTGGAGTCATATAGTAACGAGGTCTGGAGTCCGAAGCGTATAGGTTAGGTTAGGTTAGGTACAGGGGCTGCCTTTGTCACAGCACACTTAGACCAACATTGGGTCCATTGTGGTACCACTGCTATCACCTTCACTCGAACCTACGTGTCAAACCAGCTTGTGCTGGCGATGTAACGATTGAGCCGTGTGGCGGTCATATCCTTAAGGTCATCCAGATCGTAGAAAACCCATGAGCCCATAAACATTCTTCTCCTACCAGCCAAGGCCGGGCAATGACAGAGAAGATGTAGAACGGTCTCCTCCTCCTCCACATCACCACAACTCCTGCAGAAGTCGTGATGAGGAAGATGTATTCTCCTGGCATGCTCCCCTATTGGGCAGTGCCCTGTGATAACTCCTACTACCCTGCCAATGTGCTTCCTGTTCAACGACAGCAGTGTGACAGAGCAGTGGTGATCAATTTTCGGCCAAATCAACCTTGTCGTTTGGCACGAATTGCCGCAGAGCCATCTAACATTAGCCCTATCTACGGCAGCGGTCTTAATCACCAATTTGCACAGGGTAAATGGCTCCCTTATGTCTTTGCGGCTTTCTTCAACCGCTCCAGTTGTCCCCTCCCCAACTCATCTGCCTTGCAGTTACCCGCAAAGCCACTGTGGTTCGGAATCCAACAGAGGGTAATATTGAAGAAGCCAGCCATCTCTGCGAGTGCTAGGCCACAGTTCTCGATAGTTTTGGATGTCGTCAAAACGGATTCGAGTGAGCGAATCCGTATAAATAGTAATGTCCTTCACAGTAATGACGTTACTGCCTAGCCAGGACAGAGCTTCCGAGATAGCCGAAACCTCCGCCTGTAGGATACTGCAAAACTCCGGGAGACCGAGTGATAGGTTAATCCCCAGTCCCTCCGAGTATATGCCTATCCCGACCCCGTCGTCGGTCTTAGACGCATCTGTATAGATGGCCATGGGTTCGGTGTTGGAGGCCGCGTCTACCCATTGACTCCTGACGGAATGAGACTAGTGTAGTTGCTGCCAAATTGGTATTTGGGAGAAACGTAGTCCGTCTCCCTTGGGAGATTCAGATTGTCAAGTATAGTGGGGAGGTAGGCGTTGCTTTGATCGGACTATGAGCAAGTTACTAAAAACTCAAGCAACTTCTCACCTCGGTTACATGCCAAAAATCAGGTGTCTACGTCAATTGGCTAAAGAGTTATAGACAAAAAACCTGAAAAGTAGGGTAGTACGGGGTTCTTTGCAAGAAAATTACCGTTAGCTTTCAACTAATCGATTTTTTTTCAAGGAGAGTATAAGTCTACCCTCGCAAGCAATCTACCAAAGCTAGAGCTTTTCATGTTTATTTAATCGGGAGTTATAGATACATTTAAGTGTTTGACATATGTAGAGGAGTTAGGCGTTCTCTTGGTCTGATCATGCCCATTTTCAATACCAACCAACTAGATCATACTGCCAATATTTGACTAAAATTTCAAGGTTCTAGCTTAATTCTGTCGAAAGTTATCGTGCGAAGGGGCAGCCAGACAGACGGACAGACAGACAGACGGACAGACATACGGACAGACAGATAGACAGATAGACAGACAGACAGATATAGTTAAATCGAATCAAGAGGTGACCCTGATCATTTATATATATATATATAGCTATACCTCCGGAGCTTGCTTTAAGGTGTTACATATTTCCGTCGTGACAAAAACAAAATACCCTATACTTATAGTATAGGGTATAATATCAATCGAACAGTTAAAAAGTTTCATCATCTAAAAATATCTCCGCAAATATCGAAATACAAAGTTCTGCAGCCGCACATGGTATTAACAACTGCAGTTAAGTATCCCACCCATATCATAATTACGAATAAACTCATAAATGATCCCGAATTAGCCCATTTCAAAAATCAGTTCCTCTGGGTTCACTGCGCCAGGTGTCTTTTTTTTATTCAATTCGTTACACTTATCACACAAAAGGAAACATGGAGGAGATGAAAGTATAATAAGTAAAGGAAGTCACTACCAAACTCGGTTTTCCACTGACCATACCTTGGCTTACCTTTCCTACACCACTATATAAGCTTTTGACTTCAATTTCTGTAAAGGCTTGACACTTGAGTACTACACTACGCGCAAATAAGTTACTTGCGACATTTTGACATTCAGTTGAAACATTTCCATCAGTATATCATTCAAAGGTAATTCCAATCCAATCAGTGGACTACACTAACTTCAATTCGACATTTTTCCCATCTACCTACGTTTATCGAAAATTGAAATCGTACTAAAGGATTTTGCGGCAAATCATCACAATTCATCCCTTTATCATTCGAACAGAAAACACTCTTCGAGTCGCCTCCTTGTGAGCATTTTGGATATGTGTATGGATTACCCATATCCGCACATATCATCCAGTTTGTTCAGACAACCAAGGCATCGTGTGACCACCCACTTTTCGTGTAGCTCCTCATAATGCTCCAAAGATAAAGGCGAAGGCGCCCAGAAATCAGTCCTTTGGCTCCTTGTCAGTGAGAATGGATCAGAATCAATATGTCACAAGTTCCATTACATGCATGAGTTGCAATCATTCGATTGAGCAAATTTGAGCCTGATATATTAGGTGGGTGCTGTTGCTCGTCGAAAACCCATTCGCCAGAAGTTTTTCATTCAGTGCTCGCTTCATTGAACTTATGAGAGAGCTTCAATATCGGAAGCCAATATATCCTCTGGTTGTTGGGTTTTCGCAATCGTGGTACCGACGATGATGTCGTGGGCAATGATGAAAGGGAAAAAAGGTGATGAAATACTACTATCTCAGGTATGACAGGAGTACTGGATAACGTACTCGGCCTGAAACAATAAGGTGAACGATTTTATTCTACTGTTCATTGAATCGATTTGGTTGAATAAACCGATAATGGGGTAAACTTCTTGAGAGATACAGTCAATGAGATACCTTGTGTATAAAAGATAGAAAAATGGGAATGAAAATAAAAAAGATCCTCAGGTTCCTGGACTTTAACCCCTCTTATCTATAACTCATATTATTTTATTGCTGGACACTTCAAATAAGATTCGCTGTATCCGCCATTTCAATTGCTCGCCAATAAAGAGGCAGAATTTTTTTGACATTTTTTGTTACATTTCATGGTTTTGGGAGACAAGTACCAGTAGCTCCAAATCGCCGATGTCACTTGACAGTGACACTTCCGTCTGTCTTAGTACATACCAACTGTATTGTTTAATTTTTTTTCTACGTTGTGATTGCCATTCTGTAACGGACGGTTTGGGGGGCATCCGAAGATGCCCGTGAGGACGGAGCCTAAGGTAGCATAATTGACCGTGAAGGTCGGCCTGTGCCATCTGGCGAGGAAAAAGGCTCCTCAACGAGCTAAGCAGCGGCCTATGTTTGCTGTAGCTCAGTTCGGGAGATGTGGGCAGGGTTTTCACCGCTTGTTGCCCCCGTCCTTTACGTATTAACAAAAATGCATAGGCCTGGGGAAGACAACACAAACAAGGGAGGTAAAAATGTGGAATAAAGAAAAATAGTCGATAAGGATGGACTGGTTGGCGGACGGATCAGACGCCCACTCGGTCGAATCTGGGTCCGGGTGTAATGGGACCCTCGGCCTCTGGTTTCGTACCACTAACAGATCATCAGGTGCTGCTACGATCTGCCGGTGGGAGCAGCACTACAGTTGGTTCATTACAATTCCATTAGACAAGAGATCCCTCAATATTGTCACGAGCTGCATATATACTCGTATACCTTTTCTCTGATCTGAGCTATAGCAAACTCTTACCTTAGCAAAAAGGCCGGGAAGGGTGACGCATCCGGTACATCCATGGAAACTAGAAGCTTCAAGAGTTGTCAAACTGCAACGAGTTCAATGGGCAGGGCATATACAACGAATGGACAATAACTGCATCCCCAAACGAATATTGAAAGGACACATCAGCGGAACAAGGCTGTGAGGAAAACAGAGAGCTCGTTGGAAAGAGTCATTAGATGATGAGGCCGAGCAACTGCTGGGCTTCTGGAAATGGAGGGCATTTAGTCGTCGAACTTTTGTCGCTCAACAAAAGTTGCACCGTGAGAATGTGAGGGATTGCGAGTTCCGAATATTTCAACCTGAACAGAAGCTTATACGAAAGGTTTCCTGCACCGAAGCAGAATTATCGGGGACGGGGACAATTTTCATACTGTAATGTGGAAAAATTGTGCTGTTCTGTTCGCAAAGAAACACGGCTTACATGTTCATGTTCATATATGCGTAATCGTATTTCTAAAATCCTCCAATTTCGAACTTTATATTTCCATGTTCGAATGTTCACGAACCGCCATCAATGATGCGTTGGGCAGCACGGGACGTCCATACATCTATTGTGCTTTGAGGAAGAGTCCACAAATAATACCACACTAAAATCGCCGCAAGCATCCACTTTATAGTCCTGTCTACAGATGCATGTAATTTAAATAAAACCGGCAGACATTTCCCATATAATCCAATTGTGGCGAGTTGCAAATGATGTACCGGTAAAACCGCAAAACACAGATGTTAATTAGAATGCCTGCAATTAGCATTAATGAAGTTCGCATTTTCATTACAATTAGATTGTCCAGTGTGTACATACTCCTACTCCTCCTTGTTTGATAACTCCGAGTATGTGATTGATTTGCTGCAATTCAGGACTGCGGCATGCGTCACGTGAAATTATAAGATAATCGTTGGATAGTGGAAATCGGCCGTATTTTGCATAATTCTATCTCTGAGACTCATTAAACGTTGTGGTATGTAGATGGCGGAACGCAAACAGAATTGGAACTACTCGTACATACCATGTGACGCTTTGAATGTGATCGATATGCATTAAGCAGAATCCCACGATGGGTGCAATAACAGTTATAGAGGTAGCCTTGTACTGGAACCTTTCCTTATCCAAGAAGATGTAACGGACGGTTTGGTGGGCATCCGAAGATGCCCGTGGGGACGGAGCCTTAGATACATAGCATAATAACCGTGAAGGTCGGGCCATGCGATCTGCTGAAGAAAAAGGTTCCTCAACGAACTAAGCAGCGGCCTTTGCTTGTTGTAGCTCAGTTCAGCAGACGTGGGTGGGGTTTTTGCCGCTCGTTGCCCCTGTCCTTTACGTATTAATAAAAATTCATAGGCCTGGGAAAGACAACATACACAGAGGAGGTAAAAATGGGGAATGATAAAAAAAACTGAGGCGATAAGGATGGAATGGTTGGCGGATAGCGCAGATTCCCTCGCGTTCGCATTAGGGTCCAGGCGTAATGGGACTCTCGGCCTCTGGTTTCGTACCACCAACAGATCCTTACTCATCAGGTGCTGCCATAGATTTGCTAGTGGAAGCAGCACAACCAGACTAGAATATGGTTCATTACAGTGCAGCTTCTACTTCGAGACTTGCAAAGTATTTTAGTAGAAGCTGAGGACAGAGTGTTCTGCAAAAACGAAGAAAAAAAAAGAACCGGGCTCCTGAGCTATCCGGTAACCATTGTAGAGAAGAAAAATAGCAAAGAGAAAGGAAAAAAATAATACATCCCCCTCGGCTGCAGTGCACTTATGCTAACGAATTTTCCACTCATCAAAACATTTTGAAAAGTCCTGTTTCGTTATGGCTTTCAGCACCTCAACCATATCCCTTATCGTACGGAGTACAGCAAGAGCTGGTTAGCAACGTTTTACCATCTCTGTTCCAGAGGGCATCCTCGAGAAGGACTCTGGAAAGGTTTTTGCCCCCGAAAATGCCGAAATGTCGCGTTCTGCATGAAGGTAAGGTGTCGGGGGACTTTGAGAGCCGGAGTGGAGATCAGCAGGAGTTCATTCTCTCACCGATCTTATTCTTCATGCTGACTGGCGGTGTGTTGTATGCAGCCCTTTCCGGAGTACAGAGAGGATCGACCAATATATCTTAATTGAAACATCTTGAAAACGCTGAAGATATACTCGTATACCTACTCTACCTCATACAAAATCATGGATCTGAGCGATGTGGCGTTAGATCTCGAGAGGGGGCGAGCACGGTTGGGCATAATTAACACCAACAAGACAAAGGTTCTTAGCAGCCATTGCGAAAAAGAAGGAATCCAACTCGTGCTATTGCCATCAATATCAATGGACAGCATGCGAAGAAGGTGGACCAATTCATCTACATAGGTAGCATTGTTGCCGAAATTGATGCCACGGAGCAGCACATCGCTCGTCGAATGCCAATTGGCAAACTGATGCGCAGGCGAAAATGGCAGACGATAGGTCACATATTGCGGAAGGGTAATAACTGCATTGCTGGACATGCCATGAAAGAAGACCCTTTTCCCAATGAAAGCCGACTAACGGATGGAGTACTCTAAGCTGTCTAACGGCTTTGGTTATAGGACATGCTAATTTTAAGGCTCATATGGCCAAGATGAAAATCGAGGAAGATGACGTTTGCAGGCTATGTCTGGAGAAGGCTGAGATGGCAGCACACAATGTGTGCGAATGTCCAGCGCTGGCTAGCACGAGGTTGAGGATCACAGGCAAGCACACGATAAGTGTGGGAGCCATGAGTGAACTCAGCCTTAAAGAAATGCTAGCAATAACACGGAACTCAGTGATGAAGAGTGAGGTCGAGAATTGTCAGATGACATCTGGAAATCACTGATGACCAGGAGGGGGCGAAAAGGGACCCAAAACATTAGTGGTCTGAATCGAATATTCCTCGGAATACAGTTATTATTATTATTAAGGGGCCGTAAGATTGGAGGACATAGCAATGCCTTTTGCTATGTGTAAATCGGCGATTAAGGCCACTGCTGTCAACAGGGCCAATACAGGATGGCTCAACGGGGTAACATGCAATACGACAAGGTCGATTTGGCCGATATTGGATTCCGGCCGCTCTGCCACCCTGCTTTTGATGAATAGGAGGCACATTGGCAGAGTTGTTGGAGTTATTACCGGACACTGCGCAATCGGGGAGCATGCCAGGAGGCTCAACATCCCCTATCATGATTTTTGCAGGAGTTGTGGAGATGAGGAGGAGGAGGAGACCATCCTCCACTTTCTCTGTCATTGTCCGGCCCTGGCTGGTAGGAGGGGCTACTTTCTGGGTTTGCGGATCTTCCATGATTTGGATGACCTTAAGAATACATGCGCCTTCCGGTTAAATCGTTATATCAGTAGCACGGGCTGGTTTGATACGCAGCCCTCTTAAGGAGACGGTTTTTCTTTTCCAAGTGGTATCACAACGGTCCTTTGGAGGCCTAAGCGTGCTGTGTGTAGCGCGGTAGCCCCTTAACCTAACCTAACCTAAGGGGCCGATCTGCGGTGGAAGAGTGTGCGTTGCTGGGAAAGTCGTACCCGATGTTTATAATTGCCCAGAACCGTATACGATGGCGCGCAGGAGTAGCTGACGCGCTATGTCCGCATAGGGGTTGAGGTAATGTGGTACATTACCCAAAGGGCTGGTTACTCTTGCTACACATTTTACGGCCAACGATTATGGTTTTTTACTAAATGTGTTAGAGATCCGTCAATGAGACCTTGTGTTGCTTCTGATAAGCCCTTTTACCCATTAAATAAATATTAAAAAAAAAAATAAATAAATACATAAATAAATAACTGGCGCTACAGTCATTTGAACCATGGCCTCGAGATGTGTTAGCATCATCTCATTTTCTAAAACGTGACGGAATGTCTTGTGCAGAGGTGTGTGATCAGCAACAAGCTCAACCGAGTTATTTACCCCATAAATGGGTACTCATTTAACAGCTGAGTGGGCTCATAGACCGACACGTTTATCCCCTTTTTTATCGAAAACTACCGCATTCAGTAGGGATCGAATCGGGGCCCAGTGCGTAGAAGGCGAACGTGCCAACCGTTGCGCCATCCGGACTACATCCATTAAACAGCTCCGTCCTATATTTAGAGTTGCTTCTAATTCTCCTGCAAAAGGACAATATCTAGACTACTCCATCCAATTAAACTTTCACATCTTAACATCACCAACAGATTGCAGCACAATTTACTTTCATCTAATCAAAATCGCACCCAATATCCATAAACTTACTTATTAAACAATGGAAATTAACTTAAGTATACGAACAGTTTGCGGTTGCGACACGGATGTTATCCACATTATAGACACCATGCTCTCTACACACCTGGACAATTAAGGACGAAAGGATTATCATCGTCTTCTCCAATATAATTGCAACATTCCATAAAGACTAATAGAATTAATAACTTTCTACGCAACAGTATAGTATACTAGACCGACGACGTACACAAGCAAACCATTTATTATTATAATCTTCTTGGAAATTTTATTGTTCTATGAATTTCTGGAAGAATTAAATGAATAGATAGGATGTCAGGAATATACAATAGATACCATACCATCTTAATCCTTGGGATATTCATTTGTGAGTTCATAGTGGTAATTGGAAACACAAGCTGGCTTTTGTTGGCTTTATGGAGGAATTGTCATGTGAGAGGTTGGGATCGAAAAAATATGGTTCAACAATTAATTGACCCGGGCAAAATCGTCTCTTTTTTACATGGACATGTAATTATAATGTAATTGCAGACCTAAACACAATGCGGGACACATAAGTTAAGGTTAGGAATACAGCTGCCTTAAGAAACCAGACCAGTGTCAAAACAGACCCAGCAGAGGGTCTGTTTTGACACTCCCTAGACTGAGCAAACCGAGGTCAACTTAATCGTAAAATTATCCAAAGCATGCAATGAAGCGAAGAAGCCGATCAAACTTACATCTTTCAGGTCGTCTATATCAGTTAAAAAGTAGGCACCATATGGAAGTTTTTTCTACATCTCGCCTAGGCAGGATAGGTATGCAGAAAACGAGACGTACTTTCCTTTTCAGCCCCGCCCCTACAGCTCCTGCAGTAATGGAAGCCGAAACCTCCTAGCATTTTCCCCGCTTAGGCAATGCCCAGTAAGAACCCTCTTGACAATTCTTAGATGCTTGCTGTTCAGCATTATATTAGCAAAGGCCGTCTTTATCAAGCTACATAACACGTATTGCACTACCTTGCGCTAACTTTATCTATCTATCGCTTATTAAATAGCAAATTTGCAGTCGGAGGCAACCTAATGCTGAGCAGCTTAGCATTTACAATCTAATTTGGTCTGGTATCGTCTCACATCGAAATTTTGTAGAATTTTCATATCTTCCCAGAGAAACCTGCAACAATCCAATAATGTCTTCGAAATAACCAAGACAAGTCTAAATGATTTAATCGTCCGTTGACTATCCAAGCCGAGCCGAGCTTCAGATATTGCCGTAACTTCCGCCTGTAAAATGCTATTAAAGTCCGGGAAATGGAAGGGCAAGCTGTTATCCATATTCTATAAGTATGCACCAGCGCACACCTCTTCGTCAGTCTTAGAGCTATAAGCGAAAATCGTAATGGCATATGACCCCAGAATAGAGTTTACTAGCCACCCTCCCACTTCTCGAGAGAATCAGGCTTGTCAACTCTTGTCGAATAGATATTTCGGGGAAGTAGTAGTAGTCCGTCACCTCAAGATTACCAAAGTTGCTTAATACATCCGAGTAACTTACGATTGAAGCGAACCACCGACCGACCATCGACGTTGGCGAAAAGCCAAGTTCGTCACTGTCTAAAAAAAAATTGGCGCAACAGTCTAATTAATGGACCAAGGTCTCAAAATGATTAAGCATCATCTCATTTTTATGATCATGATGGGTACCTAGAGGTATGTGATCAGTGAGACGCTCAATTGAGTTATTTACCTCGATACTCACTTTAACAGCTGATTGGGCTCATAGTCTGACACGTCATCATCATCATCGTGGCGCGACAGCCCGACGTCGGGCCTTGGCCGCCTGGATCATTGTCCTCCAATTATCTCGGTCACGTGACCGCGTCCTCCAATTTTGGGAGCCCAGCAGCTGCGCGGCGTCCACACCTACTGAGCTCTCCCAACGAGATCTCGGTCGTCCTCGCAGTCTCGCTCCGTCGACTCGTTCTGCATTCATTACTCTCTTAGGCATGCGATCATCGTCCATTCTTTGTACATGCCCTGCCCATTGAAGTCGTTGTAGTTTGACGATTTTCGAGACTTGCAGCTCATCGTACATTTCATACAACTCATGGTTGTACCGGATGCGCCATCCATCTCGATCGCAAACAGCCCCGAAAATTCGCCGTAGAACCTTACGTTCGAAAGTGTCTAGCATGTTTTCGGAGGCTTGAGTTAGGGTCCATGCTTCGCAGCCATAGCATAGCACTGGTCGTATAATGGTTTTGTACACGCGGAGCTTCGTGTTTCTGTGCACATGTTTCGATTTCATTATGGGGAGAACCGAGAAAAAAGTCTTATTAGCTAACTGTATCCGTCGCTTGATTTCGTCAGTTTCGTTGGCGTCCCTTGACAGGTTGCAACCCAGGTAAATGAAGTTGTTCACGAACTCGATGTTGAGGTCCCCCACATTGATGCTTGGTTGTGCAGGTGTCCTTGTCACCGATTGCATCATTATTTTAGTTTTACCCTCGTTAATACGTAATCCAACTTCCTTTGCAGCGGTATCGAGCGTATGCAGAAGTTCTTCTGCGTCAGCCAATCTTCGGGACATGATGTTGATGTCGTCGGCGTACGCTGCTAATTGTGTCGACTTGATGAGTAGCGTCTTGCTGTTGTCCAAATTCATGGCCCGAATAACGTATTCCAGTGCTAGGTTGAAGAGCGTCGGTGCCAGTCCATCGCCCTGTTTCAAACCAGTGCGTGTTTCAAATAGATCAGTAAGTCTATTCTGGATCCTGACTTGTGAGACGGAGTTGGTCATCGTCATCTTTGTCAGTCGCACTAATTTTGCTGGTATACCAAATTGCAGCATGATGTTGTACAGTACTCCACGATCGATACTGTCGTATGCCTGCTTGAAGTCGACAAAGATTTGGTATACGTTTACGTTGTATTCCCAGCACCTCTGGAGTATCAGTTTGACTGAGAAGAGCTGATCGGTTGTGGAGCGACCAGGTCTGAAACCGCTTTGATATTCGCCAATGACTCGTTCTGCGTACGGTTTTATTCTATTTTCCAGAATTTTCGTCAAAATTTTATAGGACGTACAAACTAGTGAGATGCCCCTGTAATTCTCACACCGCAATTTATCTCCCTTTTTATGAATTGGACAGATGATGCTTCTGCGCCAATCGTCTGGGATCTCCTCGTTCTCCCATACTCGCAGGAGTAATTGATGTATGGCATCAACTAGACTCGTTCCACCGAATCTTAGAAGTTCAGCTGGAATCTCGTCAGCGCCCGGCGCTTTATTTCGTTTTAGTGACCGCAACGCGAGATCAACTTCCTCTACTGGCGGGGGTTGAATGGGTGGGCCTAGATCAACAATATCGTCGAGAGCTTCCTGTGTGGGGATGTTAGATGGTCGGTTTAGAAGCTCTTCAAAATAAGAGGCCCATCGTTTGTTAATACCATCGGTGTCGCTGATGATGTTTCCATCCTTGTCCTTACAAAGGCTAGTCCTGGGTTGGTAGCCGTTCTTAATTGTATTTACTAGTTTGTACGCTTGTCTGGTGTTCCTATTAGCTAAGTTTTCGTTTATATTCAGCAACTGCTCGTCAAAGTATTTACGTTTCTTACGTCTAATTATTCTATTCGATATTCGCCGTAGCTCGTCATATTTTTCTCTTCTGGCTCTGGTTCCTCGTTGAATCCATTGTCTGTAGGCCTCGTTTTTCGCGTCAAGTGAATTTTTGCATTCTTCGTCGAACCAGTCATTTCGCGCTCGCCGGGCTTTATATCCCACGACCTTCTCTGCGACATCCTTGATGGTACCCTTGAGTTCTTCCCAGAACCCATGGACGCCTGTGTTGCTGATGTTGTGTAGCATAGGTGATAGTTTTTCCTCAAGGGCGGTAGTATACGCCACCGCTGTAGCATCACTCAAGAGCTTATGAACCGCAAAGATTTTGGGAGGGCTGATTCTTGACTGGTGCACTGAGGAAATTCTACATCTGTAGGTCGTCTTCACCAAGTGATGATCTGAGTCGCAGTTTGCTCCTCGATAGGAGCGGACATCCATGACACTAGACGCCCATCTCCTGCAAATGAGGACGTGGTCAATTTGGTTGACGGTATGTGCGTCTGGAGACTTCCAGGTCTGCTTGTGAATGCGTCGATGCGGGAAACACGTAGAGCTTACGACTAGATTCCTGCTGCAGGCGAAGTCTATAAGTCGCTGGCCGTTATCGTTACATTCTTCATGGAGGCTGTGGCCTCCAGTGGTCCCCCGATGCCAGCTTTCATTCCCGACTTTCGCGTTAAAGTCTCCCAGCAGCAATTTGACGTCGTTTGTTGGAAGTGAGTCGAAGAGAGTTTCAAGGCGGGCGTAGAACTCGTCTTTTACTGCGTCTTCTTTAACTTCAGTGGGGGCATGCACATTGATGAGCCAGAGATTGAAGAATCGAGTCTTGATGCGAATCGCACACAGCCGTTCATTTATGGGTTTGAAGTCAGTAATATGCGGTTTGAGGTGATTGTTCACTATAAATGCTACTCCAAACTCCTTGCGGCCCGATGGTTTGCCACTTGTAAAAATTGTGTGCGATTTCTTGTCATTAATCTCGCTGCCAAGCCAATTTGTTTCCTGGACTGCAGTAATGCTCAGTTTGTACTTTTCGACCTGTTGAAGGAGGGCCTTCTCGGCCCCCGGTTTGTTCAGGGAGCGTACATTCCAGGATCCGAAAGAATAATCCTTTATTCGTTTGCGTGGTCGTCGTTGTTGATCCGTCCAATCCGAGGCGAGTCTGACACGTAAATTCCCTTTAATCGAAAAGACTACTGCTTTGAGTAGGATTCGAACCAGCCGCTGTACCATCCGTTCTCGTGCTAACCGATCGTGATTTGCCCTGCGAAGATCTCCAAGTGTTGCAGATTTAACACTGCGCGCAAGACAGCAGTCGGAGTAGTCTTTAGAGCTCCAGCGGTGGCAATACATGCTAATGTTTGAACCTTTTCCAACAGAGTAAAATAAAATGCGATGCTAAGCGCCGCCCGTCCACCAGATGACAACCCCTTGCAACAGTCTGAGACGAAAGACCGATAAACAGAGGCAGTCTTCATGCACCAGTATTCGGAAACTTACTGCTACTACTTCGCCTTAGCCTCTAGTGGGACATAGGGCGTCAACCACTCCTGCGCGACATCGTACTCTGTTCTGGGTAATGAGGCGCAACTCCCCAAATGACTTATCCAGGGCCAGCTCTGAGTTGTTCTTTGGCTGAGTTGGCAGTAGCTGAATTAATTTGTTCCTTAACTGTCTTGCGTGCCGAAATTAGAGACCATGTAGAGACTAATGTAGGGTCTTCTATCGTACTCCAATCTGCCCACAAATATTTCGCCATACGTAATAAATGAGTCCTTAGTCCATGCTATCCATCTTCAATTGTAGCAGACTCATAAGGTGGTGGTGTATTAGCTCTCTCGTGCAAGGTGGTAGAATATGAACGTCTTATAGATGGGTTTCTAAGCTTTTGCACATTAAAACGTGGCAAGATTCTTGCGTTTTGAGGGCGACAGATCGCTGCAGTTTGTAAGCGCGCTTTTGCAAACAACAAGTTGGTGATAACTGCCAATATCAGCACCCCACTTCGACCTGACGTCTAAGAGACAGTTCTCCTTGTCTTGGAAATGGCTATATGGTCAGTCTGGTTCTCTGTTCTGACATCCGGAGATAATCGGGTTGTTAAATGGCATCGTTTGTGCTTGAACAGGGTACCGCTGATGACGAATTGACGAGAGTTGCAAAACTTCACGAACATCTCGCCGTTTTTGTTCCTACTGCCTAGACCATGATTGCCCATTACGTATTTCAAGCCTATGTTGTCAGACCCAACTTTGGCATGGAGGTCTCCCATGATAATTTTTATGTCACATTTGGGAGTTTCATCGAAGGTGTCGCCAAGTCTGTGATAGACGGCATCCTTAGCTGATTGATCTGCTGGTTCAGTCAGGGCGTAACACTAAATTATGGTGATGTTTCTTACCCTGGATTTGAATCTGGCTTTAATGATAGGGACTGAAATGGCCTTCCAATCGATTAAGGCGTGCATCCTTAGTCAACAGGATTCCGACGTCTGCCAATCTAGTCCACGCCTGACTACCGATGAACAAAAAAAAAATTATATCCATTATCCCCTCAATGAAACATGAAATTCAAATTGGATGGAATTCAATGGGTATTGAAGGTATGGTATAAAGGTGAAGGGGAACATACCTTCGACAGTTTGCAATTAGAAAAGTTTAATATACTCGTAAATTTCCTAATAAATGACTCATGTGACAGTTGGAATTTACCAAATAGTAAAAAATTTAAACAAACTTTCATACATTCCAAATTCATCCTTAGACAAACTGACAAAAGAACAAATAAATCTTTAACCTAATGGACAACCGTTGCTTCGTCCGGCTACCATCTTATTCCCTACAAGACAAAATTAGATGACATGAGTAAACAGTTTAGGTCAAATGCATACATAATGATCTTTGCTCACTGACCGTAGCGCAGCACTAAAGTTTGACCTCATCCCAAGCAAATTCATTGTGTTACTCAAAACCCTGCCACTTACAATAAAACAAGGCCACACAACACTAGAGAAGTTTGTTCAGGGCTGACCAAATTCCGGGGTTGTTTGTAAATGGGGCTCATTTTATATGTGACATATGTTTTTGCGAAAACTTTCCCACTATCATTACACTCGTGATAGGATAAGCCCGAGAGAAGTTCGTATTCATTTTTCGGCGTTCTATCCATAATTTAGATGACCCCGGCACCCATTTCAGGACAAGGACTAAAGGGTTTGTATGATAACAAGGGTTGTGGAAGAAGAAATAGACAATTTTTCTCCACACAAATAACAGATTTTATGAAATGGCCAGTTGTTTAATGAGGTGTAAAAGGATATATGGCGAGATGAGCAGTCCGAGTAAGGGTAGTTCATAATTGGGATCTGATTTAATTTGACTTGCCGTAAAGTGAGAAAGGGTTGAGTTGATAACGACAAGGTCATAAATTTCTAGTATCTAATCAGAACAGGGTATGTTTAAAATTATTTGTACTGGCATTGCAGTGATTTAGTTTTATATTCGTGAAAATACGTTCAAGATCATCATCATCGTGGCGCGACAGCCCGACGTCGGGCCTTGGCCGCCTGGATCGTTGTCCTCCAATTATCTCGGTCACGTGACCGAGTCCTCTAATTTTGGAAGCCCAGTAGTTGCGCGGCGTCCACACCAACTGAGCTCTCCCAACGAGATCTCGGTCGTCCTCGCAGTTTCGCTCCGTCGACTCGTTCTGCATTCATAACTCTCTTTGGCATGCGATCATCGTAGTGAAATTAAACAGCCACCATACCGATACTTTGTCGTCGTGGGGTCGAATCGCGGACTCTATATAAACTTACGTAGAGGCGAAATAAGTTGACGTTCAACCAACTGACTTTCAACTTTGATCCGATGAGATCCCATTCGAGACTTGGATTAAAACCGGTCTGTCGTTTTGAATGAAAATGGTCTGAGATCCGATGAATCGAAAGCGGCTATTATGATAAATACATAGAAGTATCATTTATAGTAATTTTTCCCAATTTCATCGATCAACACTTCCTTCTTTCAACAAATTGGGCCAAGTACGCCGTACTTGATTTGAATCCCCCATAATTGCCGACACATTGACCGATTTTCAAAACCATCTTGCAAATTAAATTTGTGGAAAAATCCGTCACCGAAAAAAAGATAAAGAAAAAAAAAAAATAAATAAAAATAAGTCCAATCTCGGTTGCCTCCGAAATATTTCGTGCTTGAAAACTTCAAGCGAATTAATCAAATCAGCGCTATACGGCAGAAATTATCCTCAACACCACCAGCAGCGAGCATGATGTCGACGACGACTGCTTCTCTTCTTCACAAGATTATTTTCTTTTGCTCCTTGTTCCGACTCCGTTTTTTTATGCTCGTATTTTGGCTTTCCTTTTTCCCCGATAACAACAAAGATGCGCGTCTCCCACAGGAATTCCATTTCAGGATAATGTTTATTCAGATGAAAAGAAGTGAAAAGCAAGACCGGAATGAATGACGAAGATGACGAGAAGTATTTTTTTTTTTGCATTCTACGTCTCCGTGGATTTAAATCATATTTTGTAAAAAGGAAAAAAGAATGTGGCTAAGAGCAAGGTCGTGTTGAGGCGAAATGTTCATCCGGCCCTCATAAATACTGGGGAGTTTTTATGTTTATATGAGGTAATGTGATTTACATACTCTGACTTGACGGATGAAGAGGTTCATTTCGGTAATGTACTTGTCTATTGAATTTGCAAATGGTATTTAGGGAGGATATATATTAGGCGGACTGTAATTCGGTTGGATAAAACATTTAATAGGAAATTTATGCGGTTTAGCAACGTGAAAGCGAGGGATCAGACAAGGCTAATATTTGATATTCCACGCCCACCAAACATAGGTTCAATACTCAACGCGTCCATAAAAATTACCTGTGGATAAAAACTAGAAATCCCACAGCGTTCCGAGCTTGTCAGTAAAAAGACGGCTTGGGTAGGAGGTCCATGCTACCAACTGTACTATTCGAAAGTATTCTACCAAAACGTCAACCAGGCATAGTAAAACAAGAAATGTTTACGCGTCCATGCCCCAGGAGGGGTCAAGGCAATTAACATCCACACCCCATTGAATAACATTGGCCTCTGTACCATTGATGGCTTAACTTGCATCCAAACACCCATTTCCCCAAAGCACTCAAAATGAATGTCAATTCAGCCGCCTACGAAGAATTTTGTGGCACCCCATTGTCCTTGTCATCCATATACCATACGCCTTTTCCTCATTTCCCTTCAACAGGTGAGAAATTGGTCTAATTAAGGTTCTCCACAGAATTTGTCTGAGGGTGCACGGTACCTATGTCGGGGCTCATACACATCAAGCAACAACGAAAGTTTTATTCGTCCTGAATAACACTTGCATAGCGTAAATTGGTATACATGGTTTTTGCGTATAGGGCTCGCAAGCTGTTGGTGTCAAGTGTGTCATAAAGTGCCTACTCGAATGCTTTCAGGAAAGTGTTAGCAAAGGTTGTTTCTTGCATCTCTGTGCAACATGTTGGAAACATGTTGGAAAGACGGTTTAAACTGAAATAGAGGCGCAGTGTGAACAAAAAATGGTAGTCAGGTTGGAAAGTGAAAAGTTAAGCGAGTCAAGAGTTAGCAAACTGAATGATTGTTTGTATAGATTTTACAATGTGAGAAAAACTAAGAACGAACAAGTGGAGTGTTCGGTAAATAGAAGGAATAACATACATAGGCTTCTTGCTCCTGAATGGATTCTGTTGTGATTTTAACTAGATGCGACACTGCTGTTCTACTGGGACAAAAATAAATATTGTGCTAATTAGAAGAACAATGTATGAAAACTGTATTAACGGAGAGGATGTGTTTTGAATAAAATATTCCATTTTTTCTGAGAAATTTAAATAAGAAATTTGACCAGTAGTTAATCACATATATGTACTTGCCCATTTACGGTCAAGTTCTATCAAATGCGATGATACTCAATTATTTTGAAGAGTGGGCACTTTTGGTTACCTGTAGCAAAGAATATCGTTCCTGCGGCTGCCGGTTCTACGACCCGTTTTATGACAAGTTTTACGGCTTAAGGGGACTACAGACCTTCCGTTTATCTGCGCAGTTATCTGTGCTAAATATCTGTGAAAAAATCTGTGCAGTTATCTGAACTAAAGGTGTGCAGGCTACATTCGATTTTCGCTAAATTAGTTCCGATATTTTCTTCAGTTCTATCAGTTTTGGGGAAGTGTGCACATCGTACAAACTAACTGTGCCCTGTGCGGTACCGGTGGTCATGTTGAAATTTGATCGAAGCTGATAAAATTGAACGATAAACTGTGTCATCTGTGCAGATTATCGTTGCAAACGCAGATTATCGTCGCAAATCCAAAAATCTCGCAAAACTGCGCAGTTCACACGGATTATCGTTCAGACATGATGTCACACGTGAAGGTGTGTCGTCCCTCTTAGAGTCTGCAACAGGCCACTTCACCGCAATTCCATCTCTGTGAAATGCAACTGTTGCGATGAATGGTGCTACTTGAAAAACTGTTCTGGTCTGTCTCATCATAAATTATGAAGCCCTTCCGTCACTGCGAATCTGTGTAAAAATAAGGGCCACAATTATCTTCTATGCCCCACACTCCCAGTACGGCACTGCCTACTAACAGAGCGAGCTCACAGATTTCACCTATGAATAACAACACCAATCATCAAAGCTCGTCATCGCAATTCAACTAAACTCCAGCGGCGGTTGCAAACATCATTATACAGTCAACCTCGGTTATACGAATAACAAACCTCGAGGGACCTGACGAATTGGTTCGTTAAAGCCGAAGTACAATATATAGAAGAAGAAGAAGAAGAAGAAAAAAAAAAAAATAGACGTATTTTCCATACACTTATTTATTGTAATGAACCAATTGTAATGAACCATATTATGGTCTGGTAGTGCTGCTCCCACCGGCAGATCGAAGCAGCGCCTGATGAGTAGTGATCTGTTGGTGGTACGAAACCAGAGGCCGAGGGTTCCATTACACCCGGACCCAGATGCGACTGCGTGGGCGTCTGAACCGTCCCCCAACCATTCCATCCTTATCGCCTCAATTTTTTTATTCCCTATTTTACCTCCCCTGTTTTCCCCAGGCCTATGAATTTTTGTTAGTACGTAAAGGACAGGGGCAACGAACGGCGAAAACCCCTCCCACATCTCCCGAACTGAGCTACAGCAAGCATACGCCACTGCTTAGCTCGTTGAGGGGCCTTTTCTTCGCCAGATGGCACGGCCCTACCTTCACGGTCATAATGCAACCTTAGGCTCCGTCTCCACGGGCATCTTCTGATGCCCACCAGATCGTCTATTACATATTTGGCGCCCAACGTGGGCCCATTTCTGGTCAAGAACAGGACTAAGAAGGACCTCTTTGGCTTCCTTTTTAGTCTTTCCACCGATTTGTATCCCCACAAGCACATTAAGGCTACTTGCTCTAAGTCGTAGGACTTTGCCATTTTTACTTCACTTATTTTTCCCTTCAAGAAGCTGTGCTTTCCCCTGTAGCACCCCAATCCTTCCTATAGAGTAGATTATCCTTTTAGAATCAGTTCAACAAGGCAATCATGGTGTTGTGTTTGTCTTTTGTGGTTTAGCCACGTATTTAAGGCCTCCATAAATGCTTTGAATTGCCGGCATTTGGAGCATCTTCGGTGACTGGACGAAGTGCGGAGGAGCCCTGGATACCTTTTTGTTTTGCAAGGATTGTCCTTTTAAGTAAAATAACTTAAAAAAATTATTTACACTGCATTTTTCTATTGTTCATGTGCTCAGCAGCTTACAGAGTTTATGAGTGAATTACGGCAAGGAATACAGTGTTGCGCCTCTGCTGGCCTCAGAATTCTTTGTAACCTGTTGATCACCTGACTAATTGGGAAATGTTGTATTTTTTTTTGTCTTTGCTAATTTTTCCCCTCTACAATGGTTGTCGGCTGACTCCGGTACCCAGCTCGCGTTTGTTTTGTTTTTTTTTTCTATTTTTAGCCGTACACTTTGTCCTCAGCTTCTCCTTTTTGGCAGGCCTCGAAGTAGAAGCTGCCCTGTAATGAACCATATTATGGTCTGGTAGTGCTGCTCCCACCGGCAGATCGAAGCAGCACCTGATGGGTAGTGATCTGTTGGTGGTACGAAACCAGAGGCCGAGGGTCCCATTACACCCGGACCCAGGTGCGACTGCGTGGGCGTTTGATCCGTCCGCCAACCATTCCATCATTATTGACTATTGTAAAATATCGTATCGCAAATGAGCATCAAATGCTTTACATTCACTCAAAAAATGCGTGACCCAAAGCTATTAATGGCAACGACAATAGTATAAATGACAATATCAATAGTTTCGTATATTTTTACTGATTACCTTACTTTATCATGCAGCTAAGTGATTTACCTTTTGTGAAACTCGTTTGTCCTTAAGGAAAGAAAACAGCAAGGAATACAACAAATACACGTAGACGTGACAAATTGTACTGCGACCATTCTTCTAGTCTTTCCATTGTGTTGGTGTCTATTAATCAGGATGTCATCTTTTCGTATAATTAAGATGATGAGAGTGATTATTGACGATATATCGATTTTGGGAAAGCACTATTGTTGAAATAAATATGGTATCTTATATCTTTTGAGTAATAGAGGAAATTAATCTAATGAGACTATGAGCAATAACAAAAGATCTCTGATTTTATGGTGTTCAGTATTAGTTTCATAAATATCTGTTGTTGGCAGGGTCGTAGCCAGAATATTTTTTCTTAGTTAGTTACCGGAAACAATTTTAGCAGATAAGTGCTTGCTCTTAGAATCTTGAATTTATGCTCAGAATATTGGAATTAGAGATGTGCTGTTCTGTATAATACAGGAAATGAAAACTATTGAACTCTATTGTTCGCTTAAAAGCAAAGAATTAACTTTCTTCATTAGAAAATTAAAGTTCGATAACTTCGTCTGGATCAACGACAATATCCTAGTGAGCAGTATTTATTGCGAGAGGACTTCTTAATTGTCTTGAAACCCCTTTATGAAACAGATATAGGAAATGAAGTCAGCTATGTATAATTTTTTTTGAAAAACTTCTTTTCGTGGGATCAACCGTTTTAAACAAATATTTGCAAAAAAACCGAAAAAAAGGACATTTAAATGGCTCTGCACCCCCCTTGCGCCCATTTGAGGGTCTTAATATGTTGTTGTACTAACCAGCTCAAACAAAGTCACGAAATTATTTCTGGCTTTAATGACTTCCCGGCTAGAATCATTCCATGACCAGACTACTATTCCCAGAAGAACTAATAATTATTCAAGAAGCTAAAAGTTAACCCATCCGAGACTTGATGGATGGGAAAAGATAATTGAAAAACCTATTTCCAACCTATTACAATGGATTTTAACTTTTTTGACATGGATATGTCTTATAGCTGGGGGTCATCCTAAAAATCTGTCCGTCATACGAAATGTCTGTTTTTCTACTCGGGGGTCAGAAGAGGAAAGAAGCCCATTGAAAATTTTTCTATTCTGGTTGTGCATGTCGTTTGAGTGAAGTGGTCATTGTGCATGGCTGTTGCTTGTGGATCCGCGCGGGCGGCGCGCTTGCGGGGATCTTGTGTGTACATGTTGAGATGTTGATTGACGTTGTGGATGGCAAGAATGAATGTAGTGGCCGATTTAAATTAGCACCCATTGTACTATCTGAATGACTAGGATCCCAGAAAAAGTAGCAAGTAGTCAGTTCGACTAACACTTGGACATGCGCAGACGCAATTTGAGAGAGTGTACATAGTTCCCGCCCCCCGAAGATGAGCGAGAGCGGATGAAGTTAATTCGAGCCAAATCGGGTGATCCAGCGACTGTGGTTGTGCATTTGCAATGGCGGCGATTTGAGGTCTGACTGGTTCACAATGTGGGCCCCCACCACACGTGCAATAAACATATAGAACAAAATGGCGGATTTATAGTAAGTGCTATAAACATATAACAAAAGCTCCACATACGGTACGATGTATTAGCAGCATAAATGTTGACTTTCAATAGGGCGTGTCTATCTGTCTCATGTTATTGGGTATTCAATCTCATTAGAACGGGTGTATCCGGTTCATATGGGGACGTTAGTTTTCAATGGGGTATGTCTCTCTGTCTCTTAAAGGGGGTGTTAAGTTTGATTTAGGGCGGGTTTATCGGGAATTGGTTCTTGGAAGACAGGTTATTGGCTTTTGGTGGGAAATGATACAAAGTATCTACACTGCATGCAGATACATCGAAACATGGATATGTCTTTGGCTACCGACTGCGTGTAACATGTTGTGTTGAAGATATCGACGTAAGTTTTATAAAGATCCCAGTATAGTTATACTGGATGAAATCATTCGACAAAACACATCCCACGCTTTCGGTAGGCATAAGACATATCCATGTTTCGATGTATCTGCATGCAGTGTAGATACTTTGTATCATTTTTCAAGTTTTCCTATCGGATGCTTCAAGTTGCCGTACTGTCTCACCTTTCCATCGCATACAATTTCATAAAACCCATCAGCAACATCTCACCAAATATGTTTCCGCTTTCAAACTATAAACATTTAAAACAACTTTCAAGCATTGTGAATATATTTGAAATAAATATTGAAAAGTACTTGAAAACTGTTTTCATTCTTGCATGAATAACTTTTGCTCTTGGCATGTAAACAATGCATTTCATTTACCCATTTGACTATGAATATTCGAGTTGGTTCTTTTTTTTGCGATGGATGTTGTTTGTGTTTGTGTATAGGGGTGGGGCGAGTGTATCTGACACGTTACAAATGAAATGCCTTTGTTCGCTTGTATTCGTGCATTTTATAACAGTTTTTAATTACCCTTTTCCACTATCTAAATTATTTCTCGGATGGACGCGAGTTGGTTCACCTTCAAGCTTATCCCCAAGGTATCAAACAAGTTGGTATTTCGGTGGAATTCGCACTGGAACGTCGGCAGAAGTGAAAAGCAATACATACACATAAAAAATACAGAAAAAAATAGACTAATATAAAATATTCCCAAATTGAACGAGTAATTTGAGAGTCAAAGTGATGTTGTAATGAGTGCCCTAGGAGCTATTGCCGGCTATGTTTGAGTATTTATTTCAGTTGCGGTAGCACCGACCAAAAATATTGGACCGGCTCACTTGCAACTATGTGCAATACGCGTATTCTACACAGTCGACTATTAGGGCCTTCGTCCACAGACGCAACGCGACTGCGATCCAACTCAAAAACGAGTTGCATGGGCGTTGCACGGGAGTCACATTACAGTCGGACACGTGTTATTGCGTGGAACCTCGTCCACTGGTGCGACTGCAACGCAACTCGGACGCGACCGACTCCAAAGCGACTTGGCTGTCCGGTCGCATGTCGACTTTCGTGCGACTTTTTCTTGGTTTCTGGTGTTTTGATATTTGAGTGAGTATGAATTTCAGCAGCTGTAGGTGAGGGATTTTTAATTGTACGCGAGGAGAATGTTTGATAAGTGAATGATAATGTTGATAATGAATGATAAGGCAATGTACCAGACTACTGTTGAAGTAAAACATTGGCAATATGGGTGGCATATGAATCGGGGGATGAATAATAAACTGGAATATGGACAAGATGGATGTCATATGAATTGGAGTGATAAGGCGAATGCTCTGGAGTACTGTTCATGACATTTTGAGTCCTTTGGCTAGGAAAAAGGATATTCCTGGTAAAGAAGGGGAATATGGGCAAGATGGGTGTCATATGAATTGGGGTGAAGACCCGAATATCCAGGAGTAGTGCAGATAGCATTTTGAGTCCTTCGGAGCGAAAAAAACATTCTTGGAAGTTAAGTGAAAAATGGGCAATATGGAAGTCATATGAATCGGGGTGAAGAGGCGAATGCTTAGGAGTACTATGGATGGCATTTCGAGTCCTTCGGTGGCAACAAGGACATTCGAAAAAGGATATTTTTGGCAGTGAAGCGAAATATGGGCAATATGGATATCAAATGAATCGGTGTGGAGGCCCAAATATCCAGGAGTAGTGCAGATGGCATTTCGAGTCCTTCGGAGCGAAAAGGAAATTCACGAAAGTCGAACGAAAAATGGGCAATATGGGTGTCATATGAACCGGGATGAGGAGGCGAATGCCTAGGAGTACTATGGATGGCATTTCGAGTCCTTCGGTGGCGACAAGGACATTCGAAAAAGGATACTTTTGGCAGTGAAGCGAAATACGGTCAATATGGGTGTCATATGAATCGGGGTGAACACCCGAACATCCAGAAGTAGTGCAGATGGCATTTCGAGTCCTTTGGAGCGAAAAGGACATTCACGAAAGTCGAACGAAAAATGGGCAATATGGGTGTCATATGAACCGGGATGAGGAGGCGAATGCCTAGGAGTACTATGGATGGCATTTCGAGTCCTTCGGTGGCGACAAGGACATTCGAAAAAGGATACTTTTGGCAGTGAAGCGAAATATGGGCAATATGGGTGTCGTATGAATCGGGGTGCAAAGACGAATGTCCAGGAGTAGTGTAGATGGCATTTAAACTCCTTCGGTGGCGAAAATGACATTCACGAAAGTCAAGTGAAAAATGGGCAATATGGGTGTCATATGAACCGCGGTGATGAGGCGAATGTCCAGGAGTACTATAGATGGCATTCTGGATACTTCGGTGGCGACAAGGATGTTCGAAAAAGGATGTTTTTGGCAGTGAAGCGAAAAGCGAAATGGGTGTCACATGAATCGGAAATAAAAAACGATTATTTTATGAGGCAGATTCTTGTCTGCAAACGAAGAACAATACATCTCATTTTCCAAAGAAAAAACGAGGAGGGTTTCTTTGCCCAACTTATTGTTGTTCGTAAAGACAACAACAGAATTTTTCCGTGCCTCTGTGGAACAGTTTTATTTCTTATTAGAGATTTTCGACAGCATGCCGTATGCGCATTTAGCCTGGTTCATAGAACGAGCGTTGTTCTGGTCCGCACCACCATTTTTGAGTAAATGCTGCGCAAGTAGACGAAGGACTCGGAATGCTATCTACATCTACGCGTCTTCACCCCGGTTCATATGACACCCATATTGCCCATTTTTCACTTGACTTTCGTGAATATCCTTTTCGTCACCGAAGGAATTGAAATGCCATCTACACTACTCCTGGACATTCGTCTTTTCATCCCGATTCATACGACACCCATATTGCCCATATTTCGCCTTACCAGCAAAAATATCCTTTTTTGAATGTCCTTGTCGGCACCGAAGGACTCTAAGTGTCATTTATAGTGTTCCCGGACATTCGCCTCTTCACCCCGGTTCATATGACACCCATATTGTCCATTTTTCTTTCGACTTTCGTGGATGTCCTTTTCGCTCCAAAGGACTCGAAATGCCATCTGCACTACTTCTGGATATTCGGGTGTTCACCCCGATTCATATGACACCCATATTGACCGTATTTCGCTTCACTGCCAAAAGTATCCTTTTTCGAATATCCTTATCGGCACCGAAGGACTCGAAATGCCATCCATAGTACTCCTAGGCATTCGCCTCTTCACCCCGGTTCATATGACACCCATATTGCCCATATTTCAATTGACTTTCTTGAATGTCCTTTTCGCCACCGAAGGACTCGAAATGCCATCCGCACTACTTCTGGATATTCGGGTGTCCACCCCGATTCATATGACACCCATATTGACCGTATTTCGCTTCACCGCCAAAAGTATCCTTTTTCGAATATCCTTGTCGCCACCGAAGGATCCGGAATGCCATCCATAGTACTCAAAATGACATGAACAGTACTTTACAACATTCGCCTTATCACTCCGATTCATGTGGTACCTATCTTGCCCATATTCCCCTTAATTATCAGGAATATCCTTTTTCCTCACCGAAGGACCTCAAACTCAAGGATATCCATATTGCCCGTATTTGACTTCACTGCTGAAAAGTCCTTTTCCTCATTGAAGGACTCAGAACGCCATCAACAGTAGTCAATACATTCCCCTCTTTCATACGTTCGCCTCACGTACATACTATACAAAAATTCTGCATTTCACAGCCACAAATCGCAAACGCAAAAAAAATATTTTACATTGCCAAAAAAAAAATGATACATTTCCATATCACTGGCCGTCCTTATCATCCTCTCACTCAAAACACAACATTTCACATATCAGTAGGCGAGCGAAATCTCTCTCTCTGTACAAACTAGTGGTTTCATTTTATCACAACACGAGTCGCAGAAGAGTTGCGTTGCGTCAGTGGACGAAGAGCATGCAACGCGACTTTCGTGCAACCGTCGCAAACACGTTGGGTTGCAGTCGCGTTCGAGTCGCGTTGCGTCTGTGGACGAAGGCCCTTACTCTACATAAACATACTCATTTGCCCTAACACTTTAGTGGGGCATAGCGCGTCAACTATTCCACGCATCATAGCTGACGTTTCGTTGGCATAAACCAGTTTTGGACGATGCACTTTGCCAGCATGCACCACCTGCTCCTATTTAGTCACCTACAGTCGGGAGATGTTGTGGCTTATTTTTACGTCCCGCACCATAGGGAGAAGAAACGCAAACATCCATGCCCATGGCCACGAACGTCGCGGACGGGACTTGAACCCCTAACAACCGTAGTCAGACATGAGTCTGACGCTTCTACGCACTGAGCTACTGGCCGCCCCGAAACATTACATAAACATACCCTAGCGACATCTGCTGAGGGGTATCTGAATTCACGTTGAGACTCCGGAAATAGAACTGCAACAGTGGAAATTGGATTCAGGCAGTTGCCAGTGTCAGAGAGTCAATGTGAATTCGGCCATCCGCGGCGAGGTTGCAAAGGTTGAAAAAAAATTTGCGGGCACCAGCAAGGTAGGACCATTAAATACTAATGAATGCAGGAACATCACTACATTTCGCCCGTCGGGAACGCCGGCTATTGTAAAGCGAGGAAAGACGATGAAGGACCTAAACTCTAAGGCGGACGGCCAGCATGTCTGCCGACCGAAAAACGAAAAAACGACAGAACGGGAGATATTGGCCCCAACACGCCACTAGGCGTTCCTTTGATCTGACTATGCCCACTTTCCGAAAACTTAAACAACCTCTCACATCAGGGTTACATGCCAAAAATCTGGTGTCTACGCCAATTGGTTCAAGAGTTATAGACAAAAAACTTGAAAAGTAGGGTCGTACGGGGCTCTTTGTAAGAATATTACCGTTAGTTTTCAACTGATCGATTAGATTTTTCCAGGAGAGCATAAGATTGCCCTCACGAGCAATCTACCAAAGCTAGAGCTTTTCAGGTTTATTTAATCGGGAGTTATAAGTAGATACATTTAATTATTTTACATGTGTAGGAGAGGTAGGCGTTTTCTTGGCCTGATCATGCCCATTTTCAGTACCAACCAACTAGATCATACTGCCAACATTTAACCAATTTCAAGGCTCTAGCTTCATTCTATCGAAAGTTGTCGTGCGAACGGACAGACAGACAGATAGACAGACGGAAAGACGGACAAACGGACGGACGGACAGATATAAATGGCTAAATCGAATCAGGAGGTGACCGTGATCATTTTAATATATACATTACTGTACCTCCGGAGCATCCTTTAAGGTTTTACATATTTTCGTCGTAAAAAAACAATATATCCAATATACTTATAAAGTCTAAGGCATAAAAATAGCGATGTTTTAAAGTTCATGGCAAAAAAAAGAAACGTCAAATGGCTAGATTAAGCCGGGATAGTGTAAACTTCTAAACTCACCACATTTTAATCTGCGCACAGATGAAGTAATCTGGGTATAATGTAAACGTAATACATATAAGGTGCTGGGCAAGTCGTTTGCGGAATTGTGCCCCATTGCAAAGAACAACGCACGATGGCGCGCAGGAGTGGTTGCTGCGCTATGCCCACTAGGGGTTAAGGCAAAGTAGTATTGTTTTATTTTTTGGTTTCTATTTTTTCAGTTTCTGTTAAAATTATGGTTTTAGTCACATTAACGAATTTTAGAGCCGGATAATTTTTCTTTTTTTAAATCTCCATTTCGTGTTTCATAGAAAATATCCAAATTAAAGGGGGGGGGGGCAAGTGCCCGATTGGCTCCCTCCCCCTGCCGGCGCCCATTAGTGAAGGATGTACATATACACCTTCACGTTGTAATTTTTTATAAATTCTTCATCCACTTCGATTTTCCACTCACTTACCAACTCAATAAATCCTTTTCGAACTAAGTTTCCCATTTCTAATTGATTGCAAAAATTTAAATCGATAAAAGTCCCGAATAAAGCACTCACTCGAATCGAAGAACAACAACAAAATCCAACATCTACCGAATATCTACAATGGAAAAGAAGGAAACAATTATTATTTCCAATACATACAATCATAATTAAAAGTGTAGGCAAGCAGCCAACGCCATTATTATCTTTTATCCTCTGTCCAAACAATTCTCCGTTCCGAAGTACTATCACAGTATCCACTTCGATGCCGTTTTAGTGGCCGGTACACAATAAACGCGCTTTCGCGAAATTGAAAAGCTATTGATGCTCATTTATTGGAACAGTTATTGTTGTTTTATGATCCGCCATAATGGAAAACGGATATCCCCTCTGATTTTCATCAATTATTTGTTTTCAATGCGAGCTGGCGCGAAACACTGCTTTCGCCAGGGAATAACGTTGCCAATAACTCTCCACTATATTTTTTCATTTGTATGTTTTTCAAGGATGCGCGATACTTTTGGAAACTTTTAAATTAGACTTTAGTGTACGAGCGTTATGTATTTAGTGAAATTAATTAACGAGAGTTTTGGATAGTTTTTGAAATTGTTTTCGGTTTTAATAGGTTGCTGTTACAAAAAGATCGATGACTTCCATAAACATATTGTAAGGACATCTGAAAGTTTAACGGCGGCTTCTGCCAGGATATATTTCAAACTATCAGTAGTTTAATCTGTCAGTTACCCATGCTATTCTCGCAAAAATTGATTCATTTGGAAACAAATTCGAAACTTTTTCAAATTAAAAACACATTTTTTCGATGCAGATAAAATCAACAGCATTGGTATGTATCCTATATTTATTTATGATTTATAGTTCATAGTCCAGATGCTATTGACGACTTTTAAATTTTGCACACAAATCTTTAACGTTTCAGATATGGTTTGTTCTCTGTGTAGTTTGCAAAAATAAAACACAAGAGAAGCGAAAAATCTGGAACTTTAGGCGCGTTCTTTTGCATTATTCGGGTCAAGTGTATTTTCGGCGAACTCATGCACTAAAAAAATGATATAGCTGACCCATATAGGGTAGAAATAAAAACAATTTCACGTAAAATGGATTTTTTCTCAGATGAAATTTGAATTTTAGGTGTTTTGTCTAATCCGGATGTTCTCGAAGCTTATTTTCCAAGACCGAAAAAATGTTTCTTATGAAAGAAAGCCTGAAACACTGGAGGTCGTGTAATGTTTGTCTTTTGAGCGTTTACAAAAATTTCTATCTGTGGAAAGATTTTTCCTTCGCATTTGAAATTTTTCGTAAACTGGCGAAATTCAAATGTACATCATTTCAAATACCCACTTTTTACACCTTTCTTATCAATCAGGAGACATCATCTGTTCTATCCATAGTTATGTGATCTCAGCCAGCATTGATACCGACCAGCTGAGAACATTAGTAGCTTGAACTTCCTAATTGTATTTATGTACGTACACGAGTACACTTTGTCGACGGGCGGCGACTTGTTACTTGTCGTTGCATTCTACGTGCATACTCCTACATATTTAAATGTATCTCTATGCGCACGTAGTTTTGAATAGCCAGTCTCGTGCATGATGGACGAATGGCGTTCCCATGGATGGTATCAATTGCTGAATTGGAAATTGGGATGCTAGATTTGGTTGCAAAGGGAGGGGGTATTTAGCCGTTTTTTTTTAAGTACTAGAGCTAGATCGGTTTTGGCGGGAACACTTGGTTTTTTTTCCTGGGTGAGAAGGATGAAGGGGGTTGGGTGATTCTTGGGGGAATGGAAAAAAATTGATGGTTGTCAAGGGAGTTAGTCAGTAACCTCGGGACTGGACAGTTCGAGAGATAGAGGCACGGATCGCCGAATTTTCGCCCAATAATGGCCGTCGCTAGTTTTAGTAACTTATGATGAAAGGAAATCTATATTAGTTGCAAAGAAAAAGTCTTGAAAAAGTAAAATTAAGTGGTTGTGCCGCGCCGGACTGGTTACCATTAGTCCATGAAAAATTGTGCTAACCCATAAAATCCGTGCGCGAAGTTTGCTCACGCTAAATTGGGGCATTCATTTAGGAATCAATTTAAAAAGTTCCGGAAGTGGTGAAAAATAATTCCCTTCTTGAGGTTACGAGAAAAAAAAAACCCAAAAGAAAACCCGAAAAATCGAAAAAAAAGCTAGCTCGGAAAAACGAAACAAAAATCTATAAAACATTAATCTAATCTGAAATCCTGCCGTATATAAAACAATAAAAAAAAAAATATAAATACAAGTGCTGAAAATTAACACATGAAAGTGCCACAACTTAATTCATCCGCTATTGCATGAGAAGAAAGATGCTTATTGCCAGGCCCATATAATTCCCTTGTCTGGATATGCCATATCGATCATCTGATCGAGCCCGCTGCGAATTTGACGAATTTGACCTGCCGCTATTAACAAATCGTTACTGATAAGAGACGAGATACCTTGTGACGTCAAACAACTGTTGTCTGGAAGAATTCTAATCGAACTTTCTTTGCTCTTAAAAAAATAATGTTTAATGATCTTGCTTAAATTACCTCTTCGTTGTCCAAAGTGCCTGTATTGTGCGTGTAGTGTCTCACCGTTAATGAAATTCTCGAAAGAATATGGGAGTAAACTTCCTCTTCAAACGGCCGTTGTGAAGTTGGGTAAGTCTTTGTATATGTCCTAATTTATTACTAATACATGTCATACCGGCATTTTGGTCTATTTTAATTCGGTTTGTGTTCGATTCAAGATAAAAGTTAATTACTTAATGCAACGGGAGGTATGATTGTATTGTATAGAGTAAAAAAAAAAAATATTTAATTAGACGCAGTTTTTTTGTACATACTTGAAATTTTGATTTGTTAACCTCACTACTTTTTTTTTAATAAAAAAAAAGAAGGAAAATCCTTTGATGGAGTGAGCGAAAAAAATTGTCTTTTCCTGAAGGAATACCCCTCTTCTTCCTTTCGTGAAATGTAGAACCAGCGCTGTATGTTCGCACATATGAGAATTTAGGGGGATCCCCGAATATCGGCCTGGGATCCGTAGGTCGTTGGTGGGTACGGAAGGCCGGAGTCCTGAACAACTGGACTCTTGCGTAGAAGGAGGAGCTAATCGTTATCGCCGTTTACAATGAAGTTCTTATCTGATGTTCTTTTGGTTCCCGCTACTGATTTCTCTGGTTATTTGCAGTGTTTTTTTTTTAGGTACGTGATTTTCTCTTAATGCTAATGAGAAAGGAGGTGACAGGAAGGCAAAGAACCCCCCCCACATCTCTCGAACAGGGCTACGTCAAGCACGTGCCGCCGCCTTCCTGTTCAGTATGCTTACGTTGCTTCCTCCACATGACATCCTCTTGAGGATGCCCAAAGTTAAGCCTCATTACAGTCGCTATGAAGTCTGCTTCGCGGTCCAAAGAGAGGAAAGGACGGCCGGAGTGTTACGATGTTCCTATAGGTGCGGGGAGTAGCGGGGATAGTAGTGAAATGCTGGCAATTGCCTCGGCTATAGTCCGAGAACGGGAAACCCAATCCTGATTGCAAAAAAGTACTAGTCGTTGATCGAATTCTAGACAAACAAACAAAAAACCCAAACTTCCAGCCGGTACCCCGGCAGGAAGTCACTCAAAAAAAACCCCTTCCAATGGAGTTCTAAAATCCCGCGGTCACCAGTACAGGGTCAGTTGAACGAGAGTTCGCTGACCCTGAAGGTGAACGAGAGTTCCACTCTGAAGGCTACTCCGAGACTAATGGATGTAGTGGTTCCATCTAGCAATGCTGTGAGCCAAATGGACAGTTGCGGAACCTCGAAACCGCAAATTGCCGGAAGGGAATCGGCGGTTAGGCCCACTAAAAGCAAGAAACGGAGCGAAGAACACGCTAGAGAGAGAACGGCCAAGAAAGCGGTGAAATCGAACTCTAAGTGGAAACCCGTGGAAGCTTCGATGAAACCAACTCCTGCGCCAATTATCGGAGGAGAAGTCCTCCACAGGTAGTAAGACGACGAAAAAGAGGCGACAGCAGATACTAACCCGTTGTTTTTGGCCGCGGGTCACCTCAAGCTGGCTGTCGTCAATAAACTTGAGCAGGGTAATTTTTGTTTATATTGTTTGTTTATTACTAGTAAATTGAAATTGTTTTTTTCCTTTAATTATATACAAGTTCAGATCTAGTGCTTACTACGCTCGCGGTGTCCGCTTCGCGAACAACTTGACACTACTTCGTCCAGAGTGTTAATTATCTGTTTTTTTTGCCTCTTTTACTAACTGCAATATACTCTTACAAATTATGTTAAAAGATTTCTTTCGTTCGTTTCCTTTTTATTAATTCGGATAAAATGAACTTCGTTATAACGACCTGCTGATTATTCAGTCCCTTGGAGTTCGGTATAACAAGGGTTTACTGTATCATGTAACAAACATTTAAAGAAATGTGTGACACTTATTTAACCCCAATAGAACATCAGAAAAGTCATTCGTTATAATTAAGCAACCAACACTTTCGTCCAAATGTTGGAACATTTACATTATCCTTTCATATGAAATTCATTCCATCAGATACATTAACATTTCCATCTCTCTGTCATTGCTGGCACATTATAAATTGCTGATAATTAGTAATCCATCACTTCATATAGCTTCCCATACATCATATCGATTAATTCATTCATATCCTTAACATGGAAACTAATCACATGTATTCAACTTCTCGTCTTTACAACGAGGGGGTTTATTCCGGATATTGGTGGTGAAATTAAGCAGGAAGCTTTATTGAGATGTAGGTAGCCATCAATTGAATAACCATCAAACGGATCATTTCAGATGTATGACGATTGTAATTAGTTAAGCCGGAATCAATCAGAATGCGGTCAACTAGTATTCTGGTCTACGTCAGTGAGGGTAGTGTTATGTGGCATATTTGAAGCATTTTTTTAGGGTTTTGTAGTAAAACAAAACCCTTATGAAATCGGTCAAATGTCTGTCTGTCCGTCTGTCCGTCTGTCCATGGAATATCTCAGGAACGGCTGAAGCTACATACATGAAATTTTGTAGGAATGTGTAGAATTACTATAATTAACCGGAGAAAGCGAATCGTAGTAATAGGTCAACTTTAAGGGGAGGTCCCCATAGAGGGGAAATGAAGGTCGAAATTTTTTTTTCGTTTGGTACGAGCAAGTGGAGTATCATAAGAAAGGTACCGTCGAGTACATTCCATTTTTGAAATTTTTTTCAAATTTGAAGAAGCGGGAAAAGAGGGAGAGGGGCAAATATGTCATCCGAGTTTGTCCCCCCCCCCTTGCATTTCGAGACCGTTATACTTAGAAATATGAAAATTTACAGAAAAGCGCCATTTTACTAGTTTAGAAAACCTAGATTTCTAGAATTTTGAAATTTCATCAGAAAAGCTTAATAATAGTACATTTCTATAGTTTCAGTTAGCACAACCCTGCACCCCTTATGCGTAGCCGAGGTCAAAAATATTGATGGCCAATGATAACCAACATCATAGGCAATAATATCTCTAAGTTTCATTATAATCACATAATATTTAATAATAGTACATTCATTTAAAGTTCGGCATTTTGACACTATCCACACAAAAAATACACCTACCGGCCTCATAGGTGTGAGTACTACTATACTTTCATGTTGTTTTTCGTAGTGCGAATTGCAGTTATTTAATTAATCATTTTTTAAAGGGTAAAGATTGGTTGGGGGCGCTGTGTCTTAATTGGCCAACTTTACCGGGTGGAAGGAAGGGGGAGGGGGGGGGGGGGGTCCACATAGAGGCGAAATTAAGGTCAAATTTTTTTATCGACTGATATAAGCAAATGAGGTGTCGTGAGAAAGGTAATGATGAGTAAATTCCATTTTTTTCGCATTTTCTTGGGGAGTGGGGGAGGAGAAAATATTAGTTCGTAATTTGACCCCCCCTTGCCTGCATTTTGAGACCGTTATACTTAGAATTATGAAAACTTACAGGAAGTGGGTTTCGAAAAACATATAAAATGGAAAATAGTGGAATTTGTATATCTTCTCAGAATAGGTCAATAATAGTTTATTTGTATAGTTACAGTTAGCACACCCTTGCACGCCTTAAACACGTTCGAGGTCAAAAGTACTGATGGCCAACGATAACCAACACCTTAACCAATAATATGTTCTAAGTTTCGTTACAATCACGTAATATGAATTAGCATGTAAAATGTAAGTGGGTAAGACATTTTAATTACGTTTTTTCTATCCATCTAAGTGATATCAAGAAGAGCAAGGAGCCGATATTTATATACCAAAATAAGCGCTTGCTACAAAACCCTCGAATTGCGGGCGTAGCCCTCTATATTCCGGTTTCATTTTAATTAATAAATTTGAAAAACTTGTAGCAATTCTTCCAAGCGAAGTCATTTTTTTTGTCGTGATAACGTCTTAGGGGACTATGTTCAATAAGTCTGGGACGGAAATGGAAAGCATTTCCGTTTCCGGAATCTGAATATTCCAGCCTTATTGCATATTCAAACCAAGCTGGCTGCACCTCCTTTCCGCGCCGTCATTATACTGACAAGCTCGGAGCACTGTGATTTGTAGGGCGCTGATTTTTTGTAAACTTCAGATGAGAAGCTGGTTGAGTTCATAATCAGGCTCAAGGAACGCCTACCTCCCCTACAAATGTCATAAATTGAAATATTACTTGAACTACGATCACTTTCGACAGGATAACGGTAGCGGGTTGAAAATTTGGTCGGATATTAAAGTGGGCAAGATCCGAGTCAGGGACCCCTACCTTCCCTACAAATGAAACTTAAAATAAGCGATAACTTTCGATAAAATGAAGCTAGTGACATGAAATTTTTGTCAAATGCTTGTACTAGGATCTAGTTGGTTGTTTTTGGAAATGCGCACGATCCGACTAAAGAAACCTCTACCTCTTCTACGAGTGACTTTTCAAATAAGTGATAGCTTTCGATAGAATGAAGCTACTGACTTGAAAAATTCGACAAATATTGGTGTGTGAGTTAGATAGTTGAGCGTGAGACTCCTCTATGAAGTGGCCATATTCGAAACTCACTTTTAATGCATATGGTCGTTGCCAGTAGGTACTTTTGGTATCACCTTTAAAAGTCTATGGTATAGATGCTTCGGTCTGGTTTTTATTGATAGGGTGATCAAGTCGATGAGTAGTACACATACACACATTTCAGGTGCAAGTGGTGAATGTTAAAATAAAATGTTAGAGTATTGCTCCGTACCTATCAAATCAAATTATTTGAAGCATCCGTCATGTCTTGAGTACCAAAATCCATCTCAGCAATTTTGATATGTAGGTATTGTAATATTCGATATAATGCCCATTTCTCTTTCGACACCACTCAATTCATCTCTTTGTATAGTTTTCAAGTACACGATTTCCTGGTAATATTTAGCTACTTTATGCGTGCTGTCATTTTCAGTATGTCAGATTTGCTATGTCCTTTTATAGCACAAAACAAATGTCATTTAAATTCGTTTCACATATCCATGTGTAAACGAACATGCTTAAAGTGTACAATCTCATCTCTCTCCCTTCGCAAATATTATTCATCGCTCAGATTGTCACTTTTGGGGTTTGAACATTTTATTTACACATGTGAACTGATGCACATGTACTTGTATATATAGGACTGTAAAGGATTGCATATTCGAAATGCATTGTAAAAATGGATGCGTTCATCCATGGACTTTATGTACGTATGCAAAATGTCCTGCTGCCATGAAATCGGGCTTGGGATTCGTTCGACTTAGCCAACACTCTGACAACTGTGACTGGCATAAATATTATTGCGAAATTGATTCAAATTCAACTCAACTGTGACCACTTGACAGTCGTCTCCTTTAACGTTTTCGGATGGACATGTGCTGATGGAAGGATTTCATGTTGGCGATAGTGGCAAATGGATGGAAGGTGAAGAATGTCAGACGTTTTGTGGGCTCAGTGATACTGAATATGATGTTGGATATATAGTATAATAGCTTTATATACATAAATTGACAAAATTTTCGAAAAACCTACGACCGTTGCGTTCTGGAAGTTTATAATTTGGGCCAACCTCTGGATTAAACGAACCGTAGCACATTGTTAGTTAGTGGAGTTGATGCATTTCACTAGGTTTCCTGATTAATTGAAGAAGAAGTCTTTAATGACATAAAAGTAGCGATGTTCATTGGTACTTTAGGTCCGTCCTATGTACAATAAATACACGTGACAGACGTGCTTCCAAACTGTCTACACATTAACTTAGAATGAATAAAAATAACCCCCAAAGAAGAAATATTGGTAAAAATCGTCTTCCATCGTCGTCCTCGCCCGCGGAACGGCAGTGGGGATGGAACCTATGGCTGAAAACACACCGCTTAAGACAAAACGTTTTGTTTTGTCTCAAGAAACAACTGACTATTGCTTCTTATCAGGCAGCACACACCAAAGGAAACGAAACAAAACAAACGTTTTTGTCTCGATGTGTTTTATGACTGGTTGTCTTTGAATACGATCAACACACACCGAATGAAACATACTCGTTTCAGACAAACGTCGTTGTCGATAATGACATATATTGCAATAGGCCAAACACACACCGTATGAAACGAAACAAAAAGACAAGACAAAACAGAAAAATATGTTTCGTTGCCACTTGGCGGCCAGTTGTCTTTCGGAAACCAAAATTCGTTTCCGCTTAATAGTTGGTCATTTTATGTAAAAGTTTACAGATTATGGACGTCGTCGTTGCAAATTCAATTTTGTCTTTCTCAACACACACCAAACGAAACAAGTCAAAAAACGTTTTGTTTTGTTCACTGTGTTTCGCTTGGTGTGTGCTGCAATGAAAAAAGTTTTCTTGTCTTATGAGACAAAAACGTTTTGTCTGATGCGGTGTGTTTTCGCACTAAGGTAGCATAATGACCGTGAAGGTCAGTCCGTGCCATGTAGCAAAGATAAAGGCCCCTCAATGAGCTTGGCAGCGGCCTATGCTTGTTGTAGCTCAGTTCGGTAGACGTGTGCGGGGTTTTCACCGCTCGTTGCCCCTGTCCTTTACGTATTAACAAAAATTCATAGGCCTGGGGAAGATAACACAAACAAAGGTGGTAAAAATGGGGAATTAAAAAAATGGGGTGATAAGGATGGAATGGTTGGCGGATGGCTCGCTTGCCCTCGCGCTCGTATTGGTGTCCAGGTGTAATGGGACCCTCGGCCTCTGGGTTCGTACCACCGACAGGTCCTTTCTCATCAGGTGCTTCCATTGATCTACCGGTGGAAGCAGCACAACCAGACCAGAATATGGTTCATTACAATTGACTAGTGTTATCTAAGTCATGCCGCTAGTCATTAGGGTGTGATAATTTGTTTGAGGTAGACATTTTCACCTGTGGTGGGGGGGCGTAACAATAATGCCACGGCCTTTCCCGGCATGTCGTGGAAACCAACTAATAAAGGACAGCATGTGTATGCCAGCAACTTGCATCATCCGAAAATGTCTATATGCTAACGGTTGCAATCGAAAACGAACCGAATGGAACCGAATAGGTGTGAAACACGCCTTAAAGGAAAAGCATGAAAAGAGTTATCACTCCCCGAATCGACCGTAAAGTTAGGGATATCTGTATTGATAACGGTAAAAAAAAGTGTGGACCACCTGGTTACGATGATGAACAATGAGGGAATTGGAATTTCTAGAAGCATAGTCTGAAGGCGGTTGACTGAAGCGACGTTGATTTGTTCCCGGACTATGAAAAAGAAGAAACGACTGTCTTGTGGAGAAGGTTAAACACTCGGTTACTGTAATGGGGTGGTCTGTGATCTCAGGCAAGGCGCCTGAACATCGTGGAAGGAACCCCGAGGCTGAAGCAATACAGACTGAAAGAATGGTTCCGTCATGACGAAGACCAAATCTTTATCCACAATTCGGCACCGTGCCATAAAGCCAAGAGTGTTATCGCAATCTTGGTCGAAAAAATCATTGCCGTTTGCCCTGGCTGAGGAATTCAACTCCATAGTGCGGGAGCTCACCAAACGGGTGATCGCTAAAGAACTGATCACCACCAAGTGCCAGTTGATTGAGAACGGTGTCAAAAGACCGAACTCCAGCAAAATGCAAAAGTCTGCATAGAGAGCATGCCCCGATGCATAGAAGCTCTAATTTCATCAAAGGGTGGCATCACTATGTACTAAGATTATCTTTTGATTTATGCACATAACCTTTACTAAAAAAATTAAATTGATCCGCCCAATTAACTTGGGGTTTTCATAATCTCAATAAAACACTCCTAAAAATTAAAAAAATACTTACGAGACATAGAACCAATTATCTTTTAAAAAATTCAGTTAAACTGGAAAATATACAAATATGAGTATTGTCCCTAATAAATTGGCAACCCACGGTATTAATTTTGTGATTAGAATACCCCATTCGAGCAAAGAGAAACTAATTTCAAGCAATCAATAAATTTGAACAATTAGTTCCACTTCATCAGACCATTTTTGAAAATTTCCTATATTTGATCATACAAACCGAAAAACCACGAGACGATAATAGTTCAGGTTTTCATTCATGTTCAATAAAATTTGTACAACGATTCATTCTGTAACACAAGAAAATCTCTTTCAACTTTCAACCCATCACGAACCAGGAAAACATGAAGCACCTAAGCTAATTAAAACTTTTGCTTTATCCCAACTTGTTATCCTTCCATGTCAGGCCAATTAAACTCACTACCACGATTGCGGAAGATAACAAAGAACTTTACCGGATTTTCGTCTACTTCTCAATAAGACACAAGTAAAATGGACATAAAAGTATATGAAACTATGAAAAACTATGCTGGTAAGTCATTTTAGAGCATTTAGTAAGTCGAACAGTTCACAAATTTCCCATCGTACAGTTTCATTTAACTATTCATTGCTCACTCAAAATTCGAAGCTTTTCTGCTACTGCCTAAAGTTTTACGGCACCATGACGATAAGTAAAGGCAGAGGTATAGTGAAGCGGTGGGAAGTTTTTCCGATTTGGAAGTACATTTGTATCTTTTTCGGGATAGAAGTTTTCGCGAGAAAATGGTAAAGAATCATATAAAATACATATCTGATGTTAAGGGTAGTTTTCGCATCGGTTTTACTTGAGCTACTGCTGAAATTAAGCCATCAAGGAAAGATTTAATCTTCAAAGGTGTATTTTATTCCAAAACGCTAATTTCGTCGTTACGAATTTTTCAGGATCTCCAGTCACTTGTCCTCTATTTTGGGGTTTAATTTTTAAGTGGAAAACTTTCAGTTTTTGAAACTTTCTTCTCAATTCCTCAGATTTATGTTTCTTTAGCTCTAGTCCAAATACTCGTACGCCAGGCGAATGGTAGTTCCAGAATGCATGTCAGGCACTGTCTCAGTTTAAAATTGATTCCGTATATTTAATTAGGCCGATAATTTCGCGCCCCTATAAGTATGACACCCTGTTAAAATGCCTTCTCTGTCTCCCTATCAAAACCCTATCCATGTTATAATATAAACGATTTTATGACAAAAAACTCTTCTCGGCAAACTCATTTTACCACGAACAAGTTCTCGTGCGAATCTTCTTTAATTTTGCCAGTGACAAGACTCGTCATTCGCAAAAACAAAGGCCTAGAATCCTTTTATCATGAAAACTCTTAACACAACAAAGGAATCAGCCAATTCTCAATGATGATTTCATTCGCATATTTCAAAGGCATTTGCATTTCTTTTGTCCTCTGGATTTTCTATTTTCTCACATAATCCGTTCAATTACGATGTTTACAGGATTTAAGAATTCTGCTGGATGACGTATTTCCATGAATAGAAGAACTCTGGTAAACTTTTCATCAGACACTGAATAAAAAAAAGCGCCAATTTTCGGCAGTATTGTTTGTTTATTTAAAGAAAGCCGAGAGGGTTTTAATTGGAATAACGGATATTTGCATCGTCACTAAATACACGAGTACATGTGTGGCTGATTCCAGTCTACCGGTTACAGATGACAGATGAAATGAAGTATCTTGGCATTAGAATGGCGAAAAATTGCTCTGCATCAAGCATTCAAATTATTTAACTAGCTGTGAGTAATAATTTGACCAATGTTTAAAAGAAAAAAAATCAAATAGCGATGCAAAATGTTTAGCACATAAGCAACTAATAACAACAACAACAACTGCGCATTCCGCAGCTTCTATGGTCTTACTCCGAACCGAGTGATAAGATGTTTACATATCATAAAAAAAAAAAAAGAACAATAATTGCGGGGCTTTACCCTCACCTACCCTACCTCGACGAATAAAGCCGTGGCTAGACTCACATAAGACTTACTCCTTAAAATTATTTAAAATTATAATCGTAATTAAATTTAAATATTCGGTGCCGTTAAATTTAAAATATTCTACCAGTAAATCTAAAATTTCATAGACTTTTGTTTTTATAAACTAAGCCAGAATGGAAATACATACTTACTGAGCCATCTCTATAACACAATACGAGTACAATACCATGTAATTTGCCATCATCGCAGGATAATTCCCTTAATTGAACTTATTTTAGCAATCAAGCATAAGTTCCATAGAACAGCCAACTCATAAGTGTTGTGCGTCCCTCATTAAAACTTCCCCAAACTGAACATCTGTAACACTTGAACGCCTCATATGAAACGTACTCCTGGTATCTTCATCCAGGCACTTAATTTTACACGTTTTGGCGACAACTTTTCTCCATTGTGATATTTGATATACACATGCCTACACATTTTCCCTAGAACTACTCGAATATCAGACAGAATACTAGTATGTATGTGCATCTATGTTACATGTTTTTGAGGTGCTAGTGCTATACATTCGTACATACGTAAGTGTCAGATTAAGCAACACAAACAAATTTCTTTTGAAACCTCGAAATCCATTAATCCTTTTTCATTGTCATGTAAGCATCCCCTCAACATACAAATTTCGCAAAACCGCATCATCCCTTTGGCTGAAAATCTGAGCCAGCGAAAGATGAAAAGATACGATTTTGTTTTGAATAAGTTGTGAGTTGAAGGGTAAAGTTTTTGAAATGTGAGCGCTATGCTCGTATGTTGGAAAATACTGACAAAATAAAATATATATACATAGGTATGTAGATAGATGTGTCTACATATAAAGAGAAAGTCATGGATGGTCGGGGAAATTTGAGATTTGGAAAATTGTGTGAAATTATAAAATTACCAATTGGGCCAAACATACAAAAATCAGCTCTGTACGTTCAGAACTTTCGAAGATTTTTGTAAATTGGATATGTATTTTGTTTCAAAAAGTAAATTTTATTTTTATACCCTAGTTTAGGGTTAATTTTTTTTTAGTTTGTGAAGTCTTATCTCTCGGGAAGTTCAGGATGCCTTAAACTATTGTTGGTGATGAAGTTTACCATATCCTTTGATCCACATGTAGAATACAATGCAAGCGAATGTAGAGCCGAAATCAACGCATTCTACGAGGGGACTTATAAGTCGCGAGGGGTTCTAAACAGTCTATATTATTTTATTCATTTATGTTTTATTTTTTTATTTTTTTATGGTATATTCCTACTTCACCGGCGATACATCGTGGTTCGCGCATTGACTAAAAGTGGCTTTACCGCTCTAGGGTAAAGAGCGAGCGAAGCGAGCGTTCTAGGGCGGTATATTGAGGGTTGGATCCCCTTAAGAAACGGAGCCCACACAAGAGGAGTGGGAAAACATCCCATTTTTTAAAGCCCACTATTTATCAAAGACGCAACTACCACAACCACTATGCATCGCCCAGTGAACTATGAATGTTCGGTTTTTAGGATTTTGAAGTAAAAACAAAACCCTTATGAAATCGGTCAAATGTCTGTCTGTCCGTCTGTCCATAGAATATCTCACGAACGGTTGAAGCTACATACATGAAATTTTGTAGAAATGTGTAGAATTACTATAATTCGCCGGAGAAAGCGATGCGTCGTAATAGGCCACCTTTAAGGGGAGGTCCCCATAGAGGGGAAATGAAGGTCAAATTTTTGTTTTTTTTTTTTCATTTGGTATAGGCAAGTGGGGTATCATGAGAAAGGTAACACCGAGTACATTCATTTTCGGCATTTTCATCAAATTAAAAAAAAGGAAAAAGAGGTTGAGGAGCGATAATATCGGAAATTTCTTGAGTTTTGTGAAATTCTCTCTAATGAAACAGAAAGAACTCTCCAATCAATGCCAAATCCACAACGTTCCGTTTCCTCTTGGAAGTTGAGCCGACATACGAACTCCAACCAAAACAAGACACACCCCCAGCAAAGGCACGCCCCGCTCACGTGCTCGCTACGGTAATTTGCTCTCAATCGTTTTTTTTTGCCACTTAACCTGCTTTACTCTGTTCTGTATGAAAAAAACGCATCTAATAGGTGCGTCTTTTTCGTCGAACACGAAAACGGGGCACGTCCTCGCCAGGAGCGCGCCCCGGCCCAGCCACAACCCAAATGCCAACCCAAACTTCAAGAGAATACCCCAATCACTAGTACATACCTTCTTCCTTGCCTTTTCATACCACTCTGCGGGTTTGCGTTGCTCTGCCTGTGGTGTTGGCACTTCGCTCCCTTCGCCCATTCTGGCGCCGTGAACATTCGGTTTTGCCGTCGACGTTGAGGCATGTTCGGGCATTCCCCATGACTTTCTGCGCATGGGATTATCGTAACGGACCCATTTTTCGTCGCCGGTTACGATGCGATGTATGATAGAAATCCCTTCCGATTCTGCGTTTGAAGCAGTGTTCGCATGCAAATAATCGCCGTTCAATATCTCTCGGTTTTAACTCGTACGGAATCCAATTTCCTTGTTTCTGAATCATGCCCATAGACTTGAGACGTTTTGAGATGGCTTGCTGAGTCACTCAGAGTGATTCAGCTAATTCTTCTTATCGAGCAGTGAGTGTTTCCAATTCGTCGTCTTTGAAAAAGTTTTCTCTCCCACCACCATGCATGTCCTCGACATTGACATCGCCACTTTTAAAACGTTGAAACGACTCACGACATGTTCTGTCACTCAGAGCAACCTCACTGTAAGTATCTGAGAGCATTCGATGAGCCTCAGCTGCAGTTTTTTTTTCAAATGGAAGCAGAAGATCAAAACTTCCCGCAAATGAGGAGAACTTGGCTCGAAAACAGACATTTTGAATCGCTAAAAATGCGAACAACTTTTACTAATGCGGGGATGTCGATACGTTCACAGACGTCCAAACTCACTTTGTGGCACTTTTGAGCTACGTATTTTGACCAACCCTCACCGATGCATCCGTCTGTCGGAAAACGGCGGAAGCAAAGTTGTACACCTAATATTTGAGTTAAGGAATGCATTTTGTTCGATAAGATCCAAATCGAAATGAACCACTAATATGCTTTTAATTTCCTCATCAGAATCCGCAACGAGTGTACACCTAATCAATAAAAAACTTTCTATACGAGACACTCGCTCACTTAAAGTGAAGTCAACTAATAAACCAGCATTATTGCTGTACAAGTCTCGCAATTTAAAAAATTCACATGAAATATTTCCGCTAGCTTATTATAAAACTCGTCAGCTCTGCTTCTCGACAAAAGGATGTTCTCGATATTGTGCAATGTTAAGAACAATTTAAACTGAAATTGGCTTGGACAGCTTGTCTTCGTGCGCCGTTGAGAGTCATCCGGGTGTCTGTGTACATAGTCAGGAAACTAATGATCTACTCCCGACAATATGAACGTCCAATGATATTACATCATGCGACAAGCCATCCAGGATTCCTATTCCAGAAGATTACAGCCAATTGACAAACAGCTTGTTCGTCGTCGAACGATTGGAATTCTTCTGTCACAAGAATGCAATTAGATGATTTTGAAAGCTGTCGTTTAATTTTATTGCCAGTCACATTTCGATTTAATCCGCATTCAATCTGGAGCGTTCAATGTCCTTTTCTTTCTTCTGTCTTAGAATAATGTCACGAAAATAGATTAGACGGGCAGAAGAGTCAGAAGAGTCGATCGGATTTTTTATTTCTCTCTGAATCTGAACGGATTGCGATTGAATTGGAAGCGTAAGATTTATGACGTGGCTGTTTAGTGTTAACTACTTTTGTTACAATGTTTTTTTAAAAGATAATCAAATTATACTTACTTGATTGGTGATCACTAATGATGCTACAGACAATGGCCCATCGCTGTCGGTTGTTACCGTGAATCTGTCCACAGATAGCGGTTTGTGGCGATGATGGCTGCCAGCAATTGGCTAATAATGGTTTCACATGCTATTTTCTGCCAAACGCCATCGATTGCAATGACTTCCAATTTCCAGTTGTGGCCCATTTTTTTTAGGCAGGCATGAGAAGATTCACAGCCAGGAGACTGAAAAAAATATTGTTGCATTGAGTGTTGAATTGTATGACTTGAGAACACATACCCCTCCTGCTCTTCTGTCCAATCCGCCATCAACGCTATGCACGTTTTTAAGATGAAAGGCGTCGGATGATTGATGGACTTTTTGGCCCGTCCAATATATTGATATGATGGACGGGCATATGGAATAATCCATACTCAATTGCCCTAACCTCTTTCGTGTTTGTAAATTAAAAAAATAATAGCGGTTCAAAATGGGGGGAGGGGGGGTAGCGGAACGTTCTTCTACACCCCCTTTTCAAGTGTCAATAATCACACCCACCATTTTGATTTGAACCGCTAATATTTTGTTTAATTGACAAGCACGAAATTTTTAAATGCCACATATGTATGTATAACTAGCACGTAACTCTAGCGTGGGTTTGAATAAGATTAGTTCATTATTTCTAGTGGGGGGTGTAGTGGAACGTTCTTCTACACCCCCCCCCCCCTTGAAGTGTCAATATTTCTTTTTTAATTGACGACAGCAAAACTTGGGGGGGGGGGGGGGGGGGGGCTCGGAGAATGCAGTTGCCAGCATGCACCTCCTGCTCCCCCATTGAGTCGGCTACCTGCAACAAGTCGAGAGATATAGTTGCTTGTTATTACATCCTCCACCACAGGGGGAGACAACACAAACATCCAGTGGTGGATCTAGATATCGAGTTTGGAGGGGGCTTATTGTATCTTTGTGGAGCAAAGTAAAAGACGGTCCGTACTCTTTGAAGCCCAAAACGGAAGAGGCCGGAGGTTAGCCTCGTTTTTATTTGACATATAAATATATTCACAATTTATTCAATTCACAATGCTACATGGTTTATAATATATATTCACAAATGGCAATCTTTATAACAGGGCTCGACTTTGTTTGTTACCTGTAGAGCTAAGGGTATGCCCACATTTATTGAACTTTTGGGTGTTTAAGAGGCATGGACCTATGGACGAGCAGACGCATTTTTAAAGGAGTGAAGTATGAAATGATGTACGTATAAAACCATCGAGGGCTACATACTGTGTTTACAACAGCACTGATGTAGTAGGGTTCGTACTGTTACCACAAAGCACTTATTACTCGACAGTCTTAATCTTTGAACTAGACAGAACTTCCAATAAAACGATGGAGTTTCTCACCATCAACATAAGCTTAAACCCGTGACAGACGATCGTCGTTAAACATGTTTGCGTCAATGATCATTAAGTCCAAACGTGTTTATCGTTGACTAGTGACACACGTGAAAAACATAATTACGTTCGAACTGTCAAAGTATCGAATGTGAGAAAAGAGAATTTGCAGAACAAAAACACACAAAAGCACCTTCTAACACACTCCAGAAGGTCGACACCAATAATGGGACTAGCACTAGCGGGAACCAGAACAAGATTTGTGCGGTTTTGGACGTGAACGGATGACATTGCCGTGCAAACAATTGCAAATGACAACTGGAAACCAGCTGTTCTTTCCATTTTTTCCAAAGAATGGCGCGGCGATCGGTTGAAAGTTAACGTAATTAAGTCGTAATGAGGTTATGTTAATGACGATCGAAATGATGTCTTTCAATTATCATCAGGTGAAACAGCACATGACAGACGTGCTTCGCAAACATAATTATCTGATAATGATAATTATCGCGTATCGTCTGTCTAGGGTTTTAGTCATTCAGTTCAGTGAAGAAGTGGGATCTAAGAACTTTCATCTTCTTGCCAGAGAAGGACAGATGTAGAGAAGACAAAAATATGTCTTCTTGCCCTCGTCACTACAGGGGTTGCAAAGCTTCATAGCGTGCTCCTCAACTATGCAGTGTCTAGTGATGACTCGTTGCTCCGATGTGTTTCTTTTTTAGAGACAGTAGTTTAGCGGTGCGACTAGAATTCAACCAGTGCCACAACGGTTTTGTTGAAATGTATGTTTTACTATTTATCCATTTAGAGAGTGACGATTTTTGATAATTGAATTACAGCTTACCTGTCGGTGAGAATTACAACATCTCCAGCTCATTTCACGTAATATCCCTGCTAGGGCAGAGCTTGTGTAAACGCCGTTTTCCTAGCGTGAAAAACATCGCAGTATTCAAGGAGACTGAAAGAGAAATTTAAGTTAAGTCCATCATAGAATTAGGCAAGGTAAGCGCTTTGCTTACTCCACTGACTGTGTGATTTTATCACAATGACGCATTTATATTTGGTAGAGGTTTATATTACGTTTACACTATCCCCAGATTACTTCATCTGCGCCGGCTGATTTAATCTGGAACTGTCAAATACATACAATTTTAAACTCACCACACCCAGATTATGCAGCAGATGAAGTAATCTGGGGATAGTGCAAACGTAATATTAGTCATTCATTACTGAAATATTTGGGTTTTTCAGAAAGGCAGCGTGTTCAAAGCTTTAAGTAAACCACTGATTAGTGTGATGGAGTCGAAAGATCGTATTTGCGGTCATCCATGCAGCACAAATGTCAGAAAGTAACAGCTTAAACAGCATGTTCAAAACAGCAGAAGTATTTCTCCTAAGAGCACCACAAAAAAAAATCAAAATCAACCCAATCTTTGCACTTTTCCAAATAAGCTGCGGTTAGTAGTCTACCAAAAAACTACTCTAAAACATGAGCAAAAAAGCTATGTAACTTCGTCTTGTAAGCAAAAACTGGGCTTGTCCCATGCAGCTCAAGAGGCTCGACTGGAAGTATCCTACCTATATACTTCTGAAGAGAATAAAATCTATGAGGAACGCGTAGCGCAAAGAAACCCACCCTTGTCTGGTATTTTTTGTATTCGCTATCATTTTTATAAATCATTATCGAGTACTTCCCCGAATAATTGGACGACCAAGCCCCATCTACCAAACATTTTGGAAGGGGCCCGGGCTCCCATGGCCCCCCTCTGGATCCACCACTGTAAACATCCATGGCCATGAACGTCGTCGTGGACGGGATTAAAATCCGAAACGCCGGTAGTCAGACATGACACTGATACCTCTATGCACTGAGCTACCGGTCGCCCCTAGAGCACTTCCTTCATACGACCAAGGTTGTTAATACGTCATATGACCAGGGTTGTTGATACGAATGCATTAGACTACTGCTGAAGGTGTTTTAAGTCCTTTAGTGAGGGAAAAAGGAAGTAATCTGTTGCTTATTGGATATTGTATCTGTTGCTTAATAGATGCTATATCTATTTGTCTGCAGATACTGTATCTGTTACTCAATGGATGCTTTGTCTATTTGTCGAATATATACTGTGTCTGTTGCTGAATAGGTACGGTATTAGCTGTTCAGTTGATGCTGTAGCTGTTGCTCAGTAGATACTGTATCTGGTCTCTATCGATTCTGTTTCTGTTATCTGCTATAAGGACAACCTTTTTCCAAGAAAATCATAGACAACTTAAAAGCTAATGGATCAATATAAAAATTTATTTGTATGGGACAGTCCTAAAGTGCCAATGAACATCATCGCTCTTTTTTGTGTCATTAAAGCACACAATGGCTTCCACAGTACTTACTTCTCAGCTTCTCTATACCTTTTCAGGTTTGTAAGGACTTCTAAGAGATAATTAAAAAAATATGAATATACATTTTGTAGAAGCCTTCAATTCATGGCGTTACATCTTGTAAAGCATGATGTCTGGGACACAACATTCCACAGCACGAGAGCTAGTTAGCTTTGACATTTTTCATCCTACGACTGCTTTCGCATAACTATGAGAAATGCGAAAAATGGCCTTCTAATAGAAATGGTATTTTGTACGATTTCTTTTGACGTTTATATGATTTTCCGGAATGTGGGAAGAATTCATATTCGGCATAAGCAATATCAAACAGACGTATTCGTTTCATGCATTTTCAATTTAATTTAAAGGCCTACGTATTTTAGGCAGTTTTCTTAAAATAAGTGATTTGTCTTTAAGACGTTGACAGCATAAATTTATGTTTAAATTTGTATCATGTTCTCTTTTTGATCGAAATTGCAATGGTACAAAGTACAGTTGTTTAGGTTTTCGCAGGTTACCGCGACATTTTTTAGACGAATTATTGAATTAATGATGTCCAAAAGAACTGACACACGGGTATGTTTAAAAGGGAACTTGATAGTCTCAAAATCCCCAAATGAAGAAAAAACAAAACAAAATCCAAACATAAAACCCCTGAACACGAAATCACTAAACTCAGAGTGCCAAATTCAGGGAGGTCATAGTGCTCCTTGTGGGCGCCCCTGGAGCGGTAGTGATCACTGACCATTGCTAAAAAGGTCAAGTCGCCAGTAATGGCGGTGCGATGATTTGGTTGAGGTAAACATTCTCCCAGTGGTGTGCATATGTGTTAGCCTTGCCACTGCTAATATTTACTGACGTAGGATAAAATAAAAAACGATGAAGTAACCTTAAGGTAGTTTATGGTATCGTTAAGTTAGATTAAAGTAGTGTGATGTTAAGGTCGAAAAAGGTTTAGTTTTTTGTGTCTTTTGACTAAGAGTATCACCCGCCTATTTTGATGGCCCGTTTCAAAGTCAAAATCATACCCACCCCACATTGGAGGCCGAATATTTTGAGGCTTCATGGACCATTTTCTACTGCCAATTTTCGCTGATGTATAGGATAAAAAATGGCCTTAAGGTAGAATTAAGACATCCTCCAAGTGGCTTATGCTTATGATCCCCCCTTATCTACGCAACTGTTCCCATGTTCATCAAGCAATTCGTCCCACTACAGAAACCTTCATAAAGAATAACACCGACAAAACAAAATCACCTACGCTTCATAAAAGACTTTATTTAGATCCACGCATACAACCAAAGTAAAAGCAAGAAGCGCAGTACCCCTACCCCTCAGTGACTATTGCTTCAACCCTTTTTATTGTTGTTGGATAAATGTATTTTTAATTTCCTCCCTCGGGAGGAGAGTTTAGAACCGAATATGTGTGTACTTACTCGTGGAAATTGAAAAAGAAAATGATGGTTCATCCTTTGCAAAGAGCCATCGACATCGCATACTCAATTTTACGTTTAAAATGAAATTGACAAAATTCCCAGGACTATTTGATGCGAACCGAATTGACAGCATCCTTTCCCCCAAAGCACACAATGAAACTCAATTTTTCAAAGTTACTCTGTGCCACGTTGTACTAAATAAGTTTAGTATGAGTATTTTGGACCTGTCCAAAAGAATTTCGTTTATTTTTTTTTCCATCGAAGGCAATTACAACAAAGTTGGAGGTTAAAGTTCATTCTTGCGTCGATTTGGTGTTTGTGCGGCTCCTCATTTTTTTATATAACAAAGAAAAATTCAATTAAAAATTCCATTTCAGAGAAAGGGTTAGCGAATGAAATTGATATGGTATTGTCTGTCGAGCATATTTGAAAAAATGTGAAATCATTCACCCATTTCAAGTTTCTGTTGGCGTTAATTAACATGGCGGATTAAAGGAAAAAAAAAATATGAACATGAATAGCTGGATCAGATTTTTAATCAGGATTTGGATAGAAAGGGGTAAATATTTGCTTTATGCAATTGACAGTGGGCGTGGGGCAGGCTTATTAATTACGGAGTTCATTTGGGAAACGGACGGTGGTTCTTTTTCGGGTATTTACGAATTTAATTGAAAATTTTATAATACTTCTATATAGTCGGATTGCCAAAATAATATCCGATTTATTACGGGTCACCTGTCAATGTTTTGTTTCGTGAAAATTGATATCTCACCCTCCTTGGCGCCTTTTATACAAAATTGGCCGAAATTCATTTAAATTGAAGGTAATATATTTACACGCATATAAGCCAGGCATTTCGGGACAGGATTGTCGTTTAGACAATTTGGATGGGCTCAATGGAAACTTCTGAGTCGGGCAAGCCATCAATAAGGAGTCACTGGCTCCTACGTACGTCGTAGGGCACAAATCAAGCGATATGAAAACCATGTATAAATATAATTTCATCAACACCCGTTCAACTACACAATAAAAAATCACCTAGTGAAAATTCACCGATTCGGTGTGCCATTACGACTTTTTTTTAAGTAAATAAAATATTTCCTGCGCGGATATTATTTTCGTGCCTTTAGGTCAATTTAAAAATATCCCGAATGGTTGAAAAATTATCCATCAAAACTAGTGATGTGTGGCACATTAACGAGTCGTTCATTTTGAACGACTCAAGAGAATGAGCAAAAGATACGGCACAACGGCACAGTAACGAGTTGTTCATTTTGAACGACTCAAGGGAATGAGCGAAAGATACGGCACAACGACATAGCCTCCGAGTCGTTCAATTTGTAACTGTAAAATTAATTCCCAAACTAGCCCATCGCATAAATACTACCCAACGCATAACCAATCCACGCTCATTTCTCATTACATATAATGTACTACATTCATTCACTCACATCCCATCCCATTATCTATCTAAAACTAAAACCACCATTATCACCAAAGCAATCCCATCTAAATCCATTCATAATAATATCTTTGCAGTAGTGATGGGCATAATGACTCTTTTCACTGTGCCGGCAGTCATCCGAAGTGACAGAACTTGGTTTATACGAGGGTCACTATTTATATTCTGCACCTAACAATGAAAAAACAGTAATTTATTTTCGGAAACGGCTACATTGTTTTTCAAAGTATTCTCAAAACACTTTTGGATGCCTTTGAACCAATTGAATTGAGGTAGCTCTAAAACTTGCGTTTTGAACCCATCGACTGCTTCTTCGGGGGTCGAAAAACGCTGACCACGCAGTTTATTTTTATTGTGCGTGAACAAGAAGAAATCATTGGGCGCTAAATCAGGACTGTACGGCGGATGACCCATCAATTTGATGTGTGCGGCGCCCAAAAAATCTGTTGTATGAGCCAATAATTTGCCTTCGGCGGTCAGTTTTCCTCATTTCACTGAAAACTTATGGCAAACAAATGGTTGTATACTAGTGATGGGCATAATGACTCTTTTCACTGTGCGAGCACATAAGATCTGACTCTTTCCAATGAGTCGTTCAAAAAGACTTATGCAAAGAGTCTGAAACTTTGTTAATAACATATTCAATAAAAGTCGTAATTTTAAAAAATTTGGGTTTTTCCTCTATTTTTTACCCCAATTCTAAGTCGACGACCCCTCATTTTATTTTGCCTTTTTTGACCCCAGACTCTGAGTTAGCGAACTAGCCAGATCGGACCACTATTTGCCATGAAAACGGGGCTGCCAATCTGAGATGAACGACTCCAATTTTTTTTTGGCTTTTTTGACCCCAGATTCTGAGTCCCCCTCCAATGCCCTCTAGTTCGAGCCAGCCAGATCGGACCACTATTTCCCATGAAAACGGGGTTGCCAACCTGGGGTGGGCGACCACATTTTTTTTCTCTTTTTTGACCCTTTATTCGGAGTCAGTCAAATCATTCCACTCTGTTCTAAAAGCTCCATGCCATGAATTCCTCATTTGGCGGAGAATTTGAGTAATTGGAGAATGCGCTTCGTAAGTGAAACATTTGAATTTGAGTCTATACTGATTTACACAAATAATCAATGTTTGTTTTATCACCATAGCCCAGTATGTCTCACAGGGCAGAGTGAGTGAAATATATTATAGAAGTGTGCTGTTTGTGTTAAAACCTCAAAACTCACATTGCGAATAACTCATTACGTGTCACAGTGTATAGAGGAAATTGCCTGTTTATTGGTTTATCCAGATCCAGCCCTTCAGTTCCTTTTAGGTATTCAAGCCATCACTCAAAAACAAATATGATTCTCTCTATTAAAAGGATCAACTTGCTTAAAAAACACAAAGGGAATCGACCCAAGTTGACTGCGATATTGACAAAAAAGAAAACAAAGATACAGATTTTGAAAAAATTCCACTTGAATGAATTCAGTAGCGAGAAATTTAGACTAAAAGCATTTTTACTCAAGGATGTGTTTTTTTTTCTCGTTTTCTTGTTATTCACTCAGGAGATTCATTGCTCCCAGGACTTGCGACAGCATCCTTCATGGTTAAAGTTGACTCAGCAAAACTTTCGTGGAGATTTATCGCTCTTCTACCACTTTAGCCCGTGCCAGTTTTGGATTAAATTCAGTGGAGAAAGAAGAATAATGGCGTGACGCTGTAAAGGTTGCTTCACTTGCGCTGCGCCAGAATTAATTGATTCGCTTTTTTCATGTCGGTAAATAAGTTTTCGTTCGGTGAATTTGAAAGTTTCGTGAAAAGCATTGAATGCAACTTTTATTGTTAGTAACTCCTTTAATCTTTTGTTTAATGTAAGGCATGAGTAGTACATATGATGTTGGAAATCTTGATAAGGAAAGCAGTGATCTGAAGGAAATAGATGAGCTGGGAAAACAAGGATACCTCTTGGTTTGGTAGTCAATTAGTATATGGACGGGTTAAATCTAAAACGATGTATGGGTCAATTACAAAAAGAAAATGAGTTCAACATATAAATCACCCGTAAATAAGTAGGCCAGCAAAATTAAGCCAATTTGGGGGCTCTTTAATGAAAAATAGGAAAAGATCTAGAAATAATTTTAATCCCTTCTATAGATACTAAATACATGAAAATTGAATTTGCATGGGCGCAGAAGGTGAGCTTAACTTATGCAGGGCGAAAATCCAAAAAATGTCAGCCCTTTTTCAATATTATCCTTATAATTTCTCTAATGGTGCGAGCCTGTTGATGGGGACGGGGTGATGTTTGTGTGTCACTCGCTTCAGAATTGGCTGCAGGTAAGACTGATGTTACTGTAGTTGAAGCAAGGTCACCGCAATAATGATCAGTTTCGTCCAGATCAACCTCCACCATTCCAAAGCAGCCTCTGCTGCTATTCTTCTGCGCTTGATGCGCAGGGGAGAGGACATTGCATTGATTCAGGAACCCTGGGTTGTGGGGGACCTGGGCAGGGGTCTAACATGTACTAATTACGATTTTTTTAATGTTAAGGGTCAAGGTAGGCCCTAACTCTGCACTCTAGTAAGGAAAACCCTTAAGGAGTTCCTATTGTTAACCAACAGTGACAGTCTGCCTTAAACTTGGCGGTAGGGCATAAGTAATTTCGTCGTATCTCCCGTATGATGACGACAGTATGGTACAATCATCTATTTTCATCACAGCGACCGGAACACTAATGGTCGGACTTTTCATCGGCTGTGATTGTAAAGCCCATCATACCATCTGGGGCAGCTTTGATACCAACCGGCGCGGGGCCGTGAATCTTTTTTTAAGTACTTGATAGGTATCAACTTACTAATTTGCAATGTGGATAGGGAGCCTACCTTTGTACACGGAACAGCATAGAGGTTTTTTTTTATTAGTGACAGGAGAGTGTCATCTGAACACTCTTTCCCAGATCACGGTTACCCTGCGGCCTATACTATACTATACTTCTGCATAGAATTATCGTTTGAGCTTTGCGGTGTACCGCAGTATGTTAGACAAATTCCAGAGAGTAGTGTGCGTTTCCATTACAAGGCCTTTTAGAACTACACCGGCGGCTGCTCTTAATGTGCTGCTGAATTTGCTCCTCTTAGATATTGTTGCTAAGCAGGTGGCCGCGAACATGGCCATCCGTCTTCGGGAAACTGGTCCATTGATTGTATCACCCATGGGTCACTCGTCTGTTCTTAGCAACTCGAATCTTCCTGCTAGGACGGATTATACTCAACCTAAATACCCGTTCGGCAGAAATTTTGTAAGCCTAATTCCTTCACGGGAAGAGTGGCCGATAAACCCTCTCCAGAAGTCAATTGCTATAAGTACATATATACAATACATCGATGGGTCTAAAACGTATCAACGAGTGGGAGTGGGTGCGTACTCGGTAGGCTGAACTCAAGATCGGTGCGTCTCCTTGACTTTTGTAGCATTGTTTGGGCGCTGATTGCCGCCATTTGGGAGGTTATTGCCTGGCTAGACCATAATATCATCGCTGCTTGGGATATATGTAACCATCTTTACTAAAAGCCAATTGGCGATAAAATCCCTTGAGGCCCGTTTTCTCAATTTCTGATTAAAATTTAAACTCCAGTTAAACAGACATTGAACGTACCCATCTGTCAAATTTTACAGGGAAAACAACAACAACAACCAATTTTATCTCGAGTTTAAATTTTAACTGGACATTGAGAAAACGGCCCTGAGTCTGTTATTACATACTTACTCGAAAACAACTGCCGAGTGTCGTGCCTCTCTCCTGGAGATGGGGAAATTCTTCAGTGCTTTGAACTGAAAAATCTGCAAATTTGACAGAAGTTGCCCCAGTGCGTTGACCTTCCAACGGTCTATTTCGTTGATACATTTGGAATTGAAATTTTTTGAATATTACGCATAAAATTTAAAAAAAAAACGTTTTCTGGAGATGAACAGATTTACCTTTACCCTAACGGGTAGTAAACGTTTGAACGAAAAATAGGAAAAAAATCGTGTAGTTTCGAAATTTAGTGCAATTTATGTGAAGAGGCCACCGAATACATGCTCCAAAGTCCCCGTTGATAGAGGGTCCGGAAGTGAAAGATAAAGGGGATTAAAAGCGATTTTTAATTTAATTTTATTTTGTAGATATTGGGTTTCTGGAAGTGTAGGGGAGAAGGGGTCAAAATCCCATTTTTCCAGTTTTTGACACAATTTACAAATAAAAATGCTATAGATCTGTAACGGTTAAAGACAGATTTTCCATTTTGGTGTCAATTTAACACAAATGAACGGAACTATCTACCATCAAAGTATCATCTGAAGTGGCACACCATAAAATATATACTTACATAAATAATGCTCTCACTCAGTTTATGTCCTTTTTTCAACCGATGGACTTATTTAGTGTGATTTGTATGTTAAAGCATTTTTTTTTGAAAATGGCACACACTGTGCTTTAACCCGTCCATATATATGACTGAGATATAGTGGTTGGGACTTATTCAAGGACTCGGATTCTTCCATCATAATAATTATTCTGACGAACAATGATACCAACAAAAACAAAAAGAAATTAAAGGGGATTCCAAATTTTATTACATGTACTTCATTGTAAAACGAATTTATTCAACCGTGTTCCTGTTGAGGATCAGAATTACTTTTCTCCCTTCGTTGAGATCATTTCAACACCAACTTGTACAAAAATAAAATCAATTTTAATAATCATCACAATGAAAAATGACTTCACACTTTAAAATCGCACGGTTGATTGGCATCCTTCCAAACGATAGAAAAGAAAGCACATTCTCCATCAATCGTTAGTCATAGTACGTCTGACTTGGTAAATTTGACGTGAATACCAACGCCATTACCATCATCACCGCGTACCTACAAAAAGACCTCAGAAAAGTATCATATACTTACAAAAGTTCACGTCATGGCGTGAAATGTTATAACATGCAAATTTTCCACCTTACATTTCACAAGAAAATAATTTTCCGAAAATATGTTTGGCATGCCCATCATAGCAACGAAGCGACGGCATGGCACCACCAACGCCCTCCAGTCCGTCAGCTTCAAGGAGCCGGGCTGCAAGTAAAGGACCAACGTTGTTAAAGCATTTTGGCGTTCGTTGAACCATTTAATCGTCGACTTTGAAGTTGTGTACGGTTTCACGTCACTCGATGGATGCCAAATAAAAGTTAAATTGAGTTGGATTTAAGTTGATTTATTTCGATTTATTTAATTTTTGAGATTCCTGTTGTCGTATGTTGGGCGAAGCGAGAAATATTTCGACAGCAAGTTCTGAAAAAAATATTTTCTTTTATTAGTCTTTTTGATTGTGGCTTCTGGAAGCTGTCTATGATTTAATTAAAAATACATCTGAAAACATATAGACAGGGCTGGCTTTCACAACGGTCTCCATCTCTTCAGCAATTCACTGATATTATTGTCCACATTTGCATCTATATGAAGAAATTTCGATTTCTTCTTAAATCAATATCGCCGACTTTTTATGAATTCGTTATTAAGTTCTCCTGTGACCGAATCTAGATTCATTTTTCCGCAAAGAATTTGAAAACGTACGATAAATTTAAATTATGGATAGACAAAAAAGAAATCACCTGAAACGAAAATAATATCCACGCTAATCCTGATTTTTTTTTTAGATGGAAAGAAACTACAATTGAAGGTTTGATATCGTTCGATGTGCAGTGGTCGTTTCATGAAAAGATTGCGAAATCGGTTATGAATTTTGAAATCATCCAAATAATTTCTTTCTTCTTTAGAGAAGGCTTAAATGAAGCCTCAAAGCAAATCATAAGTATCTATAGAGTGGAAGTAAAGTGTGCTTAAACACAATCACTGATATTTAAATGAAATTCGTAAAATTATGATTGTTTTTTCCTTTTCTTAGTTAGACAGTTTTTGTACCTTTGAATATGAGGCAGTAAGCTGACGTTAAGCGACATTCGGCGTCAGTACAGCGGGTTTTCTATATAGGTCAATCCATCAACGTGCGGAAAAAAATCCCCTCATTTTCACCGTTCTATGAAATTGACGGTTCGATGGAAGTTCGGTTGTGGTTGTGCTCCTTCATGTGTGGCGACCTTTAGCAGGCAACGCGACAACCTAATCTTAAGTCGCCGTGCCCTAAATCACGCCATGTCATCACAGTGGTAAAAAATCAAAAAAAGTTGGCCAAAAGTAGAAAACAATAAGATATTAAGTTGAAAATCTGTACTCGGGGGTTTTTAGGGTCGCTGATTGCGAATAAGAAGCTCAAATTGTGTGTGACAAAACAGGGGGTCTAGAATGGCAACACTGTTTTCTATAAATATATTTAATCTTGTTGAAAATTACAGTCTGGGGTTTTTTGGGGTCACTGATAACGATTCTGAAATCAAAATTGTAAAAACAAAATAGCACATCTAGAATGGCAACACTGTTTTCAAAAAATACATTCGATCTACCTGAAATTTACTATTGGTGAGTTTTTGGGGGTCGAAGATTGCGAATCTGAAATCAAAACTGTGAAAAAATAAAATATCGGATCCAGAATGGCAACACTACTCGATAAATACGTTTAATTTTGCTGAAAGTTTATAACGGACGGTTTGGTGGGCATCCTGAGATGCCCGTGGGGACGGAGCCTAAGGTAGGTTAATTGACCGTGAAGGTCGGGCCATGCCATCTGGCGAAGGAAAAGGCCCCTCAACGAGCTAAGCTGCGGCTTACGCTTGCTGTAGCTCAGTTCGGGAGATGTGGGCGGGTTTTTCGCCGCTCGCTGCCCCTGTCCTTTATGTATTAACTAAAATTCATAGGCCTGGGGAAGACAACACAAACAGGGGAGGTAAAAATGGGGAATAAAAAAAATAGTCGATAAGGATGGAATGGTTGGCGGACGGATCAGACGCCCACGCGATGGAATCTGGGTCCGGGTGTAATGGGACCCTCGATCTCTGGTTTCGTACCACCAACAGATCACTACTCATCAGGTGCTGCTTCGATCTGCCGGTGGGAGCAGCACTACCAGACCATAATATGGTTCGTTACAGGTGGTTCATTACAAGTTACTAGTCAGTATTTTTTGGGCTCGGTAACTACGAATCTGAAATCAGAATTATGTAAAAAGCAAGTAGCGAATCAACCATTTTCTTCGCTCAGAGTATATGGGTATGGTTTCAGGATTATGATGAAAGCTGAGAAAAAAAATATATACCATAATTTTAATAACTTTTATTTACATTTTAATAACAAAAATCTTGCTCATCATCGGTTTCATGTAATACCAGTGATTCGGTTTTCAATCCAGACGAAAATGAATCAAGCGAATCATTAAGCAGTGAATTAGTAGCAACTTCGGGTGTTTTGAGTAAATCCACGGCTTCCCTTGGTAATGAGTTTAAAGGCTTTTGGGGCAGTTTCCGAATGCTTGAAATTAACGGATCCGAGGTATACTAATATAACATATTTTCGTGCAGTATATAGACAATATTCCCTGAACTTCGCGGAATCTATTTCATAACCACACGAAATGACTTGCAGAACAACATGGAATCGATGAATCAATGTTTCGTCGAAGCCTGTTGAATGCTGAAAAAATCGACGTGCTGTATTTCCATCATTTGTACTTCCATATCCTGGTTTTGGACAATATGTAACGGACGGTTTGGTAGGCATCCGAAGATGCCTGTGCGGACGGAGCCTTAGGTAGCATAATGACCGTGAAGGTCGGGCCGTGCCACCTGGCGAAGAAAAAAGGCCCCTCAACGAGCTAAGCAGCAGCCCATGCTTGCTGCAGTTCAGTTCGGGAGATGTAGGCGGGGTTTTCGCCGCTCGTTGCCCCTGTCCTTTACGTATTAACAAAAATTCATAGACTGGGGAAGACAACACAAACAGGGGAGGTAAAAATGGGGAATAAAAAAAATTGCCGATAAGGATGGAATGGTTGGCGGACGGATCAGACGCCCGCGCGGTCGTACCTGGGTCCAGGTGCCTCTGATTTCGTACCACCAACAGATCACTACTCACCAGGTGCTGCTTCGATCTGCCGGTGGGAGCAGCACTACCAGACCATAATATGGTTCATTACAGGTGGATCATTACAGATCGGCAATAAGACCCAGTTTCGAACGGAATTCTCGTTGTATCACTCGCTTACGTTCCTCGACATCTCTTTTGCATCCTCTGTATGTGCTTGCCACTGTTTGATTTCAAGTTTATATATATTATATTATATATGCAAACAACACTAAATGAAACCGGAATATAGAGGGCTACGCCCGCAATCCGAGGGTTTTGTAGCAAGTACTTATTTTGGTATGTCAGTATCGGCTCCTTGCTCTTCTTGGTACCACTTAGATGGATAAAAAAAATAAAATGTCTGACCCATAATATAGTATCTTATATGCCCAATCATATTACGTGATTGTAACGAAACTTAGAACATACGGATATTATTGCCTATGGTGTTGGTTATCCTTGGCCATCGGTACTTTTGATCTCGGACGTGTTTAAGGGATGCAGGGATGCGCTAACTGTAACTATGGAAACAAACTATTATTAACCTATTTCGAGGAGATATGCAAATTCCATTATTTCCCGTTTTATATACTGTTCGGAACCCACCTTCCTGGAAGTTTTCATTTTTCTAAGTGTAACGGTCTGGAAATGCAAGGGGTGGGGGGGGGGGGGGCAAACTACGATCTAATAATTTATCCTCCCTCATTGTTCCCCTTTTTTCAAATATAAGTAAAGAAAACTCAACATTACCTTTTTCACAACACCCCACTTGCCTATACCAGTCGATAAACAAAATTTGACCTTAATTTTAACCCTCACCCTCCCTTCCACCGCCCGTTACAGTTGGCCAATTATCACACATCGCCCCCTACCAATCTTTACCCTTTCATAAATGTGATTAACCATAATATGTAACAATAACTGCAATTCGCACTACGAAAAACAACATGCAAGTAGTACTCGCACCTTTGAAGCCGGTAGGTGTATTTTTTGTATGAATAGTGTAAAAATGCCTAACTTTAAGTGAATGTAATATTGTTAAATATTACATGGTTGTAATGAAACGTAGAGGCATTATTGCCTATGGTGTTGGTTATCATTGGCCATCAATATTTTTGACCTCGGGTGTACTTAAGGGGTGCAGGGGTGTGCTAACTGAAAAAATAGAAATGTACTATTATTAACCTTTTTTGATAAGATTTTGGAATTATATTATTTATAGTTTTCTATGTTAGTAAAATGCCGCTTTTCTGTAAATTTTCACATCTCTAAGTATAACGGTTTCGAAATGCAAGGGGGGGGGGACAAACTCGGATCACATATTTTCCCCTCTCCCTCTTTTCCCCTTTGTTCAAATTTGAAGAAAATTCCAGAAATGGAATGTACTCGACGGTACCTTTCTTACGATACCCCACTTGCCTATACCAAATGAAAAAAAAATTTCGTCCTTCATTTCCCCTCTATGGGGACCCCCCTCAAAGTTGACCTATTACGATGCATCACTTTCTCCAGAGAATTATAGTACTTCTACATGTTTTCACTAAATTTCATACATGTAGCCTCAGCGGTTCGTGAGATATTCCATGGACAGACAGACAGACAGACAGACAGACAGACAGACAGACAGACAGACAGACAGACGGACGCATGACCGATTTCATAAGGGTTTTGTTTTACTACAAAACCCTAAAAAACGTATCCATGCGTGCAAAGACGAAACACCGAATCTCAGATTTTCCAAGTTAATTTCTCTTGAGAGCATATCCTCGATGTTATTGAAATCTCTCGATGTAGCATTGCACAGGAAGCAATGAAAAAAAAAGTGTTGCCATTTTGGATCCCCCGTTTCGTTTTTTACAATTTTGTCTTCAGATTCGCAATCAGCAACCTTAAAAACCCCCGAATAATAACTTCCAGCAAGATTGAACGTGTTTATATAAAAGAGTGTTGCAACTTTTTATTTTTTATAATTTTAACATCAGATTCGGAATTAGCGACCCTAAAATCCCCCGAGTAACGAGTTTCAACCTAATATAATAATAATACGAGACTTTAATCAGTTTTTTTTGTGATTTGGCCCCACCCGGGAAAGTTCAGTGATCCACTAAAGTCCTTTTAAATTTTTTTAGGGCAGTTGCGAGCAGCTAGATTTTTAATATGTCCAAGGTAAGGGTGGTATACCCGAATGAACCCAGGTTGGATCAGAGCGGAACCTCGTGGAACTTTTTTTTAAACGCCTTTTTAAAATTGAATTCACTTTTAACCAGCTAATTTCACTTTTAAGGCATATACGTGAAACGATTACTTATTTTTTTTTTTAAATATATAATACACACAACGAATAAAAATTTTACATTTTGGAGAATGTAAATCGAACGATTTTTATAAATAATACACCAATTTGAAGTTACTCTAATTTTTCGACCCTTCTAAAGATTTTTTTCTGTGTGAACAAAGGTCAACTTTGAACTATTATACAAGCGACATGGAAACTTATATTGACTAACTGTTTTGAGAACTGGTGCTCGGACAACAACTGAACACAACAACACCATTGAGGAAAAAAAAAATAAAAAATTTTTTTTTTACTTTTGGTCAGCTTTTTGGGATTTTTTACCACTGTGTGTCATGACCTATAAATATCATGATTGTTGCGTTAATTCTTTTTCTTCGGTCACTAAAGCCATGGAAATGATAAAATTAATAAGGCCCGTTTCCTCAATGTCCAACTAAAAACTTTGATTTAAGAAGTTTATAATTACAATAGTTTCTGAGTTATAAGCGAAAAACTGTGTTTTTGACCGATTTTGAAATATTCGTCAAATTTGAATGCCTGAAGAAAAAACCATGTAGGAGTTTTTTTTTGGTAGGGAATTAAAGCAGTTTATTATTTAGGTGAGTTCTTTTGAGAACCTTTCGTGTGCAGTGCAGGGTAACATACAAGCATTACACAAACAATTAGCGACTTGTTGTTTGTGTAGTGCGTGTTCGTTATCCTACCCTAGACTCAGTAGAAACGCAAAAGAATGTGCCCATCGTTTTTCTTCTTCACTTTTTCATCAAAAGTTAGTATTTTCGAAGTTATAGGCAAATGAGTGAGAAAAGAGCATTTTTCGAGGTGGGAAAGTTGAAATTCGGACTTAGCGCCCAAAAACACATATCCAATCACACACCGCTTTTCCTGGACTAACAGTATATTCGTACATACCTTAAAATCATCTACTCTACGTATATGATTTATTAAAATATATCACACTAAATCCGAAGTGAGGGCATATCCACCTTGCAGTATTCTTGTAGACACGCGAGTACAAACAATCATGCAATCTTCTCACAGAAGACACCCCCACAAAAAGGGGTGAGTTGCAATACGAGTATTTCTCAAATACTTGCAGAACAAACGTTTGCCTCTCCTTTGTTTTGTCATCACATTCAAGCCACGCAGCGTGTGGAAAATATGTTGAAGTTTATTAACTTTGTTAAACAATGCCGCCTTGTCTGATTTACCGACTGTAGTACTTCAAGCTGTTACGAAAACAACCCTTATGAGAGTTTCGTCGCGCGTCGTCATACTCATATTAGCGTAATAGGAAATTCAGTGGTAAAATAGATTGAATTAGGTAACACCTGGGGTTGCTTCGCATAGACGTGTAAAATTCTTTTATATAGAGGTGGCAACGAGGAAAATTGGCGTAGATGTCAACTCGACGATTATGCTGTCAGTTTTAATTCAATTCTAAACCTGTGTTTAGTTGCGGTTGAGTCAGACATTGGGTAGTACACATGAGTTTGTTAAAATAAATTCTAGATTTTCAATTACCTAGCATGGAAGTAGAATGAGTGGACGTTTATAGAATGATGTAAAATGAAAAGGATCATAAAATTTGAATGGTATTCAAAATAACACAGAGAATGCAAAAACTGAAATATTAAATAATGTGGCTCAAGAAAGACGTTAGCCGTGTTTGATACAAGCGGGTTAATTCCCGGAGTGAATTGATGGGCCTGGCTTTGTGACGAGAGTAATTAAATTCCCCGGTGAGGATTATCACAAGGCGTGTGGAATAAGTGGATCGTCGAAGAAAGAGTTATCGGCGAAAATCCTTGTACTCCAATTCCCTGTAATGTGCGCTGGTAGAGAGAAATAAAGCAGTAGGTGAAAGAGGAAGAGGAGCGTCCTTCTCCGAAGAAAAAAAAACCTTCCGGGTGGGCATAACCAATAACCATCAATCAATATAGTGCGAAATAGTACTTCGTTGGACGCCCTCTTCAGTCTCCGACCCTGCGGTATCGCGTGGGCCCCAACCGACACGGAATGGCACGATCCACAAGAATTCCTTGGTTGCTAGCATTCGGCATCACCGGCCACTTTGGGCCTTCAAAGCGTGCCAGCCAGCACCGCTTCCAACAAACAAAGAAAACTAAACAAAAAAAAACTACCGCGCTCTATATATGTATGTTTCATGTATTCCGCGATAATACAGTATAATCGCGAATGTGTCGTATTATGTTTGTAAAAATGTGTCAAGATTTTTACCCCACTTAGGCGATAACATGTTAGTTAATAATTTGTTAAGTTAGGTTAAGTTACGTAATTATTTTAAGAGTCTACTAGATTTTAAGCGTATTAAAAAAATTGTCAACTTCGTGGGATCTCCAGTAGCGGCCGCCACCGGACTCCTCCCAGCGTTCATCGAGCAACCGTGAGTAAAATTTAAAACCTCTAAATATACATATATGTACTATAAAATTCTCTAGCAGTTATTTTCGTAAGTAATGCACTCCTAGATTTTTCCCCAAGATGTCGTGCCTGCGTTTGCCCGAATCGCCCACATTAGCTCCTCTTGTTTTTTGCGACTTGCGTTGGCGTTGGGGTGATGACTTAAATATCTCACCCAACTGCCGCGTTCCTCGTCTTGACCCCCCGTTAAGAAGATAAGTTGCAAAAGTATCTGCGTCGGAACGAACCTTTGTAATGAAGTACTCCGTACTCATTGGCAGATGTAATCTCCGCATTGTGCCATACTCGACGAGACCACCGAGTATCGGTCTCCGGTTCGTTTCATGTTTCAATCGTTTGCTCCAATAGGGGAAAATTCCAAGTTTTTTTTAGGCACCTGATATGTTAATAACGTAGGTAGTAGGGAAACCGTCAGGGAAGATTCAACCCATGGCCAAAATTCCTCCCGAACTGAGCTGCCCACCAGCAGGTGCCACTGTCGGTCTGACTGGATCCCGGATTCCTCCCTTAACAAGGGGGTCGCTACAGTTTTTGGTAAGCTGTACAGTTTTGGAACGACTGGATTTAATGTTAATAGACTCCACTTAGTTTTTGTATCGAAAACTGCTTCAACTTCTTTCAAAGCGTTGTTTGTGCTGGGGATCATCGAGGGTAATGGACTTTTCTTTAGCAATTGGAAATTTCCAATGTTGATTGTCTCATTGACTTATAAGGACGCCTAGAGCTCATAACCAGAGTCTTATGAGATGTGTGTAACTTTCATTAGGAGAGTTTAGCTTTTGATACAAGATAAAATAACTCTTAGAAAGTGCGCCATTTAATAATCATAAGACTCTTGTAGTATTCTACCAGAGTTAAATTACAAGAGTCGAACTATTCATGCTGGTTCTATTTGTTAGTTGAGATATTTCCGCTGCCACTAATAATCGCCAATAGCTAATATATGAATTTCTTACAGATTGCTAGGAACAGTTGTGAAAGACGTGATAGCATGTTAAACGAACGCGAACAACGTTCGTCTGAAACAAATTGACTTCCGTATCATGCCGTAGAAGCCAATAATAAAAAAAATGTCAGCTGCTATGAATCTTGATAAAAACATCAACTCGACAAAATTAAATCAATAAAAATGTTTCATCAAAACAAAACCAATTTTCGACACAATTTTACCATCATAACTTGATTCTCGACAAAAATAACAAAATCCATGAAAACAAATCACACTTTATAAAGTTGCCACTTTCTTGCACCGCGTCTCGCCACGCGCCGCGCGCCGTTCGTACGTCAATCCGTAAATCCTTCCAAAGTCATAGTGCAATTTACTTAGTTCTCAAAATTTCCAATCACGTCCGTTTTCCATTAACTCAAAACTTTTACAATCCGCACAACGTACACATCTTGGGAGAATGTTGTGTCGTTGACAAAAGAGAAAATGACCAATTCTAAAAATGGAGAGCCGTTCGAAGAAGAAGGGCTAACAACTCAACTTAAGTCACAAGACCGAAATAGAAAAAAAATATCTATAGAAAAACAAATTCGCCAATATCGCCAAACTTTTAATCACATTTACAAAGTTCATCGTTAAATTGCTTGTGTTAAGTTTCACGTCGCTTTTGTTGTGTGGTCTCGCCACGTTACGTTCGTGGCTAAGGATGAAAGCAGGATTTATTTGCTTTCTCTGTATGGCTCGATATAACCGCAGGTGAGCAATTTGTCCTATCCTCGTGTACCTACGAGTTGGGCTCAGACATGAAAATGTCTTTTGTCGGTCAGAAGGAGCTAAAGTTGCTGGTCAGGAAAAAAATAGTAACAGATAGTACACCCTGCGGTGAGAATTGGCTACATTGTTATACTATGATGCTGATAGATATAAGATGTTGGAGGCACTTGAACCTATGTCACGATATAGTACCTGCTTCAAGACTATTTGCATCAAATATGCTAATTTTAACAATGACTCAAATTGTGATTTTTCTGTCTGAATATTGTCATGTCAACTTTAACGTGAATACAAGTGCCTAAATAAATATTAAACTCCTTTTATTTAAGCTTTCGAACGACGTGCCTTTTCTGATATGTTTTCTATGTTCCATTATCACAAACGTAGTCTCATAAATAATTACTTCATTAGACCTAAAGAAAATGGGTGGTATGCATAATAATGAGGATATACTCAAGAGTGAAGTCTATTGAGGACATTCCTGAGTCTGCTATGTTCGGTGAATCGAGTGAAAAATTTGTATGCATAAAACTACTTTCCGCTCCATAGTGAAAATTGAGTGGAATTCTGTCAACTCAGCTTTACTCCACTCGACTCACTTTATGCATACCACCCAATGATTAACTAATGGTTGATGTCAGTCGACCGGAACGCTCTCCTTGTGCCTGGATATGAGACACAACAGGAAGCCAACCTTACCCATTCATTCTTCACAGATTCCATCTATGACTTTTATGTTGTCAGAAGAAAGAGAAGAGGACATTGAATATCTTTTCTAGCTTATTTAAGAATGAAGTGGAGTGAAATCCATGGCGTAATGACTTAGTTTAGCTATCCACTATCAGAAAAATGATTACCATTAAGCCAACTCTTACACTGTCGGTGGTTTCGTCGCCACGATGAATTCTACTCATCAGGAGCTTCCTCAGTGCGGTCCTCCACTGCAAGCGTATTTGAGCCACAAAACGATCCCGCGCCACAAGCGTCAACAAGTGGCAATGCGCAACAGATCCAAAGTTAAGAATTTCCATGAACCTTCTTCCACTGCAGGCGTGTTAAGCGAAGCGGCTACAAGCTTTTACTTGCGCCAGGCGACTAGCGCACCAGTTGCAACTTTTTGTTTTTATTTGCCACTTGTTGCCACTCATAGCCGTGCGTTGCTTCGAAGAATGATTGATTTCGTGTGCAATGGAAGAGATGGTTAAGCAAATTGAGGCGCGAAAATGCATGCAATGGACGATCCCTGTCACTCGTAATCGCCTATTTCCATGCCGCTTGCGTCGCGGGAGTACTTAGCCGCATAATCACCCTTGCCGTGGATGACCGCGCTTAATCACAACGGGGAAGCAGCTCGACCAGGCCAGGTGGTTGGCACACCGAGTTGAATTGGAGCTCCTGATGAGTACAATCCATCGTGTGGACGAAACTTGCTTTCCTAAAGGGCTTACCCGGGTCAAAAATAGTAAAATAAATTTAATTTTTTTATTCGATAGTAGAACACCTCAGGAGTATTGTGTCAAACTCAAACTCAAGTCATTCCGAGCAAAACTAGCGGAGATATGATTTTTTGAACGTTCCGACTCGGATACCCGAGCGGGTCGCAGGTGTACGTGCCAGCTATACGACTCGTCGGCGGCTGGCCTTTCCCGGAACGGCTTTTGTCCTCGAGCCTGCTTTGTAAATATTACAGGCCCCTTTTCCGGTGTAGACGTGTTTCTATTTACTACATATTTCGGCACGTTTATTCCCGCCTTTTCAAAGGGAAGAACGCACGACGACGTATAAATGCTTGTAAAACTTTAAACGCGATTTTCTCGAAATGTTGTTTTCAAAGTCGGTGTCCACTGTAACTCGGCGAATATGTAACCGATCGTTTTGAAATTTTGCACACACTTTATTCACACATATTACCTCCCCCCAACGATGTCATTTGCCCCATTTTTTTGTTGTACCGATTTTACAGATACAAAATGGCCGAGTTTTAGTACCGAAAAACACGATTTTTGCTTCTAGACGTTCCCAAAAATTCAAAAATGAAAAACACCAAACAGAACATGTCTAGAAATGAAATATTTTTGGGGTTTTGCTTTCAGATAATTCTTCATCGACTTATGAGGGACACCGCGAAGCGCCTTTTTCAAGCAGCGAGTTGGCAAAATGGCTGCGATCGGCTGAATTTTTAATATTTTTATTTGTAGCTTGGGCGAAATAAACTTCAAAATATACTTAATTAAATATACTTGAATGCGCTAATGTACCTTATCACCGAACAGAGAAAAAAAATCCCAAAAATGTCGTATTTTTTCACTGAAAAGGCCCGGGTCATCCCTTAAACAAAACACCCGCTCCTCTACGGTTACTTCAAATGGGAAAAATACCAGAAATAAAATGTAGTCATTAAATCTTTTGTTGACATTCCTCATATCTACGCCTGATGAAAAAAATGCTGACACTTTTCCTCCTCTACGAAGGCCTTCTTTAAATTTGGCTTATGACTGTGAATAGCCACGAATTCCATATTCCTACGAAATTTACTTTTTGTGGTTTGAGCTGTTTACGAGATATTCTCTGCCCAGACGGACAGACTTTTCATAAGGTTTTTTTTTCTACAAAGCCCTAAAAAGAATCGGTGTTTATTCAAGGGCGGATAACGGAAACTAGCAAAAAATTTACTGCAGTCAATAGCAGAACATGCCAAAATACAAAATGTATATGGCCTAGATTGGATGCCGATAGCCCTGACAGAATACTGTCCCTAAAAGGAATCCGATCAGTACGGATGTGGCTGTCATAACTAGGTGAGCATCTCAGGAGACTTTTTCTTTCCCACAAGGATTTCTGTAGAAGCTGTGGGGACGTAGAAGAAAAGGAATGAACCCTTAACCTTCTCTGTAGCAGTCCTAGCTAGAAAGAGCCCGAAAATTCTTGGATTCTTTACATCACCGTCTTAAAAGACTTATGATAAATTTATAGGCTAAAATGTATTGGTGCCAGCTCCGACTGTTTAAGTAAATTTCAAAATGTCGAGCTGAGAAGCCAGTAATGAAGGGCTCACTGAGATGGTGCTGCATGGAAGAACCGAAAGAAAGAGAGTCAACAGACGTGGCGACGGCTTATGTTGGTAGCTAGCTTTGCGAAAGAATTGGGTGGGGTTTTTGCCAGCATGTTCACTCCAGCCCATTACATCGAAGAATTCATAAGCCTTGACAATAATAAACATGAGGATTAAAATTGGGAATAAAAGCTGTAAATACTTCAGCGGCGAACAATATATGTTTTTCACGAGAGTCCAGATGTTGTTCGACCTTGGCCGCTATCTCCAATCTTCCCTTAGCCTATATATCGTGTCTGAAAAACATTTATTTGTATTTAAAGTTGATATTTCCAATTCCGTGGTTTATTTTTTTTTGAGTTCTTTCTTGTTTGCCTTGGGTCGATGGAGACTGGCGCATAAACAGATAGCCCGAGTTTGGGGGTACAAGCAACCTGACGGCCGATGAAATGACCGCTGCACACGACAAAATTTTAATTTCACGGACAGATAACGGCTTCGCGCTCTCGGCGACCTAAAAAAATTTGTGTGTGGTAGGCAACACCTGGACTCTTGATACATTTGGATGGCCATACGGACGAACGATGCATCCCACCTGCATGCAGACCAACGCTGGGGAAAGCGGCCTACCACCATAACACCTGGACTAGTGTTTTTCTCGCTTTGGCAAACTGGCTAAGTCACGCCCCTATAGTCAGGCCAAGGCCCAGTGGCATGCGACTACGATGGGCTTGACGGATAGCGGACAGAGCACTGCATAGCCGAAGACCTGCTAACCAACGCGTACATGACAAAAAGTACTCTCGAACTGACATGACGACTGGACTACAAATTAGTTTTCGCGCCGATCGGCTTCTTCTTACGCTTTAATAAGAAGAATTCTTCTCCTCCTTCGCTTGGTTTCGAGTGGTGACTCATCCCCTCGTGAAAATGGATTATTTTAACGCGCCATGGAATAATGAGTATTTTTTTGGGGAAAAATATCTGAGATGATATATTTTTTTTTTCTCTTTCTAAATCGAACGTGAAATTCACTAAGAGGAATCTTTGCCTTAGGAACATTAAGCTTTCCTCTTTTCTCTGTCCGCTAGTTGTGTTTATTTTGGGGGTTTCTAACAAATTAGGCGCAAAAAAACCATGGTTCGGAGGGCAAGGCCCCGCTGGGCCTATTATATCTGGGGCCCGTATAAAGCCGTTTAAGATTAAAAAAAGTGAACAGTAGGGTAGTACGGAGCTCTTTATATGAAAAGTAACGTTAGTTTCAAACTGATCGATTTTATTTTTCCAAGAGAGTATAAAATTATCCTCTTTAGCCATATACAAAAGCTAGAGCTTTTTACGTTTATTCAATCAGGAGCTATAGATACATTTAGTTATTTTACATATGTAGGGGAGGTAGACGTTCTCTTGACCTGAGCATGTCCATTTTCAACACCAACGAACAAGATCATACTGGCAACATTTGGCCAAAAATTTCAAGGCTGTAGACCCACTCTATCGAAAGTTATCGTGCAAACGGACAGACAGGCAGACAGACATGGCTAAATCGAATCCGGAGCCTCCTTTATTTTTCGTCGTCGTGACAAAAACAATATATTCTGGACAGGATGTGTATGTCAGCAACTTGCACTATCCGAAATTTGTATATGCTAACGAAACGTCAACTATGCCTCGGATAAGGACTGACTCAACGGTTACGACTTTTAGCTATCGTACAATGACAAAGATTGGATTCTGGAATGTGCGTACTCTCCTGGACAATGGATCAGAAGGTCCCCAGAACGCACGATTTCTTCAATTAGAGAGTGAATTTCTGAGGTACAAATTAAATATCTTAGGAGTTAGTGAGATAAGATGGTGGGACAGCGGAGAATTCATCTCTCCAACGGGCAGCACTGTAATGTTGTACTCCGGTAAAGCTACCGGTAGTCGTCGTGAGTCAGGTGTGGGGCTCCTTTTAACCAGAGCCGCGCGAAAGTGTCTCTTATCCTGGGAACCGGTCTCTGACAGGGTCTTGACCGCCAGGTTCCGGACCAAAATGAGGAACATCTCAATAATACAATGTTATGCCCCTACTGAACCCGACAATGTCTTGGCAAAAGACTCCTTCTACGAACAACTAAACGCCGTTCAGAGCAGAACACCTAAAGGTGGCATTATAATGGTTATGGGTGATTTGAATGCGAAAGTTGGCGCTGATAACTATGGGCTCAGACATGTGATGGGGAGACACGGTCTTGGTGATCGTAATGACAACGGTGAAAGATTTGTAGAGTTCTGCAACTTTCACAGTCTCTTCATCGGTGGTACTATGTTCGAGCATAAGGACCACCACAAAATCAGTTGGTCCTCTGTTGATCGGCGCAGAACACAAAATCAGATCGACCATTTTGCCATTAGTAAAAGATTCAAGAGTTGCCTCCTGGACGTGCGAAACAAGAAGGGTGCCGATATTGGGATGGGAAGAGACCATTATCTTATGATCGCTAATGTTCGATTGCGTATTGCAGCCGTGCGCCGCCCCAGCGACGAAAGATCCAGGCCCCGCAAATTCAACACCGCTCGACTAAAAAATCCAGCTGTCTTACAACAATATAATGACCATCTTGCGCAAAAAGCGGCTGAGATAACTAGTCACCCAGATAGTGACATAAACGAAAACTGGGATGCCATAAAAAATGCGTACATTGATAGCGCAAATACCATCCTTGGCCCAAACCCGGATTGCCGGAATAAGCCCTGGATGTCCGACGCTTCATGGCAGCGGATTGTTGAAAGAAAGGAGCTGAAAGTTCGTTTGGCTGCAGCAGCAGACGACAATCGAAGCAGCATCGAACTCCTTTACCGTCAGAAAGCTCGAGAAGTTCAGCGTAGTGTGCGACGCGATAAAAGAGTTTATGCCAATTCTCTTTTAGCGTCAGCAGAAGAAGCTGCTAGAAGTAACAACTTAAACGCCGTATACGGTGTCATCAAGGAGTTTACAGGTTGTCGTAACTCCTGCCAACATCCGGTGAAAGATAGTGATGGAAAGCTACTTATCTTGGAAGAAGATCAAATGAGGCGATGGAAAGAACACTTCGCCGCGGTCTTGAACCGTGTAACCTCTGGTGAAGTTCCCCCTCATATAGATAATTTAGCTAACCATCAAAATGTGCGTATACGGTCCACTGCCCCGACTAAAGAGGAAATAGTCACTGCAATTATTGCACTAAAACGAGGAAAGGCCGCCGGACTTGACGGCATCCCTGCCGAACTTTATCAAGCAGCGCCAAGCGTAACTGCCGATTTGCTGCACCCACTTGTTGATAAAGCGTGGAATACAGAGACCTTTCCCACTGAGTGGAAGGAAGGTTTGATCATCAAACTCCCAAAGAAGGGTAGCCTCACAGACTGTAATAATTGGAGAGGCATTTGTGTGCTTCCTGCCGTTGCCAAGATAATAGCTAAAATCGTCCGGGAAAGACTAAAGGCCCACTTAGAAAGCACAATTGATGAAGAGCAGGCTGGCTTTCGATCCGGATTCTCCTGTGTCGATCACATTAACACCTTGCGAATCATCATCGAGCAATGCGCTGAATACGATTCTCCGCTTCACTTGCTTTTCATCGATTTCGAAAAGGCTTTCGATAGTGTGAACCGGGATTCTATATGGGCGGCCTTATGCAGGAGAGGCATCCCTGAGAAGCTTGTGGCTATTATTAAGGCAACCTATGACGGCGCGAAATGTCGCGTTCTGCATAAAGGTAAGGTGTCGGGAGACTTTGAGATTCGCAGTGGAGTTCGGCAGGGGTGCATCGTCTCACCGATCCTATTCCTCATTGTGATCGGCGATGTGTTGCATGCAGCCCTATCCGGACTCGACAGAGGAATTCAATGGACTTTGACATCTTATCTACAACATCTTGACTACGCTGACGACATATGCCTACTCTCCCACAAAATCATGGATCTGTCCGCAATGGCGTTAGATCTCGAGAGGGAGGCAAGCAAGGTTGGGCTAAAGATTAATACCAACAAGACCAAGGTTCTTAGCCCGCCGTTGCGAAAAAGAAATCCGACACCTATTGCCATCAATATTAATGGGCAGCCTGTGGAGAAGGTGGACAACTTCGTCTACCTGGGTAGCATTGTTGCCGAAAATGGTGGTACGGAGCAGGACATCGCTCGTCGTATCAACCAGGCTAAACGCGCATACGGCATGCTGTCCAAAATCTGGCAGGGCAGTTATCTCAGCATTAAAACCAAGCTGGGCCTGTTTCGCTCCCTGGTACTATCAGTACTTTTGTATGGGAGCAGTACATGGAAAGTTTCCGTAGGAGTTACCAGAAAGCTGCAAGTTTTCGTCAACTCATGTCTTCGTCGAATTTTAAGAATTTTCTGGCCCGAAACAATATCAAATGAAGAGCTAAGTCGGCGTACGGGTCAGATGCCAATCGACGAATTGATACGCAGGCGAAAATGGCAGTGGATAGGTCACACATTGCGGAAGAGTGACAACTGCATTGCTATGCATGCCATGAAATGGAACCCCATTTCCAACCAAGGCCGACCAAGAGGGGGTCCTCGAATCACATGGCGTCGATCTGTGGCAAAGGAGTGTCAGGTACTGGGTAAGTCTTTTAGGGAGTTGCGCCCCATTGCCCAGAACAGAGTACGATGGCGCGCAGGAGTAGTTGACGCGCTATGCCCCGCTAGGGGTTAAGGCAAAGTAGTAGTAGTAAGATATAAAATTCACCCAATTTTTATTTTTATAAATTTAAGTATAATATTTATAACGTCACTTTTGAGGTTAAAGGGGGTGTGTTAATTACCAGTGCCAGTGAATTGTGAACCTTTGTGGGGTTTTTTGATATTTGAAACAATTTGGAATTTGATTTGAAGAATGGGAACTATTTAGAATTGGTTAAAGTGCGCCTCGTCAGATTGCCACCCCAAAACTACATTTTTTTTTCATAAAAAAATATGTATGTATGTAGAACTCGTTCTAAAATTAGTCAGAAACTCTAGAACTCTTTATTGTTCATCGATTTTAAGCACTGGAACTATATTTGTACGTGAAAAAGTTGCGCGTGAAGTTGGCACCCAAAAATTTCATTATCAGAAAAAAATCATTAAAAGCCTAGAACTACAGCCGCATCTTTTCAAGAATTATAAAACTTTTGCTAATTAGCAAAGAACCTGGAAACATTACAACTTTTTTCAAAAATTAGGTGCCAACTTCCTGGGGGAGCGGAAGAGTCCCAATCAGCTCAATGTTTTTTGACTCATTTTATGACCCCAGGACCACTACAAATTAGACTATAAAAAATTCAGCATTAGGAGATTTTTTGTTTTTTCCTGAACGTGAAAAGCCGACCTACACCTTAATGCTAGCCTAAACACTCAGAAGAGAAAAGTATCTGTCTGTTGAGAGAAGTTTTTTTCTAACCACACTGAATTCAATTCAAATGAACTTATCACTTTACTATCCGTTCATATTCAGAATAAATTAATGTCCATTTAAGTGGAAATTGTTCATTGCGGTCTCATTATAATAAAATTAAATAACAATAAATCGTCAACATCCACAATCCAATATTGAACGAAACCAATGTTTAATATGGTTTTCATCCTTTGCAGCCATATTTGCGGTTCGTGTAAATTAGCGGCAGATTTAATCTTCATTTGAATATCGTGTAATCCTCGAAAATACCCCATTCTAACCAGAAAGTATTTTACTGTTTTCGTGTAAAATATAAAACGAGATATTATGGAAAATCATATGCAGGATTCAACCGAATTACATGATCGCAAACAAACTTTCGAAAATTCCAAAATAACCTATTGGTGAATAAATTCCTATAGGATTCGCAGTCCGTTGCATTGCAATCACATCATTGACATTGTTTTTCGCGGTTTCAATAAATATTATAAAATGGGAGCAGCAGTTGCAAAATCATCACAGAAAGCTGCATGGAAATTTGATACTATTTATTCATTAGGGTTTTGTAGTGAAAACAAAACCCTTATGAAATCCGTCATGCGTCCGTCTGTCTGCCTGTCCATGAAATATCTCACGAACCGCCGAAGCTACGTGAATGAAATTTGGTGCAAATATGTGGAAGTACTATAATTCTCTGGAAAAAGTGATGAGTTGTAATAGGTCAACTTTAAGGGGAGGATTTCTTTTTCGCTTGGTATAGGCAAGTGGGGTATCGGATGAAAGGTACCATCGTGTACATTCCATTTCTGGAGTTTTTTTTTTAAATTTGAAGAAAGGAGAAAAGAGGGAGCCATATGTGATCCGAGTTTGCCCTAATTTTTAACTAAAGATCCTGCTGCCCAGAACAATTGTACGAAATCATCCAACAATTTAGCTGCATTTCCCTATGTGCTTGTATCGCCTCCAATAACTCGTGCATTTTTGGAAAGGAACTGGGCCAGTGACGGATCCGTGCATAGAACATATTACAGTAGACTTTTCTTAAGAATATTCACCAACTTCAAAACAATAGTTTCAATAAATTATTTTCTTTATGATTCATTTATTATACGAGGACGGTTCAAATATGATCGAGACAAATGCTGTAGATGGCGCGCCTGTATGTTTTGAAGGTCGCGGCTGGAGTATGTGATAGCTGGGTCCCTTACAAATAGTGTGGCATAGTTTTCGTCGCGAACGCACGTTTCACGCGCGTGCTACGACCATGAGTGAACATCAAGTGCCGACCGCCGTTGCGCAACGTATTGTCATTCGTTTTTTGGAGTGGGAAGGCGTTAAAAACACGGAAATTCTTCGTCATTTGCGAAATCAGTTCGGTAGTGAGTGCCTGAGTAGGTCTGCTGTGTTTAAATGGGCCAAAGCGTACAAAGAAGGCCGCGAAACAATCGAGAATGAGCCGCATGATCGTCGACCGCGAACCAGCATCACACCAGACAACATTCGCCGCGTAGAACAACTCATTTTGGAGGACCGTAGGATGAATGTTCGAATTATTTCGGCTGAAGTCGGCATTAGTATTGGTTGTCTAGAGTCTATCATCCACGAACACCTTCAATATCGCAAAATAATGGCGCAATGGGTTCCCAAACTGTTGAACTTCACGCGCCCTCATAGCGCGCGTCTCACGATCGATACAATATCATTGAGGTGGGAGGTACTAGAACACCTCGCCTACAGTCCGGATTTATCACCCTGCGACTACCGCATGTTTGGACCACTGAAAGAAGCCCTCGGAGGTCAAAGATTCAACACCGACGACGAGGTAGAGGAGTTTGTGCGCACATGGCTGTCCAAGTTGCCCAAGGGATTCTTCGATACCGGCATCAAAGAACTTCCGGAGAGGTGGCAAAAATGTGTAACTAGTGAGGGGTATTACCTAGAAAAACTGTAAATTTTTGTAAATATTTTCGATAATAAAAAATGTGTCAGACGTTTGTCTCGATCATATTTGAACCGCCCTCGTACATATATCCATTTTCCATGATGAGTCCTGATGAGTCCATTATGGATCCGAATTGATGGTGATAGTTCCGAAAAGGTATTTCCTAATAGTCTGACATTCTAGTGTTAAAAGAAAACAAAATGACCGTGACAATTCAGTATCAGTTGTTCAAATCTTTTTGTGACACTTCCTCCTATTTGAAAGTAAACGGTTGATAAAACATAAAACCAATAAAAATTTACCAAAAATAATTTAACTTTTTGCGAAATCTCTCACATATCCACATTCAAATGAGTGTCACTAAAGATCTTGATTAATCACATTCTCTTTGAATTTCGTACAAGAGTCCCTCCAAGATATCGAATACATTAACTCTGAGTGCGATATTATACAACAGATTCACTTAAACATGGGTAACCTGATTGACACTTATATGAGTAGCTATGGCAAGTTAACGTCGCGTCTATATTGTGGAAAAAAAACTAAACTTGAAAAACAACCAAGATACTCAATTCGTGGTCCTGGTAAAGTTATCAGGCGAACTGATTCGAGAATTATTGAAATGTTCCACTTTGTTTGGAAAAGCTACTTCGTGACCTGCAGGCTCACCGAACACCGAACAGTTGCTCAAAAGTTTATACTATGTGTGGATCCAGGACGATATTTCCACCCCTAACGTATTGCGTATAGAGAATGGAGAGAAATGGGCTCAGAACTGGGGTACTTTTAGGGCGCATGTGGTATGGATAAAGCACGGATAAAGCCAAGGCTGCATAAAGCTTGCCATGACCAAGAGAATTTAGAATCGGGAGTGGAGACAAATGAACAATATAAGCTGTTGCGTAAAAGTGCATAATTAACTAATTGAGGAACTTTGATTTCCGTCCAAGATATTTGATAGTGAATATAAAAAGGAAAACTTTGTGGGATGGTAATAATGTAAAAATAGACGTAGTCAATGAATAGGGTGGTAATATTATATATATATATATATATATATATAAAGTACATACTTTTAATTGTCTTCACTTCGGGAAGATTACTCGAAAAAAATATTTTTGCTGAAAGTAGCGTAGTACATTGCATAACCAGATTCTTTTCTTTTCTTTCAAATATGTAAATAGTAAATGGATTGCTACTAACTTATTTCTAGGCCTTGGTCCTAATTGGACTGTTGGCCCAGTTGTCTTGTTTTATTTAATTTATTTCAATCCTTAAGTTAAATTTTAAGATGCATTATGTAAGTTCTTTATAATAATAATAGACGTATTTGATTCGCCCGGATCTCGTAGGATCTCCATACAAATTGGCAGATCGGGCTTTAATTCAGGTCTGTTGTTGGATCTCGTTGGATTTGTGCTGCTGGGTCGTATCTTTACATCCACAAAGTTGTCGCCCTGATATCTACCTGACAGTTGACGAACGTTAATTGGCTGTCATGTGTCATGGAATTTAAAGAGATGCGTGTGCTGTATACTAGTGCTGTGACATCGATATCGATGTTATCGAAAAATCGATATTTTTTACTAAATATCGTTGTTTTTTCATCGATGTCATGGATCCGATATTTTCCACATATCGATGTCTTTCGTTCGATATTTATCGTATCGGGCTCCGTCCGGTAGTTCAATTTCATTTTCAATTTAGTTCTACTTGAATTTGCGTTGATTCCGTAACCACCATCTGACGACATCTGCCTGTCTCTTTCTCTTGTGTTCGGGTTCTGTGCAAATTGCAACCAGCACTTCAGAAGTTTCTTTGGCTGATCCTGCAATATGTGAACTGTCCTCGAGCTTCTCTGTTCAAACCTCGCTACCAGAGACGCTACGGGCAGCATCATCGTCAAAACTGCAAAATTTACCAAAAAGTTCTACTGTGATGCAATCATTTAAAGATAGGGGTGACAAATTTAATAGGATAAGCCACGGTATCCTGTACATGATTTGTAAGGATATGTAGCCCATATCCATTGTGAAGGATAAGGGATTCCTTCACCTCCTAAAATTGACGGCTCCTTTGTATAAGGTACCTTGTCGCAAAATAATTACTTCACTGTTGGACAGCAAATACGATGTAATATCCACGATGAATTCAGAAAAAAGACTCAACACTTAGAAAAAAGAACATTAATTCAATCTGTCCCTACTAGGTGGAACTCCACTTTTAATATGGTGGATCGATTTCTCTATCTCCGCGAAATTATCAACATGTGGATATGGATATGTAATTTTTCAAAGAATTGGTATTGCTTTTGAGACCAATCGAATCAGCTACACAAGAATTTAGTGGAGAAAAGTTCGTAACCTCCAGTATCGTGATACCAGTCGTTGGACTAATTCGAAAAAAATTATTGAAATGGATATTACCACAGATTTGGCTAGGCGCCTGAAAACAGTTATATTAATGGAATGGGACAAAAAATTTAAGAATATGGAACGTTGTATTCTATTCTCGTCAGCAACGCTTCTTGATCCCAGATTCAAAAATTTGCATTTTACGGATCCAATTGCGCTGGCTAATGCAATCCGCTGGCTTTCAAAAGAATTGAATCAGGACATTTCGAGAGAAGATTCTTCATCCGATTCAGATTTGGCTCAGCTAAATGAGGAACAAGATTTCGAATCGTTTAGCTTGTGGGATCATCACCACAAAATGGTAGAAGAAACATGGAATTAATGAGCTGTTGGATGGAAGTGACAACACAATACCGCCGCAACTTTCGCTATATTTAAGAAGCCCAATCATCCGGCTCAGCGAATCACCCTTCGTCGCTTGGAGTGCTGGTTACAGTAAAACTTGCCATTTACTCAAACTAGCGATAAAGTACTTAACTGTAATGGCAACTTTCGTGCCCTCCGAGAGACTTTTTTCGACTACCGGGAACATAGTTACCAAAAAAAGGAGTTGTCTCTCAGGAGAAAAAATCGATAAGCTCCTCTTCTTGCACAGTGTCGGCCGACGAAAGATTATGGGCCCTTGATTAATCATAATAAAGTCAAATTGGGTTGCCTAGCGAAGTCCTGCCGCAACTATTCTTAATTACCGTACTTGTAAATACATTTTCATATCCAATTGAAAGAGTTTAACTTTTAAACTAATTGATTAAATTTTTTTTAATTAAATGAAACATAGTTTGAAAGTGAATTATATAAAGAATGATAAATAAAATGGTGGCACAGCTTTGTGCCTGCCGCAACCCTGGTTTAACAAAGTTTCTGTTGAGTTTATGCACTTTGAAAAAATTATACCATACGAACCTAACTCACAGATCAGAACATTTTTCTGGTTTTTGCTAGACTTAATATTTTCCAAAAAAAAAAAAAGGTTTTGTCCAAATTCATAAATTAAGCACCACGGGAAGCTTAATTTTGTCCTTTACCTCTATGGCCCAGTAGCTGCGCGGCGTCCGCATATATTGAGGTCTCACAACGAGCCACCCTCCGAAGACGACCAAGACGTCTTCGGAGGGTGGCTCCGTCTACTCGTTCTGCGTTCATTACTCTCTTTGGCATGCGATCATCGTCCATTCATTTCGTTGAAGCCCTTTGTACATAGTTTGATGATTTCGAAACATCCAGCTCATCCATCGTACAATTCATACAACTCATGGTTGTACCGATGCGATCGCAAACAGCCCCAAAAATTCGCTGCAGGACCTTACGTTCAAATTTGTTTAGCGTGCTTCCGGAGGCTTGAGTTAGGGTCTATGTTTCGCAGCCATAGCATAGTACTGATCGTATGATGGTTTTGTACACGCGGAGCTTCGTGTTTCTGTGCACATGCATCGATTTCATTATGGGGAGAACCGAGAAAAAAGTCTTTCTAGCTAGCTATATCCGTCGCTTGATTTCGTGTGTTTCGTCGTGGTCCCTCCCTTGTCAAGTTGCAACGCAGGTATGAAGTCGTTCACGAGCTCGATGTTAAAGTCCCCCACCTTGAGCTCGATTGTGCAGGTGAAATTAAAAACAGCGATATTGAAATGAGAAACTTTCTTCAATTTGGGGAATATGTATTTGGGGATTTTGTATTTTATTTTTGGGGATTTCGTTTTTGGGGATTTTGCTTTGGGGACAGACAGACATCGTTAAATCGACCCAGGGGGTGACCCTTCCCTGTTCATTCCCATTTCAAGGGGTTACATTTTTCCTTGTGACATGAACGATATATCGATTTATCGATGCTTTTCAGCCGATATTTTATCGGTATCGATAGAAAAAATTTTAAACATCGATATCGTTGAATATCGATACTTTCCTTTCGATGTCACAGCTCTACTGTATACGTGTTAAATTGTGAATTGCATGTTTGAAAAATTAGCATGTCGTAAACAAGATACGTGCACAGAACACGCATTTCATTCAATTCAATAGAATTTAACTTGTGGCTGTACGCTTCGCTCGTTCTGGGTAATTGACAACTCCCATCACTTTGACGTTGTTTTCTTCTTATTTTAGTACGTACAACCAACTGTTAGATTTTGAATGTATCTCAACTGACTTTTGAGATCCATGCCGTTTTTCGATTCGATTCATTCATATCTGGATCATGTATTCATTCATGATCCAGATATGAATAAAACGAATGCACCTAATAGTTCATTTAAGTATTTAATTTATTATTTTTTGTTCGTTTTAAATCGCCCATTTATTGCTCTCTCTTAGCAACTGTTCAACTCACTCCGTTCAGCAGTATCTAGCCGCTTATTTTCACTCATATCACTGCAAGCAACATATGCCAATAAAACATCAACAAATTTCCCAAAATTGAATATTATGATTTATTCAACCGTATCGAAACGGACACTGTATCCAAACACAATTTTGCCTGACGATTCGACTTGAATAATTTTTATGTGCATTCACACTTAGGAATTTACATGAAATAGTAATAATCGATAAAACCCTTTCGATTACGCGCGAGTAATAACAACACTGAAATGGATAATCGCATTAGCGGCGATGATCCTTCATCACATGTTGCATTATCAAGCTGTTATGCCTGATATGAATCTTTGTTATGAAAATACATAATTATTGGACCGTTCATTTTATGGTTTTATGGGAATTTGTGTTGAAATTAACTTTTATGAATACCGGCCACGAGAGCCTTTTATGCAATTTCACGAGAATATGATTAATGCCAAATGTAGTTAGATTCATAGGCACTGGTAAGTACTTGTTGATAATGACGCAAATTGATTAAAAATAATTTCTTTTTTATACTTGTCCGTTGAAGGCCTCGCATTGGGCGCCAAATTATTTATTGTTGAGCAGCATTAATGGTTGGTTATGAAATGAGCAAAAGCAATTTTTATTTATTGATATAACCGAGTAGAGCGTTTATAAAATTTTAATTCTATAAAAACGTTTCGACGATTAACAATTTTTTTTATAGCTTTTTGTGAGTTCAATCATGGATGTTTTAAATTGAGAGTTATGAAACGATATGATTTTTTTTCTGTTACTTACACCATCATGATCTAGTAAATGAGATGATGCTAACTCATCTCTAGGTCTTGGTCCACTGAACTGTTGCGCCGGTTAATTTTCATCCGCAATCCCCTGGTCAAAAATAGCCAAAATCCTTTTGTACTCTAGGTGCATGGCAATCCTATTCCCAACCGTTAAACACCAAAAGCAGTTTTAACCATCACCACATCACTTGAACTAAGATGCGATATTCATTCCTCCAACTGCCAGTGAGTGGCACATACAATTTTGCTAAATCCCCAGCCATGATTGTTCCAATTGTAAACATCTCGGGGCGAAACAAAAGAGACATCACCAGTTGTGATGATGGCAAAAGCAGACTGATGATGATGCTTTCATTCCATTATCCAACTCGTAGGTATTTGGTGCTGTTTTCACTACAGTTTGCATTTCTTGGTCTTGTTTTGCCCGAAACTTCTTTGATTGAATCGATGATAGGATTCCAGAGAACAATACGAGCCACGAGTGGGAAGGTCCTGGGGGAATTTCAGGTTGTATTATTCAAAACGTTTACAGGTCTGCTCCATTCAACCGAGCACAGTTCCCCAGTTCCGATTCTGGGTGCACATTGTAGCTCAGACATGCAAATCCCAGTTCATGGGTGAAATTCATTTGTTCTGGAAGAAGTTTTAATTGCCGATTGTCTCTACTCGTAGTGGCAGAGTATACTCGTAAAACAATATGCTGAAATTGAAGTGAGGGTTTGGGGATTTTAAGGTAAGTAGATTTTTAGAAGATTACAACCCTAGAGTAATAAAGTGTTCTTTCTCACATTAATACGAATGGTCGCCTGTGAGGCGATTTGTGCAACAAAGCTATTTTTTTCATGTTTACATAAGCTTTTTATTACAAAAATAAAAATAGAGCATATTTTGTAGTACAACCAAAGAAAATCATATTCGAAAACAACACGTCAGCTTCAAAGCTAATTTACAAAATTTAACAGCTCAGCTCAAAAAAATTTGTTCATTGTAATACATAGGTTTGAAGGTATTAAGGGGGGTCTCAGTCGAAAAATCGAAAGATATTTTTATTTTTTATTTTTTGCTTGTTTTTTTGGGGCGACCGGCAGTGCAGTGTGTTGAGGGCATCATAGTCCAAGACCCCAGGGCCCCCAGACTTTACTTATTTTCTGAGTAACAAAATGTGTGGGATTGAGTAGTGTTAGTATGTACTTTGAACATATACATACATATACATACCTGTTAGCTTTAGCCGACGGCTAATTTACAGCTACCAGGTGCCATAGGTACGTAAAAAAATTATTAACTTTTCTTAAATTCTGAGTGCTGATTTTTACGTATGTTTTACAGGATATTGTCAAAAGTTAATAATCAACACTGCCAGACACTTCCCGCCGGCCGGCGGTTATTTCCGCCAGACGTTTTAAAACTCGCAAAAAAAATGTTAATTTTATTAATAGTCTGAGTTTTTATTTTTATATATAATACTTAGGGAACTATTTCAAGACTTTCAGACCAGACCAATCCAAGGGGCTAAAAATCGCCTAGACACAATTAAAATGTCGCTGTCAGTATGAGCGCGGGGCATTCCTAGCAAGAGATTTGTCTCCGATACCCAGTGGAATAGTGGTTCCATTCATCGGCTTGTCTCCGAAGCTGGAAAAATTTAGATATTTTCGGTTATATATCGATATTTGTCATCGGTTTGTCTCTGAAATGAGAGAAATCGAAATATCTCCGATCATGCATCGATTCTGGTAATCAATTTGCCTGAAATTTGAATTCCTTTCAAAGTATCTTTCGTGACGCATGTTGTCATATCATCAAATACGGAATATGTTTTGTTTGTTTTTGTTTTCTGTAAGCCTGGTATACAGTCCGCCCTTAAAGGAAAAGTACCGTGAAATCAATACAAAAATTTTAAACCGGCCCAAAATGATTTTTCCCTGAAAAGTTTCGCGTGAATTTTAAACGAGATTACACGACATTTTTATTTTCTGGACGAATTGTATATCAGATTCTACACATTTTTACAGTCATCGATCCTTATTCGATCTCAGTATCGATTCTACACTCACTACAGTCATCGATTCTACATCAAGTACCGTCATCGATTTTGGATCGATTCCTGTCCTCATTTCCGGTATTGTAAAAGCGGCCATGTCTTTACAAATGTCTCCGACGTTTCAAATAGATAAAGTCATCGATTCCTTGGTAGACAGTCTTCGATCTAGGATCGATCAAGTTTCGATTCTTGTCTGACTGGGTTACTCGTGCGCTTGAGCGTGAGCGAGATATCTACAGAGGAAAAAACTAAAGCCCAACATACACCATCCGGAATTCCTGTCCGGAAAAACTGATGAGGCCCGGCCTTCCGGTTTGCCTGAATATATTGTAGAATACACCATCCGGAATTCCTTCCGGAAAAACAGATCAGGCCCGGCCTTGAGGAATTCCGGATCATATATGGCTGCTTCAGCCCGCCTTGAGGGCGCCAGACAGGCCTTTGAGGCGGCCGGATGGATAATTGCAAATTGATATTATCGCCATAGAATGAAAGTATCTATCTATTGCATTGAATTGTATGGCATTTTACTTTCCATAGCCAAGCTTCAGATACATTCGTCTATTGAAAAAAGCTGCAGTAAAAATTCATTCTAGTCACGCGGCCGGACAGTTCGCCTTGCGGCGGCCGGACAGGCCGCGTTGAGGCCGCCGGACAGGCCTTTGAGGCGGCCGGAAGGTTAATTGGAAACATATCTTATCACCATAGAATGAAAGTATCTATCTATTGCATTGAATTGTATGGCATTTTACTTTCTATAGCCAAACTTCAGATACATTCGTCTATTGAGAAAAAACTGCAGTGAAAATTCATTCTAGTCACGCGGCCGGACAGTTCTCTTTGAGGCCGCCGGACAGGCCTTTGGGGCGGCCGGATGAATAATTGGAAATCGAACTTATCGCCATAGAAAAAAAGTATCTATCTATTGCATTGAATTGTACGGCATTTTACTTTCCATAGTCAAGCTTCAGATACATTCGTCTATTGAAATAAACTCCAGTGAAAATTCATTCTACTCATGCGGCCGGACAGTTCGCTTTGAGGCGCCTGTCCAGCGGCCTGTCAGGCGGCCTGTCAGGCGGCCTGTCAGGCGGCCTGTCAGGCGGCTTGTCCCGCGGCTTGTCCCGCGGCTTATCCGGCCGCCTCCAGGCGAACTGTCCGGCCGCATGATTAGGACTTAGGGGACTGACATAGTCCAATGCAGCACAGGAGGCTCGACTGGAAGTATCCTATACTTATGGAGATCCGCCTCCGTTTTGTTCGGATTAGCCTTTACGCCATAGTTATCAGTGATTTTTATAAATCACTTTCAAGCATTTCCTGGAATATTCCAAGACCAAGCCCTATATATGTATTCGGGCCCCCATGGCCCCCTCTGGATCCGCCACTGCGTACACTGTATTTGTAAAGAAAATTCTGCATTTATGAATGCACATTTTAAATTATTTCCTTAAATGATGCGAAATAATAAGTTTTCCATGATTCTTCTTCATTTCGAGAATTCTGTCTCGATATATTGATAGTACTGGAAGGCGAATCAATTCTTGCCTAAAAACAAGTCCAAGATTTTCGGGATGGAATTTAATTTTACCAGATTAGTTGCTCTGCTCCACGTTCGATGTTACTGTCGTCAAGATTAGGATTCATCAGTGTCGTTCCGAAATATGGTTTAAATCGAAATTTCAAACCTCACGAATGTGGTGTGGATGATTCCATATGCAAGGTCCCTGGTTGCATCAGCACGATATGACCAGCCAGTGCCATTCAAATCTTCAACCTTTTATTGATTTAGTTTTTGTAATTGGCGCACAAAAAATTGTTGTATGAATTTGTACGGTTTGGAAAAAAAAAACATATTGGCGAGAAAGGGGGCACTGCGCAAATTGCCAATTTGTCTACCCGGGCCGCATTGTTAACGGTATAAATCAGGATATCATATAAATTAGAGCAAATGCAAACTCAGCATGCCTTAGAAAAAAACTGTGAAAACAGTTGACCCAGTATAAAGACATTCCCTGGGCTTGTTCCGCTCCCTGGGGCTGCATGTTAAAGCTAAATCTGTGAAAAATTGAGAGCCGTGTGCGGAGGGACTAAGCCTAAGGATTGTATTGCTGGTACATATCATGCGATATTAACCCTTGTTCCAACAAGGCCGAAAAAGCAACAACCGGAGGCCAAAATGCATACATAATTTAAGTAAACTTTTCGCAACACGAATAATTTAGAAAACTTTTAAATGACCTCCACCATCTCCAGACTTAACGGCTCTGGACTTCCTTTTTTTTTTAAGAGAAAAGTTCAAAGCCTGTCTTGACTTTTTACCGAGAAAAATATTCTCTTGTACATTCTACAATAAGAAAAGACGTTATTCGAACACGGGTTAGCAACCATTGCAAAGAAAAAAAACATTTGAAATTAAGACCCCCAATTCCATTGTCCTAACTACATAAATTTACTCACTTTGAAATTAAGTATGATTTCCGTATCCTTGGACACCGCCATCCATCACAAAAGACAAAGTATCTTGAAAGCATAATTTATAGCGTCCATTTCCATATCAAGGCAAACTCAAAAATAACCTTACGACTAGAAAAAGAAGACATTACTAGCCAGTATCAAAAATCTGTCTCTAACTACACTAATAAAGAAAGCGATTTTTCTCTACCATAAAGATAATGGTCTCTCACCTATTCGACATACCAACAACAAACATTTCGACTTTTCCTCTCCTCTTACCAAATTATTTACTGAAATCTTTTGACATACATCTTTTTTTCCTACAACTGTTCGCCATGAAGCACAACCGCATAAATCTCCAGCAATTTTGTTACCACTGAAGGACAAAAAAAATCTCTCGAGCAAATGCTGTTTTCCTTCTTGGACCGCTTGGCACATCGTTGAAACCATATGTCCCAGCTAAATCCCAATTTCTGATAATTTGAACATTGTTGGAACCTTACAAAATATCCAACAAACAATACTGACATTAATAGGTGACGGGCATTCAATGGAAGCACAACTAATGTTCGTGTTCTTGCCGAAGTTCGAGGGAAGAAACATAATAGCCCGGGAGGACATTAGTATCCCAACAGGACGATGAATGGCAATTGCAACGGAAGAGCGTAGGAACAATGCCAGCATAAAACAAATTGCCGCATTATACTTCTGATTTGTGTTTGTAGATTGACTTCCGGTCCGAATTGGAAGGCAGGACTTTACTATATTTTGAATAATGTTTTTGAACGTTTATTAAAACTGCCACAGTTTAGATAGTATGTATGATGTTTTTACACTAGAAAATTTACATATCTGCAAATCATAATTTTTGATTTAGTTTTTTTTTCTTTTTTTTTTTGTAATAATGGTCATACTTCCAAATTCCACTCATCAAAGGTATTGCTACCGAAGAACCAGTTGGACCTAATGGAAAAAACACAACCCCTAGTTATTCACGTTTCTAACCCAAAATCTGATCAGCACGTTTTGCTCTCTTCTCGCTGACCCCATCAACCGAAAAATGATAAATGTGGTGATAGTATTGCCAATAGGCCCAAAACTGACTTTTATTTGAAAAATCAAGGCTTGGGAGTACATTTTTGTTCAATGGTCATCCTTCATCCATTCCAAAAACCCATCTCTATTCATAATTCATCATGAACATGACAAGTGACGACAACATAAGGAAGGGATACCTCACGGAGCCATGTGACCTAGTTTCCTGCTAAAATGAGTAAATTAAATTCAGCAGGTTTTTTTTTTCAATTAATAATGGTCAATAGAATATTTTAGCTGCGTAGCTTTTAAAGGTTTTGTTAGTATGTTTTGATGCCTGGTTGTGGTCACCTTGAAATTTCCTTTAAAAATTAAATACTCTCAAAATAGAGTTAAATGCCAAATTTGATGTCAGCTTCGGTTTCGCCTTTAAGGATCGAGGCCAGAGTCGTTTAAAAATAACATTTTTCAAGATTACTTGCCTAATTATTTGCCACATCATCGCAGTATGGTTTTTCTCAAGTTGTTGCGACATTTCTGTACAAGGTTGCTTCCACTTCTAGAAACTTTCTCTCTCTTTCACCTCTGTGATGAGGGGCGAAAGTCGTAAAAAGCGACTACAAACCAGCAGCCAATATGCCAGCAACGTGCATAATTCAAAAACTTATATATGCTAACGAAACCTCAACTATGCCTCGGAAAAGTAATGGCTCACCGGCTGCGACTATTGGCTATCGTTTAATGACAAAGATTGATTTCTGTAATGTGTGTAATTTTCTGGACAATGGGTCAGAAATTCCCCAGAACGCACAATTTCTTGAATTGGAGAGCCAATTTCAGCGATATAAAGTAAGCATCTTAAGCAGCCCCTCAAGCCACTTGATCAATTGGTTACAGTCCCGTCAAACATGGACGCTTCAATCAACCTTCCACACGATCAATCAACCCTTCAAGCAAAGCTTCATTCATCATCATCGTAGCGCGACAGCCCGACGTCGTGCCTTGGCTGCCTGGGTCGTTGTCCTCCAATTATCTCGGTCACGTGACCGCATTCTCCGATTTTAGAAGCCCAGTAGCTGCTCGGCATCCGCATATACTGAGCTCTCCCAACGAGCTCTCGATCGTATAGGCAGTCTCGCTCCGTCGACTCGTTCTGCGTTCATTACGCTCTTTAGCATGCGATCATCGTCCATTCGTTGTACATGCCCTGCCCATTGCATCGTATAGTTCATACAAGGACTCATGGTTGTACCGGATGCGCGATCCATCTCGATCGCAAACAGCCCCGAAAATTTGCCGTAGAACCTTATGTTCAAATGTGTCTAGCATGTTTCCGGAGGCTTGAGTTAGGGTCCATTCTTCGCAGTCATAGCAGAGCACTCATTGGTCGTATAATGGTTTAGTACATGCGGAGCTTCGTGTTTCTGTGCACATGCTTCGAAGCGAGCAAAAAGTCTTATTAGCTAACTGTATCCGTCGCTTAATTTCGTTAGTTTCATCGGCGTCCCTTGACAAGTTGCAACCCAGGTATATGAAGTCGTTCCCGAACTCGATGTTGAGGTCTCCCACATTGATGCTCGGTTGTGCAGGTGTCCTTGTCGTCGATTGCATCATTATTTTAGTTTTACCCTCGTTGATACGTAGTCCAACTTCTTTTGCAGCGGTATCGAGCCTATGCAGAAGTTCTTCTGCGTCGGCCAATCTTCGGGATATAATGTTGATGTCGTCGGCGTACGCTGTTAATTGCGTCGACTTGATAAGTAGTGTATTGCTGTTGTCCATATTCAAAGCCCGAATAACGTATTCCAGCGTCGACGCCAGTCCATCGCCCTGTTTCAGACCAGTGCGATCCTGACTTGTGAGACGGGGTTGGTCATCGTCATCTTTATCAGTCGCACTAATTTGGCCGGTATACCAAATTGCAGCATGATGTTGTACAGTACTCCACGACCGATACTATCGTATGTCTGCTTGAAGTCGACAAAGATTCGGTATACGTCTACGTTGCATTCGCAGCACTTCTTCATACCCACTTTCGGGATTAAAATAACCCTAGCCTCCAGCCAAATACGAGGGACGTCGACCAATTCCAGGCAGGCATTTAAGGTACCCTCTATCCACGGGTATAGAGCATCCGAACATTGTTGCAGATCCGCCGGAATAATACCGTCGGGTCGAGCAGATTTAAAAGGTTCGAAGCTAGATATCACCCACATAATCTTCTCTCGAGAAAGGATTGATCCACTGTCGCCATAAGGCGTTGAGTAACAGGTGTGGGGGCTCTTCTGATGAGGAAGCAGTCGACCTACCGGGAAAATGCGTATCTAGCAGACACGCGATAGCTTCTTTACTTGTAGACGTCCAGAACCCGTGTTCCTTTTGTAGGAAGCTTGGTGCAGATGGATAAGACGCCAGGACTTTGCGAAAGCGAAGGCTCTCGCAGGAACCTTCAATCCTTTCGCAGAAATTTCTCCATGAGTTCCGTTTGGCTTCTCGTAACTCTTTCTTGAAGCATCTCAGATGCACTTTATAGGAGTGCCAATCAGACTCTAGCATAGAAGCCTTGGCCTTATTGAAACTCTTCCTACACGCAGCTCTGAGTTCGGAGATTCTAGTGCTCCACCAGGCTGGGCTTTTCTTACCTTGATACCCTCTAGTAGGACATGATGCAGACACCGCCGCATTCATAGCACCTGTCAGAGAATTGGCTACATCATCCAGCTCATGTCTGCTGTAGGGTTGACTTGGCAGTGAAGGGAGCCTCTCGACAAGGGCATTCCGATACGCAGACCAGTGAGGGTTCTGAAATCGAAAAATAACTTAAAATTTGTTTTTTGTTTTCTTTGTCAGAACTATAGCGGGCTTGTGCTGAGATAAAGTGAAATATGTAGTTACGAACAACATTGGAGCTTCCAATGGTCCTTGTCATGTCTCGTAATTTTTTTTAATGATGCATATCATCGACCACGGTAATCTGCGCTACAAGTTCCTAGGTAATTGAGCATTAGAGCTGGGTAATTTTTAAGGTTACCATAATATTAGAAAATCGTCAAACTACAACGACGTCAATGGGCAGGGCATGTACAACGAACAGACGATGACCGAATGCCAAAGAGATTAAAAAACGGACAATGAGTCGACTCAGCGAGACTGCGAGGACCGAGGACGACCGAGAGCACGTTGGGAGAGCTCAGTATATGCGGACGCCGCGCAAATACTGGGCTTCTAAGATTGGAGGGCGCGGTCACGTCACCGAGATAATTGGAGGGAAACGATCCAGGCGGCCAAAGCCCGACGTCAGGCTGTCGCGATGTTAGAATAAAGTAATTTTGAGTGCATTTCCTTGCTTTTGCCTCTCTCTTGAATCAAATCCGGGTTACGCCAATGTACCAACCAATTGTTGGAAGATAAAACCTAAAATAAGATAAAAACCATTGTTATAGTATCCCTCCAATAGCTTCTATCACTAAAGAAAGGAGGAAGCAGGAATATTCAACTTCCTTTCTCCGGAAAACAGAATACCTAAATGGTCTTTTCACAGCTAAAATAAGAAGAAAAAAATATTCAGAGTAGCTTATTATCCGTTCTATTCGTTATGTTTATATTGAAATAAGATGCCTAGAATTTCCATAAATGTTTTTCTACCTTACTTTCAGGTATTTTCTGGAAATGCTGTAAAACATGTTTTAAGCCATTATAAGTTCATATATCAAGGATTCTAGTTTAGTTCTCCATTTACGGTTTATAAGCGTCGATTTTTTTTTTCAAGTTTATTCCAAGTTCGGTATCCTAGTATATGCACTACTTTTTCATCTTTCGTTATTATTCCTTGTGCAAAAAAGGCAAAGGATAAGTAAGAGTTTTTTTTTAGCAAGAAATAGCGCTCGAAAGAGCTTTCTATTTTGAATAGTTGTACGTACAGTTAAGCTGTCAGTAATGAAAATTTTCTACCAACATTTAAAAGCTGACAGCAAATGGATTCAAAGGAGATCTTTGCAGCCAAAAGAGCACTTGCCTTAAATATGTTTCTGGAAACGAGCTCGAATTTTCTAAGATACGAGTAGCTGAACTATGATATACTCGCAAACTGGTACGAGTCATATGCAAGTTATTCTGAAATTTTATTCAAATATTGTTAAAGTGTTGTTGAAACATAGTTCTGTGTGTGATCTTTTTAGATTCCATGACTGCTTTTGTAGAACAACGGAATAGATTTTACTCCTTAAAAGCGTGCGCTCTCATTGGGTCCAAAACGCACTTCAGTACTTTTCAATTGAATGAAACAGGAGGGAAACCCAACTCGTAATACCTTTCACTTATACGGAAAATTGCGCACTTAGGGCCATATCATAACTATTAGTCAACCGATCCATTGAAATGAATTCCCGAAGTTTTCTTGGAAATTTACCGACGATACAAAGAGTCCTTTCTAAACTACTATTGCAGTTGCTTCATAATTAAAATTATTGCCCAGACTTTTCTCGTCGGTGCGCACGATAGAGAAATTGAAAATCACAACGTCGTAAATACACGCATTAGTACCAAACTTACTAACGTTGATATTTATGTCTCTTAGTTACTGGCAAGGATATATCCGCCTTTACAACGACGAGAAAATACGGAAAAGATTGCAAAGAACTGGGATATGCTTTCTGGTACGGAAATGTCGGGATGTTTGGGCATACTAGCTGTTACAGAAAGAGCTCCAAAGAAGTTTCTTTAGAGGGTTTATGTTCTAAAACCGGTATCCATCGCTTGAACAAGAATTGCTATCAAAAGAGCTCCCGTCACCTGACAGATTGTATTTAAGAGACCATAATCAATCGAACTTTATTGAAAGTAGACCATTCTCCTGAAAATCGAAATGTTCCTGGTCGTACCCCGACTCTTCTACTTTACGAAACATCTTTCGCAAAGGAGTTAAGTAGCAACGGAATGCTTTTAGGATAATTAGCTGACGTTTTGAACTGAAAACTTGCAGCAGTAGGGTACAAATTACACGGGTTCAGCTCATTTCTTACACTCTCATACATCGACACTCCTTGTATGTATGTTGTACATATCCTGGTGCATGCCGGGCTATGTCTCAAAAGCCTGCAATTGAACTTGCTCCGTTGTACTTGTTTCTTGCAAAAGGCTTTTGTGTTTTATTAAATTTCCTGAAGCAAACCAGAACGAAGTAGTGAACGATGATTAATTAAAATCGATTGTTGAAAATCGAAGCAATACAACGCTCGATAATTGGAACGTCGTGTGACGATTAATTTAGCAGAGGATTGGGTGTAAACAGTCAAATGGCTAACATCTTTATAATTAGTTTATTATATGTTTTATATATTAATGTTCTTGCAAATGTACAAGTGCGAATCATTTTCAATTTAAATTGGAATTGTTTGTGACACTTGGTTTCATTCTGCACACCAACTTAGTATGCGTCTGTAGCTTAGCTCGGTAACGCACCGGGCATTTTTTGCTACTCGAAACACGGTCTCTGCGGTTCGCGCCCCGCAACGGGACCAACTATTTTTTATTCTCAAATTCCCTCTGAATTAATTTCTCCGAGCTTAGTGGTTTCGTATGGATAGTAGCACTCATCAGGTCTTGCATCTTTGCAGCTATCCATGTGCAAGACGACCACGAAAGTGTGAGAATTCTGTTTGTATAAGCCGTGAAGGCGTGATTTTACTTGAAAACTCGACCGTGGAGGTCTAGATGGTGTGAAGCACTTATATTAACTCACTAGAGGGGTGGAGAGAGGGTGAGAAGTGGAGATATTTGTTCCCTGGCAATTTTACTTTATATATTAATGTTCTTGCAAATGTACAAGTGCGAATCATTTTCAATTTAAATTGGAATTGTTTGTGACACTTGGTTTCATTCTGCACACCAACTTAGTATGCGTCTGTAGCTTAGCTCGGTAACGCACCGGGCATTTTTTGCTACTCGAAACACGGTCTCTGCGGTTCGCGCCCCGCAACGGGACCAACTATTTTTTATTCTCAAATTCCCTCTGAATTAATTTCTCCGAGCTTAGTGGTTTCGTATGGATAGTAGCACTCATCAGGTCTTGCATCTTTGCAGCTATCCATGTGCAAGACGACCACGAAAGTGTGAGAATTCTGTTTGTATAAGCCGTGAAGGCGTGATTTTACTTGAAAACTCGACCGTGGAGGTCTAGATGGTGTGAAGCACTTATATTAACTCACTAGAGGGGTGGAGAGAGGGTGAGAAGTGGAGATATTTGTTCCCTGGCAATTTTACTTTATATATTAATGTTCTTGCAAATGTACAAGTGCGAATCATTTTCAATTTAAATTGGAATTGTTTGTGACACTTGGTTTCATTCTGCACACCAACTTAGTATGCGTCTGTAGCTTAGCTCGGTAACGCACCGGGCATTTTTTGCTACTCGAAACACGGTCTCTGCGGTTCGCGCCCCGCAACGGGACCAACTATTTTTTATTCTCAAATTCCCTCTGAATTAATTTCTCCGAGCTTAGTGGTTTCGTATGGATAGTAGCACTCATCAGGTCTTGCATCTTTGCAGCTATCCATGTGCAAGACGACCACGAAAGTGTGAGAATTCTGTTTGTATAAGCCGTGAAGGCGTGATTTTACTTGAAAACTCGACCGTGGAGGTCTAGATGGTGTGAAGCACTTATATTAACTCACTAGAGGGGTGGAGAGAGGGTGAGAAGTGGAGATATTTGTTCCCTGGCAATTTTACTTTATATATTAATGTTCTTGCAAATGTACAAGTGCGAATCATTTTCAATTTAAATTGGAATTGTTTGTGACACTTGGTTTCATTCTGCACACCAACTTAGTATGCGTCTGTAGCTTAGCTCGGTAACGCACCGGGCATTTTTTGCTACTCGAAACACGGTCTCTGCGGTTCGCGCCCCGCAACGGGACCAACTATTTTTTATTCTCAAATTCCCTCTGAATTAATTTCTCCGAGCTTAGTGGTTTCGTATGGATAGTAGCACTCATCAGGTCTTGCATCTTTGCAGCTATCCATGTGCAAGACGACCACGAAAGTGTGAGAATTCCGTGTTTCGAGTAGCAAAAAATGCCCGGTGCGTTACCGAGCTAAGCTACAGACGCATACTAAGTTGGTGTGCAGAATGAAACCAAGTGTCACAAACAATTCCAATTTATTATATGGTTTTTCGATTCGAATTAAAGTTGCAAATAATAAATTTGATGTTAACGTATGGAGTTGTTCAATACGTATATGTATAACATTCCGATCCAGTGCTGTAAGTAAATCGCGCTCGAGTCAATTCAATGATGTTTTTGTGCAGGGGTGTCCAACCATTTAGCTTGACTGGGCCGCATTGACAGGAAATGAGGTATACTTGGCCATATACAATATCGACAGATTTATTTATGCAATTAAGTGCTTATGCATACTTCAGGAGATTTCGATAAATCTCGATGTTTAAGCAAATCTACCCCTAAATCTCCGAGATCTACCATGAATGAATAATAAATCAATAAGTGCGGCTACTGACCCTAATGATGGGTACTATGACCATACTCGTAAGTGACCTATTGTGCTATAGCCTTTTAAAACTTATAGCAAGAGACCCTCCACAATTATTACGAAGGCTAATTTATGTATGTCTTTTGCAGGAGTATTCCTGATATGTATCTGTAGAGTTTGTAGCGTTCATTTTTTTTACTCTCCATTTTTACCTCCCCTGTTTGTGTTGTCTTCCCCAGGCCTATGAATTTTTGTTAATACGTAAAGGACAGGGGCAACGAGCGGCCAAAACCCCGCCCACATCTACCGAACTGAGCTACAGCAAGCATAAACCGTTGCTTAGCTCGTTGAGAGGCCCTTTTCTTCATCAGATGGCACGGCCCGACCTTCACGGTCACTATGCTACCTAAGGCTCCGTCCACACGGGCGTTTTCAGATGCCCACCAAACCGTCCATTACATTACGTTTGGGTAAAGTGCTGATTATATGGACGATTGGGGCGACCGGTAGCTCAGTATGTAGGGGGTACCGGTCTCATGTCTCATTACCGGCGTTTCGGGATCGAATCCCGTTCACGACGACGTTCGTGGGCATGGATGTTTGAGTTGTCTTCCCCCTGTGGTGCGGAGCGTAACAATAATAAACTCCGCTGGTGGCGGAGCATTCGATTGTGTAATAAGTCACCGAAAATATGTGCGTCAAGTCAAGACAGATTTTTTTTTTACTAAATTCATAATACGATTTGATAATGAAGAGTAGAGTTAAGAGAAAACCTCTACTAACAAACCAAAATCAATCACCTTTCCTTTTTGAAACTTGTATAAGCTGTCGTAATCTGAAATTCGCTTGTGTGTGTATCCGACGAAATTAATTTTCCATTAAAATATTCATAATCGGTTTTAAACTGACTTTTAATTAACGTGAAATCGGTATTCGCGGAATATTGAAACTTTCATTTGACCGATTAATTGTCGTTCAGAATCAATTTTGTGAAAATCGGGGTGAGATGAAATGCTAATTGATTCATGCACTTGAGCAGGTGTGATTACATTTACTCATAAAGTGCAGTATAATGGTTTACTTTTGGGGGAGCAGTCATGTAGGATCGTCTTTATGGAAGTTTCAAAATTGTGCAGTGAATTTGCCAATAAGTAATTCGGTGAATATTCAGCATCCAAGCATTTTTTTAAAACAAGAAACCTTGATTTCTTTGGGCTGTTCCTGCAACAAAGCGTAAGGCGGTTTAATTTTCACTTCCTGTTGCGGAATATTCGCTAAATTACTTATTGCGGCCTAAAGAATTCAGAATTGCACAATTAATCCAATTTATAATATTTAACCCTAAAATGCGCCATTTATTTATTTCCAAAAAAAAATTAGTACTGATTTGTTGCGACATGAATCAATTTGAAGTTGGATGGAGAGAGATGAATAGCAATGTTTACGAAAAGAGTTTGGATTGGAATAAGTAACAATTATTATCATGTTAGACTTGAGAGGAAGAAGATATCCAGTAGGGCCATTATCAAGCACCCATACATGTTTGAATTACAATTTTTTTTTTGCTTCCGCTTGTTTCACTTTTCGACTGGTTTTCTGTCGACTATCAATTGCATGGAGGAATGCATATACACGGTCATATGCGATAATTACAGTCAATGAAAAATACCCGAAAGCCGAGGATAAAATTCGTTCTGATGCCTGGTATTGCGATGCGCCGATCGAAATGGAACGAAAAGCGCACTATCGAAATATATTTCGCATCAGGGAAAAAAATTCCGCTCTTCGACACCAGCCGTTACTGTAATAGGCCAGATGTTTGGTAGACGTCGCAAACGTATGTTGACATTGACGCTAAATTTTTCGTTGATTATTCGACATTAGACATTTGTATTACGTTATAGTACACAAATATAGTTTCTGCCAAAACAATATATCTAGGATATGCGATCAGATGCATAGTTTGCCAAATATGAGAACGTCCAACTTTCCCCTCTTGTTCGAAGTGTACTATAGCCTGCAAAGTTGCAAAATTGGGGGCAACTCCTATGATCATCACAAAATAAAGGATTTAGTTACATTAACAGACGTTAGGGTAGAAGCCCAAAGGTCAAAAAGTGGTCAATCCCAGTGCCACAATTGCCAACAATTCGGGTATGCGGCCAATAAGTTTCATGCCCAACCACGGTGCGTGAAGTGTGGTGGCCTCCACCACTTCAAAAATTGCTCATTAGAAAATGAGGATAAGCCGAAATGCACCAACTGTGGTGGCGAGCACCCAGCCAGCTTCGGCGGCTGCCCCAAAAATCCTGTGAATATCTAGAAATCGTTTGCCCAGACGTTGTTGTTTTTACTACACCCTACAATGACACATAGAATCTCTAATGGAGGCTTTTTTTTAGGCTTTCTAGTACCAACTCAAAATTCAATTCGTCAAGCTCGAAGCGGGGAAACACGAAACATCAATTCACAAAACCTTTTATCATTAGTAACTAAATGTATCTATTTTGAGACTTGCTCTTTGCCATATTGATTCGAGCCTAGTTCAAAAATTAACAAAAGAACTTAAATGAATTACCCAACTTATTGTTGGTAGAGTACATTGGGCACGATGATTTTCCAGCGTAGTTTCAGTCGATTTCTACTTTTTTCGTAGGCGTAAAAACAGAACGAACAACTCAAATGGAGACCATTTCTCCTGGTCTATAGATGGGATTCTTCTAAATGGATTATGAGCTACACTGCAGTTGTTAAAATTTCAATGTGAGTTGGAAGAACTGAAAAATGTGGTTGTTTATTGATATGAATGAAGACTCTGTTCCCTGGGAATATACTATACAATGTACATAATTCTAGCCAAGAGTCGACCGTAATTCGAATCTATTTAAATGTCTTAAAACAGAATATGTACGTATCAATTTTCAACATCGACCAGCCTCCATCGTCTTATTCCGAATGTGGTAAAAGCACTTCGCGCAACTAGAGTCGAAGTACCCGGAGTAGAATTACAACAATGAAACGTGTAAGAAGAAATAAACGATAATTTACTCACCTCATAAATTCCAGTTAGATGACCTCAAAGTGACCATAAAACACCCCAAATAAGATGATTCCTTGAGAGAGATTGTAGCCACTCTTTTTTCCCCATTGTTTGGTCACTGAACACAATCAACATGCTCGTACGCCGAATACTGCGAAATGGATCCTTTTTTATTCTTATTTGATTTCGGAGTACTTACTTTTGACTGTTCTAGATTGAGTGGTCTCTGTGTTAGCCATCGCAAATTTTATGATTTGTTTAATTGGCTTATTTGCTAGGTATGTTTTAGTATATGGTTTTATTTGCAGGTTTGGTGTGGCCTGCTAATAGCTAATGTAGAGCTGTGCTGAAAATTTACCGGGTAATCAGGAGCATAAGGCCATTCGCAGACGAGCCGACGTGAACTCGGTCTTACCAGACAAATTAATCCTGGAATGACACACTTCCGGTTTTTTCCCTAATCTGACACACTGGGTTGTGACACACCCCAGCTAAATGTTCATTATTAAAACAAAAGTTATAAAGGGTGTCCGGAAATTGGCTCATCAACGCACTGTCACGGGATCATCCTTGCAATTTGAAGCGAAAACCAGGCCGAAGCTTCGCTTCGGCCCGGAGACCGAAGCGTGTATACCCTAGACTTGTGCAGACCTAGTGGTGATACCAAAAGTACCAATTGGTAACGATCATATGCATTAAAAGTGAGTTTCCTATATGACCAGTTTATAGAAGAGGTTGGCAATCATTCAGGAGGATCTTGACCATTATCAAAATCAATGAACTAACCCATTCTACAAATATTTGTTGAATTTTTCAAGTGGCTACCTTCATTCTATCGGAAGTTATTGCTTATTTGAAGTTTCACTTGCAGGGGAGGTAGGGATTCCTTGGGTCGGATCTTGCTCATCATTGCCACCAACAAATAAGATCATGCTACAAACATTTAAACAAAGTTTCAAGTCTCTAGCTTCACTCTATCGAAAGTTATCGCTTATTAGAAGTTTAATTTGTAGGGGAAGTATGGGTTTCGTTGGTCGGATTTTACATATTTTCAATATTAGCCAACAGGATCCTATTGCAAACATTTGACCAATTTTAAGACGCTAGCATTATTTTGACGTAAGTTATCGCTTATTTTAAGTTTCATTTCTAGGGGAGGTAGGGGTTCCTTAGGTCGGATCTAACCCATCTTGAATACCAACTAACCCAATGTCACTTCAAACATTTGACCAAAACTTCAAGTCGCTGGCTTGATTCTGTCAAAAGTTATCGCTTATTTGAAGTTGCATTTGTAGGGGAGGTAGGGGTTGCTTGATTATGATCTTGCCCATTTTCAATACCAACCTAGTAGATCTTACTAACAACATTCTGACAAATTTTCAACTCGCTAGTGTCATTCTATCGAAAGTTATCGTAATTAAAATAATATTTAATTTTTTGAAATTTGTAGGGGAGGTAGGCGTTCCTTTGATCTGATTATGCCCAACTTACTAGAACTCAAGCAGCTTCTCAACCCAGGGTTACATGCAAAAAATCAAGTGTCTACATCAATTCGTTCAAGAGTTATAGACAAAAAACCTGAAAAGTAGGGTAGTACGGGGCTCTTTGTAAGAAAATTACCGTTAGTTTTCAACTGATCGATTTTATTTTTCCAGGAGAGTAAAAGATTATCCTCACGAGCAATTTACAAAAGCTAGAGCTTTTCATGTTTATTTAATCAGGAGTTATAGATACATTAAATTATTTTACATATGTAGGGGAGGTAGGCGTTCTCTTGGCCTGATCACGCCCATTTGCAATACCAACCAACTAGATCATACTTCCAACATTTGACCAAAATTTCAAGGCTCTAGCTTCATTCTTTCGGAAGTTATCGTGCGAACGGACAGACAGACGGACAGACAGACGGACAGACGGACAGACGGACAGACAGACAGACAGACAGACAGACAGACAGACATGGCTTAATCGAATCAGGAGGTGACCCTGATCATTTATATATATACATTGCCATACCTCCGGAGCCTGCTTTAAGGTGTTACATATTTCCGTCGTGACAAAAACAATATACCCTATACTAAAAGTCTAGGGTATAAATATTAAGGATAATTTTTTTCGATTCCTTCAGCTCCGCAGTGCGAGATTCTGACAGATTTGTAGTTGTTAAATGTTCGTTTAGGAAGCTTTCGTAAAGTAGCGTCTGCAGTATTGTATATTTGTAGATACGAGTAAGCGACCTATTCCTTATTTTTTGTGTCTTGGAGCATATGATGGTGTAGAGGGATTGGATAACTGCATTGGGATTGGATAAATGCAACTGCATAGCAGGGTGTGACGTGTTGGTGTTCTCACAAGTATGTTTCAGCTTCACCGTTCGCCTACTTCCTGAGACGCACTGGTGTTATTGGCCATTCAGGATGATCATCGTAATGCGCCTCTACCAAACGTTTTGCACTGCAAAACTTGGTTGGCTTGGTTAGCCGTTTCAGAGAGCGCCCATGGAATGGACTATGGAAGAGGTCTTTTCCCCTCCATCACTGTGATTGAATTTTCCAATTGCAACTGTAAATTGCTTCCGGTCACATGTCATGCTTTCTTGGAATGATACGAGTGTAAGTTTAAAGTTTGTTAGTGCCAATGCGGTAGATACGAAATTTTAAACATGGATTTGTAATTTATCTCGTTCCAAGGATATTACTTGTAAATCACGCGTCATTTGTTGAGATATGTAATTACCGACTATATCGAAAACCACAAAACATTGTTGTTAATTAGATTTCAAACAAGCATTAATTAGTTTGGGACATTTATCTCAATTGTGGTTATATGTCATTGCAAATTTTTCGTGAAATGGATGACATTCTAATGAGATGGGAACATGTTTATAAATTGTGGTTTATGGTTGAATGCTGAATGCATGTATTACAATTTTGAATATGCGAAATCTGCCCTGCAGTCACGAAATCGTCGTTCCAATGCCGTAGTACTTCATTATACTCTATGAATAAAGTCGCAGTCGCCTTTAAACCATGATCTTAATATGTAGGTGATCCACTTTATTTCTTCAAAGTTTGAAGCAATATAAATCAAATAAAAACCAGGCCGAAGCGAAGCTTCGGCCCGGAGTCCGAAGCGTATATACCCTAGACTTGTACAGACCTAGTGGTGACACCAAAAGTAATATTGGCAACGACCATGCATTAAAAGTGAGTTTCCTATATAGCCAGTTTATAGGGGAGGTTGGCACTCATTCAGGGAGATCTTGACCATTCTCAAAATGAATTAACTAACTAACCCATTCTACAAATATTTGTTGAATTTTTCAAGTCGCTAGCTTCATTCCATCGAAAGTTATTGCTTATTTGAAGTCTCACTTGTAGGGGAGGTAAGGGTTCCTTGGGTCGGATCTTGCCCATCATTGCCACCAACCAATTAGATCACCCTACAAACATTCAAACAAAATTTTAAGTCTCTAGCTTCACTCTATCGAAAGATATCGCTTATTTGAAGTTTCGTTTGTAGGGGAAGTAGGGGTTTCGTTGGTCGGATTTGACGCATTTTCAATGTTAGCCAACTGGATACTACTACAAACATTTGGCCAAAATTTCAAGTCGCTAGCTTTATTTTGTCGTAAGTTATCGCTTGTTTTAAGTGTCATCTCTAGGGGAGGTAGGGGTTCCTTAGGTCGGATCTAACCCGTCTTTAATGCCAACTAACTCAATCTCACTTCAAACATTTGACAAAAATTTCAAGCTGCTGGCTTCATTGTATCAAAAGTAATCGCTTATTCTAAGTTTCATTTGAAGGGGAGGTAGGGGTTCCTTAGGTCGGATCTTGCCCATTTTCAGTGCTAACTAATAAGACCTTACTACCAACATTCTGCCAAATTTTCAACTTGCTAGTGTCATTCTATCGAAAGTTATCGTAATTAAAATAATATTTAATTTTTTGAATTTTGTAGGGGAGGTAGGCGTTCCTTTGATCTGATTATGCCCAACTTCGCAAAACCTAAGCAGCTTCTCACCCCAGGGTTACATGCCAAAAATCAGATGTCTACGTCAATTGGTTGAAGAGTTATGGACAAAAAACCTGAAAAGTAGGGTAGTACGGGGCTCTTTGTAAGAAAATTACCGTTAGTTTTGAACTGATCGATCTTATTTTTCCAGGGGAGTATAAGATTACAATCACGAGCAATCTACCAAAGCTAGAGGTTTTCATGTTTATTTAATCGGGAGTTATAAATACATTTAATTATTTTACATATGTAGGGGAGGTAGGCGTTCTCTTGGCCTGATCATGCCCATTTTCAATACCAACCAACTAGATCATACTTCCAACATCTAGTAAAAATTTCAAGGCTCTAGCTTCATTCTATCGAAAGTTATCGTGCGAACGGACAGACAGACAGACAGACGGACAGACGGACAGACGGACAGACAGACAGACAGACAGACAGACAGACAGACATGGCTTAATCGAATCAGGAGGTGACCCTGATCATTTATATATATACATTGCTATACCTCCGGAGCCTCCTTTAAGGTGTTACATATTTCCGTCGTGACAAAAACAATATACCCTATACTAAAAGTCTAGGGTATAAAAATAAATATTGTAGCTGGCACAACAGTCCAATTTGAACCATGGCCTCGAGATGAATTAGCATCATCTCATTTTCTAGATCGTGACGGTATGTCTTGTGCAGAGGTGTGTGATCAGTAACACGCTCAACTGAGTCATTTACCCCATAAACATATCGGCTTACCATGACAAATCAAAAACAAAATATAATCACACCTTCAAAAGAACGGGGCGACCGGTAGCGCAGTGTTTTGAGGCATCAGTCCCATGTTTGACTACAGGCATTTCGGGTTCGAATCCCGTCCACGACGACGTTCGTGGCCATGGATGTGCGGGATGTGCATGCTGGCAACTGCATTTTCCGAAACCAGTTTATGCCGAGAAACGTCAACATGGAACAGTTGACGCGCTATGCCCCACAAAGGGTTAGGGCAATTGAGAGAGATCAAAAGAACATTCTCACGAGCCCATGGAATAAACTACCGCACAATTCAATTAAATTTACGCTACTTTATAAATAAAGAGTAGTTTGTCACTTTATGGCTGCTACAAGGTCATGCTCTATCGATCTATTTTAACTACTATCTAGCACTCTAGTAAGGCTACTTAAAAAAAATAACTGGCGCAACAGTTCGTTCTGGGACATGGCCTCCTGATGAGTTAGCATCGTCTCATTTTCCAGATCGTGAGGGTGTATTTTGCGCAAAGGTGTGTGATTAGCAGCACGCTCAACCGAGTTATTCACCCCATAATTACTACTTTGCCTTAACTCCTAGTGGGGCATAGTGCGTCAACTACACCTGCGTGCCATCGTACTCGGTTTTGGGCAATGGGACGCATCTGTCCTCAAAACTTACCCGGCAACACACACTCGTCGGCCACAGATCGCACCATGAGTTTCTGTTCAGCTTTAATTGGGAAGTTAATCCAATTACATGACGTGTCTAGCAAAAAAGTTAAATCCGTTGTGAGTTACTTTTGATTGGGTGCCGAATCATCAAGATTTTGATGGCAACTAGACTGCCGATGAATTTGCAAAGTCGGCCTCATACTCGCGATTCCACGGGTGGACTCCTGTAATGGTTTGAGTTGGGTCTCAGTCGAGACGCTCGTTAAGGAATGGTCTGTGAACGTAAACTGCATTACTGGAACAACCTTCCAGGCTTGTGGCAATCAACGAATTTACTCAATTCCTCCAGCCTGATCGTGGGGTACCTTTTGGGGAGCCACAGGGTAAAATATTTCCTTAACAAAATTGGCCTATCCAACAAGAGGTGTCGGCTTTGCTTATGACACGTCGAGTCCATTGAATCCCTTCTCTGTGAATGTCCAGCGGTCGTTCGTGCCAGAAATATGTTCATTGGAGAGAACATCATAAACTCCGCTGTCATCACGAGTACCCCCACCAAAAGCAATGTTGGTCTTTATAAGGCAGGTCGAAGATTTCTGGTATGATAGAGGCTATGGCAGAATAAGTCATATCCGGTCGCAGAGCATACTGAATGAGTGACTAAGCTTGCCTAAAGATAAGAGAGGGATTCAAGCTCCGTGTCATTTATGTCGTTGGACAACCTGGGAATACCTGGAGAAGATCAGTTGAGGTCGAGTGTAAGTCAATAGGCAAATCGTGGAGTCTGTTGAAGGCGATGGCGTTGAACAGGACGAGGTGGAAAGTCGGCTTGGTTAATGCCCTATGCCCCACAAGGCGTTAACAGCATCCAGAGAGAGAGAGAGAGAGAGTCGTATATGTCGTAAAGGTCGTATTCGTCGTAAAATTCTGTCATCTCCATAATAAAATGACAGAAGTTTACAACTTTACGACAAATACAACATTTACGACGTGAGCATGAATCCCATTAAGATGTACAAATATTAAAATTTGAACAATTAAATAATTTTTTTCTTCATTTATCAAAGTGGTAAACATGAGTTTCATGAGTCGCGTTTCTCATATTTCAATAGTGCATATACGTCAATCAAACTTCCTTTTATCAGTCTAATATAAGCTCAGTTCATATAATTTTCAAAATGACGTTCGTATAATCATTTAAAGATGGATTTTGTGTTAGGAGCAGTTCCTCGAGAGATTTGAAAGTTTCAACATTGCATAACAAAATTATGGCATCTCTTACGTAAACTTCCGCTGGGCTTCATATCCGCAGTCGGTACTAAAACTTGAATTCATGTCCTCAACTTATACTCGTACTAGCACTCTATTTCTCTGTTTTTCGAACAGATTTGCCACATTAACTCAGTCTGAAGCCAAATTAAGGCCCATACGTGCTTATCAGTGTAATAGATTTGTAACGTGTGAATTATATTGCAACGAATGTGAACTGAATAACTAACGGTTAAGCAGGGATAGAGTTATGCATTATAGTAGTTTCCAAAGTATGTAGCATTGTTGATTATTTTCAACGAGCCTTTCGGCACCTCCGCTAGGGTAGCACATCACAACGATAAATCGAGATTTAAATCAAAAGCAAGGATTTCCAAGAGATCCATGGTGCGGGGGCTATGGTGTTCATGATTTAGGTAACCTAGGAACGTACTCAGCGACGGGGGCTACGATGTTCATGATTTAGGTAACCCAGTGACGTACCCAATTTAACCATTTTCTACGATGTGAAAGTATATTGCTTATAAAGCATTATTTGGAAACCATTCTATATTAGTCCCGATGGCGTATGTGGTAGCGCGATGGCTTCTGAGGCAGAATGACCCCAGTTCGAGTTCCAGTCGGACATGCAAACACAAAAATTTGATTTAAAAAATTGTAAAAAAGTGCTTAGAAAAACGACCCAACTGTAGAATCAAATAGGCATACTAACCGGATGTAGCTGATTTTTTTTTACTTACGGTGGGTATTTAGGGGACCAACTTAGGAAAGGTAAATACGGTAGTAGCCTTCGTTAGTAACATTGGAGGGCACCGTTGGTTGGCAAAATACCTGTGACATTGATGAATTTTGTTATTACCCTCTCCTTAACATTTCGTACCACCCATGCAGAGGCTACGATTTTCAAGTTTTGGCCACCCAGCTACCGACCCTATTTGGTTAGCCACACTTTTTGCTGGGCAGATATTTCAAATGGAATAATGTTTTGTAATTGCAAGAATTTTGCTTGTCTTTGCGTGAGTATTGAACCCTTTCATTTCCAAAACCCCAACCGAATACTTACATTGACCGCAGCTGCCCACCCACACCTTGTCCTTTTCACAATCTACAAGTATTTAAGTTTGTTGCTGACAGATAAGAAATATCGTAAATATTGTCCTCGGTACTCGTCCATGCCATAGTGTAAGAGGACAATCTTCTTCTGAGATTATAGTTAACCTTAGCCTTTGTCAAGAGAGAGAGTCTGATGAGAAAGCGGTCCTGATATCTATATTTCATTCTGTACACAATCAGAATCATTGTAGAGTCGGGGACATGATGAAAAGATATTCCGACCGAAGCATTCTGAAACGGAGAGAATAAATGCTGACAGAGTTATTGACTTTTCACGGCAAAAGACTTAAGTGGTCGTCGCATTTTCATCTTTTAGTCGTAAACATTCACAACAATCCGATAAAGCTAAAATTTGTTCGGAAAATGAATTCAGTCAGAATTCAGCCCTATATCTTATAAGTAGATATCTTATTATTTTAGTATATCTTCTGTGGTAAATATCTCTCAAAGTTCTTATCTGTAGGCATAAGTTGCTTGTGTGGGAAGTCGAAAGGTTTGTATGAATAGAATCGAGAAATTGATGCGATTTCTTAGGAAAATTTAAGTGGTTAAAGCTGTTCTGTTATAAGAGCAGTTAGGTGTTAGGTATAATTTACACGATCCCGAGGAATAGGGTATAAGGGTGCTTCCTTGTTTTTTACTCCGTTGACGACTTGAATACGATACTAACATCATCGGACTAAAATTACGCAGATTTTGGAATTCAGAAAATAAATTTAAAATGGACCACCGCCCACCGCCACCGCCGTAGCATAGCTCAGAAATTTATGAACCGCAAAGATTTTGGGAGGGCTGATTCTCGATTTTTGCTCTGAGGAAATTCTACATCTGTAGGTCGCCTTCATCAAACGATGATCCTCGATAAGAACGGACATCCATCACATTAGACGCCCATCTCCTGCAAATGAGGACGTGACCAATTTGGTTGACGGTATGTGAGTCTGGAGATTTCCAGGTGAGCTTGTGAATGCATCGATGCTGGAAACATGTAGAGCTTACGACTAGATTCCTACTGCAGGCGAAGTCGTAAAGAGCTGGCCGTTATCTTTACATTCTTCATGGAGACTGTGGCCTCCAGTGGTGCCCCGGTGCCAACTTTCGTTTTCGAATTTCGCGTTAAAGTATCCCAGCAGCAATTTGACGTCGTTTGTTGGAAGTGAGTCGAAGAGAGTCTCAAGGCGGGCATAGAACTCGTCTTTTACTGCGTCTTCTTTAACTTCAGTGGGGGCGTGCACATTGATGCGCCAGAGATTAAAGAATAGAGTCTTAATGCGAATCGCACACAGCCGTTCATTTATGGGTTTGGAGTCAGTAATATGCGGTCTGAGGTGATTGTTTACTATAAATGCCACTCCAAACTGTTTGCGGCCCGATGATTTGCCACTTGCAAAAATTGTGTGCGATTTCTTGTCATTGATCTCGCTGCCAAGCCAATTTGTTTCCTGGGACTGCAGTAATGCTCAGTTTGTACTTTTCGACCTGTTGAAGGAAGACCTTCTCGGTCCCCGGTTTGTTCAGGGTGCGCATATTCCAGGATCCGAAAGAATTATCCTTTAGTCGTGTGCGTGGTCGTCGATGTTGAGTCGTCCAATCCGAGGCTTTTGTTCCAGGTTTCTTGACAAGAAGTGGTTTTTACAAGGACGAGTTGTCTGCACATTGCTTAACCCCATTCAGGGTATGGCCTCGGAAGATAGCTGCTTCAGATGGTTTAATAAACGTGCTGGAGTTCACACAACTATGTTGCAGGTCCAACTACGCAATTCATTCCATCCTACTAAACCTGAAACGCTTAGGTGTTGGTCAGCCATTCAGGCTACAGCTATCTGCCTTTTTCCAAACTGTCTTTTCGCTAAAACTTGGTCGTCAGCGATTTGATACACTGACGTTACCAGGGGGCGCCCACGTGGAGAACTATGGAAAAGGTCTTTTGCCCCCATATTTATAAATGATACTAATGCCATATTTGACAAAGTGTAATATCTTGTGTTTGCGGCTGACTGTAATTCTTTAAATTCATTTTTTACTCAACCGGCATGGAAGCTTTACAGTCAGTAGTAGTGAAAAAATCAGTGTTATAGCTAGCTACCTTTGTTGCAGTGAGCTTCGGCGTGCAAATAGTGGACGTTCGGAGGGTGAAATCCCGGTTCTAGCATTCCCGCTTGGCTTAAACCCCATGGTCACGTTCGCGGCTGGCTTATTTGAAGTGTGTGGCGCCCCACGGCCTTGTTTCGCAGCAATCTCGCACCACCTCCGCGGAATTTTCACTTGTACCAATTAGGGGAACCTACTGTCGTTTCCGTGCACAGGTCGAACTGATACTGGTGTGCAGTGCTAAGCAATCCGGAGGCAGTTTGGGAATTGTCGTTTCTGTGTGCCAGCCTTACCAAATCTCAGCACAATATTCCAGTCCTCAACAGGTTCCCTAATGGCGGTGCTGATGTGCAGTGGTATGCAATTCGGGAGCAGTTGGAGAACTGTTGTTTCCGTATGCAGGCTGTACCGCGTAACCGGGCAGAGGAAGGTAAATCAAGGTTGATTAGGTTGCATCAGTTGAGTACAGGGGTAATGAGTGCTGGATGAGCTCAACCAGACAAATTTAGGCAAATTGAAAAGTAGGAAGACACATAATCAGAATTTATGAGCCTCCCACAGTTTCAGTAATACTATTTAGAGAGCCTAAAGTTAACAAGTTATTTTAGTGTCTTCCCAGGACACTAAATAGCAGCTGTTCGGGAATGTCGGCTATCCGTGTAAGGCATACTTATACCGATAGCCGACAAGTTTATAAAAAAAAGTCAGTCCGTACAGCAACATTAAAGCGAGTGGTAAGCCTGGAAGTTAAAGCCGAACTTAGCGGGATATCAATTCAGAATGAACTGATTAAGTAAATGTGCAAACATTACAACACAGGTGATATATACATTTGTGTCACGTTGAATTTGGCTGAATAGTTAAAGCAGATGGAATATTTTCTTTGTTCGCTGTCAAGACAAAAAAGGCTTAGTATGAAAGACACATATATTTCTGTGGGGTGTGCCTACGGTTGATAGCCGCGCAACCCATGTATTGTTAAGAAAAGTTACGCAACGTTCTAAAAAAGCACAATGCCTCAAAAAATGCCGTGATTAAAACACAATTCCAATTATCAAGTTAGTCAAATTAGTCAAATTATCCGTTTGGATTATTTCATTTTCAAAATAAATATCACAATTAAATCTGTAACGCATATTTTCCCAATTAAAGAGAAACCACTCCAACAAATTTCGATACGTTGTAAACAAATCCAATGTTTACATACTCGCTACATAGATACTCTGCGAACGTATAAATTCGTTTCCTGTAATGCAATGAAATATGTGAAACCTAATGGCTATCATACAAGTACATTCAATTTTCGTTTCACTGATTTAAATGGATTTTCCCGGGATTTTCAAATGAATTAAAAGCTTTTGTTACTCTGCCTTTATGTTTCCACCTCCCAGCGAGTGTCTTCTGTTATTTGAATATAAAGCTGTAAGCTTGGTGAATAGTGGTAAATGAGTATACAGCTTGGCAGCTCCATTCGATCCTTAACTCTTCCAATCGATAGCATGGCAATAATAAATTAATTTCGGTATTAATGAGAGAAAATGCCTCTTTTGAAAAACATACTCGTATATTACATTATGCAAATTATAGGAAGTATAATGACGTAGTAATTAAAAATGAATTCGTGATTTAATATGATATTTTAGAGATTTTGTAACATGCAGAAAGTTTTTCGAGAATTTCAGATTTAGATTTAATTGGCAGTCTAAAGGTACTGCTGGAAAAACGTCAATATATCGTTTTAAAACATAAGGCCGGTTTCCCGATGTCCGCGATCCAATTGTGGAAACTCTAAACTCTAAACTCTCACAGTCACCGCGTTTCATACATTTATCAGCCATTAGCCCCGGGAACATCCACGGGTAGATTCCGTCCGTCAATAGGTCCCTTTGGAGGTCCATCGACTTGAAATAGTTACCAAAAAATATCTTATGATTTCCGCCAACTACTCGTAACTCTCTACTCAGTTCTTTGATCACTCGATGTCCCAGATTTTTTTTTTGGTGGCCTCCTGTACCTTCTCGGTGCAAATTTTGAACTTGCACATGTATAAAAAATCATCTCGAGGTGCCAACTTCACAGACCTTAAGCCACAACCATTCGCGGCTTGTGCATGCTAGCAACATGCATTACCCGGAACCGGTCTATGCCAACGTACCGTCACCTAAGCCACATGGGAGTAGTTGACGTGCTACGCGCCAATAGAGATTAGGACAAATCTATCCAAAACTTTACTTAAAATAGTCGCCTTTATATTCATTTTGACCGTTATCACAATGCCATGGTAGGAAAAAAGCTAAAAAAAATAAATAAACGGAAGCTTTTTTCTTTTCTTTTTTTTTCATCGAATAAGGGAAAGTGAAAACATTTCAACTGTACGTTGTTGAGCTAACATTGCGTACAACCGAAACAACCACTGTCCTTAGATGTGAAATTATTGCCACCGCATGTGTCATTTGTAGACCATACAACTGTGGCTTTGTGGTGCAAGGTATATTAGTTCGAACGGAAAGAAAACACGTGTTGATGGTAGTAGCAGAGAGAATGGAAGTGACAATAAAGGTGACCGTAGAAATTTATGACTGAACTTTTTTTCAAGCAAAACGAATATAAAAATGAAATGCTCTTTTATCTCGTTGTTAATATATACATATATATATATATTTTTAATTTACGTAGATTATACTTTTTTATCGATTTTATCTCTCAATTCCCCTAAACCCTTGTGGGGCATAGTGCGTCAACTGCCCCATGTGGCCCAGTTGACGTTTTGATGGCATAAAATGGTTTCGGAGAATGCAGTTGCCAGCATGCACCTCCTGCACATCCATGGCGACGAACGTCGTCGTGGGCGGGATCCGAACCCGATCGATTTTCTGGTTGCTACTAATTATTGTTCGACTAGAATTTTCTAGAGCCTTTCAACTTATAATTGACTATAAATGCAGTTTACTATTGGAAGAGGTTAATCTTTGTCTTAGTCCATAAAATTTGACTGTATTTGAAAGATTTATCGCCAACTCTATTTTTCGCTACTTTTTAAGGCCATTCCGACTACAGAGGTAGCTTCCAGAACAACCTATTTCGGGACTTATGATATTCTACTGAACGTTGTGTGCTGCAATGAGAAACGTTTTATTGTCTTATGAGACAAAAACGTTTTGTCTGATGCGGTGTGTTTTCACACAAATAACATTCGTTTTCATCATCATCGTGGCGCGACAGCCCGACATCGGGCCTTGGCCGCCTGGATCATTGTCCTCCAATTATCTCGGTCACGTGACCGCGTCCTCCAATTTTGGGAGCCCAGCAGCTGCGCGGCGTCCACACCTACTGAGCTCTCCCAACGAGATCTCGGTCGTCCTCGCAGTCTCGCTCCGTCGACTCGTTCTGCATTCATTACTCTCTAAGGCATGCGATCATCGTCCATTCTTTGTACATGCCCTGCCCATTGAAGTCGTTGTAGTTTGACGATTTTCGAGACTTGCAGCTCATCGTACATTTCATACAACTCATGGTTGTACCGGATGCGCCATCCATCTCGATCGCAAACAGCCCCGAAAATTCGCCGTAGAACCTTACGTTCGAAAGTGTCTAGCTTGTTTTCGGAGGCTTGAGTTAGGGTCCATGCTTCGCAGCCATAGCATAGCACTGGTCGTATAATGGTTTTGTACACGCGGAGCTTCGTGTTTCTGTGCACATGTTTCGATTTCATTATGGGGAGAACCGAGAAAAAAGTCTTATTAGCTAACTGTATCCGTCGCTTGATTTCGTCAGTTTCGTTGGCGTCCCTTGACAGGTTGCAACCCAGGTAGATGAAGTTGTTCACGAACTCGATGTTGAGGTCCCCCACATTGATGCTCGGTTGTGCAGGTGTCCTTGTCACCGATTGCATCATTATTTTAGTTTTACCCTCGTTAATACGTAATCCAACTTCCTTTGCAGCGGTATCGAGCGTATGCAGAAGTTCTTCTGCGTCAGCCAATCTTCGGGACATGATGTTGATGTCGTCGGTGTACGCTGCTAATTGCGTCGACTTGATGAGTAGCGTCTTACTATTGTCCATATTCATGGCCCGAATAACGTATTCCAGTGCTAGGTTGAAGAGCGTCGGTGCCAGTCCATCGCCCTGTTTCAAACCAGTGCGTGTTTCAAATAGATCAGTAAGTCTATTCTGGATCCTGACTTGTGAGACGGAGTTGGTCATCGTCATCTTTGTCAGTCGCACTAATTTTGCCGGTATACCAAATTGCAGCATGATGTTGTACAGTACTCCACGATCGATACTGTCGTATGCCTGCTTGAAGTCGACAAAGATTTGGTATATGTTTACGTTGTATTCCCAGCACCTCTGGAGTATCAGTTTGACTGAGAAGAGCTGATCGGTTGTGGAGCGACCAGCTCTGAAACCGCTTTGATATTCGCCAATGACTCGTTCTGCGTACGGTTTTATTCTATTTTCCAGAATTTTCGTCAAAATTTTATAGGACGTACAAACTAGTGAGATGCCCCTGTAATTCTCACACCGCAGTTTATCTCCCTTTTTATGAATTGGACAGATGATGCTTCTGCGCCAATCGTCTGGGATCTCCTCGTTCTCCCATACTCGCAGAAGTAATTGATGTATGGCATCAACTAGACTCGTTCCACCGAATCTTAGCAGTTCAGCTGGAATCTCGTCAGCGCCCGGCGCTTTATTTCGTTTTAGTGACCGCAAGGCGAGATCAACTTCCTCTACTGTCGGGGGTTGAATGGGTGGGCCTAGATCACCAATATCGTCGAGAGCTTCCTGTGTGGGGATGTTAGATGGTCGGTTTAGAAGCTCTTCAAAATAAGAGGCCCATCGTTTGTTAATACCATCGGTGTCGCTGATGATGTTTCCATCCTTGTCCTTACAAAGGCTAGTCCTGGGTTGGTAGCCGTTCTTAATTGTATTTACTAGTTTGTACGCTTGTCTGGTGTTCCTATTAGCTAAGTTTTCGTTTATGTTCAGCAACTGCTCGTCAAAGTATTTACGTTTCTTACGTCTAATTATTCTATTCGATATTCGCCGTAGCTCGTCATATTTTTCTCTTCTGGCTCTGGTTCCTCGTTGAATCCATTGTCTGTAGGCCTCATTTTTCGCGTCAAGTGAATTTTTGCATTCTTCGTCGAACCAGTCATTTCGCGCTCGCCGGGCTTTATATCCCACGACCTTCTCTGCGACATCCTTGATGGTACCCTTGAGTTCTTCCCAGAACCCATGGACGCCTGTGTTGCTGATGTTGTGTAGCATAGGTGATAGTTTTTCCTCAAGGGCGGTAGTATACGCCACCGCTGTAGCATCACTCAAGAGCTTATCAACCGCAAAGATTTTGGGAGGCCTGATTCTTGACTGGTGCACTGAGGAAATTCTACATCTGTAGGTCGTCTTCACCAAGTGATGATCTGAGTCGCAGTTTGCTCCTCGATAGGAGCGGACATCCATGACACTAGACGCCCATCTCCTGCAAATGAGGACGTGGTCAATTTGGTTGACGGTATGTGCGTCTGGAGACTTCCAGGTCTGCTTGTGAATGCGTCGATGCGGGAAACACGTAGAGCTTACGACTAGATTCCTGCTGCAGGCGAAGTCGATAAGTCGCTGGCCGTTATCGTTACATTCTTCATGGAGGCTGTGGCCTCCAGAGGTCCCCCGATGCCAACTTTCATTCCCGACTTTCGCGTTAAAGTCTCCCAGCAGCAATTTGACGTCGTTTGTATAAGTATAACAATTGCAACAACATTCACTTCGGCACCATTGCGTCAATGCATACGGAAATACGATCTAAAAATAATTCAACATACTTACTTGGCCATGGTAGATTAGAAGCAATAGTTTAATAAAACTGTAGTCCGATAACTTTTCGCAACAGCGAAAATGTTATCCGTAAAAATAGACACTGCAAACTTGCAAACGATACCCTCAGGCAACTGAGAAAATAATCACAACGGGAATAGTCTTGCAAATAGCATCCAAATGTGAAATGGTCATATAAATTTTTAAAGGTGGCGAAAGATATTCTTCTTCCATTACCACACTCAGTCCAACTTCTACCCTCTGGGCTCACAACTTCGATGTCCGTCCTGCTTCCACTAGCAAGTGGTCAAAGTATTCACTTACGCTTCTGGGAAGCAGCGTATAACTGAATCGGGCTAATCCTTTCACCGACTTCCCAAGTACGGAGACGGCAGACTTGCAATTCTATACTCCTGTTATCACCTTCCCACATAAGGGAAGTGGTGTATGTGCACCATGAAAACGTTAGTGCCTGATAGGTAGCAGAGCCAAAGTACCAACGTCTAACTTTGGTGGTGAAAAGTTTTCTTTTTCTGTACAAGTAATGATAGTGGCTACCGGTGGAAAATCTATAGCACCCGACGTCCGACATCATCGTCGCAAAAATCCAGTGAAAGGAGCAAGGAAATTCCAAGGGACATTTCAAACGAGATATGTGGACTTTCGGGAGAACCTCACTGAATGTGCAAAAGTACGAGAACGAGTAATAGTAGTGGTTGTAGTCGACAGTGCATTCAAAGTCTAAGTCATGGGACACTTTTTGAAAATAAATCACGGTATAAGCAATCAGTGAGGTTGCGCTTAGGAGGCGGCCGCTTTCGGCATTCTGCTCGATGCGGGGAAAGTCTGGGTGAAGTTGCCGGTATTTGCTATTAGATGCGATGTTATCTGCAGAAGATACATGTGTCAGGATGCTATCAAGTCCGTTGAAGACGAATTGCATGCCCGAACTTTGCTAGCCATTCGAACCAGATGTGATGTTATTAGACTCTTGGCGTTAGCCTGCAGGATTTGGTTTTACGGAGATTGGAATAAATACCGGGGGTAATTTGCATGATGTAATGCTAGCAATGGATGAAACATTGCAGGAAAATTGAAAATCGGATAATAACAGTAATTCTTCAACTTTATTGTGCACATCCGAATACCCGTACATTTAAATTATTCTGAGGATTGGAAATGGGCTATCTATCATTAAGCTAACTTTTTTTTTGTCAAAATATGCTGATCACACTCAAGTTCTTAGGCTGAAAGTGAATTTCAAATTAACTCCTCAGGGAAACATATTTATACCCTTGACTTATAGTATAGGGTATATTGTTTTTGTCACGACGAAAATATGTAACACCTTAAAGGAGGCTCCGGAGGTATAGCAATGTATTTATATAAATGATCAGGGTCACCTCCTGATTCGATTTAGCCATGTCTGTCTGTCTGTCTGTCCGTCTGTCTGTCTGTCCGTCTGTCTGTCCGTTCGCACGATAACTTTCGATAGAATGAAGCTAGAGCCTTGAAATTTTGGTCAAATGTTGGCAGTGTGATCTAGTTGGTTGACTTATTGCATTCTTATCCCTTCCAATTCAACCTAAATTTAATGACATTATTTCGTTATTCCTGTGGTCAACAATCCATTATCCCATATTCTCTCCCTACGGACTACTTCATAGAAATTCCCCACGACTGAAATAATTCGTCCACACATTCACGTCTCCCATTTTGCTCTAACCAAAACGAGTTCCGGTAAAAATTGAAAAGGTAAATCATACAAAAAACTGTCAGGCGATAATTTTCCGCAGAACTCATTCTGTTTTTACCACAACCACAAACCTACGTCCTTGCCGTACTAATACGAGTAGAAAGTGTGCTAGTTCCTTGCATTCTCTTCAGTCTGCAACTGAAATTGTTGAAATTTTCAAGTGATATTCTCCACAATATTTTTATGCATTTTTTTTTCTCCCACACTGGTCACCTTGCCAGTACCCTTCCGTGGTGTTAAATAATGGCACTCGGAGGCAAAAAGGAAGCGTTCTTAACAAAGTCACTTGAATGGGGTCGACAAATAAAGATGGAAATTTCCACGGATAAAACTTGGAAAATTGTATAAAACCCATTTATTTAAAATAATTTTTTTTGAATGCCATTTAGGAGCTTATTTCCGATATTTTCAGGGAATTTTATTTGTTAATGGAAAATTTTGTAAAATGTTTATGAGTACGGTTTTAATGTTTCAGTTGTATTTCCATCACAAGCAGTTTTAATATTTTTCCATTTAAACCTTTTTTTTCCCATCGCTTTCCTACAAGAAGAAAACAATGTCAGTAGGAGGGTGTAAACTTCAGGTGCATTTGAGTAATCGTCAGTACTCGTTATAAGGATCCATCCGTACTTGTCCGACATCGGCTATTGAGGCGATTGTTCGACTTACTCCGCTGCATATTTCCATACAAGAGTCTGCGGTTCTGAGCGCTCTTCGAATGCGTCCAACATACGATGACTATGTGTCCAATCAGGGACACATTAGCATTATGGAGCGGATTCCTGGTATGCATATCTGATCGAGTTCTGATTATAAGACTCGGGAAATTTGTTTTTTTTTTAGAAAATTCTCGGTCTCCATCCCCACTCGCGGGGAATGGGACAGTGGCATTTTTGGCTCTGTCTCCCGGTATACCATGTGGTTTACCGAAGGATCTAAAACGGAGCTGGAAGTTGGTGCTGGAGTCTATGGACCGGAGAAAAGGATCTCCATTGCTATGGGCGTCTGGTCTAGCGTTTTTCAAGCTAAAATCAATGCCATTGGGGTAGCGCTAGCATCGCTGTCTGCACTGATAGTCAGGCGGCCATTAAGGCTCTTTCTTCACATAGTTTCTCATCGAAATTAGTGAAAGAGTGTTTTTATACCCTTCAGTGTCTCACAAACACCAATCGGGTTACTTTATGTTGGGTACCTGGCCATCAGGGCATCCCTGGTGACGAAGCTGCCGATGGACGTGCTAGACAAGGCTCTTCGGATAAATTTTTCGGGCCTGATCCTTACTGTGGTCTGAGTTGGGCTGAGTTGCCAATGAAAGATTGCGTCAATGGAATTGTCTTCTAGGACTGCGGCAGTCCAAAGATCTTATAAAACCAGACGGTCTCAAAGAAACCAGCCACCAGGGTAGAGCGAACCTGAGACTAATCGGAGCACGACTGAGTCAGATATAAGCCTCAACAAAATGGGTCTATCCACTGATACAGAGTGCAGAGTTTGCCTGGAGGACACAGAGTCCACTAAACATCTTCTCTGCGAATGTCCGGCGGTAGCTCGTTCCAGGTTCTTGTTTCTTGGAGACTACGTCGTGAGCTCAGCGGTCGTAAGGAGCACCCCTACAAGAGATCTACTAGCCTTCATTAGGTTGGTTGAGGGTCTTTTGGATTAATTAAGGCTATGGCACAATAGATCTCATGTTCGCAGTGCCCACCCTTGGGTATCTTAGCCTGTCCTTGCTATTATTATTACCCACCGTAAGTAAAGAAAAAAAGGTCAGCAACATCCGGTTAGTATGCCTACCCAGCAAAAGGTGTGACTTACCAAGTAGAGTGGGTAACTGGTTAACCATCCGGCCACCCACTTCCTGCAAGTTTGGACGACGAAGACTGCCATATGACGCTCCCACAAAAGATGGAAACGAAGTAAATATTCGTGAATTTGTGTTGGCCATGTACAAGAATAGAAAGGTACCTTTTTGTTGTTCGTGCTTTTCAACGCTTTCAATGTTCAGTGCTTTGCTCACTATTCACGTGTAAGCAAGGCATAACGTAACATACTTAGGCTCTGGCAGCAGACAAAATACTGAACCGAACAAGAATCGAACCATACCGAATCATAAGAATATCTTGAGGTGTAAAAACCGATTAAACCTGGTTTGTAAGGGCAACGAAAACCATTAAGTGCTTAGGGCATCCATGGGTCTAAATCCTGCCCTGGGTATAAGACCAATAAGTTTTGTGTTTAGGGAATGCTTACCGCAATTATGATTTTTTCTCCATCAACATAAATCCTTAAAGTTTTGACATTTCCCCATTCATGCCATTCTCCCATATTTTTTTTATTAAAATTAAATAAGGACACGCCCTGGGGCTTCCGCATATTTAATCATAATTGCTCCGTTCAATACCTATACATACATAAATATATTGCCAGACACCGACTCCATCATCATCATCATCACGGCAAATTTAAAATCAGAAAATTTCTCACCACCTCATAATTTCATCATTTTCATGAGAGCTTAAAATTCGATTATGTTGCAAATTGAATAAAAGTCGAAAGGAAGGACAACGCCTCCCACCGAACTGATTTCTTAGGTCCAGCACTGGATGCTAAAATCATCAGTCGGCTCTCAATATTAAACAAATTCAATTGCTTTTTAAGGGTGAGTTTTATCAGGCTTTAAGCGAAGAATGAGAAAATATGATGAAGATGGCAACCGAGGCTGATGACGAGGCTTGACAGTTTCTGAGGAAAAATTGAAATTCGAATTGGAGCATGTGGGTATGGACGTAATCTGTGAATGAAGTTCTTGAATTTCTTATGCAAATAATCCGTCAATTTTTTTACAAACAAAAATTAAATTAAAAATAGCTATAAAACTAGTTATATAAATCTAGTTTTACCATGCACCGCAAACAATAACTGGCGGGCTGGATAAAAACCAGAGGTGGTACGGATTTTGCAGAGTTTGCCGACACCTGCTTTAGATCGTAGAGCGGTGACCGAACGAACACGGCCACCGATCGAGCGCGTCAAGGTACGTTCGATTCACTGGATCTGGATCAAATCTATGCCTAAGTGTCGAAACAGGGCTAATTTCCTAGATACAAAATACAAGATCAAAAGGCCTAAAGCAAAAGAAAGATGCTTAGACATCATAGTATCCGCCGGTCTATTGTGCTTCGCCCCATTCCAATCCAAAGTTTAACATTAGTTCAATGACACAGCAAATGGTGCAATGGTCATGTTCCACGATAACTGGACGATTTACGAGCAGACGCTTTTCCTTAAACTACATGATTACCAAATAGCCTCAAAATCGTTGTACTCCACCCCTATCAATAGAAATAACTTCTCATTCGACCAAAATAAAAGTAAAAAGGTAAATGTCTCGTTCAAAAGAAATAAATGGTCAACATGTATTATCAGCATTGAACACACACTCAACCAGGCCAACATTACAAAATGCTCCCTATCTGCAGCAGTGAACGTCCAAGACTTTTCCATATCCAGTGCCAGACGATCTATTCCGTGTCCACTATAGTCCACTTCGTCCAGCAATTCATGCATTCGAAAAGCATAACACATAAATAAAAATTGCTCGTCTGGCGAATAAAAAGGACTAGAGAAAAAGTTCAAAATCGAAACTTGTGATATCGAATTCGGGATCAATTTCTCCGGACTCTGCACTCGTATACCTACGGGGCGACTTTTTTCTACTCAGTGCTAGTGGACAAGCAGGATGAAAAAAAATACATTCAACATTTATGTCATCCTTTAAATACCGGACATATAGCAGAGAGTATTCCCAAAAAGAAGGAAACAAATTGCATGAAAATTGCCACTGGAAGTCATTGACGCTGCAATCATCCTGGCAAAAAGTCAGGTATTCACATTTTATGCCATACGAGTATGTGATTGCAATAAAAAAGGATAGTTTAAATATTGAGCTTACATTGCAATTTGTCCTGGGGGCAAAAGAGTGACAAGTTACATTTAGCAGTAAAAAGTTAATAACTGTCAAATTATTATAGGGATGACATGCAATATCCAAGATTAGTAAATATAGCTAACCATCAGCAACTTTTAATAGCTTAATAGTTAGTCACTGCAACTTTGCTAACAAGCCAATTACAACTTGTTAGATGACATTTGCAACTATGGGTACGTTGATTATCCATAAAAACTTTTCTTATACACAGCGGGCGATCACCACGATGTAGATAATGACACAAAAATTTGCGATGGTCATCGCTACTTTTGGGCCGTTCCACTCAAATTCGCATGATCGATTTGCAAAAGACCTTTTTCATATTTTCATTAAAACAGCGCGTTTCCATAACGAGATCTTTATTTTTCCTTTTCGAATACAATTGTTTCGAGAGACACTTGCTCTCTTCCTCAGTTCGTGGTGCTGACTACTCAACGATGGCTAAACTACATCCTTAAATACTAATACTATTATGATCCTACCTTACACAACTTTTTTTTAAAAAACTAATTAAGAGCAATAAATCCTTACACGACCTTACATCACTACTTAGGGCTGTATCCTAACCTAACATTTCATATTTTTTATTTTGGGAAATTTCCTTTACTTTACATTAGGTTTTCCCTGATTAACGACCTTCAATAATTTAGATGGGCAATTTCCATCATCGTGGTTCAACAAACGTCTTTTCGGTATCCTACTGATCTCGAGACTTTCCGCTGCGTCGAGTTTGTAGGGTTGTCGGACTGCTCGTAATATTTCGACGTCGTCAAAAACGATCGAGTGTCCCGATTCGACCAAATGCCTCGCAACCATAGACTTAACATGTCGTATGGGATTCTTTCATCCTAGTTCCGCGTCTTTCTTGTGCTCCTCGAATCTCGTAGTGATTAGGCGTCGGGTTTGTCCTATGTATACCATCTCACAGTCCTTACAACTGATTTTGTAGATTCCGCTTCTCTCTGTTTTTCTCAGGTGGTCCTTCGCACTACCTACACAGTTAAAAATCTCGGTATTTTTTTTAAACCTGGTTTTGGACTACCACCATTTTTAATAATTTTAATTCTATAATCTAAACCCTTTCAAAGTTTACTTCTATTTTAAACCAAATTTGTAATAAATTCTAATACAATTCAAAGTTTACTTCTATTTTAAACCAATTTGTAATAAATTCTAATACAATTCAAACCCTTTTGTGTTCTTTTTGTTCTCGCATTAGTTTCTAATCTAAGTTTAATTAAAAGGTAAACCCCACAAAGTATATTTTTTGAGTCTCAAGTCTCACTATAACTACTCGCAGTCAGCTCAAAATATTATGCTGCGTGGCCGAGTGGTCTAGGTCGCAACTCTACAACACGGAGTTCACAGGTTCGATGCTGCGCCATGGCGAAAAAAGTTAAAGATTAGCTGGCTAACCTGCGATGGGCTTAATAAAGGATTTGGAAGTTTAGAAAATTGAAAAAAAAATAATGGAGAAAAAACTTAGAGGAGTTAAAAAAACGCAGTAAAATTAATATTTTTTCATAGATTATAATATCTGTAGATTAAATTTTAAACCAACAATTTGATTAAAAAAATAATGCCAGAAAAGTTTAATATTTAAACCAGTGAAGTTTACGGAAGCAATTGTAATACTTTCATTTTATTAAAATCTAATACAATTTTGGTGTCGTCATATATGTAACCCCAATTAGCATTGATAATAGACCAGGATTTTTAACTGTGTAGACGTGCTTTAAGCTGGTGCATTCTGCTGGTTCCTACTGCATCGATCCGGTGCTTTGCCAGCACCTGCCTGATACGACCGAACATTGGTGAGAAAGTTATCCCTGCTCTGCGCTCTTTTGTAGCGTCTACTTGTGAACCAAGTGTAGACAGACTTGCTCGATCGCTCTGGGTTCGCTTCTTCCGGATCAGGTTGTCAATGAGCTTAGGGCTGTATCCGTTGATACTCGCAGTTTCTTTAATGTAGTCGAGTTCGACTTGATATCGGGCGGCGTTCAGCGGTGTACTTACTAGTCTGTGCACCATACTATGGTACGCTGCCACCTTATGTTGCCATGTGTGTTGTGAGGTGCTCACGATGGTGCGTTGCGTGCTCGTCGGTTTCCGGTATATGTCGAATTGTATTTTATCGTCTTCTCTCATGATCTTCAGGTCCAGAAAAGGCAAAACGTTATTCTCCTCGACTTCCATGGTGAAGTTGATGTTCTTGTGGATTCTGTTGATGTCCTCTAATAGGCTGCTCGCCTGGTTCCTAGGTGCGATCGTGATAATGTCATCGACGTATCAAGCCCAAAATCGCTACAAAAGAGCGCAACTATTGGGTTTCCAAGATTGGCGGACGCGGTCACGTGACCGAGATAATTGGAGGACACCGGTCCAAGCGGCTAAGGTTCGTCGTCGGGCTGTCGCGCCACGATGATGATGGTGGAGATGATTCGCTTTCATGCTACGTCTACAGTCACAAAAATGTTGTCTCCAAGGAAGTATAAATTGTTGGTACACATCCTTGTGTGCTGCATTCAATACGTGCGCTTTGGCTTAATGCCCGTACCACATTCTGCGGGACTCGCCGAGCCCCGAGCCAAACGAATAACACATTGTGCACTCCCAAACACCGTGCGTTTCTCCCGTCCAGTGAATCATCAGGTGAACCAAATGCTCCACGAGTGCTTGCTCGGCATCCGTTGCATTGGATGGAATCCGTTCACTCGTGGGTGCTTAGATGTGCAGAACGTGTTATCTATCCACTTGGCTCGTAACTTGGCGAGTCCCGCATAATGTGATACGGGCATAAGGGATCACAACTCTCAGTATCGCACAAACCAAAACGCTCGCTTCGCTTTTTCTCGCTCGGCGATGAAGTAGTTAATCTGCATAATTACCCAATTTTTTTCCTTTATGTCTTTTTTGTCCGTTCTGCGGAGAGTGTTTTCCCCATCACCCCGATTCCGAAAATATCTACTTATATTTGCTACGTTCTGTTCCCATTTTACTTCATGCCCAAGAAGGTGCTGTTGCCCTAACGCGCACTTGCAGCAGCACAAAAAGCTGTCACCAAGTCGTACATGGAAGCTAAATAACAAATCTGGTTGAGATCGAACATCGCATACACATACATATATAAAAACTTTATTCGATACTCAATGTACTATTCACACGTATCTGAATAGCGTCAAATTGCCTGAAAGCTGATATGGTTACTATTTACGCGCCAGCCACAATATACCCGACGTCAAAATCACGGTTACCTGATAGTTGCGAACTTGATATCCGAATCGCGAAAAAGTGAACACTAATTGACAGACAAAAACCACTTTGAAATTCGAGTGACGATGTACTCAAATGTATGCAAAAGGGATGGCCTGGATAACTTGATTCGTGATGGGTACATTGTCATCGCTGACGGCGGCTTTGAAATTGTAGCTGCGTTCTCATCAAAATGGCCAATGTTACACGTACAGATATTTGATTCCACATCCTTTACCCAGTTTTCTTTCAAAGTCAATATTAGGCACTTGTATAAAGTGTGAAAACACACCGCATCAGACAAAACGTTTTTGTCTCACAAGACAAAAAAACGTGTTTCATTGCAGCACACACCAAGCGAAACACAATGAAACAAAACAAAACGTTTTTATACCCTAGACTTATAGTATAGGGTATATTGTTTTTGTCACGACGAAAATATGTAACATCTTAAAGGAGGCTCCGGAGGAATAGCAATGTATATACATATATAAATGATCAGGGTCACCTCCTGATTCGATTTAGCCATGTCTGTCTGTCTGTCTGCCTGTCCGTTCGCACGATAACTTTCGATAGAATGAAGCTAGAGCTCTGAAATTTTGGTCAAATGTTGATAGTATGGTCTAGTTGGTTGCTATTGCAAACGGGCATGATCAGGCCAGGAGAACGCCTGCCTCCCCTACATATGTAAAATAAATAAATGTATTTATTACTCCCGATTAAATAAACATGAAAAGCTCTAGCTCTGGTAGATTACTCGTGGGGGTAATCTCATACTCTTCTGGAAAAAAAAAATCGATCAGTTGAAAACTAACTGTAATTTTCTTACAAAGAGCCCCGTACTACCCTACTTTTCCGGGTTTTGTCTATAACTCTTAAATGAATAGACGTAGACATCCGATTTTTGGCATGTAACCCTGAGGTGAGAAGCTGCTTGGATTTTAGTAAGTTGGGCATAATCAGATCAAAGGAACGTCTACCACCCCTACAAAATTCCAAAAATTTAATATTACTTTAATTACGATAACTTTCGATAGAATGACACTAGTGACTTGAAAATTTGGTAGAATGTTGGTATTAAGATTTAGTTAGTTGGTATTGAAAACGGTTAAGATCCGACCCAAGGAACCTCTACCTCCCCTACAAATGAAACTTCAAATAAGCGATAAGGACCCTTTGATGGTCGAAGTATGCTCTTAATGACAGTGCATGCCCTTTTAAACCTAACCTAATATTCAACCTGGGCCAAATAAGCTTAGCTATAACACACGTATCACCAGCGGTCAACAAATCCAACTTAAGATGGACCGCTGGTGATACGTGTGTTATAGCTATATTATATATTCTAGATTTGATGGAAGATAATTACCGCTAGTCTACAGTGTTTCATCTGTAGCTCCTCCTTTTGCAAACTCGTCAGCCCTGCAATTTCTGGCGAAACCACTACGGAGAGGATAGCACAATGTTAAGTTGCCCATTTCCAGACGGCGAGTTCAACATTCAGTTATGGTTTTTAACCTGCACAAACTTGATTCGAGGGATGTAGCCACAGTCTAGCTGTCCATGGAAGTCACAGCTAAGCCACCACAGCCGCATAGATCTCCGCCTGGAAAACGCAGCAATAGTCTGGGAGCCTAAAGGAAAGACTGAAGCTCCTCCAAGTGGATTCCAGCCCCCACACCACTATCAGTCTTGTAACCATACATCTTCAAGGAGTTAGGTCCATCCGATTTAGGCTCCGTTCTGGTATTAGGCTTTTGTAGCTTCTTCCGAACTAGCAAGTTGATAAACTGTTATTCGTCGAAGATGGGTCTAGATGACAAAAGGAAAGGAAAATGTGAGTACAATAAGATCCTTCAAACATCTACCAGGAGTGAAAATGCAAAACTCTTACAAAGATTCAAATACGAAAATAACTCCATGTCAATTGCCACTTCTATTATGCTGTCAGTTTCAATTATCCGTTCTAAATTCCATCGAAAGGAATTCAGTGGAAGAAAACTCGCTACGCTAGTTTCATCCGGGAGAGTTCAGACGATACAGCTACAAAACCTTGAACAATGAAAGATATCTTTAACTCGTCCATCTGCTAATATAACGTCTCCACCACCGCCAAAAACTTTCGCTCCAAGCAACAGCAAAACTTCGCCTCTATAATTGCGAAATTAACAAGGACGGGAAGCGATAACAGCTACGCCACTTTAACGAGCAAATATCCTTGTATTCGTCTCCTTACCGTTTTTGGCCGCGCTACGCGAGAATATTGTGCGGATGAAATAAAATTCCTGAGAAACTTAGAAGATATACATAAATCCTCGAAAATGCCGTTGTAATGCTTTTTTTACGTTATTTATTTTGTGTTTGTAAATCTCGCTATATTTCTTGTGGAATTTGGTTGAAAGCATCGCACCGGGAAAAGGAGGAAAAATATAATGCAAACTTTTCCCTGGCTTTATGATAAAACTTTTCCGAAAATATATTTACGGCAACTTTCGCGAAAAAATGAAACTTTTCACAGGGAATTTTCGCCATGGGTGTATAGATGTTTGGAATGATTTTCAGGATGTGTAAAACACATTTCACTGATAGTTGAGAGGCACTAGGATATTTGACGAGATTTTGAAAAGAAAGTTCATGGATATTTCTTACCGGATTAAGATGCTATACCAATTTCTGTTGTATGCCGAGACCATTTAAGTTAACTGTGTATTTTGCAGGATGCCACAAAAACATTTTTTTTTTGCAGGGATGTGTAAATAATTTCTTTAAAGGTGATTTTAATCTATTATGACTTAAAACCACAAAAAAGGAACGTATCATTCTCCACGACTTACCAAGCGACGCTAACGCGTCGACTACAAATTGGCGCCTTAAGTTTCTAGGATGCCCCCTTCGTCGGCCTTCGTTTGGAATGGGGTCCCAATTCATGGCATGCCCATAAATGCAGTTCTCACCCTTCCACAATATATGAGCTATCCAGTGCCATTTTCGCCTTCGTATCAACTCGGTATTTGGCCAGTACACCCACTCTGTCCTTCATTTGATATCGGTTCGGGCCAGAAAATTCTTAAAATTTGACGAAGACATGAGTTGAAGAAAACTGGCAACTTGCGGATAATGCCCGAACCAGATTGAACGCAGAAAGCAGCAGCAGCAACAATAACAACAACAGGCAGATCTGCTTTCGCTGCTGCCACTGCGTTCAATTTGACATTTGGTTGATGCTACCGCTGCTGCTGCATTCTGCGTTCAATCTGGTTCGGGCATAACAATTGCTGAAACTTTGCATGTGCCGCTCCCAAACAACAGTACAGACAGTACCAGGGAGCGAAACAGACCCAGCTTGGATTTAACTCTGAGATAACTGCGCCAGACTATAGACTGCATGCCGAATGTGCGTTAAGCCTGGTTGTCTTGCTCCGTGCCGCCATTTTCGGGAGCAATCGATCTTCGCTGCAAGCTGTCCAGTGATACAGAAGGCTATAAGATGAGTTGGATTTCTTCTTCTTCCCGAAAGGCGGGCAAAGTCTTGCTCGTATTAATTTTTTAGCCCAATCGTTCTCGCTTGATTGCTCTATATGACTTGTTGTTAAGATGTTGCAGAAAAGATGTATAGGTCCAAGGAACTTCTCTATGTCCTCCGGATAGGGCTGCGTGCAACACATCGGCAATCACTAAGGGGAATAGGGTCGGTGTAAGGATGTATCCCTCCCAAATTCAACTCGACAGCCCGACATCTTATGAAGAACGCGACATTTCGCGCCGTCCAAGGTTACCTTAATAATACCCACAAGTTACTCAGGCCTCTCCTTCTCAAAGCAGCCGATATAGATTCCCGGTTCATACTATTGAAAGTCTTCTCGAAATTAATGAAAAACAAGTAAAGCGGAGAATTACCGTACCGATGATGATTCGCAACGAGTTAATGTGAGTAACACCGGGGAATCCGCATGGAAAGTCGACTGCTCTTCTGCATTTGCACTTTCTAAGTGCTCCTTTGGTCTTTCCAGGTAATTGTTTTGGCAACAGCGCACCCAGATGCCTCTCCAATATTTACGATCTATAAGGCTTTCCTTTATGGAAGATTGATGATAAAGCTTTCCGTCCCCTCAGTAGGAAATGTATTTGTATTCGACTCTTTATCAACCAATGAATCAGCTGGGCGGTGTTTGATAAAAATCAGCAGAAATACCGTTGAGTCTGGCGTCCTTACCACATTTCAGTGCAATAATTATCGCGACTATTTCCTCCTTAGACATGACAGTTGACCGTGTATGCATGCGCATCTTGATGGCCGGCTAAATGATCTGCATGAGGGGGCTTCGCCAGAAGCTACACAGTTCAAAACTTCACCTTGGTTCCACCACCTTTCACCGCTTCATCTGATCTGCATCTAGGAGAAGTAGCTTCCACGACTGCCCTTCATCAGATGTTGATAGGATGTGACATATCCCATAATTAGGTGCTAATTAGGTGCTCAACTCATCCCCAATTAAGTGCTAGTGCAAGAGTGGCCGAAATGATAGCACCCCCACCTTTTTAAACCGCATGTATCAACTTCCAAATAAACCCCACTATAAAATATATTTTGATGCAAATTCGTTTTCAGACTCTTCGGCCACTACAGATTACGCCATAAGAAGTATGACCATATGTTACTAATTTCTATTTCGAGACTGATTTTGGATAAGTTTCCTGTTCTAATATTCCCTATCGTGCTCGGTGGCCGTGGTCGTTCGGTCACCCCTCTACTAATCTAGAGCTCGGAGTTCAAACCTCGGCGCGATCAGAAAACTGCCTGTGAGTAGTAATAGAACTCCCACAGTGCTCCGAGCTAGTCAGTACAAAGATGGCGCGGATACGACATGCATGCTAGCAACTGCACTTCCGAAAAGTAGATATGCTATCGAAACGTCAACAATGCATAGAAATGCTAGAGATGTTGACGCGCCCATGCCCCTGGAGGGGTCTAGGCAATTAACAATTAACATATTTCCTAGTCTGTAAAAAATGGTAAAACTCACTTAATCCGGAAAAAATCCAGAATCGTTAATATCACTTTCACCGTGTGTTGTGATACATTATTATATTATTTTATATATTATACCTTTCACATGACGCCCTCGTATGGTCATAATAAGCGTCGTGTTGCTAGGCTTTTAGTGTCTTTATTGCCTCTTCAATACTGAAACTTCCACTTCAAATATCAAGTTCGTATAGCAAACGATAATTACCGCTGAACAGTGAAACTCGTAACGCCATTAAATTGTTCATTATTACACGACACTACAAGTGTTCGACGCTACCTTGATACTATAAAATCTGTGCAAATAGCAGGTTGACTTGACTACGTCACTTTTCAACCGGCATACAATTTTTTTCAACGTGAAGTCAGACAACAACTTCCTTCCCTCAATCTGTCGTAGACGTCGGAAACTTTCAAGTAGTGGGTAGTAGTAGGCACTCATAGCGCCAGCTTGAAACTGGCAATTTGTCACGAGTTTGTAACAATCGTGTATTCAAATTTACATCAAACGTGAGGAGTTTTGCTCTCGTCCTGTTGCAAGTCGCGTGAAAGGCGAAGGTAGCTCACATGCTGAGAGAACGTAGCAAGAACAAACACTTGTTGGGCGTATATTGTGTCGTTAAATATATGAAACTAGTAGAGAAATTTATGATTAGATTGGTTCTTCACCTATTGAAAAATTATTTTTATACCCTTCGCGGATGTGATAGGGTATATTAACTTTGTCATGAAGTTTGCAACGTACAGAAGGAACCATCTCCGACCATATAAACTATATATATTCTTGATCAGTATGATGGGACGAGTCGATTAAGCTTTGTCCGTCCGTCCGTCTGGTTCTATGCAAACTAGTCCCACAGTTTTAGAGCTATCGAACTAAAATTGTGTATAAAGTCTTCTTATTGCACGCTGTACATATTTGGGAATCAACGGAATCGGACCATTACGTCATACAACTGCCATAGGAACGACCGGTCCAAAAATTCGTTTTTGTGAGAACAACTTTTTTTTCTTATGATATCTTTTTCAAATTTGACACTAATCAATAGCATCTTTAGTCAAATCACATTCCTGAATTTGGTTGAAATTGGACTAGTTTATCATATAGCTGTCATAGGAACAACCGTTCCAAAAGCAAAGGACTTGAAATGCAATTGACACTACTCCAGCGCATTCTCCTCTTCACTAATATTCCTATGACACCCATCTTGCCTATATTCCACTCCATTGCCAAGAATATCCTTTTCGCCCTACCAAAGGACTCGAAATGCAATTTACACTACCCCAGAGCTTTTGACTCTTCACCACGATTTCTATGACACCCGTCTTGCCCACATTCCACCACATTGCCAATAATGTCGTTTTCCTTATCAAAGGACTTAAAAGGCCATCAAGAGTAGTCTAGTACATTCCCATGAAGTATATTCGCCTCACGTATAGCACATTAAATAACCCTTCATTGCATAGCCACAACTTGCGCGTCACACATCATTTTCATGCAAATTAAATGCAGAACTTTCCAAGCCCTTTAAATGGCAAACGCAATAAAGATATTTGAAAAATAAGACACATTTCCTATTGGCTGCCGTGCTCAGTAATCCTCTCGCCAAAATACTCTATGCCTTTTATTCGGAAAAATACGATTAATCGTATCCGTATATGATCATAATCGATTATAATCGATTAATCGCGAAAATACGATTAATCGCATTTTTTCGATTAAACGATTAATTATTTTCTTTCGATTAATCGATTAATCGTATTCTTTCTATTAATCGATTAATCGTATTTTTTCGATTCAAGGTTTTTTTTTCGATTTTTCGAAATAGTCGATTAATCGATTATCAGAAATAATCGATTGTCTACGATTAATCGATTAATTGCACAGGGCTAGTCTGCACCCGCATAAAATCCAACTGATACAGGAACTTAAGGTAAGCGACCATAGGCAACGCCGTGTGTTCGCAGATTGGACTCTAGAGTAGTTGTAAGTTGACCCAAATTTCGACAAAAAAATCATCTTTAGCGACGAGGCCCATTTTTGAATTTTTGTGAACAAGCAACATTTTTTTTTCTTTTAAATCCAGAGGGCTACTGAGGGTTTTATTCCCCAACGTCTTACCTACATATTGCCTACACATCTATGTACAAAGCCTTAGTGGCCTTATCCGCCACTACGCTGAGGTGCTCTTGTCAGAGTTGTTTACTGTCGAGGATGATATCCAGGTACTTGGTGTGATTTTCTACTCCGTTATCATACTAATTCTGCGTTAAGTCAAAAAATTGGACAAGAATAAATGCAGTTATTGAACATCATGCTGTTTTGTGATTCAGATTTCGTATCACCACCAGATAGGATCACATTGTGACAAAATTTGATGCCTGCATATGAGCGAACAGCTTCACCTCTTATTACTCGAATATTAGGCAATTCAGACAGAGACCTACCTCTACATACATCGCAGCTATAAAATCATAATATTACCATATCTTTATGACTCTCCCGACAGGAATACAGAATTAAGCAGATTTTCATGTATTTTAGCTGACGACGACATATGGATGCAATTTATGGCGCATATATGTATGTTCACCTGCTATGAAAAGGAAATGTGAAGGAGGAATCTTAATTGGTCCTCTTTCACACCTGTTGAAGGATCCGAGAGGAATAATAAAGTTATCATAATATGCCCCCTTTCGAGGACTTGAATTGAGTAAAAGAACTCCGTACAGTAGAATACGATGAAAATGTTGCGTGGAAGGGCCCTCTTTCAAATGTAATACTCCGAAGCGAGCGTATGGAATACTTACGCAATTTTTCAAGTTTATAGCTTGAATATTAAATATTAAGTAACAGGATGTAAAATAGTGAATTTTAAAAGAATTTGGAATCACTTCACATAATCCTGAAGAAAGCCGGTCCACTTGTACCATGTTCGAGATCGAGTTGGAGTTCGACAGTGTATTTTGACACTAAAGTATTCACCTCTGTCATTTATGTGGCTACTACCCCATACATTTGCGACGCATCCGATCACGAGTTGTCGGGATCCATAACAACCCATGAATAATACCGGATCGCGTCACAGACGCAGGCGTGCCAAATTGCAATCGTCACATGTATGGCGTCCCTCGTCGTGTGGGAATGCAGGAGAGAAGAATTCGAATCGCAGAGGAGCCGAATTTCGGATGACCCGTTTGGGGAAGATATGGATTGTGAACGCTATTTTAAGTTAATTGGAAGATTTGCCTCACTGAATTTTAATTTAATTCGAAAACTCGATTTTTTTTAATTAGCAAAATGTAAGGTATCTTGTTCTTACAGTAACCCGACAATATACGCGCTCGATGAGGCCCAAACGCACTTCGAGCATGTAAAACGACGGCCGCAGAAAATACGCTTTGTCAGCCATTTTTGACGTTTTGTATTCGAAACAGTGGCAAACTAGCAGGCAATGGGTAACGTGAGTGCTGTCTATATAATATTCTCCAGAGAATATCGAATTCAATGAATAATCCGGAAATCCGTGCACTTCTTCTTTAAAAGACTCGAAGAGCATACTGTATTTACAATATTCTCAAGAATTTATAAACTTAATCGGCAGTGTAAATGGATTAGTCATTCTACTATTGTAGGGATACTCCACTTCCTGTGCACATAATAGATACAAATACATTTTTTTTTTCGATTTTCTACAGCGAATTTTCTTTCCTGATCCAGTCTACATTCTCTATTTTTCTTTGCTTTTTTTTCCTTTGTGTCCCACTAGATAAATCTGCTGATTCACAAAACGTGTTGGTAGAATGCTCTCGTATTCGTGTTCGGAAAATGCAATCTATTCAACAGATTTATTGCTAGGAATCGTACAGACCATTCCCGGGGCTGATATCTTCGAAGTTGCCCATTTTCCTTCCACCTACCCGGAGGTATTCATGGCATTGCATGGGGATAGTACCTTCCTCCCAGCAAGTTCTAGGTTTGTTGCAACTACATAAATAGGTAGATATGCTTCTCGGTATGTGGAGTGTAGTATTCTGGAGCGAAATGAGTTTGCTCTTTCAAATGCATGTCCTTTACACTATCACGTTTCTTATTTATTTTTATTTTTTTAAATTCCCAGGTACTTGGGGGATAAAGTAACGCTTTCAAGATAATTAACGTACACAAGTTTGTAAACAGAATGAAAGATAAGCCAACGCTCCGGACGAAAGTTTTGTATATCATTTACCAACGGGATTCTATCGGAAGAATTGTTTTTAAGAAGATGGGTGCAATTGTACGAATTGTTTTTAAAGAAATGCGCTCGGTGGCCGTGTTCATTCAGTCACCGCTCGACAATCTAGAGCAGGGGTCGGCAAACTTTTTTTGAAAAGGGCCGGGTCGTTGGAATTTTGAAGTAAGCGGGCCGGATACCCAAAGTATAACTGTTTACTGGTCAACCCACTACTAATTGAAGGTTTGACGGACGCACCACAACTATGCTGTAAAATTGACTTTACTATAGTTTACCTCAACATGGATGGAGGTCATCCTGGGGCATAGGGCGTCATCTACTCCTTCGCGTCATTATGCTAGGTTTCGGGCACAGTTGCGTTAAGATGAAAAAAAAAAATACTTTTGTAGAAGTAGTTTAAGTTCTGACATTTGTTCACGGTAATATTTATAGGGAATGGTATCTCCCTTAATACCGGGAGGCCCATAAGAAATTTATCATGGGAATATTCACAGTTGCACCGCGCTCCAAAAATATATAACTTAATTTTGAAAACCACCAGTAAATTGTCTAGTTCCGATTAAACTGACTTCCAACCAAGTCGCTTTGTGAATAAGTAAAAAAAAAGTATTGCAGAGTTTTAAGCACCGAAAATTCAACAGACGACACCAGACGGAATTGCAACCCCTTAAATGCACAGTTTGGCGCGGAATAACGTCCCAAGAAATCATTGGCCCATTGTTCTTCAAGAATGCTAGTAGCAACGCTGTGACTATCACCGGAGTAGGGTATCAGGCCATTCTCAAAATGTTGTGCGACTTGAAGTCGAAAATCGCCCTGGAATGTGGTTTTAGAAAGATGGAGCCACTTGCCATACAGCTGAAGCCACAATGGAGCTTCTAACGGAAATTTTCGGAGAGCGCATAGTTCACCACCACGTTTTCAGATCTAATGACCCCTGACTTCTTTTTGTGGGGCTTTTTTTTAAAGAAAAGGTATAAGAAAGTAAACCTCAAATAATTCCACAACTAATCTACAACATACGCACTGAAATGAGCACCATTTCTCATATATTTGTAGTTATTGCGGTGCCTTCAACTATACTTTTTATTGTTTTCCCTTCTAACTGTTGTATGACAGGCCAAGGTAGAAAGGAAATTCAGGTCTGTCAAAATTCGGTTGAAACTTAATACGGTTAAATAAGTCCACGAGAAAGAAATAAAGTTGACCGCCGACCCAATTGGTACGATAACTGTTTTTCGACTTCCTTAAAGATGTTCAATGCCAACTTTTCATGGATGCTGATTTCTCTGTCACATCAAACTCAGTATAGACCATTTAAAGAAACAGCAGAAATTGGGCAGTATCAGTACTGTTCGACTCATCTTCCTTATTATTACTCTGCAAAGCAACTTTGTACATTCACGCAGATGGCGTTTAATAAGATCAACCTAATTCAAACAAAGACGATATTTCCTCACAGGCACAGTACTCAATGACATTGATCTCGGATAGAAATACACTGGGCCAACGATTAAGATACTGATGTTAGTCCAAGGACTCCATCACCTCATTAGCTGCCTCTTCCATGTTTGATCCATTGGTATATCTAGGATAAATCTATGACTGATTTTTCAGAAAACTTGACGTTTCGTAATTTATTCCACATAGGGAAGACTATAGATGAACTTCGCGAATAAATATTGTTTAAATCGCTTAGTGAATATTATTTGTATTGCATATGAACGAGTGAACATGACAATGACAATTTGTCGGATAAGTGGCACCGCATTAGAAGGAATTGCGTTTGCTCTGCCAATTATAATTCGCGAGTTATCATTCGAAGGATACTCGAATGATCATTCGTAAGGACACAAATGAAATCGAACTATCATTCGAACGGGAGAAAATATTTATGTAAACACACGCTGAACACACGCCAATCACCAAGCAAATGCACATTGCCCAGTAGTGTGGTTGGGTCTACCATTAGGCGAGCATTTGGTCAACACTTGGGAGTATTGAAAAATTACATTTTGACGAAAAAAATTATTTTAAACTATTTATGTTTGTTCAATAATAATATTATTCAATTTTCCAGCTTATATAAAAGAAAAAAACTTTATAAGCTGGAAAAGTGAATAATATTATTATTGAAGATTACTTTACCAGTGAAAAGAATAATTGTTCACATTAAAAACAATATTAGTTCGCGGGCCGGATGAAAACCAGTTTCGGGCCGGATTTGGCCCGCGGGCCGGAGTTTGCCGACCCCTGATCTAGAGAATGGAGGTTCAATCCTCTGTGCGAACAAAAGCTGCCTGCGGGTACTAAGGGGAATGGTACCCAGATCCAAACAACATATCACATCAATTTGTTTATTTATTTACTTATATAAAACGGCAACAATTTTCTGCAAAGAATCAAGTGTTCAAAAAGGGCCCATAAAAGCCAAACCCATACCGTTTAGTCATATACGTGATTTTTCATAATTGAACCCTAGACGGGATACCGTCGCGGTATAAGAAAATGTCTATGGGCCGATTTCAGGTTGACGTTTATCCTATCCATAAACGTCACCTCTCCTCCAGTTAAAAATTTATCGGACGATAATTCCAAGCAGCTGATACGGGCTGCTGAGATTCTGGCAGCTGGAACTTACGTTGGTTACGTTTGCACATTCAAATAAGACATTTAAACTGGTTATAAAGAACAGATTTCTCGGATCTCGTTCGATAGATGAGGATTTGCTACCAACTCAACCGCAAATTAATGTTGAGAGATGGTACAGATGTACGAGTAGAATGGAATTGAACCTGCGGTAGGATTCCGCCAAGAAAATCAGTTGATTTTTCTATTGCATTACGGATACGCTTAGGTTTAGGTCTTCGATAGACGAGGGTCCCAGATAGCTCTGGCAGTTTAACCAAACATTGGAAAAACGGCCCAAAGATTTTAATGGATTTAGCCCATATTCATTCTAAGGCCGGCCATATAATTTCTGGTATATCGGAGAAGTTTACTTCTACTGTCACCTGCGCAGGTCTGGACGCTTGTGATACACCATATATCTGCATAGGCGTTACAACACACACGCTCCGATGTAGCTGTACAGTTGACCTGTGAAAGTATTCTTCTTCCGTACACCGGAACGTCTACGACTGGCCTAAGTTAGGTTGCAGCCTAACGGCTCCGCATAGACCACTTCCGTCCATAGTGAAACGACAGGCCGTCAAAAAGAGAGGCCATGGTATTATTTTTACGCCCCATACCAGAGGGGAAAGGTTCACCTCAACCAAAACATCGTCTTGACATTGGTTAGCAATGGTCAGTGACCACTACCGTTCCAGGCGGTGCACACGCGGAGGACTATGGAAGAGGAAAGAAAGCCAGCGGCGGAACAGTTTTCTAATTAAAAGACGGATAATAAAGATTGAACCTATTTTGTATTAAATCCGGTGCGATTATCATTTTGTTCAACAATTACAAATAAAATTTCTCCCATAGATTGAAGAAGAATTAAAAGCACATACCTGTGGTCAGAACCTCTTATTTTGAAGAGCTTCTAAACCGACCATCTGACATCCCCACACAGGAAGCTCTCGACGATATTGTTGATCTAGGCCCACCCATTCAACCCCCGACAGTAGAGGAAGTTGATCTCGCGTTGCGGTCACTAAAACGAAATAAAGCGCCGGGCGCTGACGAGATCCCAGCTGAACTGCTAAGATTCGGTGGAACGAGTCTAGTTGATGCCATACATCAATTACTCCTGCGAGTATGGGAGAACGAGGAGATCCCAGACGATTGGCGCAGAAGCATCATCTGTCCAATCCATAAAAAGGGAGATAAATTGCGGTGTGAGAATTACAGGGGCATCTCACTAGTTTGTAGGTCCTATAAAATTTTGACGAAAATTCTGGAAAATAGAATAAAACCGTACGCAGAACGAGTCATTGGCGAATATCAAAGCGGTTTCAGACCTGGTCGCTCCACAACCGATCAGCTCTTCTCAGTCAAACTGATACTCCAGAGGTGCTGGGAATACAACGTAAACGTATACCAAATCTTTGTCGACTTCAAGCAGGCATACGACAGTATCGATCGTGGAGTACTGTACAACATCATGCTGCAATTTGGTATATCAGCAAAATTAGTGCGACTGACAAAGATGACGATGACCAACTCCGTCTCACAAGTCAGGATTCAGAATAGACTTACTGATCTATTTGAAACACGCACTGGTTTGAAACAGGGCGATGGACTGGCACCGACGCTCTTCAACCTAGCACTGGAATACGTTATTCGGGCCATGAATATGGACAACAGCAAGACGCTGCTCATCAAGTCGACACAATTAGCAGCGTACGCCGACGACATCAACATCATGTCCCGAAGATTGGCTGACGCAGAAGAACTTCTGCATACGCTCGATACCGCTGCAAAGGAAGTTGGATTACGTATTAACGAGGGTAAAACTAAAATAATGATGCAATCGGTGACAAGGACACCTGCACAACCGAGCATCAACGTGGGGGACCTCAACATCGAGTTCGTGAACAACTTCATCTACCTGGGTTGCAACCTGTCAAGGGACGCCAACGAAACTGACGAAATCAAGCGACGGATACAGTTAGCTAATAAGACTTTTTTCTCGGTTCTCCCCATAATGAAATCGAAACATGTGCACAGAAACACGAAGCTCCGCGTGTACAAAACCATTATACGACCAGTGCTATGCTATGGCTGTGAAGCATGGACCCTAACTCAAGCCTCCGAAAACATGCTAGACACTTTCGAACGTAAGGTTCTACGGCGAATTTTCGGGGCTGTTTGCGATCGAGATGGATGGCGCATCCGGTACAACCATGAGTTGTATGAAATGTACGATGAGCTGCAAGTCTCGAAAATCGTCAAACTACAACGACTTCAATGGGCAGGGCATGTACAAAGAATGGACGATGATCGCATGCCTAAGAGAGTAATGAATGCAGAACGAGTCGACGGAGCGAGACTGCGAGGACGACCGAGATCTCGTTGGGAGAGCTCAGTAGGTGTGGACGCCGCGCAGCTGCTGGGCTCCCAAAATTGGAGGACGCGGTCACGTGACCGAGATAATTGGAGGACAATGATCCAGGCGGCCAAGGCCCGACGTCGGGCTGTCGCGCCAGGATGATGATGATGTGGTCAGAACATCTATGTACATATTTGTTGCAAATGCAGATTTTAATCATAAATTAATCACATTAGCCGTGTTCGAGATAACCGGATAGAATTGATCTCTGAATCCACCGCCGTGGATCAAGAGACTACCGAATCCAAACAGCCGCTAGGCAGTGAATTACGGACTCCGTGTTCAAATATACAGGGCGAATTGCCTAGAAACTATTTGACGTTCAACCAATTCACTTTCAACTCTGATCCAGATGTGATCCTAACGAGATCTGGATTGTAGACCGGCCAGTCGTTTTGTATGGGGATGAGCATTTGTTTGGGTGAAAAGAACGCGGCTATTGCGATCTTTAACCACATCACATTGGCAGACAGAGTAGGAAAAACCACACTTTCAAAATAAATTTCTCAGTGTTCACTAATTGAAAGCTAATCAGATTCCTTGCAATTATACAGGTCAACGTCCACTAGTAACAATAATTTAAGACATATCCGTAAACGTCTAAGCATTGGTACTTAAATATCGTGACGAGAAGAATATTGGGGCGCAATTAAGGAAAGTAGAGACAAATAAAGAAGAATGCTGGGCAAAGAAGGCGATTTTCTTTTAATGTTGTTATTCTGAGTACTATTGAATACCGATGGGACAAAATTCGGGCAAACAAATTAAGGTAAGAAGTGTTTGTACTGATTATGTTATTTATGTACTAAATTTATAGAGGAAATCATGCACACACCACATCTCAGTGGAACAGGAAAAAATTACTGTAAAACATATGATCTGATTTTTCGAAATGGCTCTCCCTCTACAAATATATTCAATCTCAATGTTAGTCTTTTTCATATCAAAAAAGTCAGCATCCATTCACATATCTGAAATCAAAATTAAATGCTCTACAAGACCGTTGCAAATTGTTTGCAATTTCTCTTTTGGAAAAATATTTTTCGACCCTAAAAGTAGAAGTTTGTGATTATAACTAACCGTCACACGAGACAGATCTATTCTCTCTTTATATTCCACATAGAGCCATCATTTAATGACAATCGTCCATCGGAAATGAAAATTCAAAATTTCAATTTTCCTCACGATTCGGAAAAATAAAACATCGCCTTTACGTGTTCTTCCTCGACTGGGCCTAACAAGCTTTCCAAAATTGAATGTCCCCATACTACCATAACTGGGATCTGCATGATTTTCATCGTGTCTACACGAATGCTACCTGGACACACAACTAAATCGACAGCCAACAACCTAAGCCAATGTTCTAAGCCATGGATGACTTGCCATCGACCGTACACCATGTCGTCCTTCGCTCTCGTATATTTCGGGTGGGCCTCCATGGATTTCCTTATTAATTCATTTAGTCTAGGAAGCACATTATAATTAATTTGGGGAAAAGATAATGGTGATGGTAGTGTAGTAGTCCTATGATACACTTAAGCTGCAGGTAGGGACGCGTATATAGTACGATATCCTAACATGTCCTCTCTTCATCGTGCCGACTTAATTTTCATCGTCTTATGACTGAGATTAGGAGTTCTGGTTGTGATTTTAATTAGGTGGTATTTACTTCAAGGCTTCGTACAATACAATAAGTATCAAGGACTCAATACCAACCTGAGGAGAATGTATACAGAGACAAATATTTAGATTCGTGCTGTATTGTGAAAATTAATTATTTTCTGGAATTAACATGAAGCCGTAATTCAGAAAGAAAAGGAATGACCTGAATCGTGTTATCATCAAGTGGTCGGAGGTGAGATTTTGAATTGATTTTGATGGCGATTGTTGGAAAATTAAGTAATTTTTCGGACTGCTAATAGCAGTTCCGTTTCGTATTAGTTATCGGATGAATAATGAATGATAATTCTTCGAAATCATTGCTAATGTAAATTGCGGGATTTCTCCGAACTTTACCCCAGGGTGTTTGGGACACTAAGCCATCTGTTAATGATATAAAAAGAATGACTATGATTATTATATAACACCGGTACATATTTTATTGAAGTGTTGGGCCTTTAGCGTTGTGTAATGGTGGCAGGATCGGAAGTAGTAACTAATTTGACATTACCGTGAAGTAATGGCATCTTTAGGAAAATAACAAAGGAGGGAAGGGGAGGTAAAACACACCCTACTTATTCGCAAATACTCATCTCAATTTGGAATATATCTACATATATATTAATAGGCTAACAATTTTTGTATGGGAATTTTGTGACGGGAACTCCTCCCAAACTACTGAACCGATTTTAATGATTTATACACCATTAGAAAGGTATTCTTTCGAAGGTGTGCAAATTTTATATTTTATTAAAATTGGCGAAATACTTTAGCTATAATCCGCGAAAAACATTTCGAGCTTAGAATCCAAGCTTGGCCAGAAGCGGTTCGTGGCTTTGCTGGGATTCGGTAAAACATTGCGAGCTTAGAATCCAAGCTGTACCAAGATTGGGCAGATGTATTCGCTACAGCGTTGGGTCAGCATTCGTGACCAAGCTTGGGCGAAGCCGGATCATCTAGTGTTATATAATATACTCGTATGTATACATGGAAGATTAATATTGGATTAGTCGATCCATCACGTTTTTAGATACATTTCTAATGTCTTTGGGGGACATACGAGGGTAAGGTGAAAAGTTGTTGGCCTGACAATGAAAGACTGCGATTTTCAGTTAAAAAATTATTTTACTTTTCTACATAATCACCCTTGACTTCAACACACTTGGTCCAGCGTTTCTGCAACATCAGTATCCCTTCCCGGAAGTGAGAGTATGGAAGGCTGTGAAAATATTCATCAACGGCCCTCTCAACTTCTTCATTGGATGCGAACCGCTTCCCAGAAAAAAATTTCTTCAAGTTTACTCAATTGTCCTAACCGCTTGTGGGGCATAGTGCGTCAACTGTTTCATGTGGTCCAGTTGACGTTTCGTTGGCATAAATTGGTTTCGGAGAATGCAGTTGCCAGCATGCATCTCCTGCACATCCATGGCCACGAACGTCGTCGTGGACGGGATTCGAACCCGAAACGCCGGTAGTCAAATATGAGACTGATGCCTCAACATATTGCGCTACCGGTCGCCCCCCCCCCCCCTCCCTAATATCAGGAGAATAGAGGGGATAGTCGAGTAAATCGTAGCTTGAATCCCGCAGTATTCCCAATGCCAACGCACACCTAGGCGGCCAAGGCCCGACGTCGGGCTGTCGCGCCACGATGATGATGATGAACTCACACTTGTATACAGGTGCGTTGTCCTGGTGAAGGGTGATTTTTTCTTCTTCAAGCCAGGCCTCTTCTCGTGAACTTTGGCGTCCAGCTGGTCAAGAAGTTTGGAGTAATATTCGCCTGTTATTGCTCTGTCTTTTCCAAGGCAATTATTACATTGCTGCGAAAATCGGTTGCGTATATATATCGTATATAGGGGCGACCGGTAGCGCAGTGTGTTGAGGCATCAGTCTCGTGTTTGACTACCGGCGTTACGGGTTCGAGTCCCGTCCACGACGACGTTCATGGCCATGGATGTGCAGGAGGTGCATACTGGCAACTGCATTCTCCGAAACCAGTTTATGCAGTCGAAGCGTTAACTGGGAACAGTTGACGCGCTATGCCCCACAAGGGGTTAGAGCAATTGAGAGAGAGAGAGAGAGATTTTAACGAAAAACACGTAAGATGTCTACTGCAAAAATTCATTTAAGCAAACTACTTGAGAGAACAAGTTGAAACTTGTCATACGAACCAATGACACGTGCACCCGGGCAGGAAACATAAACTTTTGCTGATTGTATCGGTATTTCAGTGTCGGGCCTAGAACTTTTCTCCTTACCCTCGTATTTTAAACGTCAATCTCTCGTGTATTGTTCGTAGGAATATTTTAGAATTTGCCTTCTGTAGACATCGAATTCTACCAACGGCCCCGGAACTGGAAGGGCAGCGGGGGCAGTTGCCCCTCCAAAACTTTGGTAGGCAAGTAACATGTTTCATTGAAAATTAAGAAAATCATTATTTATTGTATATTAAATACGTATGTACGTGTTGTTCATGTCAAAATATCATTCTAAAGTTTTTTGTCATTCTTTGTCTTTTTCCAGTCTGGTTAGGGTTTGGCTAGGTTTATTTTTTTTTGCATCTATCCGGTGCAAGTTAGGGTATCTGGGGGACCAAAATCCCCTTCCATAGTCCTCCTCGTGGGCGCCCCCTGCAGCGGCGTTGACCATGTCCAGCCAAGTCAAGCTGCCAGTAATGGCGGTGCGATGATAAGATTGAGGTAAATATTCCCCATGTAGTGTGGGGCGTAATAATAATATAAACAAAAGACGGGATGTGTTTGCCAGAAACTTGCACTATCCCAAATTTTCCATATGCTAACGAAACGTCAAATATGCCTGGGATAAGGACAAACTCAACGGTTACGTCTTTTGGCTATCGTACAATGACAAAGATTGGCTTCTGGAATGTGCGTCCTATCTCCGGAATGCACGATTTCTTCAATTAGAGAGGGAATTTCTGCGGTATCAATTAAACATCTTAGAAGTTAGTGAGATAAGATGGTGGAATAGCGAAGAATTTATCTATCCACCGGATAGCACTGTAATGCTGTACACCAGTGGAGCTGCCGATAGTGGTCTTGATTCAGGTATGAGGCTCCTCTTAATCAGAGTCGCACGCATCATGGGGTCCGGTCTCCGACAGAATCATGGCCGCCAGGTTCCGGACCAAAATGAGAATGTTATGCTCCAACTGAAACCGACAATTTTGTGGCGAAAGACTCCTTTTAAAAACAACTAAACGCCAGATCAGATCCAAATATTGACAGTTACTTACTCAATTGCCCTAACCCCTTGTGGGGCATAGCGCGTTAACTGTTCCATGTGGCAATTACAATTTTCTAAGACTAAGTTAAAGAACATGGAAAAATACATCAAAATTGCCCTAATCACTTTTTCCATAACTTTGAAAGTTTTTGACATAATATCACTTGAAAAACACTTTTTGTAAATGCTCTTTTGTTCGCACTAAGTGGAAAAATCATGGTTTTTGTTATGTACATATTTCTTCAAATATCGGGTAAAATACTAGCCTCATGAGGAAAATGATAATCAGTTTTTGGTATAACTAAACATGCTTTAATTTGAGATAGGTCAGATGCTCGTGCATGCGATAATTACTTAGAAAAAGGGAAAAACCTCATTTCTTACAAAAATGATGGTTTTTCCCTTTTCTACGTACAACCAACAAACTATTGGTCCCAGAATCAAAACTACACAGCAATTTGCTTTAAAAAAAACTACCTGATGACTAGGTTAGACAATATTTCGTAATGTGTCCATGTCAGTCGTTTTATGATGAGACAATTTTTGTCATAGTTCATTATATATTGTACACGGTGGTAGACTGCTGGTGTCAAAAGTGAAAATTTTTTGAGTGCAGATCCAGAGTCCACTTTTCTTATAAATGCTAAAATTACGTAAGGAATCACGTCGTGATGGCGCGCCCGACAATTACTAGACAACATGTGTGGTGAATTCAATACTGGCATAATCCGCTAAGACCTCGTATGCTTTCAACTAGTTTCTTACTATTATTTTCGTTGTGATACGCTAATTTCGGGGCCGAATTTTCGTTTGTTAAAGAGAGTCCCATCGACTCGACGTCGTAAGATGGCTCGGTAATTACCTTGATTCTTTGAATTGTATTATATATTTGAGTGTTTTCAGCCTCCTCTTCAATAAAAAGGGTTATTGTCCTTATGGCTAGGGAGGCTTCAATTTAAGGCGAAATTCCTTGGTGGTTAGTGCATAATTCAAGTCAATTTAACCTTGCGGGGTTATAGCCTCAATCGACATAAATCTCTTCATGGGACCGTATACAATGCGATAGACGCCTTTTGCTTGCTGGACTGCTGGACTTCTGAATTTCTCAGATTTTCTCGACAAATTTTCAGATCCCGAAAGTATTACGTTGCTCTCTGAACTTAGGATGGCGGCAGGTTATTCGGATTGTCATCATTAAAACACGATTGTTCTTAATTAATTCAGCCAGCTTTGACCAGAGCCGAAGTAGTTTGTCTATCGCTGGCTGCGGACATTGATATTAAATATCCATTGTTCAACTTCGGCCATGAAAGGTAAGACCCTTGGCTCCCAATTCCATCTGAGACCTACCATAACCTCTCTTGCGCTCTTTAATCGAATTGCTGCTTTTAAAGTCCAATCATATTTAGGTGCACTTAAAAGCCACTATGACCTAAACCACCCTATATTCACGCACGCATTTGTCGACGGTGTCAAGTATTACAAGGCATAATACGAGTAACCACATACTATTCGCCATGTACTTAATGTTGTTCTCCTACTAATCCTTCTGATGAAAATTAAAGTGCACGTCTGCATCATCATGTCCTGCAATTTTAATGTATAATCCACGGGGTAATTGCTATGCAACGTTGTAAACATGTTCATGGCTTTATGAATGTTGGCTTAGAGTGTGGGAAATGTGTTATGCACGGGTGGTTTGCTTCGAATTTCAAATTAAGTGTATGTCATCTCGAAGGGATTTGGTCTGAAAATTTATCGGGCATTATACTTTGTACAGGTCGTTTTGAGAAAATTGTCGAAAATGCTGAAGGGAATATCAAAATATCTATGCAATGCCCATTATGTGACTTGCATTCCATAACAAAATATGGATTATTCGCCTTGGGCTGTGAATTTTTTCCCTTAAATTTGAAAGGAAAAAAAAACGATAGCTGAGAACTCAATTTTCTCAGGTAAAGCCCACCTATACCTTTATCAGTCGAATAAGATGCTAAATAGTTCAAAAGGCAAATCCGTGCGTATATTTTCATTTTGATCCATTTGCTTTTAATTTGTCTGTGATTTGCTTTGAAAAATTTTGTCCCCACACCAAAGAATTAAATTATTTGGTGCGCATTCTAGAGTAAATATACGTTTGACGTAACTTTGAGTTGGCTTCGGTGCCATTATGTCCTTCCAGTTTTTTATGTCCTTTATGTCCTTTAAGTCCTTTTTATCTCATTTATCCCTTACGTGAAATGGATTGGCATCATCACCACGATCCAGGAATTATCGATATTTGTTAGGTTTGGTTTCTGTTTTAATTCAGGCCCAAAAAGGCACTTTTTACCTGACCAAGGGACTCAAAATACCTTAAACTGTATTCTAGGCCATTGGACTTATCAGCCTAAATCAGAAAATACACATATTGGCTAGGTATCACTTGATATCCATGAAGGTCCCTTTATCTACAACAAAAAACGCGTAGTGGCATCAGCACCAAAACTTCATCGGGTGGTTCTAAGATTCACCCAAGGAAGCTATGCAATAAATTTAGTTGAAATCGAACCACGGAAAATGCCTGGAGAAAAGAACTTAGGAATGAATTAAGCGAGAAGCTCTGATTTCAGCACAATAAAATATACCGTTAGTCCAGACGATTATCGAAGTTGCTGTCACCGGGCCGTAGTTAGAGTCACTGAAAGAAGCTACGTACCGAATACGATTAAGATATGACCACGGGCAGTGCCCAGACAAACGGACGGACGAACAAACGAATGGACAAACAGAAAGCATGCATCGGACTATATGCCCCTCCATTACATTAATATGTTGGACATGCCAAAAATTGGTGAAAATTCCGAAGGTGGTGATTTGTTTCAACAAAATACGTACAACGGCACCCCACAGCGACTCTTGAAGGCGTGCTGCAATTGCTTGTAGCTTCAACTGTACGAAATAGCTCCATGTACAGACGAGTATACGCATACACACAAATTGTGCTCAACGATGATCTCTGAGTGGTCATTAATGATCTATCATAGCGATGATCGCTCTGAGAAAAACTCATCTTTTGCCATGTCTTGCTCGAAGAAATTGCCGCAATGATCACTCAAAAATGATCACTGAACGTGTTTCTTGGAGCTATCATTGCGATCATCTCTCAGTCATGATCGCTTTACGAACATCTTTGAGCACTATTTTTCTTTATTATGCCCTAGACTTTATAAGTATGGGGTATATTTGTCAGCAAATATGTAACACCTTAAAGGAGTCTCAGAAGGTATAGCAATGCATATTATATATAAAAGATCAGGGTCACCTCCTGATTCGATTTAGCCATGTCTGTGTGCCTGCCCGTTCGCACGATAACTTTCGATAGAATAAAGCTACAGCCTTGAAGTTTTAGTCAAATGTTGGCAGTATGATCTAGTTGGTTCGTATCGAAAATGGGTATGATCAGGCCAAGAGAACGCCCACCTCCCCTACATATGTAAAATAAATAAATGTATCTATAACTCTCGATTAAGTAAAAATGAAAAGCTCTGGCTTTGGTAGAATGCTCGTGAGGGTAATATAAAAATAATATCGATCAGTTGAAAACTAACGGTAATTTTCCTACAAAGAGCCCCGTACTACCCTACCCTAAGTTTTTTGTCTATAACTCTTGAGCCAATTGTCGTAGATACCTGATCTTTGGCATGTAGCCGTGAGGTGAGAAGGCTGCTTGAGTTTTAGTAAGTTGGGCCTTCAAATTTTGAAAATTAAATATTCCTTTAATTACGATAACTTCCGATAGGATGAACCTAGCGAGTTGAAAATTTGGTGGAATGTTGGTAGTAAGATCTAGTTAGTTGAAATTGAAAATGGGCAAAATCCGACCCAAGCAACCCCTACCTCCCCTACAAAAGAAATTTAAAATAAAAGATAACTTTCGATAAATGAAGCTAGTGAAATCAGATGAAATCAAGCGACGGATACAGTTAGCTAACAGCTGAGGTTCTTTCCATAATTAAAAAGCGTCCATGTGCAGCACAGAAACACGAAGCTTCGCGTGTACAAAACCATTATACGACCAGTGCTATGCTATGAAAGAAACAAAAACATGCTAAACACATTTGAACGGAAGCTTCTGCGGCGAATTTTCGGGGCTGTTTGCAATCGAGATGGATGGCGCATCCGGTACAACCATGAGTTGTATGAACTGTACGATGAGCTGGAAGTCTTGAAAATCGTCAAACTACAACGACTTCAATGGGCAGGGCATGTACAAAGAATGGACGATGATCGCATGCCAAAGAGAGCAATGAACGCAGAACTAGTCGACGGAACGAGACTGCGAGACGACCGAAAGTTCGTTGGGAGAGCTCAGTATATGCGGACGCCGTGCAGTCATTGGGCTTCCGAAATTGGAGGACGCGGTCAAGTGATCGAGATAATTGGAGGACAATGACCCAGGCGGCCCAGGCCCGACGTCGGGCTGTCGCGCTACGATGATGATGATGTTCTTAGCTCTCCAGGTAACAGACAAATTCGGGCCCCCTCTAAATTCGATTTCTAGATCCCTCACTGCTGTATAGCCTAGATCGATCGGTTGAAAACCCGGAAGGCTTCCCATAAAATGTGCCCTACACTACCCTATTTTTTCAGTTTTTTTTGTCCATAATCCTTCAACCAAATCACGCTGAAGACTGATTTTTGGCATGCCAACTTCCGATGTGACCTTCATTTGAATTTAGAAAAATTCTTTCGTGGAAGCCCAATTGTAGGGATTAAACAATTGAGCAAAGATGTTGCCAGTGCTATGTCATACCTATACATAGAATAATAATGATTATCTTGTTGCTGTTGCAAATTTATATAATAGTTTCATAATAATTACTAACGATAACTCTAAACCATGTCTACGATGTCAAGGTTTCGGACTTGTTTCTGGATTTTTGCTATTATTTTTATACTCTAGATGAAATCTGAGAGTATTATAAGTTTGCCACAAAGTTTGTAACGCTAAGAAATAAGGCTCGCAGAAAAAAATGAATGATACAGAAGTTCATATTATCACTCGAACATCTCAAAACCGGATGTCCGTCTGTCCGTCCGTCCGTCCGTCCGTCCGTGACCTCTCTAGCTCGAGAACGCGTTGAGCTATGAAGTTCAAATTTTGCACACGTTATTTTTGACAAAAAATGAAGGCTAAGTTCGTGAACGGGCTGAATCGCTCCACCCCTTCTACCCCCTCCCATACAAAATGACACATTTTTGAAAATTTACAATAATCAGATTTTCTCAGAAACTATAAAACAGCTTGCTTTGAAATTTTTAATATATCACTTTTATGATAATTGTAACCTATGTTATAAAACTTATTGTAATCCTCACCCTCCTTCTACCCCCTCCCATACAAACTGCACTATTTCATGAAATACGTTAAGCCAATTTACTCAGTACGTATACAATTTATCGGGCTGAAATTTTGTACTTAACACTTAATTAACAATATCAGTTAGATTCAAAAAAATTAATCGATTACCCTTACTCCGTCTACCCCCTCCCATACAAAATGACACATTTTTGATAATTTACAATAATCAGTAGTGCTGATGCCGGTGCATTATTTCTTAGCGTTGCAAACTTTGTGAGAAACCTATAATGCTGTCAGATTTCATCTCTTGTGTTTATACTCTAGATGAAATCTGAGAGGTGATGGGATCAACAAAGTCTTAACGATGCATCCGAGATTGCAACCAAAATTATTTATTGGCTTTAACCAGGTTCAAATTCATCTAGAGTATTGCATGATTGGGGTTTACCCCAATCGTAGTTCTTTTATGTTTTAATATACGACTTCCCTAAGTTTTAATTATATGATAATGAGCCAAGCAAAAAATTACAATCAAAGTAACTACTATCTCTTTTCACACCTTTTAGTCAATATGTTTAATCTTCACGATGACCCCACATTGGGCTCCATTTTTTAGACTAAAGATACATGTTACAACAGTCCAAAGTATATGGTATCACGCCATTTATAAAAGCGGATTTGTTACAAATCCTTTCTTTACTACTTTCAAATGGAAACTTCGCTCCCGTGAAAAGTTCATCGTAATCCATTACGAGGTCGTACACCGAGTGCGAGAATCGTAAAATTCAAAGTTTCACTTACTGTTTGAACATAATAATATCCTTAGCGTTAGTACAACGTATCGTTTTTACATCCTCAAGAAGAGGCGACCTCCAGGAAACTTCTCTTGGAAAAATATATAGCGCGGAAAAGTTACGAATGGGAAGTCTTCTATGCGGCAGAATTTCCAAATCGTGAGAAAAAAAAACACAGGGTTTCGAAAATACAGTTGAAGGTCTTAAGTAGATTGAAGTTGCTATAAATTGCACGTTTTCCTATAATATGTACATTTAACCGGCTTTTTTGGGAATGCCCTTCAAATATAATCTACAGTAATATGTGTGTGTTTTTTTGAGCTGTTCAGTGAACATTTGTACTAGGTTCGTGTTCGAGTTCGACAGTGTATAGTGACACTAAGCAACAACCTTCTGAATCGTGGTGATGAGGCGAATGCACGGGAGAACTTTTGAAGGCATTACTAGTCATTTTCTTTAGCAAAAAGAACATTCTTGGCAGTAAAGTGAAATCTAGGCAATGTAGGCATCATACGATATATGTATGTATGAACTTGACATTACTCTCGGTAGCGGTTTCTTCTTCAAATTCATTGCGAACTAGCACGTGACAGACGAGGTGTCTCATTCGGATCATAGATACGAGTATATCAAATTCAACATCCTAGCACAATCTAACATTCGCTTAGATGAACTCAGCTAGTCAGCTCCTACGCTGAACTACTGCTCCATCAGCACTACCGGGGAAATTAAGCCGGCTGCTAATGGGCTCAATGAAATTTTAACTTCCTCCTACATAGATAGTACCATTTTACGTAAGGTGGAGTCAGAGTGTAAAGTACCCTGGCGAAACGAGAAATTGACCCGCAAGCGAGCCAAAGTTAGGAAGACCTTCAACAACTTGAAGCGCTTTAATTGGTTGGATGAGCAATTGCTCTCACCGGGAACAACAAACTCGTTAGGCATTCCAAACAAGAATGCTGGAAAAGACGTTGATTTAGTCGCTACCGGAAGATTCTTATCCACGAACTTAGCAAACGGAATCGGCTTTCTACTGAAACAAGACCACACTTGAATTCCAAAAGAAATTCTAGATTTGCTGCTTCAGACCCGATTTTCAGAGTCCGTCCTATCAGAATAGGTGACGCCTCAAAACCGTGAGACCCTACCGGGTCCCTGAAAACTGGGCACGCAGTTTAACGGGGTCATCTTTGACATGGAATAAGTAAAATGGGCGATACAGTCCTTTGAGCGGTTCAAAGCTCCGGGAGTGGACGAAATATTCCCCGGTCTGTTGGAAAACAGCTTGATCCAGTTTTTCAGGGCAAGTTACACTCTTCTCTATATACCACAACCTTGAGGGTTTCTAGGTGGCAAAGTTGAGACTTGGATTCAGCACCCCAAAATGCATTAACTAAAATTGAGAAAGAAAACTTCAATATTTTTTTCTCCGTTAAACCACGCCATTACTGGACTAAAACTCAATACAAAAATTACAAATGGGAAAATTTATGTATTTTCAATATCTGAGAGATCAATCACAGTTCATGAGAATACGAGTACATCAGAGATATGAACGTTCAGCCAATCAAACTTTCAACAGAAAACTTTGATAACATATTCTTTAGAATATGCAGAGAGTCCTTTCAAAAAATTGCTGATATACAGCACGATACGATAGCACATTTCATTTGCCAAGTACGGCAGCAATATAGTACTCGTATTATATACATACCTATGTCACATTCCTGTGACAACTTGCAACATAAGCTGAAAATGTAAACTAATTTTTACTACCTCGTCTTGTATATTTGTATCGAAAGGACATACTTGTATGTGCATACGGTACGTTTCTGCATGAAATACCATGTTGACAAAACTCTCCTTGGAATGATACTTTGCAACACTGCTAGTATTTAGGATGGATATAAATCTTCTATTTCGAATACATACCATATCTCTGTTTGTCCTAGAATTTAGAGGACAACATTAATGGGGCAGATACTGGAGATACTATCGGTCGGTCTGTCTATTCAAAAAGTTGATGTTGTATAACAAAATTGTCGCCTCTAGGTATGATATTGCAGTTTAGGGAATTTTATCATGACGATTGATATCAGAATTCTAGATATTGATCGGAGTTGTTTACACTAGTATCAGTAAAGGAATGGAAAATACATATCTTTGCTTTACTAAACTGGGCGTTGGGTTGTTTGTAATAAAGCCGCATTCGCATTGACAAGTTTCGAAAAGTACAAACGTCGTTATGGACTCATGGTTCTCCTGAAGTAACAAAACAAAATCGTTATATATGTACATCATTTAAAGGTGTCCAGCACAAAAAAAGGAACGTGGATATTTCGGGGTGGCCGACGTGGCCATGGATGTTTGTGTTTTCTTCCCTCTGTTGTGTCCTCTGACACAAACACACACTTCACATAAATGTGAAAAAAACCGGTCCACTTGTACCAGGTTCGTGTCCGAGATCGACAGTATCTGGTGACACTAAGGCACTACTCACACGGGGATACTCAAATCACCGAGCGACTATGCTAACCGGCGACTAAAAGATCTGGCATGTGTAATCAGACGTTGGCACTCATACGGAGATATTCCAGTTGCGGATACTCGACAACTGCGCGACCGAAGGCTAGGGGATTCAACATGCTAGTCTCCGAGCAGCGTACTCGCACGCAGTCAATTTCGAAGAACCGATTACGGAAGGGGAAATAGTTAGTATCCATACACATTTTTGCAGTTTCCATATAGACGTTAACCTCATCTTCCGAAATGTCTTGACCCGATTCATGCGTCCGCAAAGTCACTAGAGCTTCCTTTATGGGAATGGATTGAAACAGACCTTCGACGTCAAACGATACAATAATGTCATCTTCGTTGACTGTAGTCTGCTGGATAAAAGGTGCAAATTCAAAATTCGGTGTTTTAACCAGTTTTATTTCTGATATAAAAATAATACGGAATTTGGGCATCGATTCTCTTAAACCATAAAAAAAACCTTCTCGACTTGTCGCTGGTCTGCGGCTAAATGGGCAAGGGGCGCTTGTTAGCAACATGTATAGTCTGAAACTAGTTTATGCTAACCAAACGTCAATTAAGCCACATGGGAGTAGTTGACACGCTATGCTCCACTACTGATTTGGGCAAAAAGTACAATAGTACATTAGCGTGCGTTTACACGTGAACATCTCGCCGAATTTGAACATTACCGCGGTAATGTTCTTGAACATTAGGACTAATATACCAACAACTACCAAGTAAATTTCGTTGCCGACACACACGGAAGGCATGAAGAATGATGGGTTGCCAGAAAGATACATATTTGCCCATGGACCCGTAAACAGAAAATTACCCTTCGACTGTTTGTTGTCATTTGGTAATAGTATGCGTATTGTTGATTCGTAGTGTTGTTGTTTTAGTTATGAGACCTTTTTTTTGAAAGCATTGTCTTTATTGAAGAGATCAGTAGATATCGGGTATGCATTTTTCTACCGCAAGTACATAATACTGGGTTATGGTTTTTAACTTGTTATTGTTTTGCATTGGTAAATCAATTTGATGATGAAATTTATGGATGAAAGCAATGATCACACGAAAGCGAAGTTTAATTTAGATTGTTTGGAACTCTATCTAAATGCATGTAAATCAATTAATTTGTACGTATGTCACGTATATTACATTGTATGAATTTTTTTTTTATTTTAGTTTAAGTGAATAAAGTACAAGTAATATGCAAATATGTACCAACATGGAATTGTGGTTTTGTGAAGTAATACATTATATGCAGCCTAGAATTATAGGTACGTACATGCATCCACATTTTTGTGTAGTGGGAAAAATTTCTTGTTTATGGCCCGTCGCATATAAAATTAGATTAGACGGGAATAAAGTGCGATGCATGTAGTTTGTTCAGTGTAAATAATAAATAAAATAAATAAATAAATGTTCAGTGTAAAGACAAATGAAATAGACTACTGCTGAAGGCTTTTTGAGTCTCTGTATATACCTGTTTCTCAGTAGATACTTTATCTGTTGCTCATTAGGGGCTGTATCTTTTTGTCAATAGATAATGAGTCTGTTGCTCAGCATATACTGTGTCTGTTAGCCAACATATATTGCATCTGTCGCTCAGTAGATACTGTATCTGTTGGTCAGTTGGTACAGTATCTGTTCTTTGTAGATACTGTATCTGTTAATCAGTAGATAGAAAATGAGAGACCAGTTTTGATCCAGGTCTTGTATGGGATCACATCTGGATCAGAGTTGAAAATGAATTAGCTGAAATAAACTTCTTTCTCCGCCATCCGCCTCTAAACCTTTCTATACTGAGCCCGTAATTCGGCCCCATGCGGTGAAGTGTCTGTATGATGGCTGATTAAGTTCGCTCGTCGCAGAACCGTGTCGTTTTTTATACCCTAGACTTTTAGTATAGGGTATATTGTTTTTGTCACGACGAAAATATGTAACACCTTAAAGGAGGCTCCGGAGGTATAGCAATGTATATATATAAATGATCAGGGTCACCTCCTGATTCGATTTAGCCATGTCTGTCTGTCTGTCTGTCTGTCTGTCCGTCTGTCCGTCTGTCCGTCTGTCCGTCTGTCTGTCTGTCTGTCCGTTCGCACGATAACTTTCGATAGAATAAAGCTAGAGACTTGAAATTTTGGTCAAATGTTGAAAGTATAATCTACTTGGTTGGTATTGAAAATGGGCATGATCAGGCCAAGAGAACGCCTACCTCCCCTATATATGTAAAATAATTAAATGTATCTATAACTCCCGATTAAATAAACGTAAAAAGCTCTAGCCTTAGCAGATTGCTCGTGAGGATAATCTTTTACTCCCCTAAAAAAATAAAAATTGATCAGCTGAAAACTAACGGTAATTTTCTTACTAAGAGCCCCGTACTACCCTACTTTTCGGGTTTTTTGTCTATAACTCTTGAACCAATTGACGTAGACACCTGATTTTTGGCATGTAACCCTGGAGTAAAAAGATGCTTAACTTCTAGTAAGTTGGGCATAATCAGATCAAGGGAACGCCTACCTCCCCTACAAATTTCAAAAAATTAAATATTCATTTAATTACGATAACTTTCGATAGAATGACACTAGCGAGTTGAAAATTTGTCAGAATGTTGTTGGTAGGATCTACTAGGTTCGTATTGAAAATGGGTAAGATCCGACTCAAGCAACCCCTACCTCCCCTACAAATGCAACTTCAAATAAGCGATAACTTTTGACAGAATCAAGCCAGCGACTTGAAGTTTTGGTCAAATGTTTGAAGTGAGATTGAGTAAGTTGGCATTAAAGATGGGTAAGATCCGACTTAAGGAACCCCTACCTCCCCTAGAAATGAAACTTAAAATAAGCGATAACTTCCGATAGAGTGAAGCTAGAGGCTTGAAATTTTGTTTAAATGTTTGAAGCATGATCTTATTTGTTGGTGACAATAATGAGCAAGATCCGACTCAAGGAACCCCTACCTCCTCTACAAGTGAGACTTCAAATAAGCAATAACTTTCGATAGAATGAAGCTAGCGACTTGAAAATTCGACAAGTATTTGTAGAATGGGTTAGTTAATTGATTTTGATAATGGTCAAGATCCTACTGAATGATTGCCAACCTCCCCTATAAACTGGCCGTATAGGAAACTCACTTTTAATGCATATTGTCGTTACCAATTGGTACTTTTGGTATCACCACTAGGTCTGTACAAGTCTAGGGTATATACGCTTCGGACTCCGGGCCGAAGCGAAGCTTCGGCCTGGTTTTCATCTGACACCGAAATCAAAATGACTCCAAAATGAATAATTACACCAATTGTACGTTTCGGGCACATACCATACATTGCCTAGGTTCAGGATTCTCAACGTTGCAATTACGTTTCAAGTATTTACCAACTGCATGTCAAACGATAAAAAGGGAAATCAACCAGAACAATTTTCTGATTCATTTCACTAGTTTGTATTTTACATGCCATCTCCACCTTAAATTGAACTGAGTTCAAAGCAACTTGGAACGTTTAGGGTTTTCACCGAACGCACCCATTGAAAATATTGATCATACGGCAGAGATTAATAAGATCTTTTTGTAGTACAATTTTACGTTTTAGAATCAATTGCCTACCTACATAAATGTATACATCAATAAGCAAATTATACGAAAATATGGGTTAAATAATATACCTACATCTTTATACTAATATATCTATCTAATATACCTACATAGCTCAAACAGTTACATTTTAATCAATCAGACTTACATCTGATTGCATTTCGATCTAACACCTCACAAAAAAATATCCATTTGTCCTTATTTCATTATTTTCTGACCTGGTGTCATAAAATCGAAAACAAACCAAAAAAATCCAAACAAACAACAACTCAACTCAAATTACCCATCGTCTACCTGCTGGCAATTTGTGTGAAACGCAAGACGATTGAAATAGATTCGTAGCATATACATTTTCTCTCAATGGTTGACCCTCGTTTGAAAACATACCTCCATATGAAAAGGTACATACATTTCCATTAAATTCGGCGAACATTTTCGCCCGCTCCCATTCCTCATGGGAACAGCTCTGAACATATTCGCCGAATGCACCTTTTGTCGTCTTAATGCTTTTTCCATAAGACGCGCAGCAATATTCGGCGAAAAAGTTCTCGGGAAATGGATAGATGGGAACATTGCCTGTTCCGTTCGGCGAATATAATGCTATTGTTATTGTATTCACATTCAAATTCGGCGAGATGTTCACGTGTAAGCGCACGCTTAGAATGAGCGCCAACCTCCCCTTTAAACTAGCCATGTAAGAAACTCACTTTTAATGCATACGGTCGTTACCAATAGGTATTTTTGGTATCACCACTAGGTCTGTAGTCTAGGATATATAGGCTTCGGACTCTAAAGTATTCTTAAAGTATTCGAAAACTTCGAGTATGAGTTTGAGATTCGTATTTCATTCTCTCAATTGCAATCACTTTTTCACCATTATTTTCTAAAGTGTTTAAATGTCGACGCCTTCATGTCTAGACGAATTCTTCTTTCAATTTAAAGTGGGTATTAGTTGAATGACAATTCGCTTTTCTTCACATTGTTTCTGTCCGAATGAATTTAGTAGCGTGTATTGACTATGCCAGACGTTCTCTATTGAAAGTTTTCAATTTATTGCGATTCAATGGAACGCAATTTTGCGTGGATTAGAACACAGAACATAATAGAATTTGTAAAAAAAATGCAATTGATTGATTTGTCCTACTCGAACTACGTTTGAACTGATGTGTTCCTTCATCCCTATCAGCCTAATTTTCCCAGTAGATATAGCCATAAAACGTCAGTTGACTTGACTTTTCGTTTTCTGAACAGTTGCCAGTTAACTGATTTTTGAAAAAAAAAAAAATCAGTTATTAGACCCTCCCTTGATAATTAGGTGGACATTAATGAGCACTAGCCTATTAATGAATTTCAGCAAACATCCATCAAGCGGTTAAAAAGTTGCAGCTATATAACTGCAAAATTTGAATGAACTTGACTACTGTTGAAGGAATTTTGAGTCCTTTGGTGTGAAAAAATTGGACATTTCTGGCAATGAAGTTATATCTAGGTAAGACGGGTATCATATGAGTGGGGGTGTTGAGGCGATCATGCTTGACTACTGTCCAAGGTATTTTGAGTCCTTTGCTTTGCAGGAAAGGACATTCTTTGCAACCAAGTGTAATATAGGCAAAGTGTGCATCATTCGACTGAGGGTGCTGAGGAGAATGCACTATTGAAGGGGTTTCGAGTACTTAGGTGTGCAGAAAAGGATATTCTTTGCAATTAAGTGATATATAAGGCAAGGTGGGTATCATATGACCGGGGGTGTTGATACGAATGTACTAGACTACTCTTGATGGAATTCGGTGTTCTTGGAACAGAAAAGAAGTATATTCTTGCATTCGCCTGTTAGATATGGATATCTGCTGAATTGGGGCGATAAAGACAATACTTTTAAAAGCAAATCATAGACAAATTGAAAGCAAATGGATTAAAATTAAAATGTGCTTGTATGGGACGGGCCTAAAATACCGATGAACATCATAGCTCTTTTTTTTCATTTTATATTTAAAAACTACAAAATTCAAATTATTGTTCACGTTTGATCTTACAGGTTGAATAAATAAATACAAATTCACATAGTTTTGTAATTTTTTTTTGTATTTTAACATACAGTTGTTTCAAAGACCCTGCTTCTTCAGTGCTGAAACATAATTAGGATTAGGTGGTCTCCGAAACAATTGTATGCTATAAAATATTAATAAAACTTGCAGTATATGTAAACAAAGACTCTACTTTTTTGTTCTAAAACTCTGGTTCAAACATTCGAGGACTACCATTAAGTCCTTTATGAAACTGCAATAATCTAAAGGTTTCTAATCCTTTCGCCGTGTCTGCATGTGGCTTATAGCATTTCTTTAGTGCTTACTCATACGTAGGTATAAACTCGTATATTGGTTGAAGTAATAAGATGGAGTATTTCGAGTACTGCATTGTAGAAGTTAGGAACCTTTCGAGATTATCAAATCCTCTTTCATAGAAAGTTAAATTGAAATAGTTTACTTGTTTGCCGACTTGGCTTTGCCATCCTGTCTGTAGGATATCAATTTCTCTTAGTCGCCGGTTTCATTTAGTTCGGTTGACTTCGCTTTCAACTTTCGGGCAATTTTGAAATGTTGCCGATTTGTTGCTATTTCGGGTTAAAAATGACTATTTGTGTCAATTTTTTACTTTTTTTTTAAACCTGGAATTGAAAGACCTCGAATACACTATGCATACAAATGTGGAGAGTCAACGGTTTATTTTTCTCTTGTAGATTATAATTAAAATGGAATTTTTTTTTAGTAATCTGTCATTCTTAAAAATTTGAAACAGTACTTTTTATTCGTAGACTGTGCATTTTGTCAGGGTGTATTATGTAGGACGCAAAAACTTCTTCCAATAACAATACGTTATATTTTAAAAATCATATGGTTGTCTGAAACTAAGGTCTAAACAGATTTAGGATGTGTGTTCCTTTTTTTTCCTATTTTATATTTTATTTTCTACTTTAAATTTTCACAGACGTAGTAGTCTTAACTCCGCCGAAGCATGTTAAAAGCCATAGTGGGTAAAGGAGGAGAAAAGAATGTCTGTAGGTTAATTTACGGTGGCATGAATCATGTAGCCAGACCAACATAGTTGTGTGAACTCTGGCACGTTATGAACCATCTGAAGCAACTATCTCCGGGGCAACCACTCCTTGCCAATAAACCTTGAAAAATAGCCTCCGATTCGACGAATCAACAACGACGACCACGCGATTGTTTAACTGATCACTCTTTCGGATCCCGGAATGTACGTTCCCTGAACAAACCGGGGGCCCAGAAGGCCCTCTTCCAACAAGTCGATAATTAACAACTTAGCATTGCCGCAGTCCAGGAAACAAATTGGCTTGGCAGCGATATCAATGGCAAGAAATCGTACTCAATTTACAAAAGCGGTAAAACATCTGGACACAAGGGGTGTGAAGTTTTATTCATTGTGAAAAAGCACCTTAAATAGCACTTATTCACTTCAAACCTGTCAATGAAAGGTTGTGTGCGGTTTGCATAGGACACCAATTTTGCAACTTTTGGCTCATCAGTGTGCACGCCCCCACTGAAGTGAAGTGTTTCAAATAGATCAGTAAGTCTATTTTGGATCCTAACCTGTGAGACGGAGTTGGTCATCGTCATCTTTGTCAGTCGCACTAATTTGGCCGGTATACCAAATTGTAGCATGATGTTGTACAGTACCCCACGATCGATACTGTCGTATGCCTGTTTAAAGTCGACAAAGATTTGGTATACGTTTACGTTGTATTCTCAGCAATTCTGTAGTATCAGTTTGACCGTAAAGAGCTGATCGGTTGTGGAGCAACCAGGTATAAACCGCTTTCATATTCGCCAATAATTCGTTGTGCGCACGGTTTTATTCTATTTTCCAGAATTTTCTTTAAAATTTTACAGGACGTACAAATTAGTGATATGCCTCTCTAACTCTCACACCGCAGTTTATTTCCGTTTTTGTGAATTTGACAAATGATGCTTCTGCGCGAATCGTCGTAGCCGGTCATATTTTTCTTTTCTGGCTCTGGTTCCTCGTTGAATCCATTGTATATTGGCCTCGTTTTCTGCGCCAAGTGAATTTTTACATTCTTCGTCGGACCAATCATTTCGCGCTCGCCTGGTTTTATATCCCACAACCTTCTCTGCGACATCTTTGATGGTACCCTTGAGTTCTTCCTAGAACCCATGGACGCCTGTGTTGCTGATGTTGTGTAGCATAGGCGGTAGTATGCGCCACCGCCGGCGCCGTAGCATCGCTTGGAAGCTTATCATTCGCAAAGATTTTGGGAGTGCTGATTTTCGATTGGTCCACCTTGGAAAATCTACATCCGTAGGTCTTCTTCACCAAGTGATGATCTGAGGACCTTAGCGTCGGGCTACCTTAATCTAGCTTAACGTTATGATACGCTTCCTTAAAGTTACTCCAACGTTTTTTTATCCTAGGTCAATAAAAATTTGCAGTGGAAAATAACCGAAAATTCGACGAAAAGGCTTGAATATGTTCAGCGCCCACTGTGGGGTCAGTGTGATTTTATATGGTCAATGGAATCGAAGTGAACAATTCAATAGGCGCATGATAAAATGTAGCGTATTGTTGAATTAGGAAGGAAATTTCGCGTCCCTTATAGTGACACCCTATTTAAATGCACGTTCTCAATGCGTGCTTCGAAGTCATATTGAAAAATGTTTTTGCGCCGATTTTCACTCTAAAGTTTAAGGGTTCAAATTCTGCCCCTAGCACATATTTAAAAAATACTTAGTGCCGACGACCCCCCCTCCCTCCAATGAAAACTATATACGCCGCAGTTTATAAGGACGTAGAAAATCCGACCATTTACGTTTCTGAGCTATTCCTATATTACGTCGTCGTCGTCGTTATCCACTAACCCTGAATTTCAAATATTGACCAGAAACTTTTCGTAGGATATCTGGGCCTTTAATTGGCGACGATACAATGCTAGTGGACACGACATTGCCTCCATTCGATGACAGTCTTAAATTCTTCAATTCACAGTATACTTCTTCAGCATGCACCTATCGTTATTTAAAGTAAGTACATATTCGTTTGATAGCGTCTCACGTGCCGTATTTCTTTATGCACTTATGTAAATGGAAATTTTCGAAATTCTTCCAACACCACATCCCATAGATTATAGGCCTAGGCCAATTTTACAAGCCATTGAGTCGAATAGGAATTTCAAATTGGTTGTCGCCATATCCTCTACAAATTTTCCAGAGGTTTCCAGCTGTCGGGTTACCGGGTACACTTTATTTGACATATCTTTTTTTTTCGTGTTAGAATTCCTCAACTTTTCACTGGAAAACCATTAGACCCATATCGATGTAGTTGTTACATGACGGGCGAATCCTTCGAAGACTTATATACGAGTACAGTTCGTATAATTTCACAGTCAATAAATTCACGTGAATCGTTTGGCAGCAGACGAGTTTTGATATTCTAGGCCATTGGATTTCTGATTCATCATCGATTCGATTTGGTTGCTAACTCGAAAAGAAATTTCAAGGGGCGCATCTTCACGCCATGTAGTGAACTAATTTGGAAAGAAATTATCTTTAATACACCAAAAACTGGCCTCCTGGTTCCATTTATCGTCACATCGAATGAGTTTTTCGGAGCCTTTAATAAGCGGCCAAATCAAATTCAACAGAATACGGCCAATTTAATAACAATCCTAAAGCACACCCTTCACGAGCATTATTGTGAAATCGCGGACCTGTTACACTCGTATTAACCACAAATTCCACCATCTGCCATGCTTGAATTCGTATTCAACGTTGCAGCATTTCATGTATCGGAACAATCCTTTTCATTGTCCGGTCCAGTCCAGACCACTGCCATTTTCCATTAGTACTCTGCATCATTCTGCAGCAATGGAGACGACTCTAAGCCCAACCACCGCAGAATCTGTCGACAAAAATTTCAAATATTGGATTCCAGGACATGACGTGATTAAATTGCGAAATTGAGAACGCCTCGATTCCTTTTCAAATTTCCATTCCTTGTATCCGGCTCATGAACGAATAGAAGCGGATAAGCCTATTCATTTGAAAAATTTTCGCATGATAGTCGTCAGTGCATGGTCCTTTTTATGGGAAAGAACAAATGCGTGTGTGAGTCTGTGTGTGTGTGTGTGGTCAATTCTCGGGCGAAAAGCTGGCCAAATTGCAGCCATTCCGATCAATTCAATAGGACAATTTGGTCATGCTGGGAGATTTCGAGTTTTTTGCTTGAACGGGTGTTGCATGTTTTCTATGGTACTAGTTTCGTGTGGTAACTGCAAAGTAATTTATCTTTTTATGATAGTGGGGAAAAATCTTACCATCGTTTGTTATATTATCCTACTGACGACCGGATGGGGAATTAGTTCTTAACTTGGAATAGGTAATCAAGTTTGTAGTAAGATTTGTATCCAAGCGGAATGAAAAATCAATAACCATATAGGGAAATTCATCCAGACAAAAAGCAAGGTATGATACTGTAATGTTTCCTCTGTTGAGCGAAACACGAACGAAACCAAAACAGGTTCGTTAGATATTCTTGCACTACTACTTTGCCTTAACCCCTAGCGGGGCATAGCGCGTCAACTACTCCTGCGCGCCATCGTACTCTGTTCTGGGCAATGGGGCGCAACACCCCAAAAGATTTACCCAGTACCTGACACTCCTTTGCCACAGATCGACGCCATGTGATTCGAGGACCCCCTCTTGGTCGGCCTTGGTTAGAAATGGGGTTCCATTTCATGGCATGCAAAGCAATGCAGTTATCACTCTTCCGCAATGTGTGACCTATCCACTGCCATTTTCGCCTGCGTATCAATTCGTCGATTGGCATCTGACCCGTACGCCGACTTAGCTCTTCATTTGATATTGTTTCGGGCCAGAAAATTCTTAGAATTCGACGAAGACATGAGTTGACAAAAACTTGCAGCTTTCTGGTAACTCCTACGGAAACTTTCCATGTACTGCTCCCATACAAAAGCACTGATAGTACCAGGGAGCGAAACAGGCCCAGCTTGGTCTTGATGCTGAGATAACTGCCCTGCCAGATTTTGGACAGCATGCCGTATGCGCGTTTAGCCTGGTTGATACGACGAGCGATGTCCTGCTCCGTACCCCCATTTTCGGCAACAATGCTACCCAGGTAGACGAAGTTGTCCACCTTCTCCACAGGCTGCCCATTAATATTGATGGCAATAGGTGTCGGATTTCTTTTTCGCAACGGCGGGCTAAGAACCTTGGTCTTGTTGGTATTAATCTTTAGCCCAACCTTGCTTGCCTCCCTCTCGAGATCTAACGCCATTGCGGACAGATCCATGATTTTGTGGGAGAGTAGGCATATATAGATATTCGTGTGCTGAATAATGAAACACTTCGATTGAAAAACACACACTTTATTTACTAAACGAACTAACTATATACACGCGCAACCGACAATTTACGGATAACTATTCGCTTCCGGCGGATGTCTGACACCAATGAGCTTTCGTTGAGAACTACTACTTTACGACTGCTCCCTCGTTCGGTGACATCTGCCTTTTATAGGTGGAGATCCATGCTTTCGTCAATTAGCGAAGACTCTAGATTTTTCGAGATGTTCGAGTCTCGGGTTTCACTACTCAACGAAGATTCGAGAATCCAATTCATTATCAATGGTTCTGTTTGTCTAGACTACAGATGGCTCGAGAATCGTCTAGTGTCTTTTCAATTTGTACTTGTCCTCGATCATTCGAGATTATGATGAAACTTACTACAGTGCGTGTCGTAAGAGAGACGTACTTCGAACACACAACAATACTTTAAAATATACGCGAGTTATATTTAATAAAATAACTGGCGCAAGAGTCAAATTTTGAACCATGGCCTCGAGATGAGTTAGCATCATCTCATTTTCTAGATCGTGACGGAGGTGTGTGATCAGAAACACGCTCAACCGAGTTATTTACCCCATAAATGGGTACTCCGACACGTAAATCCCCTTCTTTATCGAAAACTACCGCATTCAGTAGGAATCGAACCGGGGCCCAGTGCGTAGAAAGCGAACGTGCTAACCGTTGCGCCATACGGACTACAGTTTAATACATTATTTATTAGAAATTTTGTATAATATTGTACACGGTTTTCGGTTGGGTTGGCTGCGTGAGTCGACGTTTCCGAACTGACTGACTAGACGGACGGTTCGGCCGATAGCATGCAAGACACTCCTTAACACCCAGATACGGTATAGAATTGTGTGGCCTATCTGTTGCAATCAAATCTGCGGAGCGTCGGCGGAAACGCTGAAACGACAGCGGCAGTTGGGTCGTCGAGTGCATCTTGTCCATAAATATTCCGCTCTGATGGAAGAGAGGACGTTCTTACGCAAGCTTCGGAGTCGTTGTCGGAAGGAGCTTCACCCCTGAGTGGTGATGAAGGCGCATAAAATATCTTCACATCTGGGAAACCCATTTCACAATAAAATGGTGAGGAATCGGATAAATTAGCTATCAACCGTAATGGCCGTAATACAGTTTATTAGTCTTCTCCATGTGAAATTGGAAAAAATACTCAAATCCATCACGGCTAAAAAGTCGCAGGATTCGACAAGATTTCAAACGTTGTTTTGAAAAATATACCTAAGAAAGCACTAGTTAAGCTTAATTTTTCTGATTAATGCTTGTATGATGATATCGTGTTCCCCCCCCCCTCCCCCCTCTTGGAAGCATGCGGTTGTTATACCCATTCCTAAAAACGGCCGGGATCAGAGAACGCTTGAAAATTACAGGCCAATCTGTCTCCTACCCGCTATGAGCAAATTACTGGAGAAAGTAATTCTATACCGCCTTAACGAAGTAGTTAAAAGGCTAAAAATAATTCCCGACTTCCAGAGAAAACCTACTAAATTCGTTTGTTGACAACTAATTAATACCATGCTTGCCAATTATGTATCTATCAAACAGGCAGAGTTGTGTCTGTACTTCGTCAGTTTGAAAATCACTGGGCTGTTAACGTCCCGACAATTGTGTGTTTACGCAAATAATTTGGTATGAAATGTGTGCCGATGTAGACTCTACTACTGTCCAGTCGTTTGTTTTGTCGCTCAAGCACAATAATGAACTCAATTTTTTGAAACGACAACAGCCGAACATTTGTCAAATCTACAGAGTCGCATCTTTGGTTGCACACCAAAGATTCAATTCGTTTGACAGCTTCAGATACCTTAAAGAACTTTATTAATTTTGCATCAGAACAATTGAAAGAAATCTTTGACATGCCATGGAAAAATATGACCTGAATTCAAACATAAGTTGCGTCATAAAACTGGAAGAAACTTTTCCACAATTTTCCACTGAAAATATAATATTGTACGATTTATATAGGAAAAAATAAATTACACCGGAAAAGCATTACAAGGACATTTTCGAAGATTTATTCGCTTAACTTTCGCTTGGATTTTCTCTGGCTTTATTTGCGCAAAGCATATAGCGACCGACAGCTCCCCTATTAACTATACGACTACTAACAAGGATATTTACTGTAAAGTAAGGCACCCATTAGTACTTCCTCCATTTATGTATGTAAATTTTGCAATTATATTGTGAAAGCTGGCTTAATTTTTTTCTTTATTATGGTGACTGAAATATCTGTTGTTTGACGGAAGCGAACCCTATGAAAAGAGATTTTGTGAAGAAACAGTTCCTACTACTAGGCTTTCGCTAAATTTATTTAGATGAGCTTTGCATTCCTGTCATATATCGTATCTTCATTATGAACACAATTGATTTGTATTGGAGGGAGGAAGTAATATCCGCGTATCTCTGGTTTGAAAAGATGGCTTCTTTTCCTGGGTCTCCCTTATTGTTTGCTGCGAATGCTCGTACATTGGCCCTTTAAGCTCATATTATTAACAAAAATCACCTACGCGCATTGTATTTCACTTGATAAGTGTGCCAATCTTCATTACACCGGAAATTCCAATTAAAGCCATATACATATTTAATTATGTTTTGCCTTTCCTCTCTCAACCTACATGTTGTGTTGTGACATATTCGTCTGAGAAGTGCGTAATTGGGCTTGAAATGTGATTTCGTCGCCTCTGCAACACCCCCATATCCCATATCCTGATGTCATCCCGAAAATTAGTGTCTTGTTGTTGTTTTGTTGTCACCAACGGTGAGTGATATAATTGATGTAAGGGTCATGAAACCATCATTAGATGTCATCCTGCCTGTTACAAAGATTTGTATAAATTGGAATACGTGCACAGAAAAGGGATTTGAAACGTCTGGAGCAGAGAATTATATATCATATATAGTACGTGAAAGTCAGTTAATAACAGAGTATGTACAGAACGGATACTAAGATCGCGTTAAGATTATGCATGATATGTACGATATTCAATGGAGAAATGGTTTCCGAAAAGAACATGAGTACATCATGTCCACGCCCCCTATTCTGTCGTGGGTCCCCTGGTTGGGGTTCAGCCTTATACTTTTATATGCATAAATTTTATGAACTAAGTATTTAAATCAAAGGAAGGAATTCATTTTTCGAGCTTCTTTTTTAGCAAATTTACCAATGACGTCCGATAAAACAAATTTTGGATCCCAACTCATTTTTGATCGGTAAAAATGCAAGATTTGTTGTGTTGCTTCTTTACTTTAGGTACGGTGGGGGGGTTGCCGTAATTCCCACAGTACACTTAGACCAGGGATAGGACACTTAGACCAGGGATAGGTTCATTGTGTTACCCAAGTTGTGTCCAGTCTCTATATTATATCGAACCATCCGGAGCTAACCGTAAACAGGAGAAGTTGACCGGCACACACATCACGTCCGGTACGCTGGCACCCCCACCACTAAGTATCGACGTTGGGCTTGGTGCATAATTAGGTGCTAATTAATTGCTCTATTCCCGAATTTATTGCTCCTGCCGATTCGTCAGAATTGACGATTTTATGTGGGGGTGTGTAACGTTACGCTAGCACCCCCACTTTTTTATTTAACATCTATCGCACCCAAATTTGATACAAAATGAAAACCATAATTAGTTGCTAATTTGTTGCTCTAGTCCGGAATTTATTGCTGCTGCCATATTGCCAGGATAATGTTTTTTGTATGGTGGTGCTAGCGTAACGTTACGTTAGCACACCCACTTTTTAATACGGCATTTATCGTCTCCAAATTCAATGCAAAATGGAAGCCATAACTAATTGCTAATTTGTTGCTCTATTGCCGAATTTATTGCTCCTACCGATTCGCCAGGACTCCAGCTTATATATGGGAGGGGCACCACATTTGTACACCCTTGTACTATCCCCACTGGCACAAATCTAACAAAACCTCGATGCTTAATGAAAGCAATAAATATTTCCTAATTTGTTGCTCTATTCCGAAATTTATTGCGCTATTCCGGAATTTATTGCTCCTGCTGACTTGCCAGGATAACGTTTTTTGTATGGTAGAGCTAGTATGACGCCACCTGAGCACCCCTCTTCTGAATGCGGCGTATATTTTACTCAAATTTAATGCAAAATTGAAGAGACAATTAATTGCTAATTTGGTAGTATTGAAAGTATAACTGTCTCGAAATGCAAGGGGGGGGGGATAAACTCGGATCACATGTTTCTCCCTCTCCCTCTTTTCTGCTTTCTTGAAATTTGAATAAAATGTCAGAAATGGAATGTACTCGACGGTACCTTTCTTACGATACCCCACTTGCCTCTACAAAAAAAAATAAAATAAAGCTTTATGTCGCCTCTATGGGGACCCCCTTTAAAGTTGGCCTATTACGACGCATCGCTTGCTCCAGAGAATTATAGTACTTCTACATATTTCCACCAAGTTACAGCCCAAGAGCTGCCGGCGCCAATACAAACATGCAAGAAGATAATGGACGACAATATGCGTGAAAGGGCCATAGCTAACTGCCTTAACACAAACGACTCCAGAGTAACGAAAATATTCTGGAATTCTTATGACAAAAGGAAAACGGAAAGCCTCTTAGGACTGCCCAGAAGTCAGTGTGCACTATTAGTGGGCATACTAACGGGCCACTGCCTGACAGGGGAACACGCCCACAGTCTAAAGCCAATAACCAGCGATGGCTGCAGGAATTTCCAAATACCAAACACGAAAGAAACTCTAAAGCACCTCCTATGCGATTGTCCTGCACTCGCTAGAAGGAGATTAAAGTGCCTAGGAGCCCACTTCTTCAACGATCTTGAAGGAGTCGCAGGACTCAACTGGAGAAGCCTCTTGAGCTTCGCCAATGAGTCAGGTTCCTTCAAGCTCAACGACGGCCTTCTGATAGGGGCCAGCAACGATACGGGATGAGTACCTGTTATATGTGGTATCGCTATGGACCTCAGCGGTCTATGCGGAGTAGTCTAGGCTGCCACCCTACCTAACCTAACTTTCCTCTTGAAATTTGAGTTGACATTTTAATGCTAAACTAAAACAAGACACACTCCCAGCAAAGACATGCCCCGTTTTCGTGTTCGCTACTCTAATTTGCTTTCGATAGTTTTTTTTTGCCCTACTTTTCTCTGTACAGAAAAACGCAGCAAACACATGAGCAGTATTCCTACCTATTTGTATTCTCAAATTTCCTCTAATTTAATAAGCTTCGGTCCACTTTATTGCATACGTTTTGAAAATTAAATTGACTGCAAGACATTACGTGCTAAATTTGAAAGTGGACAAATTATATCTTTAAGTACTTGTAAAAAAATTAACGACCATCTGATAATGGGACTGTTTCAACTTTATTACTTTCAAACGAACAAGGGTCGACAATGACCCTTAGAATAAGATAAATGGTGTAAAAGTGACGACGTAGGACATTTAAATTTTATTGCTTCATTCGTATATGTGTACATTTGTATCAGAGGGTCATCTTATTAAGTCATTAATCTTTCAAGTGTATGTATATGTCATGTATTCCTAGGACTACTGTTTTTAAGATCCATATGCAAACATTGTGACATACATATCTGACGGCCATTAAACAATTCATTGTTATATTGTCCGGTGACTTTAATAATAATAAAAGGATGTGGCGGGGTTTGCATATTATGTAAATTATATATTTGCATAATATACAAACAAATTGAGTAAATTGCTATACAGGGTGTACCGTTCCTGGTGGTAAATCGTAGATAGTAGTGTTCATTTGAGGAAAATTAACATATGACATGTACACTCTTTCTTTAACCTTTACAGAGTTAAAGCATTTTTTTTGCAAATTGTGTCAAAAAGCTGCACTTGCCGAAGAAAATCCAAATTTGCCAATCTTCCAAAGATTTAATCCGACATTTGATCTCACTTTCTAAAACTACCCAAAATTTAATTTAAGTGGAGTTTTTCCTAGTTGCAAAGATCACCGTTCAAGGATACAACACAACTGTTCAAGCTTTAAAGAAATTTAAAACCGATTTTTCATCGGAAACTCCAATGATTTTGACAATGGTACTTTGAACTGACCAAACTGTAAATTTGACAAAAGTTGCTTCTGAATGGCACATATTATTCAAAAGTGCAATTTTGGGCCCACTAGCTGTCTTCGTTTAGGAGAAAAACGCACTTTTATATTTTTCGGTCGAGTGGTCACTTTGCCTTGAAACTTTCGGGGTTTTTCGCAGTTTTTCGTCCGGAATGGTATTTTATATTTTTAGGGGAAGGTTCAAGCTGAATTTTAAGGCAAAATTCAACTCTCTAGCTACCGTAGTTTTCGAGTTAGAGCCATTTAAAAAAGTGCAAGTTTGGGCCCTCTAGCTGCCTCCGTTTAGGAGAAAAACGCACTTTTATATTTTCCGGTCGAGTGGTCACTTTGCCTTGAAACTTTCGGGGTTTTTCGCAGTTTTTCGTCCGGAATGGTATTTTATATTTTTAGGGGAAGGTTCAAGCTGCATTTTGAGGCAAAATTCAACTCTCTAGCTGGCGTAGTTTTCGAGTTAGAGCCATTTAAAAAAGTGCAAGTTTGGGCCCTCTAGCTGCCTCCGTTTAGGAGAAAAACGCACTTTTATATTTTCCGGTCGAGTGGTCACTTTGCCTTGAAATTTTCTGGGTTTTTCGCAGTTTTTCGTCCGGAATGGTATTTTATATTTTTAGGGGAAGGTTCAAGCTGAATTTTAAGGCAAAATTCAACTCTCTAGCTACCGTAGTTTTCGAGTTAGAGCCATTTAAAAAAGTGCAAGTTTGGGCCCTCTAGCTGCCTCCGTTTAGGAGAAAAACGCACTTTTATATTTTCCGGTCGAGTGGTCACTTTGCCTTGAAACTTTCGGGGTTTTTCGCAGTTTTTCGTCCGGAATGGTATTTTATATTTTTAGGGGAAGGTTCAAGCTGCATTTTGAGGCAAAATTCAACTCTCTAGCTGGCGTAGTTTTCGAGTTAGAGCCATTTAAAAAAGTGCAAGTTTGGGCCCTCTAGCTGCCTCCGTTTAGGAGAAAAACGCACTTTTATATTTTCCGGTCGAGTGGTCACTTTGCCTTGAAACTTTCGGGGTTTTTCGCAGTTTTTCGTCTGGAATGGTATTTTATGTTTTTAGGGGAAGGTTCAAGCTGCATTTTGAGGCAAAATTCAACTCTCTAGCTGCTGTAGTTTTCGAGTTAGAGCCATTTAAAAAAGTGCAAGTTTGGGCCCTCTAGCTGCCTCCGTTTAGGAGAAAAACGCACTTTTATATTTTCCGGTCGAGTGGTCACTTTGCCTTGAAACTTTCGGGGTTTTTCGCAGTTTTTCGTCCGGAATGGTATTTTATATTTTTAGGGGAAGGTTCAAGCTGCATTTTGAGACAAAATTCAACTCTCTAGCTGCCGTAGTTTTCGAGTTAGAGCCATTTAAAAAAGTGCAAGTTTGGGCCCTCTAGCTGCATCCGTTTAGGAGAAAAACGCACTTTTATATTTTCCGGTCGAGTGGTCACTTTGCCTTGAAACTTTCGGGGTTTTTCGTAGTTTTTCGTCCGGAATGGTATTTTATATATTTAGGGGAAGGTTCAAGCTGCATTTTAAGGCAAAATTCAACTCTCTAGCTGCCGTAGTTTTCGAGTTAGAGCCATTTTAAAAAGTGCAAGTTTGGGCCCTCTAGCTGCCTCCGTTTAGGAGAAAAACGCACTTTTATATTTTCCGGTCGAGTGGTCACTTTGCCTTGAAACCTTCGGGGTTTTTCGTCCGGAATGGTATTTTATAAAATATTTTTAGGGGAAGGTTCAAGCTGCATTTTGAGCAAAATTCAACTCTCTAACGGCCGTAGTTTTCGAGTTAGAGCCATTTAAAAAAGTGCAAGTTTGGGCCCTCTAGCTGCCTCCGTTTAGGAGAAAAACGCACTTTTATATTTTCCGGTCGAGTGGTCACTTTGCCTTGAAACTTTCGGGGTTTTTCGCAGTTTTTCGTCCGGAATGGTATTTTATATTTTTAGGGGAAGGTTCAAGCTGCATTTTGAGCAAAATTCAACTCTCTAGCTGCCGTAGTTTTCGAGTTAGAGCCATTTAAAAAAGTGCAAGTTTGGGCCCTCTAGCTGCCTCCGTTTACGAGAAAAACGCACTTTTATATTTTCCGGTCGAGTGGTCACTTTGCCTTGAAACTTTCGGGGTTTTTCGCAGTTTTTCGTCCGGAATGGTATTTTATATTTTTAGGGGAAGGTTCAAGCTGCATTTTAAGGCAAAATTCAACTCTCTAGCTGCCGTAGTTTTCGAGTTAGAGCCATTTAAAAAAGTGCAAGTTTGGGCCCTCTAGCTGCCTCCGTTTAGGAGAAAAACGCACTTTTATATTTTCCGGTCGAGTGGTCACTTTGCCTTGAAACTTTCGGGGTTTTTCGCAGTTTTTCGTCTGGAATGGTATTTTAAATATATTTTTAGGGGAAGGTTCAAGCTGCATTTTAAGGCAAAATTCAACTCTCTAGCTGCCGTAGTTTTCGAGTTAGAGCCATTTAAAAAAGTGCAAGTTTGGGCCCTCTAGCTGCCTCCGTTTAGGAGAAAAACGCACTTTTATATTTTCCGGTCGAGTGGTCACTTTGCCTTGAAACTATCAGGGTTTTTCGCAGTTTTTCGTCCGGAATGGTATTTTATATTTTTAGGGGAAGGTTCAAGCTGCATTTTAAGGCAAAATTCAACTCTCTAGCTGCCGCAGTTTTCGAGTTAGAGCCATTTAAAAAAGTGCAAGTTTGAGCCCTCTAGCTGCCTCCGTTTAGGAGAAAAACGCACTTTTATATTTTCCGGTCGAGTGGTCACTTTGCCTTGAAACTTTCGGGGTTTTTCGCAGTTTTTCGTCCGGAATGGTATTTTGTATTTTTAGGGGAAGGTTCAAGCTGCATTTTAAGGCAAAATTCAACTCTCCAGCTGCCGTAGTTTTCGAGTTAGAGCCATTTAAAAAAGTGCAAGTTTGGGCCCTCTAGCTGCCTCCGTTTAGGAGAAAAACGCACTTTTATATTTTCCGGTCGAGTGGTCACTTTGCCTTGAAACTATCAGGGTTTTTCGCAGTTTTTCGTCCGGAATGGTATTTTATATTTTTAGGGGAAGGTTCAAGCTGCATTTTAAGGCAAAATTCAACTCTCTAGCTGCCGTAGTTTTCGAGTTAGAGCCATTTAAAAAAGTGCAAGTTTGGGCCCTCTAGCTGCCTCCGTTTAGGAGAAAAACGCACTTTTATATTTTCCGGTCGAGTGGTCACTTTGCCTTGAAACTTTCGGGGTTTTTCGCAGTTTTTCGTCCGGAATGGTATTTTATATTTTTAGGGGAAGGTTCAAGCTGCATTTTAAGGCAAAATTCAACTCTCTAGCTGCCGTAGTTTTCGAGTTAGAGCCATTTAAAAAAGTGCAAGTTTGGACCCTCTAGCTGCCTCCGTTTAGGAGAAAAACGCACTTTTATATTTTCCGGTCGAGTGGTCACTTTGCCTTGAAACTTTCGGGGTTTTTCGCAGTTTTTCGTCCGGAATGGTATTTTATATTTTTAGGGGAAGGTTCAAGCTGCATTTTGAGGCAAAATTCAACTCTCTGGCTGCCGTAGTTTTCGAGTTAGAGCCATTTAAAAAAGTGCAAGTTTGGGCCCTCTAGCTGCCTCCGTTTAGGAGAAAAACGCACTTTTATATTTTCCGGTCGAGTGGTCACTTTGCCTCGAAACTTTCGGGGTTTTTCGCAGTTTTTCGTCCGGAATGGTATTTTATATTTTTAGGGGAAGGTTCAAGCTGCATTTTAAGGCAAAATTCAACTCTCTAGCTGCCGTAGTTTTCGAGTTAGAGCCATTTAAAAAAGTGCAAGTTTGGGCCCTCTAGCTGCCTCCGTTTAGGAGAAAAACGCACTTTTATATTTTCCGGTCGAGTGGTCACTTTGCCTTGAAACTTTCGGGGTTTTTCGCAGTTTTTCGTCCGGAATGGTATTTTATATTTTTAGGGGAAGGTTCAAGCTGCATTTTAAGGCAAAATTCAACTCTCTAGCTGCCGTAGTTTTCGAGTTAGAGCCATTTAAAAAAGTGCAAGTTTGGACCCTCTAGCTGCCTCCGTTTAGGAGAAAAACGCACTTTTATATTTTCCGGTCGAGTGGTCACTTTGCCTTGAAACTTTCGGGGTTTTTCGCAGTTTTTCGTCCGGAATGGTATTTTATATTTTTAGGGGAAGGTTCAAGCTGCATTTTGAGGCAAAATTCAACTCTCTGGCTGCCGTAGTTTTCGAGTTAGAGCCATTTAAAAAAGTGCAAGTTTGGGCCCTCTAGCTGCCTCCGTTTAGGAGAAAAACGCACTTTTATATTTTCCGGTCGAGTGGTCACTTTGCCTCGAAACTTTCGGGGTTTTTCGCAGTTTTTCGTCCGGAATGGTATTTTATATTTTTAGGGGAAGGTTCAAGCTGCATTTTAAGGCAAAATTCAACTCTCTAGCTGCCGTAGTTTTCGAGTTAGAGCCATTTAAAAAAGTGCAAGTTTGGGCCCTCTAGCTGCCTCCGTTTAGGAGAAAAACGCACTTTTATATTTTCCGGTCGAGTGGTCACTTTGCCTTGAAACTATCAGGGTTTTTCGCAGTTTTTCGTCCGGAATGGTATTTTATATTTTTAGGGGAAGGTTCAAGCTGCATTTTAAGGCAAAATTCAACTCTCCAGCTGCCGTAGTTTTCGAGTTAGAGCCATTTAAAAAAGTGCAAGTTTGAGCCCTCTAGCTGCCTCCGTTTAGGAGAAAAACGCACTTTTATATTTTCCGGTCGAGTGGTCACTTTGCCTTGAAACTTTCGGGGTTTTTCGCAGTTTTTCGTCTGGAATGGTATTTTAAATATATTTTTAGGGGAAGGTTCAAGCTGCATTTTAAGGCAAAATTCAACTCTCTAGCTGCCGTAGTTTTCGAGTTAGAGCCATTTAAAAAAGTGCAAGTTTGGGCCCTCTAGCTGCCTCCGTTTAGGAGAAAAACGCACTTTTATATTTTCCGGTCGAGTGGTCACTTTGCCTTGAAACTATCAGGGTTTTTCGCAGTTTTTCGTCCGGAATGGTATTTTATATTTTTAGGGGAAGGTTCAAGCTGCATTTTAAGGCAAAATTCAACTCTCTAGCTGCCGCAGTTTTCGAGTTAGAGCCATTTAAAAAAGTGCAAGTTTGAGCCCTCTAGCTGCCTCCGTTTAGGAGAAAAACGCACTTTTATATTTTCCGGTCGAGTGGTCACTTTGCCTTGAAACTTTCGGGGTTTTTCGCAGTTTTTCGTCCGGAATGGTATTTTGTATTTTTAGGGGAAGGTTCAAGCTGCATTTTAAGGCAAAATTCAACTCTCCAGCTGCCGTAGTTTTCGAGTTAGAGCCATTTAAAAAAGTGCAAGTTTGGGCCCTCTAGCTGCCTCCGTTTAGGAGAAAAACGCACTTTTATATTTTCCGGTCGAGTGGTCACTTTGCCTTGAAACTATCAGGGTTTTTCGCAGTTTTTCGTCCGGAATGGTATTTTATATTTTTAGGGGAAGGTTCAAGCTGCATTTTAAGGCAAAATTCAACTCTCTAGCTGCCGTAGTTTTCGAGTTAGAGCCATTTAAAAAAGTGCAAGTTTGGGCCCTCTAGCTGCCTCCGTTTAGGAGAAAAACGCACTTTTATATTTTCCGGTCGAGTGGTCACTTTGCCTTGAAACTTTCGGGGTTTTTCGCAGTTTTTCGTCCGGAATGGTATTTTATATTTTTAGGGGAAGGTTCAAGCTGCATTTTAAGGCAAAATTCAACTCTCTAGCTGCCGTAGTTTTCGAGTTAGAGCCATTTAAAAAAGTGCAAGTTTGGACCCTCTAGCTGCCTCCGTTTAGGAGAAAAACGCACTTTTATATTTTCCGGTCGAGTGGTCACTTTGCCTTGAAACTTTCGGGGTTTTTCGCAGTTTTTCGTCCGGAATGGTATTTTATATTTTTAGGGGAAGGTTCAAGCTGCATTTTGAGGCAAAATTCAACTCTCTGGCTGCCGTAGTTTTCGAGTTAGAGCCATTTAAAAAAGTGCAAGTTTGGGCCCTCTAGCTGCCTCCGTTTAGGAGAAAAACGCACTTTTATATTTTCCGGTCGAGTGGTCACTTTGCCTCGAAACTTTCGGGGTTTTTCGCAGTTTTTCGTCCGGAATGGTATTTTATATTTTTAGGGGAAGGTTCAAGCTGCATTTTAAGGCAAAATTCAACTCTCTAGCTGCCGTAGTTTTCGAGTTAGAGCCATTTAAAAAAGTGCAAGTTTGGGCCCTCTAGCTGCCTCCGTTTAGGAGAAAAACGCACTTTTATATTTTCCGGTCGAGTGGTCACTTTGCCTTGAAACTATCAGGGTTTTTCGCAGTTTTTCGTCCGGAATGGTATTTTATATTTTTAGGGGAAGGTTCAAGCTGCATTTTAAGGCAAAATTCAACTCTCCAGCTGCCGTAGTTTTCGAGTTAGAGCCATTTAAAAAAGTGCAAGTTTGGGCCCTCTAGCTGCCTCCGTTTAGGAGAAAAACGCACTTTTATATTTTCCGGTCGAGTGGTCACTTTGCCTTGAAACTTTCGGGGTTTTTCGCAGTTTTTCGTCCGGAATGGTATTTTATATTTTTAGGGGAAGGTTCAAGCTGCATTTTAAGGCAAAATTCAACTCTCTAGCTGCCGTAGTTTTCGAGTTAGAGCCATTTAAAAAAGTGCAAGTTTGGACCCTCTAGCTGCCTCCGTTTAGGAGAAAAACGCACTTTTATATTTTCCGGTCGAGTGGTCACTTTGCCTTGAAACTTTCGGGGTTTTTCGCAGTTTTTCGTCCGGAATGGTATTTTATATTTTTAGGGGAAGGTTCAAGCTGCATTTTGAGGCAAAATTCAACTCTCTGGCTGCCGTAGTTTTCGAGTTAGAGCCATTTAAAAAAGTGCAAGTTTGGGCCCTCTAGCTGCCTCCGTTTAGGAGAAAAACGCACTTTTATATTTTCCGGTCGAGTGGTCACTTTGCCTCGAAACTTTCGGGGTTTTTCGCAGTTTTTCGTCCGGAATGGTATTTTATATTTTTAGGGGAAGGTTCAAGCTGCATTTTAAGGCAAAATTCAACTCTCTAGCTGCCGTAGTTTTCGAGTTAGAGCCATTTAAAAAAGTGCAAGTTTGGGCCCTCTAGCTGCCTCCGTTTAGGAGAAAAACGCACTTTTATATTTTCCGGTCGAGTGGTCACTTTGCCTTGAAACTATCAGGGTTTTTCGCAGTTTTTCGTCCGGAATGGTATTTTATATTTTTAGGGGAAGGTTCAAGCTGCATTTTAAGGCAAAATTCAACTCTCTAGCTGCCGCAGTTTTCGAGTTAGAGCCATTTAAAAAAGTGCAAGTTTGAGCCCTCTAGCTGCCTCCGTTTAGGAGAAAAACGCACTTTTATATTTTCCGGTCGAGTGGTCACTTTGCCTTGAAACTTTCGGGGTTTTTCGCAGTTTTTCGTCCGGAATGGTATTTTGTATTTTTAGGGGAAGGTTCAAGCTGCATTTTAAGGCAAAATTCAACTCTCCAGCTGCCGTAGTTTTCGAGTTAGAGCCATTTAAAAAAGTGCAAGTTTGGGCCCTCTAGCTGCCTCCGTTTAGGAGAAAAACGCACTTTTATATTTTCCGGTCGAGTGGTCACTTTGCCTCGAAACTTTCGGGGTTTTTCGCAGTTTTTCGTCCGGAATGGTATTTTATATTTTTAGGGGAAGGTTCAAGCTGCATTTTAAGGCAAAATTCAACTCTCTAGCTGCCGTAGTTTTCGAGTTAGAGCCATTTAAAAAAGTGCAAGTTTGGGCCCTCTAGCTGCCTCCGTTTAGGAGAAAAACGCACTTTTATATTTTCCGGTCGAGTGGTCACTTTGCCTTGAAACTATCAGGGTTTTTCGCAGTTTTTCGTCCGGAATGGTATTTTATATTTTTAGGGGAAGGTTCAAGCTGCATTTTAAGGCAAAATTCAACTCTCCAGCTGCCGTAGTTTTCGAGTTAGAGCCATTTAAAAAAGTGCAAGTTTGGGCCCTCTAGCTGCCTCCGTTTAGGAGAAAAACGCACTTTTATATTTTCCGGTCGAGTGGTCACTTTGCCTTGAAACTTTCGGGGTTTTTCGCAGTTTTTCGTCCGGAATGGTATTTTGTATTTTTAGGGGAAGGTTCAAGCTGCATTTTAAGGCAAAATTCAACTCTCCAGCTGCCGTAGTTTTCGAGTTAGAGCCATTTAAAAAAGTGCAAGTTTGGGCCCTCTAGCTGCCTCCGTTTAGGAGAAAAACGCACTTTTATATTTTCCGGTCGAGTGGTCACTTTGCCTTGAAACTATCAGGGTTTTTCGCAGTTTTTCGTCCGGAATGGTATTTTATATTTTTAGGGGAAGGTTCAAGCTGCATTTTAAGGCAAAATTCAACTCTCCAGCTGCCGTAGTTTTCGAGTTAGAGCCATTTAAAAAAGTGCAAGTTTGGGCCCTCTAGCTGCCTCCGTTTAGGAGAAAAACGCACTTTTATATTTTCCGGTCGAGTGGTCACTTTGCCTTGAAACTTTCGGGGTTTTTCGCAGTTTTTCGTCCGGAATGGTATTTTGTATTTTTAGGGGAAGGTTCAAGCTGCATTTTAAGGCAAAATTCAACTCTCCAGCTGCCGTAGTTTTCGAGTTAGAGCCATTTAAAAAAGTGCAAGTTTGGGCCCTCTAGCTGCCTCCGTTTAGGAGAAAAACGCACTTTTATATTTTCCGGTCGAGTGGTCACTTTGCCTTGAAACTTTCGGGGTTTTTCGCAGTTTTTCGTCCGGAATGGTATTTTGTATTTTTAGGGGAAGGTTCAAGCTGCATTTTAAGGCAAAATTCAACTCTCCAGCTGCCGTAGTTTTCGAGTTAGAGCCATTTAAAAAAGTGCAAGTTTGGGCCCTCTAGCTGCCTCCGTTTAGGAGAAAAACGCACTTTTATATTTTCCGGTCGAGTGGTCACTTTGCCTTGAAACTATCAGGGTTTTTCGCAGTTTTTCGTCCGGAATGGTATTTTATATTTTTAGGGGAAGGTTCAAGCTGCATTTTAAGGCAAAATTCAACTCTCCAGCTGCCGTAGTTTTCGAGTTAGAGCCATTTAAAAAAGTGCAAGTTTGGGCCCTCTAGCTGCCTCCGTTTAGGAGAAAAACGCACTTTTATATTTTCCGGTCGAGTGGTCACTTTGCCTTGAAACTATCAGGGTTTTTCGCAGTTTTTCGTCCGGAATGGTATTTTATATTTTTAGGGGAAGGTTCAAGCTGCATTTTAAGGCAAAATTCAACTCTCTAGCTGCCGCAGTTTTCGAGTTAGAGCCATTTAAAAAAGTGCAAGTTTGAGCCCTCTAGCTGCCTCCGTTTAGGAGAAAAACGCACTTTTATATTTTCCGGTCGAGTGGTCACTTTGCCTTGAAACTTTCGGGGTTTTTCGCAGTTTTTCGTCCGGAATGGTATTTTGTATTTTTAGGGGAAGGTTCAAGCTGCATTTTAAGGCAAAATTCAACTCTCCAGCTGCCGTAGTTTTCGAGTTAGAGCCATTTAAAAAAGTGCAAGTTTGGGCCCTCTAGCTGCCTCCGTTTAGGAGAAAAACGCACTTTTATATTTTCCGGTCGAGTGGTCACTTTGCCTTGAAACTATCAGGGTTTTTCGCAGTTTTTCGTCCGGAATGGTATTTTATATTTTTAGGGGAAGGTTCAAGCTGCATTTTAAGGCAAAATTCAACTCTCCAGCTGCCGTAGTTTTCGAGTTAGAGCCATTTAAAAAAGTGCAAGTTTGGGCCCTCTAGCTGCCTCCGTTTAGGAGAAAAACGCACTTTTATATTTTCCGGTCGAGTGGTCACTTTGCCTTGAAACTTTCGGGGTTTTTCGCAGTTTTTCGTCCGGAATGGTATTTTATATTTTTAGGGGAAGGTTCAAGCTGCATTTTAAGGCAAAATTCAACTCTCTAGCTGCCGTAGTTTTCGAGTTAGAGCCATTTAAAAAAGTGCAAGTTTGGACCCTCTAGCTGCCTCCGTTTAGGAGAAAAACGCACTTTTATATTTTCCGGTCGAGTGGTCACTTTGCCTTGAAACTTTCGGGGTTTTTCGCAGTTTTTCGTCCGGAATGGTATTTTATATTTTTAGGGGAAGGTTCAAGCTGCATTTTGAGGCAAAATTCAACTCTCTGGCTGCCGTAGTTTTCGAGTTAGAGCCATTTAAAAAAGTGCAAGTTTGGGCCCTCTAGCTGCCTCCGTTTAGGAGAAAAACGCACTTTTATATTTTCCGGTCGAGTGGTCACTTTGCCTTGAAACTATCAGGGTTTTTCGCAGTTTTTCGTCCGGAATGGTATTTTATATTTTTAGGGGAAGGTTCAAGCTGCATTTTAAGGCAAAATTCAACTCTCTAGCTGCCGCAGTTTTCGAGTTAGAGCCATTTAAAAAAGTGCAAGTTTGAGCCCTCTAGCTGCCTCCGTTTAGGAGAAAAACGCACTTTTATATTTTCCGGTCGAGTGGTCACTTTGCCTTGAAACTATCAGGGTTTTTCGCAGTTTTTCGTCCGGAATGGTATTTTATATTTTTAGGGGAAGGTTCAAGCTGCATTTTAAGGCAAAATTCAACTCTCTAGCTGCCGTAGTTTTCGAGTTAGAGCCATTTAAAAAAGTGCAAGTTTGGGCCCTCTAGCTGCCTCCGTTTAGGAGAAAAACGCACTTTTATATTTTCCGGTCGAGTGGTCACTTTGCCTTGAAACTATCAGGGTTTTTCGCAGTTTTTCGTCCGGAATGGTATTTTATATTTTTAGGGGAAGGTTCAAGCTGCATTTTAAGGCAAAATTCAACTCTCTAGCTGCCGCAGTTTTCGAGTTAGAGCCATTTAAAAAAGTGCAAGTTTGAGCCCTCTAGCTGCCTCCGTTTAGGAGAAAAACGCACTTTTATATTTTCCGGTCGAGTGGTCACTTTGCCTTGAAACTTTCGGGGTTTTTCGCAGTTTTTCGTCCGGAATGGTATTTTGTATTTTTAGGGGAAGGTTCAAGCTGCATTTTAAGGCAAAATTCAACTCTCCAGCTGCCGTAGTTTTCGAGTTAGAGCCATTTAAAAAAGTGCAAGTTTGGGCCCTCTAGCTGCCTCCGTTTAGGAGAAAAACGCACTTTTATATTTTCCGGTCGAGTGGTCACTTTGCCTTGAAACTTTCGGGGTTTTTCGCAGTTTTTCGTCCGGAATGGTATTTTATATTTTTAGGGGAAGGTTCAAGCTGCATTTTAAGGCAAAATTCAACTCTCCAGCTGCCGTAGTTTTCGAGTTAGAGCCATTTAAAAAAGTGCAAGTTTGGGCCCTCTAGCTGCCTCCGTTTAGGAGAAAAACGCACTTTTATATTTTCCGGTCGAGTGGTCACTTTGCCTTGAAACTTTCGGGGTTTTTCGCAGTTTTTCGTCCGGAATGGTATTTTATATTTTTAGGGGAAGGTTCAAGCTGCATTTTGAGGCAAAATTCAACTCTCTGGCTGCCGTAGTTTTCGAGTTAGAGCCATTTAAAAAAGTGCAAGTTTGGGCCCTCTAGCTGCCTCCGTTTAGGAGAAAAACGCACTTTTATATTTTCCGGTCGAGTGGTCACTTTGCCTTGAAACTTTCGGGGTTTTTCGCAGTTTTTCGTCCGGAATGGTATTTTATATTTTTAGGGGAAGGTTCAAGCTGCATTTTAAGGCAAAATTCAACTCTCCAGCTGCCGTAGTTTTCGAGTTAGAGCCATTTAAAAAAGTGCAAGTTTGGGCCCTCTAGCTGCCTCCGTTTAGGAGAAAAACGCACTTTTATATTTTCCGGTCGAGTGGTCACTTTGCCTTGAAACTTTCGGGGTTTTTCGCAGTTTTTCGTCCGGAATGGTATTTTATATTTTTAGGGGAAGGTTCAAGCTGCATTTTAAGGCAAAATTCAACTCTCTAGCTGCCGTAGTTTTCGAGTTAGAGCCATTTAAAAAAGTGCAAGTTTGGACCCTCTAGCTGCCTCCGTTTAGGAGAAAAACGCACTTTTATATTTTCCGGTCGAGTGGTCACTTTGCCTTGAAACTTTCGGGGTTTTTCGCAGTTTTTCGTCCGGAATGGTATTTTATATTTTTAGGGGAAGGTTCAAGCTGCATTTTGAGGCAAAATTCAACTCTCTGGCTGCCGTAGTTTTCGAGTTAGAGCCATTTAAAAAAGTGCAAGTTTGGGCCCTCTAGCTGCCTCCGTTTAGGAGAAAAACGCACTTTTATATTTTCCGGTCGAGTGGTCACTTTGCCTCGAAACTTTCGGGGTTTTTCGCAGTTTTTCGTCCGGAATGGTATTTTATATTTTTAGGGGAAGGTTCAAGCTGCATTTTAAGGCAAAATTCAACTCTCTAGCTGCCGTAGTTTTCGAGTTAGAGCCATTTAAAAAAGTGCAAGTTTGGGCCCTCTAGCTGCCTCCGTTTAGGAGAAAAACGCACTTTTATATTTTCCGGTCGAGTGGTCACTTTGCCTTGAAACTATCAGGGTTTTTCGCAGTTTTTCGTCCGGAATGGTATTTTATATTTTTAGGGGAAGGTTCAAGCTGCATTTTAAGGCAAAATTCAACTCTCCAGCTGCCGTAGTTTTCGAGTTAGAGCCATTTAAAAAAGTGCAAGTTTGGGCCCTCTAGCTGCCTCCGTTTAGGAGAAAAACGCACTTTTATATTTTCCGGTCGAGTGGTCACTTTGCCTTGAAACTTTCGGGGTTTTTCGCAGTTTTTCGTCCGGAATGGTATTTTATATTTTTAGGGGAAGGTTCAAGCTGCATTTTAAGGCAAAATTCAACTCTCTAGCTGCCGTAGTTTTCGAGTTAGAGCCATTTAAAAAAGTGCAAGTTTGGACCCTCTAGCTGCCTCCGTTTAGGAGAAAAACGCACTTTTATATTTTCCGGTCGAGTGGTCACTTTGCCTTGAAACTTTCGGGGTTTTTCGCAGTTTTTCGTCCGGAATGGTATTTTATATTTTTAGGGGAAGGTTCAAGCTGCATTTTGAGGCAAAATTCAACTCTCTGGCTGCCGTAGTTTTCGAGTTAGAGCCATTTAAAAAAGTGCAAGTTTGGGCCCTCTAGCTGCCTCCGTTTAGGAGAAAAACGCACTTTTATATTTTCCGGTCGAGTGGTCACTTTGCCTCGAAACTTTCGGGGTTTTTCGCAGTTTTTCGTCCGGAATGGTATTTTATATTTTTAGGGGAAGGTTCAAGCTGCATTTTAAGGCAAAATTCAACTCTCTAGCTGCCGTAGTTTTCGAGTTAGAGCCATTTAAAAAAGTGCAAGTTTGGGCCCTCTAGCTGCCTCCGTTTAGGAGAAAAACGCACTTTTATATTTTCCGGTCCAGTGGTCACTTTGCCTTGAAACTTTCGGGGTTTTTCGCAGTTTTTCGTCCGGAATGGTATTTTATATTTTTAGGGGAAGGTTCAAGCTGCATTTTAAGGCAAAATTCAACTCTCTAGCTGCCGTAGTTTTCGAGTTAGAGCCATTTAAAAAAGTGCAAGTTTGGGCCCTCTAGCTGCCTCCGTTTAGGAGAAAAACGCACTTTCATATTTTCCGGTCCAGTGGTCACTTTGCCTTGAAACTTTCGGGGTTTTTCGCAGTTTTTCGTCCGGAATGGTATTTTATATTTTTAGGGGAAGGTTCAAGCTGCATTTTAAGGCAAAATTCAACTCTCTAGCTGCCGTAGTTTTCGAGTTAGAGCCATTTAAAAAAGTGCAAGTTTGGGCCCTCTAGCTGCCTCCGTTTAGGAGAAAAACGCACTTTTATATTTTCCGGTCCAGTGGTCACTTTGCCTTGAAACTTTCGGGGTTTTTCGCAGTTTTTTGTCCGGAATGGTATTTTATATTTTTAGGGGAAGGTTCAAGCTGCATTTTAAGGCAAAATTCAACTCTCTAGCTGCCGTAGTTTTCGAGTTAGAGCCATTTAAAAAAGTGCAAGTTTGGGCCCTCTAGCTGCCTCCGTTTAGGAGAAAAACGCACTTTTATATTTTCCGGTCGAGTGGTCACTTTGCCTTGAAACTTTCGGGGTTTTTCGCAGTTTTTCGTCCGGAATGGTAATTTATAAAATATTTTTAGGGGAAGGTTCAAGCTGCATTTTAAGGCAAAATTCAACTCTCTAGCTGCCGTAGTTTTCGAGTTAGAGCCATTTAAAAAAGTGCAAGTTTGGGCCCTCTAGCTGCCTCCGTTTAGGAGAAAAACGCACTTTTATATTTTCCGGTCGAGTGGTCACTTTGCCTTGAAACTTTCGGGGTTTTTCGCAGTTTTTCGTCCGGAATGGTATTTTATATTTTTAGGGGAAGGTTCAAGCTGCATTTTAAGGCAAAATTCAACTCTCTAGCTGCCGTAGTTTTCGAGTTAGAGCCATTTAAAAAAGTGCAAGTTTGGGCCCTCTAGCTGCCTCCGTTTAGGAGAAAAACGCACTTTTATATTTTCCGGTCCAGTGGTCACTTTGCCTTGAAACTTTCGGGGTTTTTCGCAGTTTTTCGCCGGAATGGTATTTTATATTTTTAGGGGAAGGTTCAAGCTGCATTTTAAGGCAAAATTCAACTCTCTAGCTGCCGTAGTTTTCGAGTTAGAGCCATTTAAAAAAGTGCAAGTTTGGGCCCTCTAGCTGCCTCCGTTTAGGAGAAAAACGCACTTTCATATTTTCCGGTCCAGTGGTCACTTTGCCTTGAAACTTTCGGGGTTTTTCGCAGTTTTTCGTCCGGAATGGTATTTTATATTTTTAGGGGAAGGTTCAAGCTGCATTTTAAGGCAAAATTCAACTCTCTAGCTGCCGTAGTTTTCGAGTTAGAGCCATTTAAAAAAGTGCAAGTTTGGGCCCTCTAGCTGCCTCCGTTTAGGAGAAAAACGCACTTTTATATTTTCCGGTCCAGTGGTCACTTTGCCTTGAAACTTTCGGGGTTTTTCGCAGTTTTTCGTCCGGAATGGTATTTTATATTTTTAGGGGAAGGTTCAAGCTGCATTTTAAGGCAAAATTCAACTCTCTAGCTGCCGTAGTTTTCGAGTTAGAGCCATTTAAAAAAGTGCAAGTTTGGGCCCTCTAGCTGCCTCCGTTTAGGAGAAAAACGCACTTTCATATTTTCCGGTCCAGTGGTCACTTTGCCTTGAAACTTTCGGGGTTTTTCGCAGTTTTTCGTCCGGAATGGTATTTTATATTTTTAGGGGAAGGTTCAAGCTGCATTTTAAGGCAAAATTCGACTCTCTAGCTGCCGTAGTTTTCGAGTTAGAGCCATTTAAAAAAGTGCAAGTTTGGACCCTCTAGCTGCCTCCGTTTAGGAGAAAAACGCACTTTTATATTTTCCGGTCGAGTGGTCACTTTGCCTTGAAACTTTCGGGGTTTTTCGCAGTTTCTCGTCCGGAATGGTATTTTGTATTTTTAGGGGAAGGTTCAAGCTGCATTTTAAGGCAAATTCGACTCTCTAGCTGCCGTAGTTTTCGAGTTAGAGCCATTTAAAAAAGTGCAAGTTTGGACCCTCTAGCTGCCTCCGTTTAGGAGAAAAACGCACTTTTATATTTTCCGGTCCAGTGGTCACTTTGCCTTGAAACTTTCGGGGTTTTTCGCAGTTTTTCGTCCGGAATGGTATTTTATATTTTATTTTTAGGGGAAGGTTCAAGCTGCATTTTAAGGCAAAATTCAACTCTCTAGCTGCCGTAGTTTTCGAGTTAGAGCCATTTAGAAAAGTGCAAGTTTGGACCCTCTAGCTGCCTCCGTTTAGGAGAAAAACGCACTTTTATATTTTCCGGTCGAGTGGTCACTTTGCCTTGAAACTTTCGGGGTTTTTCGCAGTTTTTCGTCCGGAATGGTATTTTATATTTTTAGGGGAAGGTTCAAGCTGCATTTTAAGGCAAAATTCAACTCTCTAGCTGCCGTAGTTTTCGAGTTAGAGCCATTTAGAAAAGTGCAAGTTTGGACCCTCTAGCTGCCTCCGTTTAGGAGAAAAACGCACTTTTATATTTTCCGGTCCAGTGGGCACTTTGCCTTGAAACTTTCGGGGTTTTTCGCAGTTTTTCGTCCGGAATGGTATTTTATATTTTTAGGGGAAGGTTCAAGCTGCATTTTAAGGCAAAATTCAACTCTCTAGCTGCCGTAGTTTTCGAGTTAGAGCCATTTAAAAAAGTGCAAGTTTGGGCCCTCTAGCTGCCTCCGTTTAGGAGAAAAACGCACTTTTATATTTTCCGGTCCAGTGGTCACTTTGCCTTGAAACTTTCGGGGTTTTTCGCAGTTTTTCGTCCGGAATGGTATTTTATATTTTTAGGGGAAGGTTCAAGCTGCATTTTAAGGCAAAATTCAACTCTCTAGCTGCCGTAGTTTTCGAGTTAGAGCCATTTAAAAAAGTGCAAGTTTGGGCCCTCTAGCTGCCTCCGTTTAGGAGAAAAACGCACTTTTATATTTTCCGGTCGAGTGGTCACTTTGCCTTGAAACTTTCGGGGTTTTTCGCAGTTTTTCGTCCGGAATGGTAATTTATAAAATATTTTTAGGGGAAGGTTCAAGCTGCATTTTAAGGCAAAATTCAACTCTCTAGCTGCCGTAGTTTTCGAGTTAGAGCCATTTAAAAAAGTGCAAGTTTGGGCCCTCTAGCTGCCTCCGTTTAGGAGAAAAACGCACTTTTATATTTTCCGGTCGAGTGGTCACTTTGCCTTGAAACTTTCGGGGTTTTTCGCAGTTTTTCGTCCGGAATGGTATTTTATATTTTTAGGGGAAGGTTCAAGCTGCATTTTAAGGCAAAATTCAACTCTCTAGCTGCCGTAGTTTTCGAGTTAGAGCCATTTAAAAAAGTGCAAGTTTGGGCCCTCTAGCTGCCTCCGTTTAGGAGAAAAACGCACTTTTATATTTTCCGGTCCAGTGGTCACTTTGCCTTGAAACTTTCGGGGTTTTTCGCAGTTTTTCGTCCGGAATGGTATTTTATATTTTTAGGGGAAGGTTCAAGCTGCATTTTAAGGAAAAATTCAACTCTCTAGCTGCCGTAGTTTTCGAGTTAGAGCCATTTAAAAAAGTGCAAGTTTGGGCCCTCTAGCTGCCTCCGTTTAGGAGAAAAACGCACTTTCATATTTTCCGGTCCAGTGGTCACTTTGCCTTGAAACTTTCGGGGTTTTTCGCAGTTTTTCGTCCGGAATGGTATTTTGTATTTTTAGGGGAAGGTTCAAGCTGCATTTTAAGGCAAAATTCAACTCTCTAGCTGCCGTAGTTTTCGAGTTAGAGCCATTTAAAAAAGTGCAAGTTTGGGCCCTCTAGCTGCCTCCGTTTAGGAGAAAAACGCACTTTTATATTTTCCGGTCCAGTGGTCACTTTGCCTTGAAACTTTCGGGGTTTTTCGCAGTTTTTCGTCCGGAATGGTATTTTATATTTTTAGGGGAAGGTTCAAGCTGCATTTTAAGGCAAAATTCAACTCTCTAGCTGCCGTAGTTTTCGAGTTAGAGCCATTTAAAAAAGTGCAAGTTTGGGCCCTCTAGCTGCCTCCGTTTAGGAGAAAAACGCACTTTCATATTTTCCGGTCCAGTGGTCACTTTGCCTTGAAACTTTCGGGGTTTTTCGCAGTTTTTCGTCCGGAATGGTATTTTATATTTTTAGGGGAAGGTTCAAGCTGCATTTTAAGGCAAAATTCAACTCTCTAGCTGCCGTAGTTTTCGAGTTAGAGCCATTTAAAAAAGTGCGAGTTTGGGCCCTCTAGCTGCCTCCGTTTAGGAGAAAAACGCACTTTTATATTTTCCGGTCCAGTGGTCACTTTGCCTTGAAACTTTCGGGGTTTTTCGCAGTTTTTCGTCCGGAATGGTATTTTATATTTTTAGGGGAAGGTTCAAGCTGCATTTTAAGGCAAAATTCAACTCTCTAGCTGCCGTAGTTTTCGAGTTAGAGCCATTTGAAAAAGTGCAAGTTTGGGCCCTCTAGCTGCCTCCGTTTAGGAGAAAAACGCACTTTCATATTTTCCGGTCCAGTGGTCACTTTGCCTTGAAACTTTCGGGGTTTTTCGCAGTTTTTCGTCCGGAATGGTATTTTATATTTTGACGTGGATATGTCTTATAGCTGGGGGTCATCCTAAAAATCTGTCCGTCACACGAAATGTCTGTTTTTCTACTTGGGGGTCAGAAGAGGAAACAAGCCCATTGAGAATTTTTCCGAGTTTTATGAATGTAGTGGCCGATCCTCAGTCAATCCGAGTCAGTCATCAAAGGGAACTCACGAAAATCGAAAAACTTCGCATCATGAACTGACTAAACAACCAGGCACCCATAAAACAAGTCAACATCATTCAACTGCCATCCCCTCGTGATTCAAATCTGCTCACAACACCAGTCACATTCAGACAACCTGTCTCCCTCACTCGTGCACAGCGCTATGGCCCCTCCTTCACAGCAATCTTTTTGTTTTCATCAATTAGTCACTAACCTGACTCAGTAAGAAAATCGTTGGGGTAGGTCGGGAAATAGCTTCAACTTCACACACACACACACACTCGTATGCAGGCAAAGGAGAGACGGTTGAGTCGAAGAAGTTCAATGGATGGGCGTTGCTTCGTCATCGGCGACAGTGAGAAAGAGATGCTTGCTCCACGGACCTTGGACTACACTTCCGCGGCGGATCCACCTCTTTCTTGTGATGGCCAATCCCATCCAGCCGACTGAAATCAGTGTCACCAAGGTCACCAACGTGTTTTTCCCGTGGATGTAAGGAACTTACGACCGTACTTGTATCGCGCATACCGCGTACTATCACGATCGATGATATATCAACTAACAGTGCACAATTCTGATTTAGTGAGGAGAATAGTGCAGATGATGCAGTTTGTGCAGCGCGGATAACGTAAACGTTAATGCAATAAAATTGTGTTGTCGCGCTTACCGTCTTTAGACTTAGACGAGTACTATCTAAGTATCTAATAGTAAGTGTGTTTAGCTAGACTGCGGCTTGACGCGATCGATCGCGGATTGACGTACTAACGAAGCACAGGCGCATATAAATATGTAGAGTGTATGATCGCTTGATCCACACACGGGGCAACGGTTGGGTTAATTTGTATTCTCCTGTACACTATGCGGGACGGTATGTCTTGAAAATGATACAAAGTATCTACACTGCATGCAGATACGTCGGTACATCTTATGCCTACCGAAAGCGTGGGACGTGTTTTGTCGAATGAATTCATCCAGTATAACTATACTGGGATCTTTATAAAACTTACGTCGATATCTTCAACACAACAGGTTCCACGCAGTCGGTAGCCAAAGACATATCCATGTTCCGATGTATCGGCATGCAGTGTAGATACTTTGTATCATTTTAGGGGAAGGTTCAAGCTGCATTTTAAGGCAAAATTCGACTCTCTAGCTGCCGTAGTTTTCGAGTTAGAGCCATTTAAAAAAGTGCAAGTTTGGACCCTCTAGCTGCCTCCGTTTAGGAGAAAAACGCACTTTTATATTTTCCGGTCGAGTGGTCACTTTGCCTTGAAACTTTCGGGGTTTTTCGCAGTTTTTCGTCCGGAATGGTATTTTGTATTTTTAGGGGAAGGTTCAAGCTGCATTTTAAGGCAAATTCGACTCTCTAGCTGCCGTAGTTTTCGAGTTAGAGCCATTTAAAAAAGTGCAAGTTTGGACCCTCTAGCTGCCTCCGTTTAGGAGAAAAACGCACTTTTATATTTTCCGGTCCAGTGGTCACTTTGCCTTGAAACTTTCGGGGTTTTTCGCAGTTTTTCGTCCGGAATGGTATTTTATATTTTTAGGGGAAGGTTCAAGCTGCATTTTAAGGCAAAATTCAACTCTCTAGCTGCCGTAGTTTTCGAGTTAGAGCCATTTAGAAAAGTGCAAGTTTGGACCCTCTAGCTGCCTCCGTTTAGGAGAAAAACGCACTTTTATATTTTCCGGTCGAGTGGTCACTTTGCCTTGAAACTTTCGGGGTTTTTCGCAGTTTTTCGTCCGGAATGGTATTTTGTATTTTTAGGGGAAGGTTCAAGCTGCATTTTAAGGCAAATTCGACTCTCTAGCTGCCGTAGTTTTCGAGTTAGAGCCATTTAAAAAAGTGCAAGTTTGGACCCTCTAGCTGCCTCCGTTTAGGAGAAAAACGCACTTTTATATTTTCCGGTCCAGTGGTCACTTTGCCTTGAAACTTTCGGGGTTTTTCGCAGTTTTTCGTCCGGAATGGTATTTTATATTTTATTTTTAGGGGAAGGTTCAAGCTGCATTTTAAGGCAAAATTCAACTCTCTAGCTGCCGTAGTTTTCGAGTTAGAGCCATTTAGAAAAGTGCAAGTTTGGACCCTCTAGCTGCCTCCGTTTAGGAGAAAAACGCACTTTTATATTTTCCGGTCGAGTGGTCACTTTGCCTTGAAACTTTCGGGGTTTTTCGCAGTTTTTCGTCCGGAATGGAATTTTATATTTTTAGGGGAAGGTTCAAGCTGCATTTTAAGGCAAAATTCGACTCTCTAGCTGCCGTAGTTTTCGAGTTAGAGCCATTTAAAAAAGTGCAAGTTTGGACCCTCTAGCTGCCTCCGTTTAGGAGAAAAACGCACTTTTATATTTTCCGGTCGAGTGGTCACTTTGCCTTGAAACTTTCGGGGTTTTTCGCAGTTTTTCGTCCGGAATGGTATTTTATATTTTTAGGGGAAGGTTCAAGCTGCATTTTAAGGCAAAATTCGACTCTCTAGCTGCCGTAGTTTTCGAGTTAGAGCCATTTAAAAAAGTGCAAGTTTGGACCCTCTAGCTGCCTCCGTTTAGGAGAAAAACGCACTTTTATATTTTCTGGTCGAGTGGTCACTTTGCCTTGAAACTTTCGGGGTTTTTCGCAGTTTTTCGTCCGGAATGGTATTTTGTATTTTTAGGGGAAGGTTCAAGCTGCATTTTAAGGCAAATTCGACTCTCTAGCTGCCGTAGTTTTCGAGTTAGAGCCATTTAAAAAAGTGCAAGTTTGGACCCTCTAGCTGCCTCCGTTTAGGAGAAAAACGCACTTTTATATTTTCCGGTCGAGTGGTCACTTTGCCTTGAAACTTTCGGGGTTTTTCGCAGTTTTTCGTCCGGAATGGTATTTTATATTTTTAGGGGAAGGTTCAAGCTGCATTTTAAGGCAAAATTCGACTCTCTAGCTGCCGTAGTTTTCGAGTTAGAGCCATTTAAAAAAGTGCAAGTTTGGGCCCTCTAGCTGCCTCCGTTTAGGAGAAAAACGCACTTTCATATTTTCCGGTCCAGTGGTCACTTTGCCTTGAAACTTTCGGGGTTTTTCGCAGTTTTTCGTCCGGAATGGTATTTTATATTTTTAGGGGAAGGTTCAAGCTGCATTTTAATGCAAAATTCAACTCTCTAGCTGCCGTAGTTTTCGAGTTAGAGCCATTTAAAAAAGTGCAAGTTTGGGCCCTCTAGCTGCCTCCGTTTAGGAGAAAAACGCACTTTTATATTTTCCGGTCCAGTGGTCACTTTGCCTTGAAACTTTCGGGGTTTTTCGCAGTTTTTCGTCCGGAATGGTATTTTATATTTTTAGGGGAAGGTTCAAGCTGCATTTTAAGGCAAAATTCAACTCTCTAGCTGCCGTAGTTTTCGAGTTAGAGCCATTTAAAAAAGTGCAAGTTTGGGCCCTCTAGCTGCCTCCGTTTAGGAGAAAAACGCACTTTTATATTTTCCGGTCGAGTGGTCACTTTGCCTTGAAACTTTCGGGGTTTTTCGCAGTTTTTCGTCCGGAATGGTATTTTATATTTTTAGGGGAAGGTTCAAGCTGCATTTTAAGGCAAAATTCAACTCTCTAGCTGCCGTAGTTTTCGAGTTAGAGCCATTTAAAAAAGTGCAAGTTTGGGCCCTCTAGCTGCCTCCGTTTAGGAGAAAAACGCACTTTTATATTTTCCGGTCCAGTGGTCACTTTGCCTTGAAACTTTCGGGGTTTTTCGCAGTTTTTCGTCCGGAATGGTATTTTATATTTTTAGGGGAAGGTTCAAGCTGCATTTGAAGGAAAAATTCAACTCTCTAGCTGCCGTAGTTTTCGAGTTAGAGCCATTTAAAAAAGTGCAAGTTTGGGCCCTCTAGCTGCCTCCGTTTAGGAGAAAAACGCACTTTCATATTTTCCGGTCCAGTGGTCACTTTGCCTTGAAACTTTCGGGGTTTTTCGCAGTTTTTCGTCCGGAATGGTATTTTATATTTTTAGGGGAAGGTTCAAGCTGCATTTTAAGGCAAAATTCAACTCTCTAGCTGCCGTAGTTTTCGAGTTAGAGCCATTTAAAAAAGTGCGAGTTTGGGCCCTCTAGCTGCCTCCGTTTAGGAGAAAAACGCACTTTTATATTTTCCGGTCCAGTGGTCACTTTGCCTTGAAACTTTCGGGGTTTTTCGCAGTTTTTCGTCCGGAATGGTATTTTATATTTTTAGGGGAAGGTTCAAGCTGCATTTTAAGGCAAAATTCAACTCTCTAGCTGCCGTAGTTTTCGAGTTAGAGCCATTTAAAAAAGTGCAAGTTTGGGCCCTCTAGCTGCCTCCGTTTAGGAGAAAAACGCACTTTCATATTTTCCGGTCCAGTGGTCACTTTGCCTTGAAACTTTCGGGGTTTTTCGCAGTTTTTCGTCCGGAATGGTATTTTATATTTTGACATGGATATGTCTTATAGCTGGGGGTCATCCTAAAAATCTGTCCGTCACACGAAATGTCTGTTTTTCTACTTGGGGGTCAGAAGAGGAAACAAGCCCATTGAGAATTTTTCCGAGTTTTATGAATGTAGTGGCCGATCCTCAGTCAATCCGAGTCAGTCATCAAAGGGAACTCACGAAAATCGAAAAACTTCGCATCATGAACTGACTAAACAACCAGGCACCCATAAAACAAGTCAACATCATTCAACTGCCATCCCCTCGTGATTCAAATCTGCTCACAACACCAGTCACATTCAGACAACCTGTCTCCCTCACTCGTGCACAGCGCTATGGCCCCTCCTTCACAGCAATCTTTTTGTTTTCATCAATTAGTCACTAACCTGACTCAGTAAGAAAATCGTTGGGGTAGGTCGGGAAATAGCTTCAACTTCACACACACACACACACTCGTATGCAGGCAAAGGAGAGACGGTTGAGTCGAAGAAGTTCAATGGATGGGCGTTGCTTCGTCATCGGCGACAGTGAGAAAGAGATGCTTGCTCCACGGACCTTGGACTACACTTCCGCGGCGGATCCACCTCTTTCTTGTGATGGCCAATCCCATCCAGCCGACTGAAATCAGTGTCACCAAGGTCACCAACGTGTTTTTCCCGTGGATGTAAGGAACTTACGACCGTACTTGTATCGCGCATACCGCGTACTATCACGATCGATGATATATCAACTAACAGTGCACAATTCTGATTTAGTGAGGAGAATAGTGCAGATGATGCAGTTTGTGCAGCGCGGATAACGTAAACGTTAATGCAATAAAATTGTGTTGTCGCGCTTACCGTCTTTAGACTTAGACGAGTACTATCTAAGTATCTAATAGTAAGTGTGTTTAGCTAGACTGCGGCTTGACGCGATCGATCGCGGATTGACGTACTAACGAAGCACAGGCGCATATAAATATGTAGAGTGTATGATCGCTTGATCCACACACGGGGCAACGGTTGGGTTAATTTGTATTCTCCTGTACACTATGCGGGACGGTATGTCTTGAAAATGATACAAAGTATCTACACTGCATGCAGATACGTCGGTACATCTTATGCCTACCGAAAGCGTGGGACGTGTTTTGTCGAATGAATTCATCCAGTATAACTATACTGGGATCTTTATAAAACTTACGTCGATATCTTCAACACAACAGGTTCCACGCAGTCGGTAGCCAAAGACATATCCATGTTCCGATGTATCGGCATGCAGTGTAGATACTTTGTATCATTTTAGGGGAAGGTTCAAGCTGCATTTTAAGGCAAAATTCGACTCTCTAGCTGCCGTAGTTTTCGAGTTAGAGCCATTTAAAAAAGTGCAAGTTTGGACCCTCTAGCTGCCTCCGTTTAGGAGAAAAACGCACTTTTATATTTTCCGGTCGAGTGGTCACTTTGCCTTGAAACTTTCGGGGTTTTTCGCAGTTTTTCGTCCGGAATGGTATTTTGTATTTTTAGGGGAAGGTTCAAGCTGCATTTTAAGGCAAATTCGACTCTCTAGCTGCCGTAGTTTTCGAGTTAGAGCCATTTAAAAAAGTGCAAGTTTGGACCCTCTAGCTGCCTCCGTTTAGGAGAAAAACGCACTTTTATATTTTCCGGTCCAGTGGTCACTTTGCCTTGAAACTTTCGGGGTTTTTCGCAGTTTTTCGTCCGGAATGGTATTTTATATTTTATTTTTAGGGGAAGGTTCAAGCTGCATTTTAAGGCAAAATTCAACTCTCTAGCTGCCGTAGTTTTCGAGTTAGAGCCATTTAGAAAAGTGCAAGTTTGGACCCTCTAGCTGCCTCCGTTTAGGAGAAAAACGCACTTTCATATTTTCCGGTCCAGTGGTCACTTTGCCTTGAAACTTTCGGGGTTTTTCGCAGTTTTTCGTCCGGAATGGTATTTTATATTTTTAGGGGAAGGTTCAAGCTGCATTTTAAGGCAAAATTCGACTCTCTAGCTGCCGTAGTTTTCGAGTTAGAGCCATTTAGAAAAGTGGAAGTTTGGACCCTCTAGCTGCCTCCGTTTAGGAGAAAAACGCACTTTTATATTTTCCGGTCGAGTGGTCACTTTGCCTTGAAACTTTCGGGGTTTTTCGCAGTTTTTCGTCCGGAATGGAATTTTATATTTTTAGGGGAAGGTTCAAGCTGCATTTTAAGGCAAAATTCGACTCTCTAGCTGCCGTAGTTTTCGAGTTAGAGCCATTTAAAAAAGTGCAAGTTTGGACCCTCTAGCTGCCTCCGTTTAGGAGAAAAACGCACTTTTATATTTTCCGGTCGAGTGGTCACTTTGCCTTGAAACTTTCGGGGTTTTTCGCAGTTTTTCGTCCGGAATGGTATTTTATATTTTTAGGGGAAGGTTCAAGCTGCATTTTAAGGCAAAATTCGACTCTCTAGCTGCCGTAGTTTTCGAGTTAGAGCCATTTAAAAAAGTGCAAGTTTGGACCCTCTAGCTGCCTCCGTTTAGGAGAAAAACGCACTTTTATATTTTCTGGTCGAGTGGTCACTTTGCCTTGAAACTTTCGGGGTTTTTCGCAGTTTTTCGTCCGGAATGGTATTTTGTATTTTTAGGGGAAGGTTCAAGCTGCATTTTAAGGCAAATTCGACTCTCTAGCTGCCGTAGTTTTCGAGTTAGAGCCATTTAAAAAAGTGCAAGTTTGGACCCTCTAGCTGCCTCCGTTTAGGAGAAAAACGCACTTTTATATTTTCCGGTCGAGTGGTCACTTTGCCTTGAAACTTTCGGGGTTTTTCGCAGTTTTTCGTCCGGAATGGTATTTTATATTTTTAGGGGAAGGTTCAAGCTGCATTTTAAGGCAAAATTCGACTCTCTAGCTGCCGTAGTTTTCGAGTTAGAGCCATTTAAAAAAGTGCAAGTTTGGACCCTCTAGCTGCCTCCGTTTAGGAGAAAAACGCACTTTTATATTTTCCGGTCGAGTGGTCACTTTGCCTTGAAACTTTCGGGGTTTTTCGCAGTTTTTCGTCCGGAATGGTATTTTATATTTTTAGGGGAAGGTTCAAGCTGCATTTTGAGGCAAAATTCAACTCTCTGGCTGCCGTAGTTTTCGAGTTAGAGCCATTTAAAAAAGTGCAAGTTTGGGCCCTCTAGCTGCCTCCGTTTAGGAGAAAAACGCACTTTTATATTTTCCGGTCCAGTGGTCACTTTGCCTTGAAACTTTCGGGGTTTTTCGCAGTTTTTCGTCCGGAATGGTATTTTATATTTTTAGGGGAAGGTTCAAGCTGCATTTTAAGGCAAAATTCAACTCTCTAGCTGCCGTAGTTTTCGAGTTAGAGCCATTTAAAAAAGTGCAAGTTTGGGCCCTCTAGCTGCCTCCGTTTAGGAGAAAAACGCACTTTTATATTTTCCGGTCGAGTGGTCACTTTGCCTTGAAACTTTCGGGGTTTTTCGCAGTTTTTCGTCCGGAATGGTAATTTATAAAATATTTTTAGGGGAAGGTTCAAGCTGCATTTTAAGGCAAAATTCAACTCTCTAGCTGCCGTAGTTTTCGAGTTAGAGCCATTTAAAAAAGTGCAAGTTTGGACCCTCTAGCTGCCTCCGTTTAGGAGAAAAACGCACTTTTATATTTTCCGGTCGAGTGGTCACTTTGCCTTGAAACTTTCGGGGTTTTTCGCAGTTTTTCGTCCGGAATGGTATTTTATATTTTTAGGGGAAGGTTCAAGCTGCATTTTGAGGCAAAATTCAACTCTCTGGCTGCCGTAGTTTTCGAGTTAGAGCCATTTAAAAAAGTGCAAGTTTGGGCCCTCTAGCTGCCTCCGTTTAGGAGAAAAACGCACTTTTATATTTTCCGGTCCAGTGGTCACTTTGCCTTGAAACTTTCGGGGTTTTTCGCAGTTTTTCGTCCGGAATGGTATTTTATATTTTTAGGGGAAGGTTCAAGCTGCATTTTAAGGCAAAATTCAACTCTCTAGCTGCCGTAGTTTTCGAGTTAGAGCCATTTAAAAAAGTGCAAGTTTGGGCCCTCTAGCTGCCTCCGTTTAGGAGAAAAACGCACTTTTATATTTTCCGGTCGAGTGGTCACTTTGCCTTGAAACTTTCGGGGTTTTTCGCAGTTTTTCGTCCGGAATGGTATTTTATATTTTTAGGGGAAGGTTCAAGCTGCATTTTAAGGCAAAATTCAACTCTCTAGCTGCCGTAGTTTTCGAGTTAGAGCCATTTAAAAAAGTGCAAGTTTGGGCCCTCTAGCTGCCTCCGTTTAGGAGAAAAACGCACTTTTATATTTTCCGGTCGAGTGGTCACTTTGCCTTGAAACTTTCGGGGTTTTTCGCAGTTTTTCGTCCGGAATGGTATTTTATATTTTTAGGGGAAGGTTCAAGCTGCATTTTAAGGCAAAATTCAACTCTCTAGCTGCCGTAGTTTTCGAGTTAGAGCCATTTAAAAAAGTGCAAGTTTGGGCCCTCTAGCTGCCTCCGTTTAGGAGAAAAACGCACTTTTATATTTTCCGGTCCAGTGGTCACTTTGCCTTGAAACTTTCGGGGTTTTTCGCAGTTTTTCGTCCGGAATGGTATTTTATATTTTTAGGGGAAGGTTCAAGCTGCATTTTAAGGCAAAATTCAACTCTCTAGCTGCCGTAGTTTTCGAGTTAGAGCCATTTAAAAAAGTGCAAGTTTGGGCCCTCTAGCTGCCTCCGTTTAGGAGAAAAACGCACTTTTATATTTTCCGGTCCAGTGGTCACTTTGCCTTGAAACTTTCGGGGTTTTTCGCAGTTTTTCGTCCGGAATGGTATTTTATATTTTTAGGGGAAGGTTCAAGCTGCATTTTAAGGCAAAATTCAACTCTCTAGCTGCCGTAGTTTTCGAGTTAGAGCCATTTAAAAAAGTGCGAGTTTGGGCCCTCTAGCTGCCTCCGTTTAGGAGAAAAACGCACTTTTATATTTTCCGGTCCAGTGGTCACTTTGCCTTGAAACTTTCGGGGTTTTTCGCAGTTTTTCGTCCGGAATGGTATTTTATATTTTTAGGGGAAGGTTCAAGCTGCATTTTAAGGCAAAATTCAACTCTCTAGCTGCCGTAGTTTTCGAGTTAGAGCCATTTAAAAAAGTGCAAGTTTGGGCCCTCTAGCTGCCTCCGTTTAGGAGAAAAACGCACTTTCATATTTTCCGGTCCAGTGGTCACTTTGCCTTGAAACTTTCGGGGTTTTTCGCAGTTTTTCGTCCGGAATGGTATTTTATATTTTGACATGGATATGTCTTATAGCTGGGGGTCATCCTAAAAATCTGTCCGTCACACGAAATGTCTGTTTTTCTACTTGGGGGTCAGAAGAGGAAACAAGCCCATTGAGAATTTTTCCGAGTTTTATGAATGTAGTGGCCGATCCTCAGTCAATCCGAGTCAGTCATCAAAGGGAACTCACGAAAATCGAAAAACTTCGCATCATGAACTGACTAAACAACCAGGCACCCATAAAACAAGTCAACATCATTCAACTGCCATCCCCTCGTGATTCAAATCTGCTCACAACACCAGTCACATTCAGACAACCTGTCTCCCTCACTCGTGCACAGCGCTATGGCCCCTCCTTCACAGCAATCTTTTTGTTTTCATCAATTAGTCACTAACCTGACTCAGTAAGAAAATCGTTGGGGTAGGTCGGGAAATAGCTTCAACTTCACACACACACACACACTCGTATGCAGGCAAAGGAGAGACGGTTGAGTCGAAGAAGTTCAATGGATGGGCGTTGCTTCGTCATCGGCGACAGTGAGAAAGAGATGCTTGCTCCACGGACCTTGGACTACACTTCCGCGGCGGATCCACCTCTTTCTTGTGATGGCCAATCCCATCCAGCCGACTGAAATCAGTGTCACCAAGGTCACCAACGTGTTTTTCCCGTGGATGTAAGGAACTTACGACCGTACTTGTATCGCGCATACCGCGTACTATCACGATCGATGATATATCAACTAACAGTGCACAATTCTGATTTAGTGAGGAGAATAGTGCAGATGATGCAGTTTGTGCAGCGCGGATAACGTAAACGTTAATGCAATAAAATTGTGTTGTCGCGCTTACCGTCTTTAGACTTAGACGAGTACTATCTAAGTATCTAATAGTAAGTGTGTTTAGCTAGACTGCGGCTTGACGCGATCGATCGCGGATTGACGTACTAACGAAGCACAGGCGCATATAAATATGTAGAGTGTATGATCGCTTGATCCACACACGGGGCAACGGTTGGGTTAATTTGTATTCTCCTGTACACTATGCGGGACGGTATGTCTTGAAAATGATACAAAGTATCTACACTGCATGCAGATACGTCGGTACATCTTATGCCTACCGAAAGCGTGGGACGTGTTTTGTCGAATGAATTCATCCAGTATAACTATACTGGGATCTTTATAAAACTTACGTCGATATCTTCAACACAACAGGTTCCACGCAGTCGGTAGCCAAAGACATATCCATGTTCCGATGTATCGGCATGCAGTGTAGATACTTTGTATCATTTTAGGGGAAGGTTCAAGCTGCATTTTAAGGCAAAATTCGACTCTCTAGCTGCCGTAGTTTTCGAGTTAGAGCCATTTAAAAAAGTGCAAGTTTGGACCCTCTAGCTGCCTCCGTTTAGGAGAAAAACGCACTTTTATATTTTCCGGTCGAGTGGTCACTTTGCCTTGAAACTTTCGGGGTTTTTCGCAGTTTTTCGTCCGGAATGGTATTTTGTATTTTTAGGGGAAGGTTCAAGCTGCATTTTAAGGCAAATTCGACTCTCTAGCTGCCGTAGTTTTCGAGTTAGAGCCATTTAAAAAAGTGCAAGTTTGGACCCTCTAGCTGCCTCCGTTTAGGAGAAAAACGCACTTTTATATTTTCCGGTCCAGTGGTCACTTTGCCTTGAAACTTTCGGGGTTTTTCGCAGTTTTTCGTCCGGAATGGTATTTTATATTTTATTTTTAGGGGAAGGTTCAAGCTGCATTTTAAGGCAAAATTCAACTCTCTAGCTGCCGTAGTTTTCGAGTTAGAGCCATTTAGAAAAGTGCAAGTTTGGACCCTCTAGCTGCCTCCGTTTAGGAGAAAAACGCACTTTTATATTTTCCGGTCGAGTGGTCACTTTGCCTTGAAACTTTCGGGGTTTTTCGCAGTTTTTCGTCCGGAATGGAATTTTATATTTTTAGGGGAAGGTTCAAGCTGCATTTTAAGGCAAAATTCGACTCTCTAGCTGCCGTAGTTTTCGAGTTAGAGCCATTTAAAAAAGTGCAAGTTTGGACCCTCTAGCTGCCTCCGTTTAGGAGAAAAACGCACTTTTATATTTTCCGGTCGAGTGGTCACTTTGCCTTGAAACTTTCGGGGTTTTTCGCAGTTTTTCGTCCGGAATGGTATTTTATATTTTTAGGGGAAGGTTCAAGCTGCATTTTAAGGCAAAATTCAACTCTCTAGCTGCCGTAGTTTTCGAGTTAGAGCCATTTAAAAAAGTGCAAGTTTGGGCCCTCTAGCTGCCTCCGTTTAGGAGAAAAACGCACTTTTATATTTTCCGGTCCAGTCGTCACTTTGCCTTGAAACTTTCGGGGTTTTTCGCAGTTTTTCTTACGGAATGGTATTTTATATTTTTAGGGGAAGGTTCAAGCTGCATTTTAAGGCAAAATTCGACTCTCTAGCTGCCGTAGTTTTCGAGTTAGAGCCATTTAGAAAAGTGGAAGTTTGGACCCTCTAGCTGCCTCCGTTTAGGAGAAAAACGCACTTTTATATTTTCCGGTCGAGTGGTCACTTTGCCTTGAAACTTTCGGGGTTTTTCGCAGTTTTTCGTCCGGAATGGAATTTTATATTTTTAGGGGAAGGTTCAAGCTGCATTTTAAGGCAAAATTCGACTCTCTAGCTGCCGTAGTTTTCGAGTTAGAGCCATTTAAAAAAGTGCAAGTTTGGACCCTCTAGCTGCCTCCGTTTAGGAGAAAAACGCACTTTTATATTTTCCGGTCGAGTGGTCACTTTGCCTTGAAACTTTCGGGGTTTTTCGCAGTTTTTCGTCCGGAATGGTATTTTATATTTTTAGGGGAAGGTTCAAGCTGCATTTTAAGGCAAAATTCGACTCTCTAGCTGCCGTAGTTTTCGAGTTAGAGCCATTTAAAAAAGTGCAAGTTTGGACCCTCTAGCTGCCTCCGTTTAGGAGAAAAACGCACTTTTATATTTTCTGGTCGAGTGGTCACTTTGCCTTGAAACTTTCGGGGTTTTTCGCAGTTTTTCGTCCGGAATGGTATTTTGTATTTTTAGGGGAAGGTTCAAGCTGCATTTTAAGGCAAATTCGACTCTCTAGCTGCCGTAGTTTTCGAGTTAGAGCCATTTAAAAAAGTGCAAGTTTGGACCCTCTAGCTGCCTCCGTTTAGGAGAAAAACGCACTTTTATATTTTCCGGTCGAGTGGTCACTTTGCCTTGAAACTTTCGGGGTTTTTCGCAGTTTTTCGTCCGGAATGGTATTTTATATTTTTAGGGGAAGGTTCAAGCTGCATTTTAAGGCAAAATTCGACTCTCTAGCTGCCGTAGTTTTCGAGTTAGAGCCATTTAAAAAAGTGCAAGTTTGGGCCCTCTAGCTGCCTCCGTTTAGGAGAAAAACGCACTTTTATATTTTCCGGTCCAGTGGTCACTTTGCCTTGAAACTTTCGGGGTTTTTCGCAGTTTTTCGTCCGGAATGGTATTTTATATTTTTAGGGGAAGGTTCAAGCTGCATTTTAAGGCAAAATTCAACTCTCTAGCTGCCGTAGTTTTCGAGTTAGAGCCATTTAAAAAAGTGCAAGTTTGGGCCCTCTAGCTGCCTCCGTTTAGGAGAAAAACGCACTTTTATATTTTCCGGTCCAGTGGTCACTTTGCCTTGAAACTTTCGGGGTTTTTCGCAGTTTTTCGTCCGGAATGGTATTTTATATTTTTAGGGGAAGGTTCAAGCTGCATTTTAAGGCAAAATTCAACTCTCTAGCTGCCGTAGTTTTCGAGTTAGAGCCATTTAAAAAAGTGCAAGTTTGGGCCCTCTAGCTGCCTCCGTTTAGGAGAAAAACGCACTTTTATATTTTCCGGTCGAGTGGTCACTTTGCCTTGAAACTTTCGGGGTTTTTCGCAGTTTTTCGTCCGGAATGGTATTTTATATTTTTAGGGGAAGGTTCAAGCTGCATTTTAAGGCAAAATTCAACTCTCTAGCTGCCGTAGTTTTCGAGTTAGAGCCATTTAAAAAAGTGCAAGTTTGGGCCCTCTAGCTGCCTCCGTTTAGGAGAAAAACGCACTTTTATATTTTCCGGTCGAGTGGTCACTTTGCCTTGAAACTTTCGGGGTTTTTCGCAGTTTTTCGTCCGGAATGGTAATTTATAAAATATTTTTAGGGGAAGGTTCAAGCTGCATTTTAAGGCAAAATTCAACTCTCTAGCTGCCGTAGTTTTCGAGTTAGAGCCATTTAAAAAAGTGCAAGTTTGGGCCCTCTAGCTGCCTCCGTTTAGGAGAAAAACGCACTTTTATATTTTCCGGTCGAGTGGTCACTTTGCCTTGAAACTTTCGGGGTTTTTCGCAGTTTTTCGTCCGGAATGGTATTTTATATTTTTAGGGGAAGGTTCAAGCTGCATTTTAAGGCAAAATTCAACTCTCTAGCTGCCGTAGTTTTCGAGTTAGAGCCATTTAAAAAAGTGCAAGTTTGGGCCCTCTAGCTGCCTCCGTTTAGGAGAAAAACGCACTTTTATATTTTCCGGTCCAGTGGTCACTTTGCCTTGAAACTTTCGGGGTTTTTCGCAGTTTTTCGTCCGGAATGGTATTTTATATTTTTAGGGGAAGGTTCAAGCTGCATTTTAAGGCAAAATTCAACTCTCTAGCTGCCGTAGTTTTCGAGTTAGAGCCATTTAAAAAAGTGCAAGTTTGGGCCCTCTAGCTGCCTCCGTTTAGGAGAAAAACGCACTTTCATATTTTCCGGTCCAGTGGTCACTTTGCCTTGAAACTTTCGGGGTTTTTCGCAGTTTTTCGTCCGGAATGGTATTTTATATTTTTAGGGGAAGGTTCAAGCTGCATTTTAAGGCAAAATTCAACTCTCTAGCTGCCGTAGTTTTCGAGTTAGAGCCATTTAAAAAAGTGCAAGTTTGGGCCCTCTAGCTGCCTCCGTTTAGGAGAAAAACGCACTTTTATATTTTCCGGTCCAGTCGTCACTTTGCCTTGAAACTTTCGGGGTTTTTCGCAGTTTTTCTTACGGAATGGTATTTTATATTTTTAGGGGAAGGTTCAAGCTGCATTTTAAGGCAAAATTCGACTCTCTAGCTGCCGTAGTTTTCGAGTTAGAGCCATTTAAAAAAGTGCAAGTTTGGACCCTCTAGCTGCCTCCGTTTAGGAGAAAAACGCACTTTTATATTTTCTGGTCGAGTGGTCACTTTGCCTTGAAACTTTCGGGGTTTTTCGCAGTTTTTCGTCCGGAATGGTATTTTGTATTTTTAGGGGAAGGTTCAAGCTGCATTTTAAGGCAAATTCGACTCTCTAGCTGCCGTAGTTTTCGAGTTAGAGCCATTTAAAAAAGTGCAAGTTTGGACCCTCTAGCTGCCTCCGTTTAGGAGAAAAACGCACTTTTATATTTTCCGGTCGAGTGGTCACTTTGCCTTGAAACTTTCGGGGTTTTTCGCAGTTTTTCGTCCGGAATGGTATTTTATATTTTTAGGGGAAGGTTCAAGCTGCATTTTAAGGCAAAATTCGACTCTCTAGCTGCCGTAGTTTTCGAGTTAGAGCCATTTAAAAAAGTGCAAGTTTGGACCCTCTAGCTGCCTCCGTTTAGGAGAAAAACGCACTTTTATATTTTCTGGTCGAGTGGTCACTTTGCCTTGAAACTTTCGGGGTTTTTCGCAGTTTTTCGTCCGGAATGGTATTTTGTATTTTTAGGGGAAGGTTCAAGCTGCATTTTAAGGCAAATTCGACTCTCTAGCTGCCGTAGTTTTCGAGTTAGAGCCATTTAAAAAAATGCAAGTTTGGACCCTCTAGCTGCCTCCGTTTAGGAGAAAAACGCACTTTTATATTTTCCGGTCGAGTGGTCACTTTGCCTTGAAACTTTCGGGGTTTTTCGCAGTTTTTCGTCCGGAATGGTATTTTATATTTTTAGGGTAAGGTTCAAGCTGCATTTTAAGGCAAAATTCGACTCTCTAGCTGCCGTAGTTTTCGAGTTAGAGCCATTTAAAAAAGTGCAAGTTTGGGCCCTCTAGCTGCCTCCGTTTAGGAGAAAAACGCACTTTCATATTTTCCGGTCCAGTGGTCACTTTGCCTTGAAACTTTCGGGGTTTTTCGCAGTTTTTCGTCCGGAATGGTATTTTATATTTTTAGGGTAAGGTTCAAGCTGCATTTTAATGCAAAATTCAACTCTCTAGCTGCCGTAGTTTTCGAGTTAGAGCCATTTAAAAAAGTGCAAGTTTGGGCCCTCTAGCTGCCTCCGTTTAGGAGAAAAACGCACTTTTATATTTTCCGGTCCAGTGGTCACTTTGCCTTGAAACTTTCGGGGTTTTTCGCAGTTTTTCGTCCGGAATGGTATTTTATATTTTTAGGGGAAGGTTCAAGCTGCATTTTAAGGCAAAATTCAACTCTCTAGCTGCCGTAGTTTTCGAGTTAGAGCCATTTAAAAAAGTGCAAGTTTGGGCCCTCTAGCTGCCTCCGTTTAGGAGAAAAACGCACTTTTATATTTTCCGGTCGAGTGGTCACTTTGCCTTGAAACTTTCGGGGTTTTTCGCAGTTTTTCGTCCGGAATGGTAATTTATAAAATATTTTTAGGGGAAGGTTCAAGCTGCATTTTAAGGCAAAATTCAACTCTCTAGCTGCCGTAGTTTTCGAGTTAGAGCCATTTAAAAAAGTGCAAGTTTGGACCCTCTAGCTGCCTCCGTTTAGGAGAAAAACGCACTTTTATATTTTCCGGTCGAGTGGTCACTTTGCCTTGAAACTTTCGGGGTTTTTCGCAGTTTTTCGTCCGGAATGGTATTTTATATTTTTAGGGGAAGGTTCAAGCTGCATTTTGAGGCAAAATTCAACTCTCTGGCTGCCGTAGTTTTCGAGTTAGAGCCATTTAAAAAAGTGCAAGTTTGGGCCCTCTAGCTGCCTCCGTTTAGGAGAAAAACGCACTTTTATATTTTCCGGTCCAGTGGTCACTTTGCCTTGAAACTTTCGGGGTTTTTCGCAGTTTTTCGTCCGGAATGGTATTTTATATTTTTAGGGGAAGGTTCAAGCTGCATTTTAAGGCAAAATTCAACTCTCTAGCTGCCGTAGTTTTCGAGTTAGAGCCATTTAAAAAAGTGCAAGTTTGGGCCCTCTAGCTGCCTCCGTTTAGGAGAAAAACGCACTTTTATATTTTCCGGTCGAGTGGTCACTTTGCCTTGAAACTTTCGGGGTTTTTCGCAGTTTTTCGTCCGGAATGGTAATTTATAAAATATTTTTAGGGGAAGGTTCAAGCTGCATTTTAAGGCAAAATTCAACTCTCTAGCTGCCGTAGTTTTCGAGTTAGAGCCATTTAAAAAAGTGCAAGTTTGGGCCCTCTAGCTGCCTCCGTTTAGGAGAAAAACGCACTTTTATATTTTCCGGTCGAGTGGTCACTTTGCCTTGAAACTTTCGGGGTTTTTCGCAGTTTTTCGTCCGGAATGGTATTTTATATTTTTAGGGGAAGGTTCAAGCTGCATTTTAAGGCAAAATTCAACTCTCTAGCTGCCGTAGTTTTCGAGTTAGAGCCATTTAAAAAAGTGCAAGTTTGGGCCCTCTAGCTGCCTCCGTTTAGGAGAAAAACGCACTTTTATATTTTCCGGTCGAGTGGTCACTTTGCCTTGAAACTTTCGGGGTTTTTCGCAGTTTTTCGTCCGGAATGGTATTTTATATTTTTAGGGGAAGGTTCAAGCTGCATTTTAAGGCAAAATTCAACTCTCTAGCTGCCGTAGTTTTCGAGTTAGAGCCATTTAAAAAAGTGCAAGTTTGGGCCCTCTAGCTGCCTCCGTTTAGGAGAAAAACGCACTTTTATATTTTCCGGTCGAGTGGTCACTTTGCCTTGAAACTTTCGGGGTTTTTCGCAGTTTTTCGTCCGGAATGGTAATTTATAAAATATTTTTAGGGGAAGGTTCAAGCTGCATTTTAAGGCAAAATTCAACTCTCTAGCTGCCGTAGTTTTCGAGTTAGAGCCATTTAAAAAAGTGCAAGTTTGGACCCTCTAGCTGCCTCCGTTTAGGAGAAAAACGCACTTTAATATTTTCCGGTCGAGTGGTCGCTTTGCCTTGAAACTTTCGGGGTTTTTCGCAGTTTTTCGTCCGGAATGGTATTTTATATTTTTAGGGGAAGGTTCAAGCTGCATTTTAAGGCAAAATTCAACTCTCTAGCTGCCGTAGTTTTCGAGTTAGAGCCATTTAAAAAAGTGCAAGTTTGGACCCTCTAGCTGCCTCCGTTTAGGAGAAAAACGCACTTTTATATTTTCCGGTCGAGTGGTCACTTTGCCTTGAAACTTTCGGGGTTTTTCGCAGTTTTTCGTCCGGAATGGTATTTTATATTTTTAGGGGAAGGTTCAAGCTGCATTTTAAGGCAAAATTCAACTCTCTAGCTGCCGTAGTTTTCGAGTTAGAGCCATTTAAAAAAGTGCAAGTTTGGACCCTCTAGCTGCCTCCGTTTAGGAGAAAAACGCACTTTTATATTTTCCGGTCGAGTGGTCACTTTGCCTTGAAACTTTCGGGGTTTTTCGCAGTTTTTCGTCCGGAATGGTATTTTATATTTTTAGGGGAAGGTTCAAGCTGCATTTTAAGGCAAAATTCAACTCTCTAGCTGCCGTAGTTTTCGAGTTAGAGCCATTTAAAAAAGTGCAAGTTTGGGCCCTCTAGCTGCCTCCGTTTAGGAGAAAAACGCACTTTTATATTTTCCGGTCGAGTGGTCACTTTGCCTTGAAACTTTCGGGGTTTTTCGCAGTTTTTCGTCCGGAATGGTATTTTATATTTTTAGGGGAAGGTTCAAGCTGCATTTTAAGGCAAAATTCAACTCTCTAGCTGCCGTAGTTTTCGAGTTAGAGCCATTTAAAAAAGTGCAAGTTTGGGCCCTCTAGCTGCCTCCGTTTAGGAGAAAAACGCACTTTTATATTTTCCGGTCGAGTGGTCACTTTGCCTTGAAACTTTCGGGGTTTTTCGCAGTTTTTCGTCCGGAATGGTAATTTATAAAATATTTTTAGGGGAAGGTTCAAGCTGCATTTTAAGGCAAAATTCAACTCTCTAGCTGCCGTAGTTTTCGAGTTAGAGCCATTTAAAAAAGTGCAAGTTTGGACCCTCTAGCTGCCTCCGTTTAGGAGAAAAACGCACTTTAATATTTTCCGGTCGAGTGGTCGCTTTGCCTTGAAACTTTCGGGGTTTTTCGCAGTTTTTCGTCCGGAATGGTATTTTATATTTTTAGGGGAAGGTTCAAGCTGCATTTTAAGGCAAAATTCAACTCTCTAGCTGCCGTAGTTTTCGAGTTAGAGCCATTTAAAAAAGTGCAAGTTTGGACCCTCTAGCTGCCTCCGTTTAGGAGAAAAACGCACTTTTATATTTTCCGGTCGAGTGGTCACTTTGCCTTGAAACTTTCGGGGTTTTTCGCAGTTTTTCGTCCGGAATGGTATTTTATATTTTTAGGGGAAGGTTCAAGCTGCATTTTAAGGCAAATTCGACTCTCTAGCTGCCGTAGTTTTCGAGTTAGAGCCATTTAAAAAAGTGCAAGTTTGGGCCCTCTAGCTGCCTCCGTTTAGGAGAAAAACGCACTTTTATAATTTTCGGTCGAGTGGTCACTTTGCCTTGAAACTTTCGGGGTTTTTCGCAGTTTTTCGTCCGGAATGGTAATTTATAAAATATTTTTAGGGGAAGGTTCAAGCTGCATTTTAAGGCAAAATTCAACTCTCTAGCTGCCGTAGTTTTCGAGTTAGAGCCATTTAAAAAAGTGCAAGTTTGGGCCCTCTAGCTGCCTCCGTTTAGGAGAAAAACGCACTTTCATATTTTCCGGTCCAGTGGTCACTTTGCCTTGAAACTTTCGGGGTTTTTCGCAGTTTTTCGTCCGGAATGGTATTTTATATTTTTAGGGGAAGGTTCAAGCTGCATTTTAATGCAAAATTCAACTCTCTAGCTGCCGTAGTTTTCGAGTTAGAGCCATTTAAAAAAGTGCAAGTTTGGGCCCTCTAGCTGCCTCCGTTTAGGAGAAAAACGCACTTTTATATTTTCCGGTCCAGTGGTCACTTTGCCTTGAAACTTTCGGGGTTTTTCGCAGTTTTTCGTCCGGAATGGTATTTTATATTTTTAGGGGAAGGTTCAAGCTGCATTTTAAGGCAAAATTCAACTCTCTAGCTGCCGTAGTTTTCGAGTTAGAGCCATTTAAAAAAGTGCAAGTTTGGGCCCTCTAGCTGCCTCCGTTTAGGAGAAAAACGCACTTTTATATTTTCCGGTCGAGTGGTCACTTTGCCTTGAAACTTTCGGGGTTTTTCGCAGTTTTTCGTCCGGAATGGTATTTTATATTTTTAGGGGAAGGTTCAAGCTGCATTTTAAGGCAAAATTCAACTCTCTAGCTGCCGTAGTTTTCGAGTTAGAGCCATTTAAAAAAGTGCAAGTTTGGACCCTCTAGCTGCCTCCGTTTAGGAGAAAAACGCACTTTTATATTTTCCGGTCGAGTGGTCACTTTGCCTTGAAACTTTCGGGGTTTTTCGCAGTTTTTCGTCCGGAATGGTAATTTATAAAATATTTTTAGGGGAAGGTTCAAGCTGCATTTTAAGGCAAAATTCAACTCTCTAGCTGCCGTAGTTTTCGAGTTAGAGCCATTTAAAAAAGTGCAAGTTTGGACCCTCTAGCTGCCTCCGTTTAGGAGAAAAACGCACTTTTATATTTTCCGGTCGAGTGGTCACTTTGCCTTGAAACTTTCGGGGTTTTTCGCAGTTTTTCGTCCGGAATGGTATTTTATATTTTTAGGGGAAGGTTCAAGCTGCATTTTGAGGCAAAATTCAACTCTCTGGCTGCCGTAGTTTTCGAGTTAGAGCCATTTAAAAAAGTGCAAGTTTGGGCCCTCTAGCTGCCTCCGTTTAGGAGAAAAACGCACTTTTATATTTTCCGGTCCAGTGGTCACTTTGCCTTGAAACTTTCGGGGTTTTTCGCAGTTTTTCGTCCGGAATGGTATTTTATATTTTTAGGGGAAGGTTCAAGCTGCATTTTAAGGCAAAATTCAACTCTCTAGCTGCCGTAGTTTTCGAGTTAGAGCCATTTAAAAAAGTGCAAGTTTGGGCCCTCTAGCTGCCTCCGTTTAGGAGAAAAACGCACTTTTATATTTTCCGGTCGAGTGGTCACTTTGCCTTGAAACTTTCGGGGTTTTTCGCAGTTTTTCGTCCGGAATGGTAATTTATAAAATATTTTTAGGGGAAGGTTCAAGCTGCATTTTAAGGCAAAATTCAACTCTCTAGCTGCCGTAGTTTTCGAGTTAGAGCCATTTAAAAAAGTGCAAGTTTGGGCCCTCTAGCTGCCTCCGTTTAGGAGAAAAACGCACTTTTATATTTTCCGGTCGAGTGGTCACTTTGCCTTGAAACTTTCGGGGTTTTTCGCAGTTTTTCGTCCGGAATGGTATTTTATATTTTTAGGGGAAGGTTCAAGCTGCATTTTAAGGCAAAATTCAACTCTCTAGCTGCCGTAGTTTTCGAGTTAGAGCCATTTAAAAAAGTGCAAGTTTGGGCCCTCTAGCTGCCTCCGTTTAGGAGAAAAACGCACTTTTATATTTTCCGGTCGAGTGGTCACTTTGCCTTGAAACTTTCGGGGTTTTTCGCAGTTTTTCGTCCGGAATGGTATTTTATATTTTTAGGGGAAGGTTCAAGCTGCATTTTAAGGCAAAATTCAACTCTCTAGCTGCCGTAGTTTTCGAGTTAGAGCCATTTAAAAAAGTGCAAGTTTGGGCCCTCTAGCTGCCTCCGTTTAGGAGAAAAACGCACTTTTATATTTTCCGGTCGAGTGGTCACTTTGCCTTGAAACTTTCGGGGTTTTTCGCAGTTTTTCGTCCGGAATGGTAATTTATAAAATATTTTTAGGGGAAGGTTCAAGCTGCATTTTAAGGCAAAATTCAACTCTCTAGCTGCCGTAGTTTTCGAGTTAGAGCCATTTAAAAAAGTGCAAGTTTGGACCCTCTAGCTGCCTCCGTTTAGGAGAAAAACGCACTTTAATATTTTCCGGTCGAGTGGTCGCTTTGCCTTGAAACTTTCGGGGTTTTTCGCAGTTTTTCGTCCGGAATGGTATTTTATATTTTTAGGGGAAGGTTCAAGCTGCATTTTAAGGCAAAATTCAACTCTCTAGCTGCCGTAGTTTTCGAGTTAGAGCCATTTAAAAAAGTGCAAGTTTGGACCCTCTAGCTGCCTCCGTTTAGGAGAAAAACGCACTTTTATATTTTCCGGTCGAGTGGTCACTTTGCCTTGAAACTTTCGGGGTTTTTCGCAGTTTTTCGTCCGGAATGGTATTTTATATTTTTAGGGGAAGGTTCAAGCTGCATTTTAAGGCAAAATTCAACTCTCTAGCTGCCGTAGTTTTCGAGTTAGAGCCATTTAAAAAAGTGCAAGTTTGGACCCTCTAGCTGCCTCCGTTTAGGAGAAAAACGCACTTTTATATTTTCCGGTCGAGTGGTCACTTTGCCTTGAAACTTTCGGGGTTTTTCGCAGTTTTTCGTCCGGAATGGTATTTTATATTTTTAGGGGAAGGTTCAAGCTGCATTTTAAGGCAAAATTCAACTCTCTAGCTGCCGTAGTTTTCGAGTTAGAGCCATTTAAAAAAGTGCAAGTTTGGGCCCTCTAGCTGCCTCCGTTTAGGAGAAAAACGCACTTTTATATTTTCCGGTCGAGTGGTCACTTTGCCTTGAAACTTTCGGGGTTTTTCGCAGTTTTTCGTCCGGAATGGTATTTTATATTTTTAGGGGAAGGTTCAAGCTGCATTTTAAGGCAAAATTCAACTCTCTAGCTGCCGTAGTTTTCGAGTTAGAGCCATTTAAAAAAGTGCAAGTTTGGGCCCTCTAGCTGCCTCCGTTTAGGAGAAAAACGCACTTTTATATTTTCCGGTCGAGTGGTCACTTTGCCTTGAAACTTTCGGGGTTTTTCGCAGTTTTTCGTCCGGAATGGTAATTTATAAATATTTTTAGGGGAAGGTTCAAGCTGCATTTTAAGGCAAAATTCAACTCTCTAGCTGCCGTAGTTTTCGAGTTAGAGCCATTTAAAAAAGTGCAAGTTTGGACCCTCTAGCTGCCTCCGTTTAGGAGAAAAACGCACTTTTATATTTTCCGGTCGAGTGGTCACTTTGCCTTGAAACTTTCGGGGTTTTTCGCAGTTTTTCGTCCGGAATGGTATTTTATATTTTTAGGGGAAGGTTCAAGCTGCATTTTAAGGCAAAATTCAACTCTCTAGCTGCCGTAGTTTTCGAGTTAGAGCCATTTAAAAAAGTGCAAGTTTGGGCCCTCTAGCTGCCTCCGTTTAGGAGAAAAACGCACTTTTATATTTTCCGGTCGAGTGGTCACTTTGCCTTGAAACTTTCGGGGTTTTTCGCAGTTTTTCGTCCGGAATGGTAATTTATAAAATATTTTTAGGGGAAGGTTCAAGCTGCATTTTAAGGCAAAATTCAACTCTCTAGCTGCCGTAGTTTTCGAGTTAGAGCCATTTAAAAAAGTGCAAGTTTGGGCCCTCTAGCTGCCTCCGTTTAGGAGAAAAACGCACTTTTATATTTTCCGGTCGAGTGGTCACTTTGCCTTGAAACTTTCGGGGTTTTTCGCAGTTTTTCGTCCGGAATGGTATTTTATATTTTTAGGGGAAGGTTCAAGCTGCATTTTAAGGCAAAATTCAACTCTCTAGCTGCCGTAGTTTTCGAGTTAGAGCCATTTAAAAAAGTGCAAGTTTGGACCCTCTAGCTGCCTCCGTTTAGGAGAAAAACGCACTTTTATATTTTCCGGTCGAGTGGTCACTTTGCCTTGAAACTTTCGGGGTTTTTCGCAGTTTTTCGTCCGGAATGGTATTTTATATTTTTAGGGGAAGGTTCAAGCTGCATTTTAAGGCAAAATTCAACTCTCTAGCTGCCGTAGTTTTCGAGTTAGAGCCATTTAAAAAAGTGCAAGTTTGGGCCCTCTAGCTGCCTCCGTTTAGGAGAAAAACGCACTTTTATATTTTCCGGTCGAGTGGTCACTTTGCCTTGAAACTTTCGGGGTTTTTCGCAGTTTTTCGTCCGGAATGGTATTTTATATTTTTAGGGGAAGGTTCAAGCTGCATTTTAAGGCAAAATTCAACTCTCTAGCTGCCGTAGTTTTCGAGTTAGAGCCATTTAAAAAAGTGCAAGTTTGGGCCCTCTAGCTGCCTCCGTTTAGGAGAAAAACGCACTTTTATATTTTCCGGTCGAGTGGTCACTTTGCCTTGAAACTTTCGGGGTTTTTCGCAGTTTTTCGTCCGGAATGGTATTTTATATTTTTAGGGGAAGGTTCAAGCTGCATTTTAAGGCAAAATTCAACTCTCTAGCTGCCGTAGTTTTCGAGTTAGAGCCATTTAAAAAAGTGCAAGTTTGGGCCCTCTAGCTGCCTCCGTTTAGGAGAAAAACGCACTTTTATATTTTCCGGTCGAGTGGTCACTTTGCCTTGAAACTTTCGGGGTTTTTCGCAGTTTTTCGTCCGGAATGGTAATTTATAAATATTTTTAGGGGAAGGTTCAAGCTGCATTTTAAGGCAAAATTCAACTCTCTAGCTGCCGTAGTTTTCGAGTTAGAGCCATTTAAAAAAGTGCAAGTTTGGACCCTCTAGCTGCCTCCGTTTAGGAGAAAAACGCACTTTTATATTTTCCGGTCGAGTGGTCACTTTGCCTTGAAACTTTCGGGGTTTTTCGCAGTTTTTCGTCCGGAATGGTATTTTATATTTTTAGGGGAAGGTTCAAGCTGCATTTTAAGGCAAAATTCAACTCTCTAGCTGCCGTAGTTTTCGAGTTAGAGCCATTTAAAAAAGTGCAAGTTTGGGCCCTCTAGCTGCCTCCGTTTAGGAGAAAAACGCACTTTTATATTTTCCGGTCGAGTGGTCACTTTGCCTTGAAACTTTCGGGGTTTTTCGCAGTTTTTCGTCCGGAATGGTATTTTATATTTTTAGGGGAAGGTTCAAGCTGCATTTTAAGGCAAAATTCAACTCTCTAGCTGCCGTAGTTTTCGAGTTAGAGCCATTTAAAAAAGTGCAAGTTTGGGCCCTCTAGCTGCCTCCGTTTAGGAGAAAAACGCACTTTTATATTTTCCGGTCGAGTGGTCACTTTGCCTTGAAACTTTCGGGGTTTTTCGCAGTTTTTCGTCCGGAATGGTATTTTATATTTTTAGGGGAAGGTTCAAGCTGCATTTTAAGGCAAAATTCAACTCTCTAGCTGCCGTAGTTTTCGAGTTAGAGCCATTTAAAAAAGTGCAAGTTTGGGCCCTCTAGCTGCCTCCGTTTAGGAGAAAAACGCACTTTTATATTTTCCGGTCGAGTGGTCACTTTGCCTTGAAACTTTCGGGGTTTTTCGCAGTTTTTCGTCCGGAATGGTATTTTATATTTTTAGGGGAAGGTTCAAGCTGCATTTTAAGGCAAAATTCAACTCTCTAGCTGCCGTAGTTTTCGAGTTAGAGCCATTTAAAAAAGTGCAAGTTTGGGCCCTCTAGCTGCCTCCGTTTAGGAGAAAAACGCACTTTTATATTTTCCGGTCGAGTGGTCACTTTGCCTTGAAACTTTCGGGGTTTTTCGCAGTTTTTCGTCCGGAATGGTAATTTATAAAATATTTTTAGGGGAAGGTTCAAGCTGCATTTTAAGGCAAAATTCAACTCTCTAGCTGCCGTAGTTTTCGAGTTAGAGCCATTTAAAAAAGTGCAAGTTTGGACCCTCTAGCTGCCTCCGTTTAGGAGAAAAACGCACTTTTATATTTTCCGGTCGAGTGGTCACTTTGCCTTGAAACTTTCGGGGTTTTTCGCAGTTTTTCGTCCGGAATGGTATTTTATATTTTTAGGGGAAGGTTCAAGCTGCATTTTAAGGCAAAATTCAACTCTCTAGCTGCCGTAGTTTTCGAGTTAGAGCCATTTAAAAAAGTGCAAGTTTGGGCCCTCTAGCTGCCTCCGTTTAGGAGAAAAACGCACTTTTATATTTTCCGGTCGAGTGGTCACTTTGCCTTGAAACTTTCGGGGTTTTTCGCAGTTTTTCGTCCGGAATGGTAATTTATAAAATATTTTTAGGGGAAGGTTCAAGCTGCATTTTAAGGCAAAATTCAACTCTCTAGCTGCCGTAGTTTCGAGTTAGAGCCATTTAAAAAAGTGCAAGTTTGGACCCTCTAGCTGCCTCCGTTTAGGAGAAAAACGCACTTTTATATTTTCCGGTCGAGTGGTCACTTTGCCTTGAAACTTTCGGGGTTTTTCGCAGTTTTTCGTCCGGAATGGTATTTTATATTTTTAGGGGAAGGTTCAAGCTGCATTTTAAGGCAAAATTCAACTCTCTAGCTGCCGTAGTTTTCGAGTTAGAGCCATTTAAAAAGTGCAAGTTTGGACCCTCTAGCTGCCTCCGTTTAGGAGAAAAACGCACTTTTATATTTTCCGGTCGAGTGGTCACTTTGCCTTGAAACTTTCGGGGTTTTTCGCAGTTTTTCGTCCGGAATGGTATTTTATATTTTTAGGGGAAGGTTCAAGCTGCATTTTAAGGCAAAATTCAACTCTCTAGCTGCCGTAGTTTTCGAGTTAGAGCCATTTAAAAAAGTGCAAGTTTGGGCCCTCTAGCTGCCTCCGTTTAGGAGAAAAACGCACTTTTATATTTTCCGGTCGAGTGGTCACTTTGCCTTGAAACTTTCGGGGTTTTTCGCAGTTTTTCGTCCGGAATGGTATTTTATATTTTTAGGGGAAGGTTCAAGCTGCATTTTAAGGCAAAATTCAACTCTCTAGCTGCCGTAGTTTTCGAGTTAGAGCCATTTAAAAAAGTGCAAGTTTGGGCCCTCTAGCTGCCTCCGTTTAGGAGAAAAACGCACTTTTATATTTTCCGGTCGAGTGGTCACTTTGCCTTGAAACTTTCGGGGTTTTTCGCAGTTTTTCGTCCGGAATGGTAATTTATAAAATATTTTTAGGGGAAGGTTCAAGCTGCATTTTAAGGCAAAATTCAACTCTCTAGCTGCCGTAGTTTTCGAGTTAGAGCCATTTAAAAAAGTGCAAGTTTGGACCCTCTAGCTGCCTCCGTTTAGGAGAAAAACGCACTTTTATATTTTCCGGTCGAGTGGTCACTTTGCCTTGAAACTTTCGGGGTTTTTCGCAGTTTTTCGTCCGGAATGGTATTTTATATTTTTAGGGGAAGGTTCAAGCTGCATTTTAAGGCAAAATTCAACTCTCTAGCTGCCGTAGTTTTCGAGTTAGAGCCATTTAAAAAAGTGCAAGTTTGGACCCTCTAGCTGCCTCCGTTTAGGAGAAAAACGCACTTTTATATTTTCCGGTCGAGTGGTCACTTTGCCTTGAAACTTTCGGGGTTTTTCGCAGTTTTTCGTCCGGAATGGTATTTTATATTTTTAGGGGAAGGTTCAAGCTGCATTTTAAGGCAAAATTCAACTCTCTAGCTGCCGTAGTTTCCGAGTTAGAGCCATTTAAAAAAGTGCAAGTTTGGGCCCTCTAGCTGCCTCCGTTTAGGAGAAAAACGCACTTTTATATTTTCCGGTCGAGTGGTCACTTTGCCTTGAAACTTTCGGGGTTTTTCGCAGTTTTTCGTCCGGAATGGTATTTTATATTTTTAGGGGAAGGTTCAAGCTGCATTTTAAGGCAAAATTCAACTCTCTAGCTGCCGTAGTTTTCGAGTTAGAGCCATTTAAAAAAGTGCAAGTTTGGGCCCTCTAGCTGCCTCCGTTTAGGAGAAAAACGCACTTTTATATTTTCCGGTCGAGTGGTCACTTTGCCTTGAAACTTTCGGGGTTTTTCGCAGTTTTTCGTCCGGAATGGTATTTTATATTTTTAGGGGAAGGTTCAAGCTGCATTTTAAGGCAAAATTCAACTCTCTAGCTGCCGTAGTTTTCGAGTTAGAGCCATTTAAAAAAGTGCAAGTTTGGGCCCTCTAGCTGCCTCCGTTTAGGAGAAAAACGCACTTTTATATTTTCCGGTCGAGTGGTCACTTTGCCTTGAAACTTTCGGGGTTTTTCGCAGTTTTTCGTCCGGAATGGTATTTTATATTTTTAGGGGAAGGTTCAAGCTGCATTTTAAGGCAAAATTCAACTCTCTAGCTGCCGTAGTTTTCGAGTTAGAGCCATTTAAAAAAGTGCAAGTTTGGGCCCTCTAGCTGCCTCCGTTTAGGAGAAAAACGCACTTTTATATTTTCCGGTCGAGTGGTCACTTTGCCTTGAAACTTTCGGGGTTTTTCGCAGTTTTTCGTCCGGAATGGTAATTTATAATATTTTTAGGGGAAGGTTCAAGCTGCATTTTAAGGCAAAATTCAACTCTCTAGCTGCCGTAGTTTTCGAGTTAGAGCCATTTAAAAAAGTGCAAGTTTGGACCCTCTAGCTGCCTCCGTTTAGGAGAAAAACGCACTTTTATATTTTCCGGTCGAGTGGTCACTTTGCCTTGAAACTTTCGGGGTTTTTCGCAGTTTTTCGTCCGGAATGGTATTTTATATTTTTAGGGGAAGGTTCAAGCTGCATTTTGAGGCAAAATTCAACTCTCTAGCTGCCGTAGTTTTCGAGTTAGAGCCATTTAAAAAAGTGCAAGTTTGGGCCCTCTAGCTGCCTCCGTTTAGGAGAAAAACGCACTTTTATATTTTCCGGTCCGAGTGGTCACTTTGCCTTGAAACTTTCGGGGTTTTTCGCAGTTTTTCGTCCGGAATGGTATTTTATATTTTTAGGGGAAGGTTCAAGCTGCATTTTAAGGCAAAATTCAACTCTCTAGCTGCCGTAGTTTTCGAGTTAGAGCCATTTAAAAAAGTGCAAGTTTGGGCCCTCTAGCTGCCTCCGTTTAGGAGAAAAACGCACTTTTATATTTTCCGGTCGAGTGGTCACTTTGCCTTGAAACTTTCGGGGTTTTTCGCAGTTTTTCGTCCGGAATGGTATTTTATATTTTTAGGGGAAGGTTCAAGCTGCATTTTAAGGCAAAATTCAACTCTCTAGCTGCCGTAGTTTTCGAGTTAGAGCCATTTAAAAAAGTGCAAGTTTGGGCCCTCTAGCTGCCTCCGTTTAGGAGAAAAACGCACTTTTATATTTTCCGGTCGAGTGGTCACTTTGCCTTGAAACTTTCGGGGTTTTTCGCAGTTTTTCGTCCGGAATGGTAATTTATAAATATTTTTAGGGGAAGGTTCAAGCTGCATTTTAAGGCAAAATTCAACTCTCTAGCTGCCGTAGTTTTCGAGTTAGAGCCATTTAAAAAAGTGCAAGTTTGGGCCCTCTAGCTGCCTCCGTTTAGGAGAAAAACGCACTTTTATATTTTCCGGTCGAGTGGTCACTTTGCCTTGAAACTTTCGGGGTTTTTCGCAGTTTTTCGTCCGGAATGGTATTTTATATTTTTAGGGGAAGGTTCAAGCTGCATTTTAAGGCAAAATTCAACTCTCTAGCTGCCGTAGTTTTCGAGTTAGAGCCATTTAAAAAAGTGCAAGTTTGGGCCCTCTAGCTGCCTCCGTTTAGGAGAAAAACGCACTTTTATATTTTCCGGTCGAGTGGTCACTTTGCCTTGAAACTTTCGGGGTTTTTCGCAGTTTTTCGTCCGGAATGGTATTTTATATTTTTAGGGGAAGGTTCAAGCTGCATTTTAAGGCAAAATTCAACTCTCTAGCTGCCGTAGTTTTCGAGTTAGAGCCATTTAAAAAAGTGCAAGTTTGGGCCCTCTAGCTGCCTCCGTTTAGGAGAAAAACGCACTTTCATATTTTCCGGTCCAGTGGTCACTTTGCCTTGAAACTTTCGGGGTTTTTCGCAGTTTTTCGTCCGGAATGGTATTTTATATTTTTAGGGGAAGGTTCAAGCTGCATTTTAAGGCAAAATTCAACTCTCTAGCTGCCGTAGTTTTCGAGTTAGAGCCATTTAAAAAAGTGCAAGTTTGGGCCCTCTAGCTGCCTCCGTTTAGGAGAAAAACGCACTTTTATATTTTCCGGTCGAGTGGTCACTTTGCCTTGAAACTTTCGGGGTTTTTCGCAGTTTTTCGTCCGGAATGGTATTTTATATTTTTAGGGGAAGGTTCAAGCTGCATTTTGAGGCAAAATTCAACTCTCTGGCTGCCGTAGTTTTCGAGTTAGAGCCATTTAAAAAAGTGCAAGTTTGGGCCCTCTAGCTGCCTCCGTTTAGGAGAAAAACGCACTTTTATATTTTCCGGTCCGAGTGGTCACTTTGCCTTGAAACTTTCGGGGTTTTTCGCAGTTTTTCGTCCGGAATGGTATTTTATATTTTTAGGGGAAGGTTCAAGCTGCATTTTAAGGCAAAATTCAACTCTCTAGCTGCCGTAGTTTTCGAGTTAGAGCCATTTAAAAAAGTGCAAGTTTGGGCCCTCTAGCTGCCTCCGTTTAGGAGAAAAACGCACTTTTATATTTTCCGGTCGAGTGGTCACTTTGCCTTGAAACTTTCGGGGTTTTTCGCAGTTTTTCGTCCGGAATGGTATTTTATATTTTTAGGGGAAGGTTCAAGCTGCATTTTAAGGCAAAATTCAACTCTCTAGCTGCCGTAGTTTTCGAGTTAGAGCCATTTAAAAAAGTGCAAGTTTGGGCCCTCTAGCTGCCTCCGTTTAGGAGAAAAACGCACTTTTATATTTTCCGGTCGAGTGGTCACTTTGCCTTGAAACTTTCGGGGTTTTTCGCAGTTTTTCGTCCGGAATGGTATTTTATATTTTTAGGGGAAGGTTCAAGCTGCATTTTAAGGCAAAATTCAACTCTCTAGCTGCCGTAGTTTTCGAGTTAGAGCCATTTAAAAAAGTGCAAGTTTGGGCCCTCTAGCTGCCTCCGTTTAGGAGAAAAACGCACTTTTATATTTTCCGGTCGAGTGGTCACTTTGCCTTGAAACTTTCGGGGTTTTTCGCAGTTTTTCGTCCGGAATGGTAATTTATAAATATTTTTAGGGGAAGGTTCAAGCTGCATTTTAAGGCAAAATTCAACTCTCTAGCTGCCGTAGTTTTCGAGTTAGAGCCATTTAAAAAAGTGCAAGTTTGGACCCTCTAGCTGCCTCCGTTTAGGAGAAAAACGCACTTTTATATTTTCCGGTCGAGTGGTCACTTTGCCTTGAAACTTTCGGGGTTTTTCGCAGTTTTTCGTCCGGAATGGTATTTTATATTTTTAGGGGAAGGTTCAAGCTGCATTTTGAGGCAAAATTCAACTCTCTGGCTGCCGTAGTTTTCGAGTTAGAGCCATTTAAAAAAGTGCAAGTTTGGGCCCTCTAGCTGCCTCCGTTTAGGAGAAAAACGCACTTTTATATTTTCCGGTCCAGTGGTCACTTTGCCTTGAAACTTTCGGGGTTTTTCGCAGTTTTTCGTCCGGAATGGTATTTTATATTTTTAGGGGAAGGTTCAAGCTGCATTTTAAGGCAAAATTCAACTCTCTAGCTGCCGTAGTTTTCGAGTTAGAGCCATTTAAAAAAGTGCAAGTTTGGGCCCTCTAGCTGCCTCCGTTTAGGAGAAAAACGCACTTTTATATTTTCCGGTCGAGTGGTCACTTTGCCTTGAAACTTTCGGGGTTTTTCGCAGTTTTTCGTCCGGAATGGTATTTTATATTTTTAGGGGAAGGTTCAAGCTGCATTTTAAGGCAAAATTCAACTCTCTAGCTGCCGTAGTTTTCGAGTTAGAGCCATTTAAAAAAGTGCAAGTTTGGGCCCTCTAGCTGCCTCCGTTTAGGAGAAAAACGCACTTTTATATTTTCCGGTCGAGTGGTCACTTTGCCTTGAAACTTTCGGGGTTTTTCGCAGTTTTTCGTCCGGAATGGTAATTTATAAAATATTTTTAGGGGAAGGTTCAAGCTGCATTTTAAGGCAAAATTCAACTCTCTAGCTGCCGTAGTTTTCGAGTTAGAGCCATTTAAAAAAGTGCAAGTTTGGGCCCTCTAGCTGCCTCCGTTTAGGAGAAAAACGCACTTTTATATTTTCCGGTCGAGTGGTCACTTTGCCTTGAAACTTTCGGGGTTTTTCGCAGTTTTTCGTCCGGAATGGTATTTTATATTTTTAGGGGAAGGTTCAAGCTGCATTTTAAGGCAAAATTCAACTCTCTAGCTGCCGTAGTTTTCGAGTTAGAGCCATTTAAAAAAGTGCAAGTTTGGGCCCTCTAGCTGCCTC